>CM076103.1:11049561-12249561 GCA_038048805.1 Hipparchia sbordonii
TCTGCGTAAAGGCAAGTTTTTTCTGAATCGTTCAAGTTGTTGTTACAGCAAAAATACTACTATTATTTTCTAGTCAACAGTATGGTAGACGTCATTGTGTAACGGTCGACTACGATAAACTTGAGATGGAAGGATAATAAGAATTTAGCTTCAGCCCTGGTAGCATGGGCGGGAGAAATTTTATCCCCGGGAAAAGGATAAAACGTTCATCCCCTCGCTTAGCTTTATCCACCCGTCGAGCATGGGCACAGCGGTGGAAATAACACTCAGTGGATATACTTATAGAAATATACATCACCTTTTCCTCTGTCGCCATGCTTTAGCATAGGGAAAAGATAATTTTATCCCTTGTCAGTGGATAAAATCGGGGGATAAAACTTTTATCTCCTGCCCATGCTACCGTTGCAGGAGGAGTTAGTTACCTGCACTGTTTGCCTATCCTGCCTTTGAGGTGCCTCGCGATTAGGGTCCATTTCTTTGGACCATACTTAGATACTAACTCTATCACTTTTTCATCTTCCTGAAACAGTAAAGAAAAAATCATTTAGTAAGTACATATTTATTAAATCACAGAGAGTAGATTATAAGTATGTGTTGTAGAAAAATCTCTTTATTTTAATTTGAATATTATTTTGTCACGATTTCGCCGACATTATAATAAATCTTTTCAAGATTCTTTTTTTTTCAATGACAAGTTAGTCCTCACCTGGTGGTAAGTGACGATGCAGTCTAAGATGGTAGCGGGCTAACTTGGAAGGAGTATGGCAGTGTACATTAAACCCAGACCACTAATCTGTTTCTACACGACATTGTGCCGGAATGCTAAATCGCTTGGCGGCACGTCTTTGACGGTAGGATGGTAACTAGCAACGGTCATAGCCTCCCACCAGACCAGACCAGAGTCAAAGTATAAATTACCAATGCCTCCGCCGCAAATCGAACCCGAGACCTCCCAATTATAAGACTACAGCGCTCACCACTGCGCCAGGGAGGTCGCCTAAATTATGTAATAACGATCATTAAAAACAAAAAATCGATACAATGTACGTATGTAAGTTTTTAAAAGCAGACGTTGTTTCTTTTGCTATTATGTATTATGGAGTTCACATGATACAAAGAATTTAAAAAATAATATTTCAATATTCAATTAACGCAGTCATGCTCTTGTTTTTTACGACCTACAAACTAGTTAGTATACCGAGATCATTCAAACATTAAGTATCATTATAAGATTATCAATGACCAATAATTGCAAAAAAGCAATAAAAAAAGTACAAAAGAAGCGACGAACAAAACGTGAATCGTTACATCTCAAGGTAGTCCGGTGTTCGAAAAAATTCGAATAAAATCGTTGGATCAGCTGTGACTGGCGTTTATTAAACAAAAAAACTTGTCACGCGACAAAGTTCTTACTTATGCTTATTAAGTTAATAAAGATGTTATTGATCTTGAAGCTCCGCTCTGAATGCCTTTGCTTTTAGTTTTGAGTCTAGATTCATATATAAACTAGCTTATGCTTTTGCTCACGTTTCGATTTTTCAAACCCCTATTTTACCGTTTCAGGGGTTGGACTTTCTTATATAATATAAAATAATTTAATTTTATATTATATAAGAAAGTTTTAAACCTTGTAAAAACCTCTACCAGCCTACGAAAGTGTTTTCAAAATAAGTTCAGCCGTTCTGAAGATTACCTCAGAAAAACAAAACTTTTAAAACAAATTGTTTGGGTTAAGATTTATCTTGAAGTTTTCTATAGGTTCCTGAAGGTAACAAGTTTATGTTAAACATAAAACGGCACTATTAAAATTACATAATAATAATATTTCCATTCTAAAACTGCTCCAACAATTCGTCATGCATGTCTATAATAAAGTTTTACACGTGTTATGGTATAAGAAACGTGGGCATGTGGGACAAAAAACTCCTTTGTATGACCACGTATATACATACAGTATAGATTGTAGCTAATTGTCGTCCTTGAGATGCCATATAGGTATACCCCTTTGGAGAAGTGTAGTACTTGAGAATGTTAACAAGATTTAATTCGGGATATTATTATTATTAACGTGTATAACTATACCAATTTGAGATTAAATTGTTAATGGCATACTGTCTCAAGTATCAATTTGCAGTCATACTAACGTCTGGCACGAATCGATTCAGAATAGGGCTACCTATTGGATATAACTGCCTTATTTATTTAGATTTTTACGGAAATTCATCAAGGTTTTAAAAACAATGCTAATGTAATCATTCTGCATTGCCGATTTTATTTTATAAAGTAGTCGCTAAGTAACTAACTGTAAATCTAAAGGTTAGGAAGCCAAGGATGGCTGATTTTCTTACTCGAGCTCGACGCGAGATCGTCTATAATGCTGAGATCTATAGAGCGTGCAGTAACTTATCTTGGACTCAAGAAACGAAACACAAGTATGCTCTGCATCAGCCTTAAGCTGAAATCTATAGATTTATAGAAATATATATAATAGAAATCGGAGCAGACTCAAGACAGAGATAACGAGAGAGAAAACGAGACAGATTTATGTCAGAGCATATTTGTCTTGTTTTAACCTTTATCTTGATAAGACTCAACGTGTCAGGTATGGAGATCAAACACGAACTTATATAGAGTCCTATAAACAAAACTAATCGTGCTAACCCTAGCAAAGACTAATTTCTGGAGGACATAGAATAGAAAAAATCAAGGTCACAGGCTATGTCACCGTCTAAATACGTCCAGGCAAATATTTAGTCATATGTTTACTTGGGCCTCTAAGTGATCCTGTTTAAATATATCTTTTTATTGCGTGTGAATGAAGCTTTTAATGGGCAAAGCGTTTTGTTTTCGCAGCTGGCGGATTAGTCACAGAGAGGAGAGTGCCTAAGCCTTGTTCCTAATATTTTAAGGCACTTGTCCTAGACCTAAAAATACTCCAGTATCAGCTAGATGTTGTAGTTTGTCCTTTTTACCGTTGATGGAAATAAAAATATTGTGTTTGGTATAAGTTGTGTGTTTGTCCGTTTGTAGGGTTTCGAAAACAAATACCTTATAGGATCACTTTGTTGTCGGTAAGTGTTGTATGTCAAGGCCCCTTTTCTCAGAAAGGGGTTAAGGTACTTACTGGATTGTTTATACTGAATACTGGTCGATGGTTACTTAATGCTGTGAAAATTTCAAGTTTCTAGTTTAACTTTATGAAAAGTTACAGCTTTTTAAAACGTATTTTCATACAAAATTTGCAGTATAATTTTGTAATGTTATTTTAAAATGTAATAAGTATTATTTTTTGCATTACACAGGCATTAGCTTAGAGCAGTCTTAGATATGGTTTAAGTTTAAAGGTCATTAGGAAATACAAAACGATCAATAAATTCGTTAAAAAAAAAAAATATTTTAAGCACTACCACCTACAAGCTTTTTTTTCGAACATGGCATGGCAATATTGTCACACCTAGTCAGCATTCCATCGACTTTTATGGTAAAATATTAATCAAAAGTAACCTAATTTATCATATTTTAAAATAGGTATTCACTGTTTTATTCCGTCACGCCTTTAATAATATTTTTTTTTTCTAACATGATTTAGTATATTTATCTGGCAGGTGAAGTTCATAATAGTGATATACTTCGTGCAGACACAAAATAGTAAACTCTGATCTCATAAAACCTTATCAGTCGGTAGTCTCGTGTGTTTTTCGAGACCACCTAAGTTATAATCTGCTCATTCATGCACGTACTAAATATTGAAACTTTATTATATACCTACCTACTAAAAATAATCTCAAACAATTCACTGTTGGACTATAAGTTTATATCACTACGATTTGAACAGATAATTGTCTACAGATCCTTGAATAATAATTAATTTATTACACCAACAATAAAATATAAATTGAAACTGTATTTATAAAAAAATATGTGATAAAAATTGAAACTATAACATCAAGTGACGTGATATCACGTTTGCTCGCTACTAAAATAAAAAGCAAAACAGCTTGAATTTCTTTATATTTCACTGAATTCGCTCTCTTTAATAGGTCAATCAGGTGACCCACATAGCATGGATTTTGTTTTCGATTTCTATGGGTTCTTATCCAAGTTTCTGCATTGCCAATCACGTACATATTACTTACCTACCACTCACTCAGAAAGAACCCTAATGCTTCCGGGTTTATAGTATATTTGCTATGCAGAGCATGATTGGAAGTAATAAGTGCTCAAAAATTCGTTACCTATTCACCAAATCATGACATAGATCTACGTATAAGGCGTCGTCCTTAACGATCGAACGATACGATTTCTTCGTGCGATGAAAATCGTGCTAAGGCAAAACAAGTGTCCTAATTGACAATGCGAATCTATCGCGTCGCGCGCGATGCCATCGCACCAATGATGGCGCTATTTTAAAAATGGCTGCTTGTATAGTTTTTGTTGTCGACCAATATACTCTTTTTAATCACAAATTGCATTGAAATATGAACCGCCTCCACCCCTGGTATTGCAGTGTGTGTGATCGAGCGACGACGCGGGATCTGCTAGGATTTAGGACACTCAAGACTTGAAGATTAAAGGGCTTGATCGTGCAACCGTTGCGACCGTAAACAGAAACATATTCTGTGAACGTGTGATGACTTGCGTGCAGTGCGTGCTTCAATTGCACTCTTATGGTAAAAACATGCCAAAGATGCCTCACTGCGATACGTCGCGGTCGCGGTTTAGCTCGCTGTCTCGATGCCACCTCCATGTAAAACAAATGTATGCAAACAGAGGAGCGCGAACATGCCGAAGGATACCTCACTGCGATACATTCGCGGTACAGCGAGGTATCTTCGACATGTTCGCGCTCGTCTGTTTGCATACATTTGTTTTACATGGAGGTGGCATCGAGGTAGCGAGCTAAACTGCGACCGCGAGGTATCGCAGTGAGGCATCTCTGGCGTGTTCCCACCCTTATGCTGAGATGTATAGAGCATGCTCTGACTTAGCTCGGACTCAAGATAAGAGTTAAAACGAGCCACAAATATGCTCCCATATAAATCTGACTCGTTTTATCTCTGTCTTGAGTCTGAGCAGAGGGAGTGAGGTCTATAGATTTCACCCTTAATTACTTAGATTCATATTTTTAATCGCGAATTTGTACTTCTTGCGTCTAAATCGCATCCTTTGATCCAGTTAGCCAATTAGGACTTCGTCTAAGTCGCAAAAATAAATTCGTTCCATCTGTACACTGCATAATATGGCTATCAAATGGCAGTAAAATCCAAAGTAAATTGTTTTAGTTAAAATTCATTATGCGTGTTCGTAGACAATGGATTCATTCATAAAATCTAGGAACTATAGTAGGTTCTGTTATATCGGTAAGCAATGATAAACCTTGGTGCCAATAATAATATGTGCGTCCAAAAATATTTAAATTATAGTTTTTATATATTTGTTAATTAATTTTTATCTTCATATCTACGACAAACATACCTACTAATCTGCAGAGATGCATTTTAGACGAAAAAATCTTTTTTTTTTTAATAAAAAAAAGTTAACTTAATTTTCGTCACTCACATGATTTTTTTAATGAACAAGGCTCACATAAATAATATTTACCAATGAAAAATTGCTTGAGGCTTGTCTCGTAACTTGCCATCAGCTTTAGACTTGCCTTAGCGTCTAACGAACAATGATCACAAGTGACGGCATGAATGAAAGGTGCAGCGTTCAATGGGCGTATTATACAAGTTACTGACCTATGACGCATCTTCCTTGCAATGTTAGACTCAATGGCGTGCGTGCGAGTGCAGATGATAAATCTACACTAATGCATATCGAACTTCAGAACTTCTTTTTTTTTTTTTTATTCGATGACAAGATAGCCCTTGACTGCGATCTCACCTGATGGTAAGTGACGATGCAGTCTAAGATGGTAGTGGGCTAACTTGGAAGGGGTATAGCAGTGTAAATACAACCCATACCCCTAATCGGTTTCTACACGCCATCGTGTCGGAACGCTAAATCGCTTGGCGGCACTTAATGTAATTAGGCAACAAATGTTTAGTAAAATAAGTCAAAAATAACACAAAAGGGCAAAAACAACATAAGCCTATCTGTGCGTCTTTTATATCGATGGTTAAGACCGAAGTGGTACATATACGTATACATGTAATTTACAGGAAACACAATATAAACTTTAAATTGCAACACTGTTTTTTGGGCCAGTATTATAATTTTTGAGTCTCGAAAAAGAGGATCCACCTACCATACCACCTAGGATACATCTTTTCTTTTCAATGTAGTTATTATTATTACAGAGTTAAGAAATGAACTGCGTGCTTATCTCATTTTCATCAAAACTTGCAACCACTTTTGTGCTCTTAACCATCGATATGTTCGTAGGTGTATCGTTCATCAGATTAAACTGAAACTTGGTTCAAAGTTTGAACCCCACCCGCTTCGACACCCTACTTCTAGCTTAACGCTTAGTTGGAGAAGGAATGAAAGGAATATGACAATATTACTCATGTTCTCCATAGCAAAAAAAAAATACCTACTAGTGTCCTCACGACCGGCGACCGAATCGGGCTACGGCAGCCAATCTCCACAGAGATTAGCCATCTGCGCGGAACATAGTGCACAAGTACAAGCGCAATCACAGGTGTACTCTCTATTACCTCACTCTCGTAGTTCGATAGACAAATGCGAATTGCGACCTGAGAGATTAGGTGCAGGACCGACGTCTTTACGTGCTCTCCAAGGCTTAATATAAACACGAATATGTGTAGAACCCACCTCCTTCGTCCAAGGGCCTTTGACTAGTTCAGGGTTGACGACTTTCGTCCACCGTTGCTGGCACTGGACGTCGGACCGGTCCGAAAACTGAGCCGATATAAGCTCCCAGTTCTCATTGTACATCTTTACGTAGTTCTTGAGTCTTTTGTCCTGGAAAAATTTAATTGGAATTCAGAATAGGTCAACTAATCAAACCAGAAATTGTAGAGCTAGTTATTCACCAAAATAAAATTCACCTTCGTTTTTCAACTATCATATACTTACTAACATTATAAACTAGCTGATGCCCGCGACTTCGTCTGCGTGGATATAATTTTTTAATTCGGGAACTCTTTTATTTTCCGGGATAAAAAGAAGCCTATGTCCCTCTCAAGTCAACTATATCCATGCAAAAACACGTTAACTTTAAAGATTTTGGACTTGATTCGTGGTTAAATGACATAATTGTTATAAAATAATACCAGTACGTACCACGGTAATCATTTTAGATGGGATTGTCGATATTTCGATCCAATTGCATGGACCGTGGTCCCGTCGTGACCGTGGTACGTACTCGTTTAATTTTATAACAATCACGTTAAGGCCCAAAACAAGGAGCTGCCCGCGAAATTCAAATTTAATTTGGTTTTCCACCATTTGTTTTTCCACCATGGATAATACTGCCATTGGCGCAATTTGAATACCATAAGCCTACTTTGTTGTATTAGTTTACAAATTGCGAAAAACCAAATTAAATTTGAATTTCGCGGGCAGACCCGTGTCTTGGTCTTGGACCTTAACCTTACCTCGTCCTTCGTCCATCTCCCCCTGTTGATATTCTTCCTCGGCCCAACGCTTTTGGCTGTAGGCGGCACATCTTCGTATGCCGTCGAGTCCTCTGAATATTCGCTCGACTCTGACTCATGGCCGCTGCGTCTGTGGGCAATTAAAGTTATACCTTTAAACAGGTGCGGGATCGCAGTCCAAATAACGACTATGTAGTACCGGAATTTCAAGAGGATTTTTCAGTTCCAATGGTGCCTGAACACTTTTTTTATTCGATGACAAGATACTCATTGACTGCGATCTCACCTGATGGTAAGTGACGATGCAGTCTAAGATGGTAACGGGCTAACTTGAAAGGGGTATGGCAGTGTACAATTCAACCCATACCCCTAATCGGTTTCTACTCGCTATCATGCCGGAACGCTAAATCACTTATCGGCACTTCTTTGACGGTAGGGTGGTAATTAGTCCGGCAGACCAGACCAGAGACAATTCAGAAATTATAAATTGCACCCGCCTGGAATCGAACGCGAGTCCTACCAGTTGTAGACCACAACGCTCACCACTGCGCCAGGCAGGTCATAATAGGTTTTGAAACAAATAAGAGGCAAACATTTATACCTACTATGGGAATTCATATTGCTGTGTTTATAATATAGATAACACAACAAAAATTCCTATGAAAGTTTAGGTAGCATTTTCAATCTGATAAAAAAACCGCAACATCCTTGGTCGGAATTTCATAAAAGCTTTACTTCTATTTTTAACTCTGGTATTTATCGGCAATACTTCGTAAATCCTGGCGCCATTCATACAATTTGTAGATACAGAACGAAATTCCCAGAAAACCGGCACAACCATGTCGGCCTTTAACTTAGTTGTCACTGTGCACACAATTTTGGTTTTTATTCCTGCGACTGTAAATACTGTAATTGTGTGCGTAACCGTAGATAAGCATTCCTTTGATAGCACGAAACACGTTTTGGTAAGTAGGAAAAATAATTCTGGTTTCAATGTCTATAATTCTCAATTCTGTCCATTCTGTCGATGAGGTAAGAATGGTATAAAAATGTGAGATAAATTATACACGCCGGCCGGCATCAGCTGATAGCAAACAAGTTTCTCATTCATTGCGAAAACTGGGACGGGAGACGTCCGTCGGCAACACAAGAATTGAGTCATCTAAGCAATTATACGTTGTTATCATACAGATATGAGTTTCATTTAAGGCCCAAGAGACGGGTCTGCCCGCGAAATTTAAATTGGTTTTTCGCAATTTGAAAACTAATACGACAAAGTAGTCTTATGGTATTCAAATTGCGCCAATGGCAGTATCATCTTCACAGGTTTATATACTCATCTTAACGTGAAAGTATCCAGTTTAAGAAATTAGTCAAAATAATGAGTTTGACGTGAGCTACTCACAAATTAGTCATTATTTTGATTAATTTCTTAAACTGGATACTTTTACGTAAAGATTAGTATATAAACCTGTGAAGATGATACTGCCATTATCGCAATTTGAATACCATAAGCCTACTTTGTCGTATTCGTTTACAAATTGCGAAAAACCAAATAAAATTTGAATTTCGCGGGCAGACCCGTCTCTTGGGCCTTAAATACAAGTCCATTATTCTGTTTATTATTTTGTGCATATTCGATTATTTGCAACTAGCTTCCGTCCACGTCATGTACATTTCGTTGTTTGTTTTTAAAAATCTCGCAGAGCATTATCCTCAGTCAAGCTACGCAATTATAGACATTTTTATCTGTACTTAATATAATAAAGTGCAAGAGTTTATTTGTTTGAACGCGCTAATCTAAATCTCTGGAACTATCAGCAGAAGTCGCGGGCAATAGCTAGTAGATAAAATAAATTGGTCAATAAAACCAAAAGGCAGGCATTATGTATGAATTGTGACACCATCAGCTTTTTTCTAGAAAAAATTCCTCGTAGGTACGTACCTACGTAAACTCGTATCTAACAGATACAATTATTTTTTAAAATTCAAATTCCAATCTAATTCCAAATCTTTACTTGATATATTCACATCTACTAGGCATCTTTTATGGGCTAGTTATTTGAAAACTTTTTAATTTTAGTCTTACAAATGACAATAATAAATTTATTGTAACATTGAACTTTTTATAGATTTTTTTTTTAAAATATAAAATCGGGATTGGTCATCCCATGAAATAATCATTTGTTTCTTATTCTTCTTCCGAAGAACAGGTTAAGCTTGTTAATTTGTTAAGGATCTCATTAGAATGCTGTTCCTACCTTAACACGCTTTATATTTGAATCTAGATTTGCCCGATACTACCTCAAACCCAAAAAAAAACTGCTTAATTACATCGAATGTCAAGTATTCAGAAGCATTAGGGTTCGGACGAAAGCCCCTTAAAAATTAAGATAATAAAAAAAAAGCATTAGGGTAATAAATCAAAATAAATCGATTCATATATTCTGATATCTACGAGTAGGTAGGTATATCCTTGCAGCTATAACTGTTACAACGGGGAATAAACAAAGGGTATCAAACACCATATCATAAACATCCAGTGCATAATTACCGACTCGTAATATGATTATATTTTATCACAGCCTGGCATGATGTCATTATTATGTTGGTAGGTATGTAGGTATATGAATATTTTCTACAATGAGGCCCGCTCGGTCCCGAATCAGTAATAATCTCACAACCGGACCTCTTTTTAAAGCATATTTTTATTCATACCTAAGTCTCTCGGCTTTATACAAGCGTGGGATCCAAATAGTTTAGTTGATTGGTTTTGTATACGTAGCTATTTATTAGAACCTTGAACCTGGCTTCACGAGCCAGGGTTTTTTGTTTAAAATTAATGTTTTTGGAAACAATCCCTTTAATTTCGATTTTGTAATTTGACGAGCTTTCTTCTTTCCCCTAAAACTATAAGTTTCTTATTTATCCTATTTCCGTTTTAAAACAATTTATAAATTAGTCTGGAATGCATTTTTACATAGGTACCTACTTGAGTATATTTTATACAGAATTTGACGTGGTCTACGTCCCGTAGATAGTATGCTACTCATTCATAATGGTGATTAACTTTCGTAAGAAATAAATTAAAGTAGGTATGAGTTATTTTTAGTCATACTTATATTATATTTTGTAATATAATTTTTTATACATATACGTATACATATAATATAGCAATCAAATTCATACTCACTCATATAACATCACGCTAAATTATCCAAAAACAAAACGCGACGCCGATTCTTCCACTACTAATAACTCCATTGTCCACTTAAATCCATTTTACACTAACATCAAAGCAGTTGATTAAATTCTACGTTCCCGCCAAAACATACACCACACATTTTTATCAGACACACTCATTGAAGGACAGGATCAAACTGTGTTGGGTATTTGTTAGAGAATTTTATCCTTTTCACACACTTTAAAGGGACACACTCACACACCCACACGGATCGCGTACGCAGGACTAAATAAGGGTGAACTGCAAAGAGTACAAAACCCCTGAAGGGACGTAGTGTAAAGAAAAGGACAGCAAACGAGACACAAAGGGGAGTGAAAAGGATATAAAATTAGGTGCAGGATTATACCCTCCAGTGGGAACTTGTGACGCAACACAGGCAAAGGTAAGCAGGTGTAAGCAGCGTGCATGAACAAAAAAATAGACTTTTTTTTATTGGATAGGTCAGCGTTTAACTCTAATGTACGAAGGACTGCAAAAGCACTTCAATACATTAACTTACTTATTTTAATATGTTCTAGCTTTTGCCCGCGACTTTTTCAATAGAAAACAAAATAAAGAAAGATGAATCCAAAGTACATGTATGAAAAACTTCCTTACAAGATATTAAATGTACAAAATAATGGCAAAACGGGATCATGTCGTTGGTTTTTGCATATTACCTAAGTATCTCGCAAAAAAATATTCAGGCGTGCCTGTTACTTTGGTCAGAAACGGGACTTTCGACGGGAAAAAATTGTAGCAAAAAATCTCAAGTGGCGGATGCCGCATTGATCGCATCGGCATTTTCGTTTTTTGTTAGGTTCGAAAGCTCATTTCATAAGTTGAAAATGTTTTTTCAGCGTTTAGTTTTCTACACTGAAATATAGAAAGTGAATTGACTTTTTTTTTTTAATCCGAAATAGGCTTGCGCTGTACGATAATCAATACTGGACATCACTGATGAGGTCTAGGTTGGAGCGCGCTTGCCTAGAAGATGCCTATTCACTCTTGACTTACAGCTGTGCTTATTATATAATAATAGGTCTTCTTGGGGTCCCCATACGGGAGATCGCAGGTTTGATCCTGGGTCTCCTACATATCTTCGCATTTCTGATTTGATCTCGCAGGGATCCCCGAAGCATCAGCTCTCTGGAGAGCTTGGATGCCATTGCGATCGTTACACTGATGCATTTATATTTAGAGAATCGACACACTGATAATAAATAAATCAACATCCTGCTATAACTATAAGCACACTGATAAAGTTCTTAAGGATCCCGATTAAGGGGCATTGTCAGATACCGAAAAATCTAATCTGACTGATATGATGATAAATAAACTTTTCACATATCAAGCCAAATTTGATTTGCCATCTACTCGGGAGCTACTATAGTGCACAAACACAGGTTTGCGTTCTATATACTGAGTTTCTTCATAGAGTAATCCAATAGATATTTTTGGCCCTACCTGAGAATCGAACGCAGGACCTTGTTAGCAGCAATTGAACACGCTAACCACAACACCAACAAGACTGTCAGTTTCACACATTTTATTAGCATAGTTACAAATTACAATTAAACCCTCAGGGAGCTTAGCAACAAACGTAAGGTGGGCCAAATGTACCTACTCGCAGCTTTAATTCTAATTACGGCAAGGAAGTAGATAGTTAATCTATGACCATTTCCACCTGTCTTTAGTCCCACCCTTCAGACATGATTTCAACAACGATTTTGTACCTTACACGGAAATAGTCCGGTTATTTATGAACCCTAGCTACGACAAAGGGAAGAGTCGTCAAGCAAATCAAACTGTATAAAGAACAAAACTGAGTAATTTTTAAAAATATGTTGCAATCAGAAAAATGCAAATCATAATTCAATACAAAATTATTTTTGAAAAACAGACTTCAAACGCGTGAAATTCAATGAACGGGATTGTGCAACTTATTTTCCACCCTTAGAGATGGAATATTTTTTCAACCTACCATCGATATAAAAACTATTCAATAAAAAAAACATTAATATCTCCGACTGTGAATTATTGATTTTAACACAGGTACACACACAAAAAAATACAGTCGTATCGAGAGTCCTTTTTTTTAATTCGGTTGTAGGTACATATAAAATATAAAAAAAAAACAAGATAATATCTTGTTTTATCGTAAAGTTGGAGGGAATATTATGATTTTATGAGCGTAGTTAAAATTTAATAGTACAACTTTACAAGCCATTTGGTTTTGGTCCCAGTTTCCCAGACGAGCCTGGAATGAGGACTTCTTACTAGAATCGACGTTTACTTTGAAATTGACCAGTGGTTATTTATATTTATGTACCATACAAAGGTAGGTTTGTGGGACCTAGAACACTTTTCGATGAAAACGGACCTCAATTAGGAAAGTAAACCGTTTTATTCATTTAATTATAGATAGATCATATAGTAGTGCAGTAGAAGCATAAAGCAAAATTAATATCTTTATGAGACATTAGTAATTATCTAAGGGCAATCAAAGGACTTCCTTCGTGTGGTCTTGTATAAAATGCAGTAAACACGAGGGGTTTTGAGGAAGTGGCCAGTTAACTCACGCATATTCCATGTTTCCTGTCTTATGTCCCCTATGTCGCAACGTTTGGCTGCTTAGCTGTTAGCACTTCAAGACTTTCTCGGAACAAGTTTGAAGAGGAATGCCAACCAATATCCCGTTATAATATTTCGAAATGGAACTCAAAGGGCTTCTCGTCGAGTCGGGAATAGAGGTTTCTTCTTTATCGCCTATTTAAAATATTTTGAATTTACCATAATATAATTTGTAATAATGTTTTTTTCAACATACTTGCTCATAAAGTGGCTCCCGGTTCACCGCAATTAGGCACACAATGACACCTTTAACTCAAACTGTGACTTTTTATTACTATTATTCACAATGTGAGTTATAGAATTTTTTTTTAAATTTTATTGGTTGAGTTGCTTTGTTCTTAAAAAAGTTTCTGTTACAAAAAAGTTCCTACGTATTGCTAAGATACCTATTGCTTGCTCATTTCATACAACTTCGTATTTAAATAGATAATTTCAACTTGTACGTGTTTAATAAATAAAACTGTCACTCAAATATACCTTTTGTTTTTTCTGTAATAAAGAAAACTCGAAATTCCCCATTTTGTACGTGGCTATCCGAGAAAAGCAAAAAAAAAAAAAGAAAACTCATTCTTTTAGTCTATGGCCATTAAAGGTGCGCGCGCATTCCGGAAAACTGATTAATTTTTCCCACCATTGCGAAAAAATTTTCACAACTCGTTTTCACTGTTTTGTACCATAATGTACTATTTTATTTAGTATTATTTTCTTCCCAAGTGTGTTGAAAAACGTCGTATCATACACGTGTGTATTGATGATTACCGTCCTCGGCTACCTTAAGACCCTCACCTGACGGCTCGGGTCTCAATAGCGCCTCAGCGGTAATCACCAACTTTTACACTTGTACCATAATGTACAAGTCCTGCAAGTTTCCTGTCCTGTAAGATTATCTAAAAACTATTGCTACATTGTGACGATCACAAAAATCTCATTGGTCGAATTCTCTCGTTATTTGGCTAAACTGCATTTTTGCACCAAAAACGTTATAAATACAGCCAATCACTTCAGTCGAGACTGTAGCAATGAATGCATCAATAAAGTTTTCCGAGCTTTTCCGCAATCAGACACCAGAATTCGAAAAGGTAAGGCGTCACTTTAACTGCTCGTATCGGTAACGCACATCTAACTATTGTTGCCATTTTCCTGTAGGGTTACTTTTGCGTTGCAGTTCAGAAAGACTTTGGCCCAGTAACCTCTATTAATACTGTTTACTCTACTCTATTACTTTGTTAATAAACCTATACTAATATTGTATTAATTAATAGTGTGTTTTTTCCTCGCGCTTTATCTACGCCGCTCATTACCGTCGAGGTTTATTCGTATTATTTATATCAATAGCGTAAGCATTACGGACCTACCTACGCCTTATTCCTTATTTTTCTTTTTAAATTCCATCAGAACTTGTTTCTGTTCCCAGAGGTATTGTTTTTGCGTATTGGATTGTGACTTGGTTAAAGAAGCAACGTTTGCTTGAAGTGAACGATAATTGCCGTTTTATAACAAGCTTATCTCACGTACTTTATGGCATGCAGGAAATTAAGGATGTTTACAAGCCGAGATAAGCAGAATATTCAATATTGAGAATCTAATGAAAAGAGCAACTGCTGAGTTTCTTGCCGGCTCTTCTTAGCAGAATGTGCATTCCGAACCGGTGGTAGATTCATGACGTGTCATAAGAGCTACAAGTTGGCCTACATGAAATAAATAATTTTGAATTTTGAATTTAAAGACATATTTCTGTCAACTCTAATTTCTACGCTGTTTAAGAGATGAAGCACAAAAATTGCAATTATAAAAGCAGAAGTCTGCCATTTTGTGTTGTTAAGGACCCGATTATAAAAGAGAACGGATATCGTATAAGCAATCAGACATCGTACAAATGATGTAGGAGAATCCTGTACAACATCAAAAGGTAGCCACTCTACTCGTGGAGTCAAGTTGAAACTGCAGAAATAATATACTGCTTGAATTACTGGCTCGTCTCAAATGCAACACGTTTGACCTGTAAGCACTTGAATGAGACTCGCATAGTTAGCAGTTCAATGTACTTAGTATTAAGAATGTAGGTATTTGATAGTTTCTCATTAATGAAATAGTTTTGCAAGCTAAGTAACAAAAAGTTCACAGTATTTTTATGTCATCTCAAGAAACCAGCAAAATATAAACAAATAGAAAAAAATACGCACATCTCTCTGCTCTGTGAAAAGCACTTAGTGTTCTACAATGAAAATCTATGGATTAAGGAACTTAACTAAGTTAAGAATTTGAGTTTGCTGTTGTTTTTTCGTAGCCTTCTCTAAATATTTTTAAAAGAAAAGAAATATATTCCATGATTTGCGATAACTTATATAAAAAGAGCATCAATTTAATTTGCTTATTACTATATATATAGCTACTCGTGCTGATTCACTGACACACTCACTCACTCACTCACTCATTGATCACCTCTCCTGTAAAATTTTGTATGGAAAAATTTTTTTTCACTCACGGTTTCGTATAGAGGACAAAAATTCATTCGGAGGAAAAATATGGAGAGAGCTGATGATTGAGGATTTCGGAGACGGGTGAGGAGCACCGGCCAGGGTATCGAAGATAGGTGGGGGGTGTTCGACCAAATGTCACTCGAAACCTCATTCAATTGCCAGAGAGCCGAAAAAAAACTCCAAAATGGCGGATTCAAGATGGCGGCCATACAAATTTCGCCGGTGTCTATCTCGGAAACTATAAAAGATGGAAGATTGGTTTCTTGGAAAAGGAGGATCAGGACTCGAAGGTCTACTTGATGAATAGAAAAAAAATTCAAGATGGCGGAATTTATTTTTTTCCATACAAAATATATGCAAGACTTTATACGGTTCCTTTTCAAAATTTCTAATGGTTTCGTATAGAGGACAAAAATTCATTTGGAGGAAAAATATGGAGAGAGCTGATAATTGAGGATTTCGGAGACGGATGAAGAGCACGGCCAGGGTATCGAAGATAGGTGGAGAGTGTTCAAACAAAAGTCACTCGAAACCTCATCCAATTGGCAGGGAGCTGAAAAAAAATCCAAAATGGCGGTTTCAAGATGGCGGCCATACAAATTTCGTCGGTGTCTATCTCGGAGACTATGAAAGATGGAAGAGTGGTTTCTTGGGAAAAGATGATCAGGACCTGAAGGTCTACTTGATGAATGGAAAAAAATTCAAGATGGTGGAATTTATTTTTTCATACAAAATATATTATGCAAGACTATGATAGGGTTCCTTTTCAAAATTTCTGACGGTTTCGTATAGAAGACATAAATTCATTTGAAGGAAAAATATGGAGAGGGCTGATGATTGAAGATTTCGGAGACGGGTGAGGAGCACGGTCAGGGTATTGAAGATAGGTTGAGGGTGCCCAAACAAAAATCACTCGAAACCTCATCCAATTGGCAATGAGCTGAAAAAAAACACCAAAATGGCGGATTCAAGATGGCGGCCATACAAATTTCATCGATGTCTATCTTAAAGAGTGTACAAGTTGAAATAGTGGTTTTGTGGTAGAAAATGATCAGGCCCTGAAAGTCTAAGAGCAGAAAAACCGCGGTCCGCTGCAGCGGGCCGCGCACCCACGCACCCTACTAGTATTATATAGAGCTGTAGTCAAGTACAAACATTTTTATTTAATTATCTTTACACTTAGGTATCTCGTAACCATGTTCTCGTCTATAAACAAGTATAGTCTGAATGGAAGGCGAGGCAATATGACACCGGATTCTGCCGTATGAGAACACACTTCGCGGGCCTCCGACGACGCATTTTTACGTAACACTATCCATCCAATGAAATGGAACTAATTGTTTTCATCTTTCGACAGGTTTCATGTTTGTGGTACTGCATTACTTTGAAAATCTTTACGTTTACAACGAACTAGAAATATATTTTGCACATTCTAACCTAAAACACCAAGACGATTGTGGTGGAATGAACCGTCACAAGTGGAGGAGCACCGCGTGGGAGGCGATACGACACGAACTCAAGGAGATCGACGACAACTGACGTCACATCATTCCAGCAGCGGGCAGTCGCGACAACTTTGTTAAGAATGAGCTTTTGAGAAGAAGACTAAAAGAACCAAACTCTACCTCTTTATAAGATTATAATGTAGATTCACAGGCCTGCGATGGTTTTCCCCTTTAAAAACTAATTAGCAATTTGGGTAGGTATTAGTTACTAAGCTACGAAAAAAATAATAAAAAAATTCCATCACGTAAGTTTTCTGAGAAAATGAATTTTCATTTTTCTTAGTATTACCGCGCATTACTAGCGTTAACTTCCAATTTCTTTAATAATAGTGCATGCTTGTAGAATTGATGACATTTAAATATTCACCCTCATAAGTCATTGTTTGTCGTGATTGAAATCATATTACAATACATATGTATCAACTACTAGATGATTCCCGCGACTTCGTTCGCGTGGATGAAGGTTTTTTATTCCCGCGGGAACTCTCTTATTTCCCAGAATAAAAAGTAGCCTATGTGTTATTCCAGACTATTATCTATCTCTGTGCCAAATTTCAGCCAAATCGATTCAGTCGTTGCGACGTGATTGAGTAATAAACATACATAGGTAAATAGGATAATACGATAGTTTTGTGATTTAATTCTGCTACCTTCACTTCATGTTAACTTAGGTATTATAAAGCCATTTTTAAACGCACTAGCTAAAGATGGTACCTGTGTTAATTACCTTTGTGTTTTTAAGCATTTATCGGATTCCAAGATCAAAGAAGGCATTTTTCTTGGGTCTGAAATAGGGAAGCTCATGCAAGACGCTACCTTTGAAAAAATCTTGAATAAAATCAAAGATAACGCTTGGAATTCAATTAAAGATGTAGTAAATTTTTTTTAGAAAACAGTAAAAGCCCAAATTATGACAATATAGTGAGTATTTTACTCGGCAACTTTCATAAAGTGGGTTGCAATATGAGTATAAATTTACATTTTCTGCATTCTCAAATTGACCCCTTTCCTGAGAATCTTGGGGCTGTAAGTACAAAAAAAAGGTGAAAGCTTGTAGTATTGTAAGATATTAAAGTCATTCAGAGCAGATACCAAGGAAGGTGGAATCCAAACATGATGGCAGACTACTGCCAGATATTGAAGAGAAATAAACCTGATAGAAAGCATAAGAGAAAAAGATGAAATAGGAGTTTTGAAGGAAGTAGAAAGAGAAATAATAAGTCTTTTTGATATATTTAGTCTCTTTACCGTTATTTTTAAATAATACTGTCGGTTTTTTAAATTTTAAATTCGTTAATTTTTGTTTTTTTCATGAAGTTTGTTAAAATAACCTAAAATATGCAAGTCATCTGATGTCATCAATAAAAAAAAATCTCGACGTGCTAGAAAAAAATCAAAGATGTATTTTAGTTTACCATGCCGGGATATTTAAAAAAATAACATAATTTTTGAAAGGGGAAAAAAAAAGTTAAATTTCGCAGGCCTGTGTAATTAAAGAAAATTTTTACTAACTTAGGAATAGGAATTCAGCTAGTTTACGTCGTATAATCACTCAGATGGTTCATGGTATACGAACAACAATGAGTTTTCCTGAAAGTAGCGAGTTACGATATAATTAATAATAATCACAAGTTAAGACAGAAAACTTTGCGAAATAAAGTCACGGTGCCATCAGTAGGTAAAAAGCGGTTTACAAAACTGTCCCCCCAAGATAAGCAAGCTGATCGCACTTTTGAACGGCGAAGGAAGGTCGGCTCCTTTAATTTAATGTTAATGTTTTACCAAAGTGTTTTTATCTCATTTTATTAATTAAAATAGCATCGCATTTATCGCGGCTCTTAAAAGTACTCCACTTATGAAGTAACTAAAGGCTTTTAACAACCTACTGCAACGCAGAGGTCATGTATTTCAGTTTAACTCATCTCTTTAGCCAGGCAATACACGTCAGGTTTTTTCATCCGATTGTCTGATCCGGTAGCCTGATCAGGCTACCGGAAGGCGTTGAAGCCATTACTTTGTATGAACAGTCAATACACGTCCAATCCGGTGGCCGGATCGGACGTCCAAGTCGGTAACGGGCGCGAGGCGTTTCCGATTTTACTGTCGGTCCGATTGTCTGAAGGCGCGGTCTACATACTTCTAATATGAGACAAAATAGACATCCGGTTGCTCCTTCCGATTTTGCCAGTCAGGGTTCCCAACTTAGGGCTTTTAGCCCCAAATTTAGGGCGGAATTTTGCTTATTGGGATTTTTTTAGGGCCCAAAAAAATTTAGGGCTATTTTTAGGGGCATAAATAAATTTTCAAGCGTCACATAATTGACTGACCAAAACGAGTAAATAAAGCAAAACGTCTACGGTATTCCGGAATAATATGCTTAAAATCGTTTTATAGCTAAAGCGTTTTGAAAATATTTACAATACATTGAACACGCTTTTTCGATATACCGGTTGAAATTTTAATGGTTGTACTCCCTGAAAGAGGTGAATGTGCTCATGAAACTGAACAACTTTCCCCAGGGAACATAGGTCAAAATATGAAAAGGGAGTACAACCAATGAAATTTCACCGTGTATAATTCCTTTTTCATTTTAAAACGTGATGGTGGATCTTGCGTTACTTTTACTCCATCTCCAAAAAATGTTACAGTTATAATGTAAACATATTGTATGACTATAAGAATTCCGAATAATGTAATTAAAATTAAGTTATATTATTTTTATTTACCTCAATAAAACGGGAAACTTATTTAAACATTAGCCTTGAATGGTAACAAGACACAGGGGTTTTTTGGGGCTTTTGAATATTGCATTTAGGGTTATTTAGGGGTATTTCATGTTGATGTTAGGGCTAATTTTTTTTTAGGAGTTGGTAACCCTGTTGCCAGTTGAATCTAGCGCTGACACTGTGTGGACGCATCGTTGTGGTTCGAATAATGGGCGAAAATTATAAAAACAAAAAAAAAAAAATTCATAATAATAAAATTATTATTATTATGAATTATTTTGGATGTTTTAAATAGAAATTACTCTCAGTAAGTCTTGTCAAATTGATTGGATGAATCCAATAGGGACGTTTTTTCTTCTTTCTCTTTCCTCTCTTTAAAATTTCTGTGGTGGTGTCGTGTGGTGCGGGTTGTTACGTTCCCTCAAATATGGTTGAGCGAAGCAATGGCTGGATCCTGCGTCATGCTCGTGAACGGGTGCCACCAACGGGAATGGGTCTGCTTTTACCTGCCTGTCTTAACATGCATTGGCAAACATTGCATTGCATTGGCATTCCGAACCAGTGGTAGATTCATTGACGATTCAAAAGTACCTACTTGTAAAAGTTTATTTGAATAAAAAATATTTCTATTTCTATTAACTCGTCATCCATCTTCTTTTCTTCTGCTTTGCTCCAAACGCAAGCACTCGGGATGATAGCTCGGGAACGACTGAGTTCAGAAAAAGCCTGACGGAAAAATCGGATGTGTATCGAGTAAATACGATCCGGTAGCCTGATCAGACAATCGGAAACAAAATCGGACGTGTATTTCCAGGCTTAACTTATTGTATTTTAAGGCGCTTTTCGGACACTGATTAGGTCCAAGTATTAGTAACGTCTATTCATCGCCGGCCCACTACGGGGCACAGGTCTCCTCTCGAATAAGTCCATCACGATGGCCCATGAATTGCAGATTTCACACACCTTTAAGAATATTATGTAGAAATTTCAGGCATGCAGGTTTGCTCGCGACCTTTACCAAGCTAAAGCAAGTGTTATTTTAATAAGTGCCTGGGATCAAACCCCAGGTCACCCGAAAAAGTGGCGGAAATCCTAGCCACTAGGCTGTCACATCTGTAACGTTTGTTAAAAATATTAACTTCCAAAGACTTCCAATGGCTCTCAAGGCATATTCTCATATCCAATATGGCAGACGCTATTCGATATTTTTTGCTTTTTAGCTCTCCTATAATTTATTATGTGTAATTCTCCAAGTTTGAACAAGGGCTTCTCAACAAGCTTATCTAATACATATTTTAAAATACATCTAAAGAACTTGGTCTAAGACAGTCTCTTATAATCTGAAAGCAAACAAGTGAGGGTTCAAACAGGTTTAGTATCCCCATGTCTATGAAGCATAGGCGAATAGACGAGCCTAATGTGTCTTATATGCTCACGTGTGTCGACAATAGTGTCATAGGGCTAGGGGAAGGATGCGAAATTAACCCCTTGTCTATTCATTAGGACTTTCTCACGCATCATGGTCATGTGCCATTTATCATTTAAATTCCCCTACATTAGAAGTTAGTGAGTGCTGTTTACATAGGTAGCCTGGGTGACCTCACGTAGATTAAGGGATAGTTGAATTAATAGAGAATATCGAATCATCTACCGAAAGATTTAGCCACTCAACAAGCGTTCAACCGACTAGCGGAGCGAAGTTTGTGGAGTTGTTATAATAATGAATGGGTGACCTGATTTTGGTAGTACGAGTATTCTGTTTAAACTTTTTTTAAATTGAGTGTCATCTAACAGTCTGGAGGTATAATATGACAAAAGACGGAAAAATTAATATAAAATTGATTCATAAATCAAGCAAATATAGCAAAAAAATTAAGTTTTTTTTTAAATTGAAGGTAGGAATTTTAATGGGACTGATGTGACAAAAACGGTCTGCTAATGGAAAGATATAAAGAAACCAAAAATCTGGGAGCAACTTCCGACTTGTTTACTAAACGAGGGGTTCCAGGTTTTTGTTGGAATCGAGCGACGCGTCAGCGCCATTCCATATGTCGATGACACATTAAAACACATGTGTAGTTTTTGTTAGTTAGTCAAGCTGCCACTTAGCCTTTTCGGGACACCAGTTTCTGTTATCTCAAAATTGATAAAATTACTTTCTCCACGACCCTCCTGCGAAATTTTCACTGGTAGGTACGTTAATGAAAACAGTGGTTTCATTACTGAAGGAACAATTGTAATTGCTTTTTTTAATATGCAAAGGACATTAGGATATGTATAAAGTAGGGTGCGGCATAAAAGGACAGCAGCTGGTCCCTCGTAGTGATTACGATCGCCGTAGCCTTGGTTGGGACTTGAATAAAAATATTTTGTACCTACGGTTCGTCCTCAAATTTTTAGTACGCTTCGAAGTCTGAACGCACAGTCTGGACGGATAAATCCTCAAAGTCAACATAAATAAATCCATTATTGTTGAATAACAAAGGTCTAGGGGTTGTTCACCTGGTCATTTCCCCTAAGATTAATGTCTTAAGGCGTACAATGACTCCCGCGCACATGGCCTGACATTTCTCAACCCCGCGTAACATTTTTTTTTTCTTTTTTCAACTTCCTCCCCTCATTATCGTCTTACAATAATCGTGAAGCAGCACGCGCCCGAAAGGTGTTTAGAGAAAGCGCTAATGAACCATTTACTTTGTGAACCATTGTGGGAACATAAGACATTCTCTATAATTACCTATGAGAAATTAAATAGAAAAAGAAATTTTATTGCATGCATTAAAGTACATACACACTAAAGATTACTCAAGTAAAGCATCTGCTGTAGGTACAACCAATTTAGATTCTTTAAGAAGTTATAAAATTGTGTGGATATAGTACATGAACGATAGCAGTTACTAAAAACAAACCTATTCAGCACAGTTATGACTTATGACTGAACGCCTCTGAAATATAGCACAAGGCAATAATAAAACACGAAGGGGCCTCTTGTGTTTATTCTTTGAGGTCATTGTTCCAGCTCGAAGCGCCACGGGACAAAATTGTAGCAGTTTATCATAATATCACAATTTCGTGCGACATAATATGGAGCCAATGCTTGATAGAGCAAATCTGCTACCACTTATGCTATTTTAGCCTTCGCATCTCTACCGACTGCTTTATAGAAGTCTATTGGATCTATTTTCAATTTATTATGCGCAATAAATACTATTTTTATTCATCTAGTAAAATTGCATATACAGTTGCAGTTTATTCGCAAGTTCGCGCTACTTCAATATAATAGGTGTTTTGTATTGAACTCTATAGTCAGTCTGCTAATATTTGGACCTTTTTTTTTACTTTTAATCAATATTGATATTTCATAGACAAATATTGTTCTAAGCTGTCTAAAATGCAGATATTTTTATTATACCTATTATTTTAGTTCTCAATTCACATTTTAAGCGAAAAGGTTCATAAATCTTATTTTAAATGTCTGGCCTGGAGGTAACTAATTAAATTGAAAGCAGCCTGAAATCCTTTAAAGGGCTGAGAGTCTGAGAGTTTCGCATTCACTTTGGTATAATCAAAAAAATCCGCGGTGCATCGACCGGTAGTTGAGTTGCGAGGAATGCAGACTGAACCTTGTTCCCAGTAGTGGCAGGCAGGTGATAAGCCCATCTGGAAAGCACGTGTCAATCGAATTTACCCGATATCGTTCGCCAATGTGTTCGCCAATTATCTAAAATTAGGTTCCGAACGGTTCCCGTACCGTTTTTGTTTCTTTTATCGGATTTTAATGAGCCTTTTAGTTATAATGCTGATTAACAGCGAAATAATTAATCGATCGGTCCCATAGACAATGATAAACGCACAAAAAGTCGCACAAAAGCCGTAACTTCAAGGCGTTGAAAGGTCGCCAGCTGCAATATATCTATTTTAATAAAGCACGATAAGGATATTATGGAGATAATACGGTGTCTTGCTTTTTAATTATAAATACAGTACAAAAACAATTGGATATGGGATATGGGTGTAAAAAAAGGATCAATTAACAAGAACTAAATTTTATAGACAAGTCTAAATAATGAGAAACTTTTTGTTTGTTGGTTTGGATATGGGTAAAGACAGACAGTGACACAGGATTCTTTAACATTTATTCTAAAGAAATAGAGGGTTTCCGCGCCGTCGTCGTACATACGAAGTTGTATAGAACTTCAAAGCTATCTACAAGTAACATGTTCCGCACATAATAAAGTAATACAAAATTATCGATCGAATTCAAATGCGGGAGTGCACGCGCGGCGTGCCATCTGCGCCCCCACACAATGTTCGCGCAGCTGCTGCCGTAGCTCTAGGGAAACTTTTGTTACACGTAATAGGTTCCGCAAAATATCCGATCGTAAGAAATAATTACGATAAAAATTAAACATCGCGAGGTTTTGCCTATAATGACCGCGCAGTGTTGGCAGACCCCTCACTACTAGATGTAGGCAGCGCTAGACTGAAGAACTGTGGATGTCCATGCAAGAGATCTTTGTTCAACTATGGACCTCTATCGGTTGTTAAGAAGAAGAAGATACATCGCGAATAAACAATATTCACGCAGTGTCTCCAATATATCATTAACTAGCTGTTGCGCGCAACTTCGTCCGCGTCAATTTTTGTTATTATATCGCGATTAAGAAGTTTTTAAAAGAATATATTTTAAATATGGATAATTTTCCCCATTTTTGCAACATTTTTCACTGATGCTTCGCTCCTATTGGTCGCAGGCGTGATATTAAATAGCCTAAAGCCTTCCTCGATAAATGGACTATCCAACACAAAAAGATTTTTTCAATTCGAACCAGTAGTTCCTGAGATTAGCGCGTTCAAACAAAAAAACTCTTCAGCTTTATATATTAGTATAGATATAGATTAACAGACAAAACATTCGAAGTCACAAAAAAAGGGTGATTTACACGGTCGGTAAATGAGAAATCCTATTAGACTAATGATTCAACTACGCCTCAAGAAAGTTCGAAATACCAGTGTGATGCTAAGATCTATAGAGCTTGCTCTGGCTTAGCTCGCACTCAAGATATGAACAGAGTGAGAGTGCGGTCTATAGATTTCAGCCTTAGAATGGGCATGACATCCAGAATAAAATTCCAGCTAACTTTAGACTTGTCTTAACATAAGTTTTAAGAAATCTACTAAAAGTATGCTCATGAAAAAAGTAATGGAAGCAATAAAATGCAAATGAAGGTTATATAAGTGATAGAAAAGCGTGGATTTGACATGATAGCGGTTATGAGTAAACTGTACGCAACAAAATATAGAGAACAATTGCCAAGTTAAAAAATAAAATAAAAAGAACAATTGCAGAGTTTTTTGCTGGTTCTTCTCGATTGGAACTGCATTCCGATCCAGTAGTAAATTCATACGACGTGATTTAAAAACACTCTGTAAAAGTTTATTTGAATAAAAAAATTTATATTCCATAAATACTTTAGAATAATGTCAAATGTACATTTTTGAGGCTTTTGTATGAGAGAAAGACGAAACACTTCCTGAATGTAAAACTGACTGGAACGAGACAGGTTTTCAAGAAATAATTAAAAACATTGAATTCTGTTTTCTTGGCGGAACCCTAATGATATTTGTATCTCTTTTTTGTTTGATAAAGGATATCTTCCTGGGTGTGCCCAATATAAAAGAGATTATAATTGGAACTGGTTTGTTGTTTTATTATAAAAGGTCGGCTGTGTTATTCTAATGTTAAGAGACTAACTGATTGTATTACTTCATCGATGAATTACTTTCTAAGTGCCAGTGCCCAGTACCAACGCCGAGTAAGGTTTAACTGAGGAATTTTGATGTTTTAGCAGGTTTTTAATACAAAAACTGTCTGAACTTCCAATTTATTCCTCAGTCAAACGCTTACGGTAGTAAGTAATACTTTGTTTATGGTTTAACGTTCCTCGACGTTGGTTGGTGAAACTGGCACTTATTGGATAAGTTAACATATTTATAGTAATTAGTTAGGTGCTTTTGCCGTTCCTAGATATAGATGTATACCGAAAATATATCTATCCCGCTCGTTATACACAAATATTATGTACAAGCAGTTCCAAATTCTGCAATAAGTATGGGGTCTACATTCATAGGATCAAAATATTTATAGTTAAAACCAAAATCAAAGTACATACATCAATGTCAAAGTGACAGTTTGTGACAGTCAACACCACGGATAAACCATGATTAACTATAGAGCGGTGAGAACGCAAAGCAGAGCTCAACAAAAGCAATGAACTTCATTGAAAAAAAAAAAAATACAAAATATAAAACAGTGGCTTGTAGACGGTGAAGGAAAAACATTACCATAGAGTTCCAGAAGTTACATACCTACTTCCAGACTCTAGAGTAGACTCTACCGAAATATACTCGTAAGTAACTCATACAATAAACACAAAGGGCAATGCACTTTCTGTAGTCCATTATGCATCTCATACCCCCCTCGATAGTTTCGTATAGCTCGCAAACACCTTTATTAAAAATCAGGTTTGAAGGACAAAAGGTTTCGTCACCCTGACAGTCCTAAAAAGCCATTCTTAACAATACCTGCTTGAGACCTAACCCAATTTAGTACTGTGGTCTAACTAAGTAAGTAGTCTTTGTTTTACAGTGCTAAACAAAAGACCGTATTAAGGTCATTTCATGAAACATAATCTTGGTCAGATATTTTACGTGTCGCATGAGAAAGGGGAAAATCCTTATAAAAAGGGGTGTTTTTTCTGATCAAATAGCAATTTGAGTCCCTAGGTCTTTACCCAGACGTAGTATGTCATCTGTTAATTATTATTATATGAGTGTCTGTCTCACATTTACTTGAAGTAAAAAGTTTCTTAAATACAATGATAATAATATAAATAAAGATTTTTGCAATCTGCAGTAAGAACGAAATGTTTGGAATTATATTATTGTAAATATATTATTATGTCAGCTTAAGGGGGGGGTAAGGTTAATTCGGTAAAAAACAGGCATGTTTTCAAGATTTTTTTTTGGCAATACAGATGGTGTTAGTTTATTCAATCGACCCATACATGATAATGTAACATTAGAACAATATTCTCCTTAATTTTCATTGCAAAATATCAAAAATTGAGCGAGTGACAGTGAATTTCCGGAGGCGCCTCGAGAAAAAGTTGTTTTGCGGTGCCCATCATAACTCGCAACCAAATCATCTGAAATAAAAAAATCAAAATGCATTCGTTAAAGGAGATGTTTGTCGAGGTATTCACGAGAGGATTTTTTTTTCTTTCGATTTTTCGTAGCACTTGGAAGCCAAAAACCAGATTTTCGCTAAAAAAAACGGATAAATTGCTGTTGTAAAAAAATTAATAATTATTGAAAAAAAAAAAGCTCTCGACAATACCTGGGGAATTATGTGAAGAAACACTGTGCAAAATTTCAAAACGATTGGTCCAGTAGATTTTTAGTTATGGTGGGCACGGACTTCAAAAATGACAAGTCTCGGAAAAACGCTTTAAAGTTTTGCGTACTGAAGTATTCAAGATAAAATTCGACAATTTTTTATACTCGCACAGAGTCGTCGATGCCAGGTCCGTCACTTGTTACTGCTCAGCACAGCATACAGCGTTTAACTGATGCATCATGCCTCGAATATACTCGACTTTACCTGAACAGGCCCTTTGGGCCGGGTGGGGCTGTAAAACCTCAGGCTGGCAACGGACGCTGAAATACTCATAACTTCGTCAATTTTGCCCCGATCGACTTGAAATTTTAACACAATCTTCTTGAGATATTATGCATTCAATTAGAAAAATAAAAAAAAAATCGAAAAAAATAAATTTTAATACCTTACCCCCCCCCCCCTTAACAATTTAGGTTAAAATTAACAAATATTGTAGGTAATCCGTATGGATTGCCTAATGAATAAGATAAATAAGAATTTATACTGTAGAGAAAGAGAGACACAGACAAAGAGTAGAGAAAGAGCTAGTTTAAATTTCTATTTAAATACGAGTAGATCGATATTATTACCAAAACGATCTGGTAAATGAGGGCATTGAAGCTGAAGCCCTTATTTATGTTTCTATGTATGATCTCTATGTATGTTTACCGAATTATAATAAACTGCATCCATAAATTTTAAATTAACTTCTGAATTTAATGTGAAATCAGCCTATTGCCTATGAGCATAATTTAATCAAGCGTAAAACGAATCCAAATAGAGATTGTAATTTATTGCATCTATCGTAGGTAATTAATCTAGGGGTGTGTACGCATATACCCCACATTTCAACATCAACATTGCCTAAGGTTCAAATTTTGACATGTAGTTACAGGTAAGTATAGATTCCCACGATTTAAAAAACAGGGGAGGCCGTGCATATGCTTGGACAAAAGGGACAGGCAGGCATGCATGTCCTCATGTCTCCGTACAAATTTTTGTTAGAGGATTCACAGGGGATGATACTGCATTTGTTTTGAATATCCCTAGTGTGTTGACCCCGAATGTTTAGAGCTTAGGAGATAAATCGAAAAGCATTGTTCGGTAGTTTAGAGAATTTTAGAGCTATGTAGTTAAGGAATTACTGAAAGTGTAGAATTTTCCATTCGGTTCTTTGTCAATTCACTTCTAAATAATTACTTAAAACTTCTACTTCATCTGCAGATCGAGTTTTTCAGTGATTCGTTAGATCGTATTGAGATTGGACTAAACAACAAACATTGGTATTGAATGTATTCACAGGGCCAAAATCTAGCTTTCTGGAAATTCTCAAGAAGTTAAGACTTTTGTTTTAAATCACTTGACTAATAAAATATTTCATGATATAAGTAACATACTGAAATTCAAAATAATAAGGTATGGAACGCACTTCCAGCTTCTGTGTTTCCGGCCACGTATAATCCGAGTACCTTCAAGACAAGAGTGAATAAGCATTTTCTGGACAAGCGCGCTTCAACCTAGACCTCATCAATACTTTCCATCATTGATCGTCGTCAAGCGCAAGCCTATCTCATAATAAAAATTTAAAAAATGGGTCAATGTTCTCATGCGAAACGTAAACAAACCATCTTTGTTGATGATTTTTATATTCCCACAGTGCCCCTTCAGAGCACCAGAGCAGAAAACACGTGCAATATGACGGTCACGCCCGCTCGTACCTAACTGAATCTCATTAACAGGAATGAATTAAGTTAATTGATGTAATCAGTAACAATTATACGCATTTTAGCCGTAAAAGTACAACGGAAGAATAACAAGAGAGGACTGCGATAAAAACAGAACACTACCTACTCTGTGATATAAGGAACCCTTTAAAAAAATATGTTATTTAAGAAACTTTCAGTATGAATGTAAACATCATAATGATCATACTCAGCAAGCCATCAAAGGATTACTATTGAGCGCGGGTCTCCTCTCAGAGAAGGGTTATAGGCTATAGCCCACATCACCACAAATTGGCAGACTTCATTCCTTTTGAGGTGCATGTTCGGGATCGAACCGGCGAGCCCCTGAATAGTAGATCCCAACCACTGGGTTATCGCTGCTGAGCGCTGCAGTATTTTTACATCAAATAAAATAGCCGAAATGTATTTTGAAACAAAATGCAAGCGGAAATTAAAGTTAACATTTGTTATAGGGGAACAAAAACTATTGATATTAAAATTATACGAATACGTGGGGCAGAAATCCATAAAATCGATTTCAAGTAGGCATTCTACATTCACCATATGGTAGGAGAAATATTATAGCTTAACGTGGTAACTGCCATGGTAGGAGATAATTATTACAGAAAAGGAGGGTATATAGGAGGCAATAGGAGTACCTATACAAAAGGCTTAGATAGGTGCTGTTGAAAAATGATTTTATTGAGGGTTGTCTTTTAGGGATTTCATCACAATATCTTGGTTAAGACTGGGCTGGTTCAACTGGAGTCCTTTGAATTCTGCATGACGAACCAAATTAAGTACATAATATTCCAACACACTATGTGAACAATGCACATCATTGCGATTTTTTGATGTTGAAAAAGCTTCGACTTAGGAAATGATGGATGTTGTTCAAAGGAGAACTGAAATATTGAAGAAAATATGGCTCATACTAGTCAAATGAGAACATATTATGTATAAAAACGACAGCCCTCATGCGGTAATGATAGTAGTAAAAATTTCCATAAAACTAACAGTAAATTACTTATAGGGGTCCTAAGGGAATGTTTAAGATGTCGCACTTGCCCGCATTGACTAGGTACTTATAAAAAGGTACCTAGCGAAAAAATGCTGCCTTTAATGTGGTTTGCATGCCCTATCGTAAGGTTGACGACCAGCAGAGCAGTCATACTTGTGTCAGGGGTTACGCCTCTGTACATCAGCACATTATCTAGAAACACCTGCTCGTCTACATTTCCATATAACTCTTTGATATCCTGGAATCCTAGTAGATGGCCAAGCAACAAATTCTTTTTATTTTCTCAGAAAGGGTAAATTGGCCTTCTTGCGTCATTTTAGATCAGAGACAATTTTCAAACCATTGGCAGTTTAACACCCAATCGATTCTTGATTCGTGATTTAAAATGCTGGGTTGGCCAAATCCGATTCTGAATATTAGATATACTTGACGATTCGAAAGTAAGTAAAAACTGATTTGAAAATAAAACTTTTCTATTCATGCCAAAAGAGCCCGTAAAAAAGGAAAATGGTTAAGTAGGGTTGATAATAATGTGAAGAACATATTTAAGCCATACCTAACACTGGATGTTATCATTATACCTGTAAATTCTATGACATTATTCTGCGCATGTCGGTAAGGGGGAATAGTTTGACAGTGTGCAATTTTGCAAGACATAAAATGAAGATCGAAGATAAATTAACTAGTCTGTATCTGGTGACTCTACACTTACTCGTAAGTAGTAATTTTAAACAGGAATACTATAACCGCTAAATCCGTAATCCTTGTGGTAACTTTTTTCTAAACCCACAATTAAAATAAATAAATGGAGAAAAAATACTATATAAATTATACTTATATTTTTTCTTTGCCATGAAAATAGGTGGATACATTTATATATGCGATTTGTTGAAACTTAAATCTTATCATAGGATTTTATGATAGTGTGCATTACTGAATGAATTTCTTTAGAACATAAATTTTATAACCCCAGAAAAGTAGTAAAAAATCTTGTATAAGTTGACTACAATAAAAAGTAGGGTAGTAAGTTTTTATTACCTCAAATGAATATAAATTTTAAAAAATTCGGGTGGGTAGTTTTGATGAACTTTTGACATTTATACAAGATCTTACCCATGTAACTTATAATATCAGAGAAAAAACCATCGCGAATCCGTTACTCACAAATAAAATAGGTCCATGTAAGGACTTTGTTCATAGAAAACGTTCTGAAAAAATAAATGGTCCCCCAATTTCTTAAGCTCCCTGCCGTATTGTAAGTGTAATTCTTCTAGTGGGCTACAAAAACAGCTGGTCTATTCAATGGCTTTTTGATAGAGGACAAAAAAGAGTAGTAGTCTTTACGTCATATGGGCTTGAATATTATTATCGCGTATAGATTTCCGTGTTGCCATCGTAACAGTATTGAATTTTTATTTGCCAGAACCTGAACTTGACCAGGAACTTTTCTGAATTTTTTAATTACTCATTTGAATTACTCCTTTTTGGATTATTTTCCAAAATCAGTTATGGAATTTATAAAAAAATATGGGAAACAATTTTCTCGATGAAAAGCAAAAAATCTTTATTTTTAATCGGAAAAAGAAACTTTACTTTTGTTGGATACTTTCTTTTTTTATGTTTATGAAAAACTAAAACAATTTTCATTTAAACTTTTTCACACTTCGTGGCTAACTTGCATTACTGCAATCTCTTTCTCTGCATATGAGAATAAATCCGTCCTCTCACACAGTTTTGCATACAAGTTTCGCACCTCCAAGACTGTGCAGTGCTATCATTTCCATTACTTGTATTTGTGCCTGATGAACTCGTTTTTCTGTAACCCTAGCTGTTGAACATTTTATTATACGACGGCTTATTTTTAACTGGACCCATCAAAAGTATGCTCACTTTGACAACAAAATTGCAGGGCTATGATTGATGGCTTAAGATAATAGCGCAGGTACTTCTGTAAGCTCTGTACGCCACTACACTATCATACTGAACAACCAAGAAATATTGGTCTAAAAAAGGCTTCGTAGCCAACCCTTGGCTAAATGTGAACAAACAGGGTAAAAAATGGAAAAGGAATGTTTATGAAGCATAACATAATTATTTTCAGTATTATTGCAGCGACTATTGCAATAGATGCAGTTTTGTCGTGTGAAAGTCGCCTCCTGCCACCCCAAATACTTGGATATTCATAGAAAAGTTAGTTAAGGATGGCCGGCAAGTCGTTCATCGATATCGATATAAGTAGCCGGAGGGAAAATCTATATTAGTGGCGACTTCATGCTTTAACAAACTGTCCTAAAAGGCTAAAACAATCAACTTTATTAAAAATAAAAAGTTAAATTGGAGATTAGAAATAAATATACATATTATTTGAAAGTTACGTAAATTCCTTCCACAAAAAGTTCATGTTAATTTTAATTTAATATCATGAATAAATTTAAATTAAAATGACGAACAGCATTTTACGTTATTTAAATCTAACTTACTAGTTAATGTAACGTTTCAGCAAAAAGCATAGTTCCAGAATATCGCGTTGACGCTTTCTGTAATATAACTAATTTATTCTCTACCTATAAAATCGTAGAGCCAAATTACTTATCAACGTAGATAAATAATTATATTACTAAACTTTTTAAGTTTTTAATATGTACGAAACTTGCATAAACTAAATAAATTGCATGTGTTTAGCAGCTGTTCTATTTAAACACGCTAGTACGTAACATTTTTATCGATTAGAATGAAACTCATCGATAAGTCGAGTTGACAAAGGTCATCCCTGGCTCGCACCTTGACTGCCATCTGCCGATACACGTGAGGCAATTAAGGCACGGCATCGAACCTTTGGGGGTGCCACCCTCCGTTGTTGGTCGTTTACCTCTAGGGAAAGAGGGGTTGCGCGGTCAAAGCAACTTGTTTGTACTTGTTCTCACATGAAAAGATAATAATTAAGTGCAGCTATAATGGAAACAAAGTGCATTTTTTGTTTTTAAAAACTTTAAGGTACTAAATATCTAAAGTGAAGTCTATTGGCCAACAAGCCATAATATTACGCGTTAAAATTCTAGAATCATTGCTATGCATCAGTCTTAAAAAAATATTTTGTTCGATGTTAGTAAGCATTTATTTTATATAGACTTACATAAACAACTGTAATGTTTCTCAAAAATCTGGCATAGGTACCTAGTTTCCGCCATCTAGTACAGAGTTTTACTTTTCAGTTTATCTTTTCCATAATTTTCATTGTCATGACCCCTAGAATCGGAAATCTCTGAATTTCGAGTTTAATAAACGAAGTGATTAGGTATATTCTCGTGGTTTAGTATTATTAGTCGATTGTTGACTTGCGCTTTTTATGATACATATTATGTAATACGAATTTTATAGACGATTAGAATTCAGAGACTGTCAAAAACTCGTTTAATATACGGCCGGAAATACCACGCCAAATAATGCGTGTTCTTGTATACTATAATGAAAAGAATGATGACTTCATTCATGTCTGCCATATTGAAGAAACTATTGCGAATTCCTTTCCTTCCCTTCTGGCTCATCGGTCCAAACTTTTCGATGTTCCCACGTTCGATTAATATTATAGGTATTGAGCTTAGGATATGAAACCAATAGTCAATAAAAGTACTATTTTCTTTGGTAGGATTAGGAGAGAAGTGGTACACTTTAGAACTAGAATTACCAGTTAGAATTTACTTTGCAATTGTGCATTGTGCAATCAACATCTGATGATGGTCCGGTATCGAAGCAAAACCTACGTCATGTCTCTACCGAAGCGTTTGTGTGGTGCTGCGCATTGATATTGTAACAGTTCCTGAGTTTCTTCTACACCTGAAGAAACGACGGTGTAGGTACAGCGCGAACGGCGCGTTTTGCCATTCAGATTTTTTCTTTGGGGTATTATAGTAAAGAGACAAGGTCATTGAAAGAAACATTACTTTTTCTTTTAACATCATGGAATTCCGCAAAGCATCGCCTGCTTCTATCCAATATTCAATAGAAAAGAGTTAGATCTCAGCCAATGTGTTCGTTAGTCAAGTAACAAGTTCGAGTAGGTACCTATCATATAAGTTGAAATCTTCGCACGCCTACACGAATATCAAATGGCATACTTTATCTCTGTGGCAGTAGGCAGTGTACTTGAGACCTTGGCAGGTTTCAAGGTCTCTGAGAGCACGCGGGATTAACCAGTCGGGTTGAAGGTCGCGGGCTTATTCAAATTTGGCCTTTTAAACAACCGGCATCTTTGATTTAGAAGTAGTACCCTACGAAGTAGTAGGTACCCTACGAACTAACTAGTACCCTAGTAGTAGTAGTAGAACTAGTACTAGTAGTAGAAGTATATTTTAACAGCGGTTATAGCCTAGTGGTTAAGACTTCTGCCTCGCCTCTTTTTTCGGAGTTTAGAAGGCGGAATCCAGAGATTCTCAAATTTCTATTTGAATCCCATACGTCTAATTTTTCAGAGAAACGTGCTTCAAGCAGTTAAAAATATCACAATTCATTCACAATTTTATCATCGTGATTGATTCAAATTGCCTGAGAATACCCCATACTCTTCTCAAAGGTGTGCAAAGTCTGCCAACCATTAGGGCTTCCAATACTGGTATTGGCCAATACCGGGATCCAGGACTTAGGATCCTGGTATTTAGGGTCATGTACAATACAAAGATCAGTGTGCTATTTTGCAGTTTCTTTCAGAAAATACTGGTTAATTTTTTTTAAGAAAAAAATATTAAACCATATTTTGGAAATTTTTTCCAGTATTAATAGTGGTATTGAAAAAGTCCAGTATTCGAAAGCCCTAGCCAGCATGGTAGACTATAACCTTAAACATCATTCTGAGAGCAGACCCGTGACCAGTAGAAAGCTGGCAATGGGGAGAGATGATGATGACTGGGATGACTGATGGGTTGCCATCTGTCCTGGTTTACCTGAATTTGTCCTTGTTTAAAGGGTATCCAGGGAAGGATCTGTTTTGTTTCTAAAAAGTTTTTATAAATAAAAAGTTGAGTTATATGGATTAAATGAATGGATTCTGAACCAGTGGTAGACTTATTTGATGATTTCAAAGCACTTTGTAAAAGTTTATTTAATAGAATAAAAAATTATTCTATTTCTATGTATGTATATGTTGCAAACGGAGTGTAGGGCGCCCCCCAGCTAGATGGAGCGATGACATCCGAAAAGTGGCAAGCATCAATTGGATGAGAAAGGCTGAGGATAGGCAACGTTGGCCCTACTTAAAAGAGGCCTATGTCCAACAGTGGATGCATGTGGGCTGATGATGATGATGATTATGATGATTATGATATATATATTAGTAAGTAACTTTAAAACACATTACTGACATCAATCAGATCAATCTGACACTATGGCAACCCTATTGATCAGTCAATCAATATGGTTAAATTGGTTGATTATTCAAATGTTGATGATTTTGGTTGTTTTAAAAAAGTTCCAAGCCGTTACAGCTCAATGGAACCTGTTGTCTGATACAACATTGTAACAATTAATATTCTATAGTATTATTTAATTTAATGTAGAATAAATTGCTTTTTGAAGAAATTTCAACAGAAAAAAAAAAATGTTTAATGCAATTTTTAAATTACACTTATAAAGTTAGTTCATGATCTTTAACAAGAAACCTCAAAACGGGCCTCTTATTTAGTGAAGATTGTAAATACTCATATTTTATCCAATTTCCTTATCTGTACAAAACATATTGTATGAAAGTGGAATTAGTTATGGACCAATCAATTTAGTTAGAGATTTTAAACAGTTAAATTAGCAAAATGCTGTAAACTAAACTAAATTGACAGATCCAGATTGATAGAAAATAAAACTATTGCCGTTTGAGAACCATCAATATTGTTATAGGTACCTACATAATATACTTATTTCGCTACAGAGAATATTGTGGAAGAGATTCCACTATCTTTAGACTGTTTAATTACAAAAAAATAGAACCAGACACTTTTCATTGTCCACAAATTGCGAATTAATCACAATTTGGAGAATGTTATTTTAGTTCTAGTCAGAAGGTAAAAATATTACCTACCTACTTACTATAAAAATTGTAAGGTTTTAGTTCAAAATGTTCATTAAAAACTACAATATACATGGGTAGGGTAGGTAAATACATATTTTTCAATATAATAAAATTATTAAGTAATGTGCTTAAGAATTAATACATGTGTTCTAAAATACTTACGTAATATTACTTTATCAGTAAAAATATATATTTTAAAGCATAAATCCGCCTCAGTATTTATAATAAACATATCAGTAAAAACTATACAAGTAAAGTAAGAAATTAAACTCACTTTCTACGCCCGACAGTGGCAGTATTGTTCTCGACAGGAAAGTTGAAGGATTCACCAAAAATCCGATATTGCAAGTCGTCCTCTTCATTACTTAGATATTGCATCGCTCAAACATTAAATACGAGGAGTATGACGAAATTAACCACCCTTATCACAACTTGATCTTAAAATCATCGCTAAATTTATCAAAACATTTCACTTTCTCAAAATTAGGTAGTAATGACATTAAAAATGTACGAAAGGTGGTTTTCGCGCCAAAATCTAAAAATAGAATATAGACTAGACTAATAATTAACTTTATGCATTGAGACAGACCACGGAAATAAACGAATTAATAGTTATTAAAATGTCCGATTACGACGGACTCGACGCGTGCAGAAACCGGACAAAGTCCTGCCGACTGAGGTGAGCGGATGAGGCTGGGGCAGTATTGCCAACTCCTATAAATCCGAGTCCCTAGCTCCGTAGGCTCAATATCGAAAGTAGCTAGAAAATTGCTAAAATTGATTCATGATTTTTCTGGGCGAATATATCGCACACCTAGATCAAAAGAGAGACAATTTAAAAAAAGTCTCTATTCCCTAGACGAAAAAAGTCTTTCTGAATCTTTTGTTAGCAAAGTTATAAAAGGTCAATTTTATTTTAGGCTTATTTTTTGCGATCGAAGATTTTAGGTCATAAATGATGTCGTGAAATACGACCTAAAATAAAATGGAGTTTTATAACTTTTTTTTAACAACTTTTTTTTGCTTAGGAAAGAGAGACTTTTTTTGAGTTTCGATCTAGGTGTACGTATATACATTATTACGTATCAATATGTATTCTTCAGAGAGCTTAGCCACTTAAACGTGTCCATTGTCTAATAGCCAATTTTTCAAACCAGGTTTTTTATTGAAATAGAATTTAAAGACTGCTATTAGCGTTCTTTTTAAACTTGGTTTTTATCATTCTTGGCGTCAAAACTTTTTTGTCGCTAAAACTCAAAAATTGACATTTATAGTGACAAAGTCGCTAAATTAGCAACACTGGGCTGGGGGCCACCGGGGGCGCGGAAAGTTGAAAAAGGAAACCGGCATGTTTGTCCCACCCGACTCGCCCCGTGCCGTGGAATTCCAAAGTTGTAATAATGTAATTTTTAGGTTATAGTCTATGTTCTTAGGTTAAAATTCTCAATTAAAGGAAATGGGCAAAATAGTCCATATAGTTTTTAGCCGAATTTAAAAAAAGAAGGTGTGTTCTTCATGTGCACTTATCTCCAAGATTTATAAACATTTGCGGTATTTTTTAGCAATAAAGTTTACTCCTATAAAAAGTTTTCATTCCAAATCCTCAAATCTGATAAATTCACAGGCTGTACACTATTGTGAGGATATACTAAATGTCAATTTTGTATTAAATACTTTATCATTAAAATCTAGGTATTAAGTGGGACTACAGGGTACACTTCTAAGTCATGAGAATCTAGTCCTAACCTACAATATATTCAACAACTACCTACTATTTTGTTTTCTCGCAGGAATCTTAATTATCGCTACGATAAAAAGTATGCTAAAAAGTCCTGTCAAATTGGTTCCATAGATCCTAATCTAACGTACTTATATATATGTAGAAATGTAGAAACGTACATGCATTCGGACAAGCACGCATACAAACGTAACTATGTTTGGGTAATGCTGTTGCTTTTAGTTTTGCTTGTCCATGATTATCACATGAACTTAATTAATTGTATTATAGAGAAACTTACTTACTGTCATAAAAAGGGAGACTCAGGACTATTTCCATCAGAATTTGCTTTCAAACTGGTCTGTGGTAGGTAGTCTTATCTTATTTTGAATTAACAGAGGAATATACCTATATTACCTATATTAATAGTTTAAGTAATTACTCACGGCTCATCTTTGATTTCAGCTACCACATAGTCCTCTTTTTCCTCAGATGAGATTTTTGCTTGAAGAAGTTTCAATCTTCCTATCTGATATGCGAGTTTCGGTTTTTCACTGTCTTCCATGCTCTGTAATATAATTAAAAAATATTTATAAAAAACAATTTCAAATATGTTGCGCAAAGAAGCGAAAAGCGACTTTATAGTAACTTTTTCTCCAAACCCTTAAGTTCTAGAAATCTGTGGTAAATGGGTGTCTCTGATAGCTAAGATGCACTATGACGGGATTTTCTGAATTTCGAAATTTTAATGGACCAAATTGAAAAAAAACTGATAATTCTTTTGCTTCAAAATATCTAAGTCAAATTTTAACCCTTAAACAGGCAATCGGTCTTGTCTATTTAAATATTTGTTGATATTTTTAAGCATATAATCGACAACACAAGTGAAGAAGTGTATTTCAATAAATATAACCCTTAAATGGGCAAATTATGGATTACACTTAGCCTAAGTGTAGTCTTCAACTGATTAATTTCGATAATTAACTCTCAAAAAATCGTCTCTTTTATCATAAAATAATATAAGATTTTCAACGCTAGTGGACAATCGAGACGTGTGGGTAAGAAGTGAATATGATGATTTCTTTTTATCCCACGGCTTCCTAGTGGCCTATAATATCAAAACATCCTATAATATCTGGGGTGATTCCTGTGTGATTTAAAAAACCGCATCAAAAACGGTTCCGTTAGTTTTTAAAATGGTCACATAGTAAAAAAAAGACGTGTGGCACTCGGGGACTGCCGCGGTAAAACTATTGCATAGCATTTTTTATCAACGCCATCTAGCGGCTCACGGTAGAGGAGTCCCGTGTCAGGTTATTTTCGTTACGGAATTTCTGGATTCGGTCTCCACGCTGGCCCGCGATAGAAGCTATGCAATAGCTTAATAAAAAAAAACCTAATGCCTCCTTGTGACCTATAGCTATTAAAAGTACCTACCTATATCTAATAACCTTCTTAGCAATAACACCTGCTAGTGAAAAGCCGCATTAAAATCGATCTAGTCCTTATTAAAAAATGATAAATGGTATCATAAATACCTACGTATAAAAAATAAATAACCGAAAACGTAAATCGCATTTAAAATGTTTCCATTGTGTCCATGTCACGGGCAAAGCACAGATTAAAAATTACGAAAATACAACACAGGCGATGTCGCAGGCTTCTACTAGTTTAGATTACGAAATAAAATAACCTAACCTCTATTATTATTTCTTCTCTTTTATCTAACGTAAATGTAGTAAGTATATACCTACCGATACCTATACCTATACCTATTAACATCTCACAACATGTTCAATAGAATTTCAATATGAATCTGATTATACTTTATAGTCGTACTTCGGCAATCCACAATGATGGCGACCTAGTTCGACATTGAACGTCGTAATAAGGAATCTTGTTTCATATTCGACTAGAAGCTATTTTTAAACGTGCAAACAAAACATCGATAACTAATTTATCTAACCAAAGCCTTCCCTAAAGTAAAAGAATAACTTTCAAAATGGTAATCCGTTAAATATTTGAAGATCGAATTCGAAGAAAAATCGTTACCCAACGGTAACCCCAAATACGGATAGTTAAATGAAATCAAAACTTTTTTATTATTAATAAGGTAAATATATATTATTTCATTTCTTGGTTTACAACTTGCTTATGATTTATCTATAGTTTTAATCGTTAATCTAAGTTGCTTTGCTAATAAAATGACGACATTATCGATCAGACCATCATTTTGTCCACTGTCCACATAGTAGGTACCTTGCCTTAATATATTTTGCCTTGCATTATTCAAGGAATAATCTTTTCCTATTGAAGGTTTATAAAACACGAGAAATAAATAAAGTGAGGGTGAACATAAATTAATTAAAATTTCACTATAACTCACTACTTACCTTTTAAAAATAAATATAAACTCAAACTAAAATAACCACAATTCGTTAACATTCGTTAGAATCAAAATAAGATTTCTACTATCTCTGTCAATCCATTCTCACATTTCATATGTTTGAAAGAGATGGCAAAGAATACTGTAAATAAATAGGTACCTACCAAAAATACCGTAAACGTCAGACGCCATCTTTGCAGGAAGTACCAAAGAAATACAATATAGGAGTAGGAAATCTTTTGTTATCTATGGTTAAATGTTCGTAGCTTTTCAAGTACGTTCCAAGCATTTAAAAGCACGTTTCAAGTTGTGGTTTCAAGCACTTCTAAAGGCAGATATACATTGACATTGAGCATTGAGATAGCATTGGCTATTTAGGGTATTGGTAGAATAGTAATAGTAACGAATAGAATTTTGAGGAAATTAGAGGTCAAACCTAAAAGAGATGCAGCTATGCAAAATTATATTAGTAGAGGCAAGACAAAACAAAACTAAATAGGTAAAAAAAATCGGCCTACCAACTATTTTTTTCAATATTATTTATCTTCCGCGCAATATTTAAAACCGTCATAACTGACTCCGTTGGACTGAGGTACGTAGCCAATAATTATCGGAATATTTTTAATTTTTTATTGAAATGTTAACCTACACTTAAAGGAAATAACCTAATAGATTTATAAATACATATCAAAAAATCCGAGGCCGGCGGGATTCGAACCCACATCTCTCTGCGAATCGCGCCCGAGTGTGTTAACGGTTACACCAAGGCCGAACCACACGTCAGCCACGAAATTAGTGATATGTATCTACTTTTTCAATCAGTTTTATAGCAACTGTTAGCGACATATAGTAGCGACACATTACAGTTGTCGATCTACTTTTTTCCAAGACACCATAATATTACAATGGAGCTCTTAAGACATTGTAGATGCCACATTGCTTGTTACAATTTTTAATTTTTTATTGAAGTGTTAACCTACACTTACCTAAACGAAATAACCTAATAGATTTATAAATACATATAAAAAATTTCGAGGCCGGCGGTAAGGTACTTAATAATATTTGATAACACCGACCTAAAAAGCGTAACTACGGGTTATATTTATAAGCATGTTTGCGAGATACCTTTAAAAAAGTTTGTCGTTGACTCAAAATTAGTTCCTTACATTAGTTCAGGAGCTTAGTTAGTAAGACTAAAATGATTTATATTTTTCAAATATTGTACTTTTCAGTTGCTTCTATCGTCGGTTAAATTTTTTGTAAAAAGTAATTAATAAGAAAAAATATTAAAATCGGATAACACAGTACAAAGTTGTGCGTGATAGAATCGTGAAAACCGTGTGCGACTATCCTTAGAGGGAGAATTTTTTTCCTCAGATAAAAAGTGAGCTAAAAGATTCTACTTTCAATAGTCGTACCTTGATATTGTGTTTATGTATTTTAACCTTAGCTCTAATCTTGCTTAGCTTATATTAAGCTACCATGACTCTATCTATACAATAGTAGGTAAGTCTTTGGAGAAAAGGCAGCAAACCAGAGACAACAGAAGCAAGACAAGAACCTTGAACCTTCGCTTCTCAGTACCTACCTTGACCTACCTACCTATCGAGCAAAGCTTAATTTTATGTCTAGTCTGTGGCGTGTGCTCTGTTTCCCGTCTGATTGTCTATGAAGCGATGCGATCCCGCGAAAAATTGCTTTTGGCACTTGTTTGATTTGATATTTTTGGGATACATAAAATAGTTACCTACCAAATATTTCAATTTTCAAGTTTTAATCAGATTGCAATTTAATATTACAGTTATAAACTTATAACTCAGCGCAGGAGTCATGAAGTTTCGTGGAGTAATGATGGATGCAGGCCCGATGAGAGAATTCACAAGTAAGCACATCATAAAAGTATTTCGAGAGTAGTTAACTATTGAATCAAATTCAATTTCAATTATTTGATTTCATTCAATATAAGTGCCAACTACTAAAATATCAGATATTTTATTCAACGTTCAATGATGCGTATTAACTCTTCAATAAGTTACAAAATATTTGAAATAATTTTCAAAGTACTTTCGAATTATCGAAATGTGGTTTATTGCTGGATAAAAAACGTTTCTTCATTTCCAGACATAGTGACTACAATATCAAAGTTGTCGAAGGAGTGTGTTTTGCGACTTTCGGATGATAAATTATATTTCATAGTGAGTGAGGAAAATAGTGGTCCTGCACCACCTATGCTATGGTGTGAGATACCACAAGCTATCTTCTTCTCGGAGTACCAAATGATTGGCATTGATGAAGAGCATAAGGATATTTATTTGGGTGTCACATCTGGTAAATACCTGCAAAGTAAATTATAGCCAACATAAATGTGGACAAAATAGAACCACAAGATATCTTCTTATTATCAAATGACATTGATGAAGAGCATACCTAAAGATATTATTTATGTAGGTGTTACATCTGGTAAATACCTGTATAGTAAATTCTTTAGTGAATTATAGCTAAGATAATTTTAAAAATTACCAACTAAAGCTGGTAATTTTGCCGATGGGCATGTAATAATATGAATAGTGCTTACATTTAGGCCAGTCATTAAAGCCAAAACCTGAAAGTAATTAGTAACTTGATAAAATTTTAGGGGGTTTTTAAAGAAGGTAAGGTGTTTTGCAACATACGGAACATTGTTTATTATTTAAAAAACAATGAAATTTGTTATTAACAAGGGTAAAAAAAATAGTAACACGCTGCAAATTTAATAAGCGCTACAAAACGGTAAGAACAACCTTATTATAAATTTGCAGTGTGTTACTAATTTTTTTGGCAATGTTATTAACAAAAAACCCTTTTCACCCCTTTTCAACCCTTTCCGTGCACCCCACAATGCTGCAAAATCACACGGTAAGTTATTTTACCTTCTTTAAAAACCCCCTAAAATTTTATCAAGTTAATAATTACTTTCGGGTTTTGGCTTTAATGACTGGCCTAATTGTGAATATGACATAAATCTGTCTCGTTTTAACTATGTCTTGAGTCCGAGCTGAGTAAGAGTGCTGTCTATAGATTTCAGCCTTATTTTTTTTTATAGAATGTTTTTTTTTCAGCAAATCTAGCCAAATCTTTAGTAACATTGAAATCAGCTAAGACATTAAAAATGAAATTAACAAAGAAACAGTGTCCATGTTTAACATTAGAAATTGAAATGGTAAGTATGCCTAAAGGGCATTTAAACAGAAGACAAATCATTATTTTTGTAAGCAGCATTGATGCCCGCAACTTTGTCTATGTATATTTAATTTTTAGAGATTCTGTGGAAACTGAATTTCCAGGGTAATGCACATGTCATTATCCAGATCCTCAACTATACCCTTCTTCTTCTTTATCAACTAATAGATGTCCACTGCTGGACATAAGTCTCTTGCATGGACCTCCAAGGGGCTCAGTCTTGCGCCGCCTGAATCCAGCAGCTTCCTGCAACTCATTTGATGTTGTTGGTCCACTTATACCCATGCAAACAAAATCACATCGATCAGTAGTTCTATTGTGGCATGATTGAAAGATAAACCAACAGACAAACGCTTAAGTATTTATAATATTAGTGAATTAATTATTCATTCAATACCCAATTTCAGCCATCGTCAACCTCTCAGCAAACAAGACAGGTGACACATGACATCCCTGTGGTAGTGGTGCCTAGGAAGCTGTGGTCTGACTTTCACGAGCCTAGGGTACAAACTCCTGATGTAAGTATGTATAGTTACATCATTAGAATTCCTGCGCAATGGCACAGAAACCAATTTGTGGTATAGGTTTAATTTTTACTGCCATACCTCTTCCAAGTGACCATACTATAATCTTAGACTGTATCATCACTTACCATCAGGTGAGATCTCGAAAAAGAAAGCTCATTCTCAAAAAATCAATTAAGAAACTGTAAAAAAGTAGCAGGCTTAGCCTCGATTGTTACAAATCGTTTGTTATTGTTATATACATTTGTTAAAATGATTTTTTTGACATTTTGTTCTGTAATGCAATATTTAACGGTTACGTGTCTGTTAAAATTTACTGAAGCAACCATGCCTTATAATCTAGCAAAGTATAATTCAGTAGATATTTCCATCAAAATGTTTGAACTGTACAATAATTCCAGATCTCAATAGAATTGCCAACCCTAAAACAACTGCGTACAACAATAGACAGAATGCGAACCATGGCTCAAGAGGTTGTGATCAGAGCTTCTGCAGAGGGCCGGCTAACCTTGCAGATCAAGACTGACATGGCCAAAGTGTCTACTCGGTTTAAGAACTTGAGAGTTGAAGCATTTGAAGGTACCTACATAAATAGTGATAGCCTAGCACGACTTTTCGTTAGAACCTAGCCTAGGGCTTTTGGAGTTATGTATGTTTAGTAATTAAATATGTGGATGTATTGCTGTTGACGAAGAAAGAAGTGTGGAATCTTAGCAAATAAACCAGAATGTGTATCTATTGACGAAAAACTATATTTGCGAATTATATTTTTAGGGCCAATAGAACATTCAGACTCCGAAACGGAAACTCAAGTAAACGAAGATATATCAAAAGTATGCCACTGCAGAGTCGACGCCAAGAAGTTTTCAATGTTCTTGAGCGCTGACCAGATTTCACACAACAGGACAATCTGCAGCATAGTGCATAAGAAGCTAGTGATACTGTGTCTGCACACACAAGAGGATGTGAAGTTACAGTGCTTTATTACAGGGATTATGTATTAACCAGAATTACCGAAGCTTCTTACAACTGGCAAGCTCTAATTTAAACTGTAACAGCCTCAATAGCTGAACAGTTAAGGCCTTAAGAAGCGTGAATGAGTTTGACGGCTTTACATAGCGACGGAGCAGGCACGCTCGCGCAGATTTAGGTGAATTTCGGGATAAAAATTACTTAACTCGAATGTAATATGGAATAAAAATAAAATTCTCAAGTAAAAATATTACTATTTTCAAGACCTTTTTTGTGTGCAAGAATTAATTAAAAAGCTTGTGTCGTTTTGGAGAACGTTTGCAAATTATGACAAAAATAGCTTTTTGGTGATTTTTTTCACAAGAGATGGTTTTTAAAAATACAATTTTGTTCCAGTAAAAACATTTATTTTCTTAATTTTGTATTTTTTCTGTACGGCTCAAATCAAGCATTCTGTTCACAATTTGATTTAAATTTCCATGAATTTAGGCATTTCACACCTCTTAGCGCCTTAAAGGTACAAACTGTGAAGGCGAAGATGAAATTTGAAAGATCTGCAGTTCCATTCTCACCATTGCCCTGTTACTTCTAACAGAACAGCTTTCTGCTTATTTGGAGGCATAGATAATACACTATATACCATTTGGAGGGGAGAGGAGAATATAAGTACAAATAAAATAACCGGTCAAGTGCGAGTCATACTCGCGCACTGAGGGTTCCGAAACTCTTGACCATTGTATTAATTAGGTACTGGTTCACCAGCTTAACTGCGTAGTGTTATTGCAGTTCCTATAGATGCCTTCCGGTCTTATCATCAGACCCTGAATATCATCTAGGACTAGAGTACCTACTTGTCAAGATGAATCAAACAAACCCAAACTCTCGGTTTCAATCAAGCCCAAACTGGGGTTGTGTAGTTTTCTCACAGTTTCCACTCTCCATCTTTCATCCTATTATTTGTCTCTTTAGCTTAGTGGATGTTCAACTGCAGATGACAAGATTCCATTATATCTGTACCTCAGAGAGCATATAAAGCCGTTGACTTTGCACCTGATCTCTCTGATTTGTGTACCATTGGTGATTGGACTATGAATTGCCTATTACTATATTATTTTGGGGTTGACACAGTATTTTGGTAATATGAATACAAATATAAAAAAAACAAGTTAATTTATTCATTAAATTTATCTTACCTATAAAAAATGTGAGCAGCGGATACAACATTGATAGACATTGCTTTACGCACCTTTAGAATTAAAGTAATCTAACTCAAAAATTGCAATTTATGGGAAATGAGCAAAAAAGACTTCAAAAAAATATAGTGTTGAGTTAATTTAATTGTATCTTTGGCATATTTTATTGGAAAAAGTTGATTTTTTGCAAATTTATATATTGCATCTTTTATGTATGGATTGATAATATTATATTAAATTTAAAAGTATTTAAACAGAAATTACAGGAATTTTGAGATAGGTCATGTTAATTCTAAAGGCGATATATAAACTTAGCAAAGGTATGAAGTTTTTCGGAACCCTAAAACTACTTAATTAATTGATTAACATACCTACTTAATATTATATTTACTAAGGATACAAGGATACATAAAGAAAACAAAACGTTTATCAAGTTTATTATTTATGCCACTTTTTATTTATAATTATTATTATTGGCTGTCTTTTATTTTTACACTATCCCTGACTTCTTCATGTTTCAAAATATCACACACACAGCTCAAAGAAACAATAATTAATATCACAAATCTTTTCAGGCATTTAGAAGTTATTGTCGAATAAAAAACTCACATATATACATAAATCCTGAAAACATTACACTCCTTTACTTGGGCATTCATGTAAAAATAGGTTGATAACTACACTAAGCTCCATATAGTTTGAGTCTGACATCTGTTATACAAATTAGCATTCTATGTTTACTGTGTATTTTGTCTGCAGGTACGAAGAAGTCTCTTACAAGAAAAATGTACTATAGCGTATAATTCACATCTGAAAAGAAACAATTTGCTATTTTTAGTATTACAAATCTTTACAAATACATACCATACAAGTGTAAATTGAAAAATCAAAACATCCCCAACATGTGAATCTGTGGTTGGACTATATACAATATATCTGACATCCTGCTGACCAATTTTCTGCTCCATCATCATATCCTCGATGATCATCTGCCTAACACCTACTCAGGGGCCCAAATACACTATATCTGCTAATGACAAGTTGGGTATCCAGTAGACTGCTTTTAGCACTGATGCATAATAAATAAAATAAAGCTGCAGCATCAGCTCAAATTACCATGCCTTAAAAATAACAATTTTTCCCCTGCAAATGAACATATCTAACTCTATGACATAGTATATTATCTAACTACAATATTATTTAGACTTATAACGACTACTATTCAACTTATGTTCAATTTAGGAATTTCGTTTCTGTTTATAGCAACTTGATTCACTTGTTCATACCCACTACCCAAGAGTGAAGACTTGGATACCATTGTTAAATGGTATCCAGTATAGTACTCAGTCCTTGTATTTTCTAAAATAGTTCATTCTTCTTCTTAATGTGCCGTCTCATTGCGAAGGTTGGCAATCATTAGGGGGATTTCAACTTTTGAGACTGCTGCTCTAAATAGTGCTCTTGTGCTCTTCCTGAACCATTGGCGCAAGTTTTTTAGCCACGATATCCTTCTGCGGCTAGGCCTCCTTCTACCTGCCACTTTCCCCTGCATGATCAGCTGAAGGATTTAAATTTGCCGATGTTGCCAAAAAAAGTTCATATGTTCATCTAAAAACAAAATTAGAATATTAAAAGTGGTAAAATTAAGTAATATTCTTGACATTCGTAAGCACTTTTGTAAGTCGGAATCGATGAAATAAACAATACAATACAATATTATGCTTCATTCTTCGGCCCGTTACCACCAAAAAAACAAGTTTGGTCTTTATCGTATTTGGACTAGTACCTACCTATCTTAAATAATATAATTAGTATGTTAAAGTAATAGTATGAGAACTTTATTACATAAATCTTTTAACTGGTATACAAGTAAAAAAAAAACAACTTAGGTAAATAGGTACCTACCGATGAAAGGCTGTTTGGTTGATTTCGTTTACAGCCAATTTTATATGGCATTTCACTAACTCTGCACAACCACATAATAAGTAAAACAAATAAGATTTTAACTGTTTTTACTAGGTTTTTATAATAAAACTCAATAAAATCGAAACTACAAAATGTCATTTACCTTTCGCCATTAACATATGGTAGGGATATTCGATATACATCGATGTATCGAATTCACTCGATGTTTATAATTCGATGCATCGAAACGATTCGATGCTTTGAAAAGGTTTTGATTTACTCGATGTATCGATGTTTTTTCATAAAACATCGAATCAATGGTAACCAGCTAATCATTGTACATCTATTACTGTTCAGGGCCCCAAGTCTGCTATTTTACATGTCATTGTCATTGATCCGCAATACAATTACAATACAATTATCATTGGTCCAAAATTTCGTAGTCTACTAAATTCACAATGGTCGTTTGATTTTTTATACATAATTGGATTGTAATTCAATCATACCTCGGTATTGCTATTAGCTTAAAAAGCGTTTGCCGAAATGAGTTTCAAAAAAAACTACATATTAAAAACGTTTATTTAAGCTAGATTCAAAGCTAAATGTGTCAGTGGCAAACTATCGGAAAACAATTGTGACGCCATTGAATTAGTAGACTACCAAAATTGCTAAAAGTAGCAATTGGGATGTCATTGATAGGCAATGTAACTACAATTGCAATAGCAGACTTGGGCCCCAGTAGCTCTGATTTAATAAAATTAAAACTTAAATCTTTTTTTTTACTGGCGCTAGTTGGCTAATTTGAAAATTGACATTGGCAACACTGCGCCAGAGAGAATTAAAAAAAAACTTCATTTGTTTTAGTTCTGTCATCTGTTTCTGTCATCTGTATAATAAAAAATGTGTTCAGGAGACCGACTACAGCTTGTGATGCAATGTTAGAAAAAGTACTCGATTTTGAGAAAACATCGATGTTTCTAACCGATGCATCGAAAAACATCGATGCACAGCCGCGATGTATTGCATCGAAAAAAACATCGATGTATTTTTTAAGTGGACACCCCTAACATATGGTAGCAATACTCAGTGTTGCCAAGCCAACTCTCAGAAATATTTACCCCTAAAGCGAAAATCAAAAGACCTAAATCGCCACAATTACTGAATATCCCCCCAAAAAAGAAAAACACTACTTACATATCATCTAAAATTTCAAATATAACTTTAATTTCTACTGGTTCAGAGGTTTTAGAATCATACATTTGGGTATTAAATAAACTTAACATTTTAATTTAGTGGATGGATTTAATGTTATGCAAAATCCACCATTTAGTTGCAATGTGAATCGAACCATAATCAAAGTTTGAAGTATTTCAATAGATAATCTATTCCGCAACTCATATTGAATATAGAGAATGAGAGAATGCGCTCAACACCGGTGATATATATATATTTTTAATATTTGAACGCGACATTCTTAATAACGAGGAACTGAACTAGATGTCGTTAAGTCAATAAAGAAAATGATTGCCTAGTTTAGGTTATCGTAGAGCCTTTAATTATAAATAAAAAAGTCCCTAAAAGTACCCTAAATAAAAATATAAAGCCCCTCAATAAATTCCTTCACTTCACTTCTTTACCCCTAAATTTGGGGAGAAAACTCTTAATTGGCGACCCTGGCAGTACTAGAAAAATCCGATACGCAATGATATGACGCATGACATAATGCTTTGTCCTGCTCCTACATACATATTTTGATATAACGTCTTCTCACTTTAGTAATTTTATTATTCTTTATATGATCTAGCCACATTAAAGGGTTAATATAACTCAATTAATAATAACAACTTTTGCCGATTTTTAACGCAATAAATTGAGCGGCCACACTTGAACGGTCAACGTCAGTGCCCGTTTAATGGCGATAAAATGTCCTGATTCAAGATGGACGCTGACGTTGCTGCATTCGCATTGCCGGTTTTCGTTAGGCGATAACTCGGATGGCGGTATTTTTCGACATATCAAAGAGATATAGCGCAAGAATTATTGGGTTATCGCTAATTTTATTTGCGTTAACGTTAACGAAGTGTGGGCACTCCGTTTGTCGCGTTTAATATCAGCGGAAATAACCGCGATAATAGTTGCTCAGATGATCGACATTGACGTTTACCATAGTGTGGCCGCACCATTATAATCTGTCTACGTGACGCGTCACTAAAGTAAACGTTGCAATAGTTGTAATTCACAGTAAGATATCGTTTTTTTTTGTTTTTTTGGCTGTTTTAGGTACTATTATAAGGTTTAGAGATATCGAAATCTCCATGATTTGTAAGATTTTAAGGCTGGTGTTTGTAAAATATAACGGGACTTACTATGAAACTAAGAATTAGGTATGGAAAAAAAATCGATTTTTGAAGATGTGCCTTAATTTGTTTTAATAATGAGAAAGCCGTGGTTTTCAAGCTGTAACTTTTTACTGAGTTAAGCTATAAGCTTGATATTCTTAAAACACTACGAGACCATTGAACTTTATATTCAGTATAAATTTCGACTTCGGATCATAAGCCGTTTTCGAGAAAAACGGTGGTGACACACTGACAGACAGACGGACAACGGAGTGATCCTATAAGGGTTCCGAAGTTTTTTTCGGAACCCTAAAAATGGTTTAAAAACAAAAACTGGCGACTCATGACAGTTGACAATGTCACTGAAAACCTGTTGATTTTGGTAGTAAGCAAAGAGAATGTAATCACTCCGTTGTAGTAAGGTGGAAGACGACCAGGCGTTTACACTCGAGGAGTTGAGCGAATTTCTCCATTAGCAGATCCGGAAGAGTCCATAGAGAATGAGGAGCCTATAGTATAGCCCTTCACGTGGTCGGAGGATTTCGCTACTCAATTAGGACTAGGATCCCTAATATAATGGACTAGAATCTCATGGCATTAATTGTTAAGAACAGATAGGCATTTGTGGGAGTACATCATTAAGACTTATGAGTGGTTAGGAGGCCTTCCCAGTTGCAACTATGGGACTGGGCCAAGACATCTATTTCAGAGCTGTATCAATTAATATCTATAATGATATTAATGGGCCCGTGTACGCATAGTAAAGAAACACTAATATAATTATTATAATAATAATAAAGTGTTTTACTTTATTTCTCCTAAAATTTATTCTTTTTACTTTTTGAAATAGGTATTTAAGTGTTTAACAGTCGTTAGTTGGTAAGGTTCGATTTGGCTTTTAGCATTGATTTTGGAGTTGTAGTTACTTTCAAAAAGTGGGACAAGTGTCCATCTACTCTTATCAAACTATATACATCCTCAGCTGGGCAAAGATCTCTTGCATGGACTTCCACACTTCTACAGGTCACTAGACCGCACTGCCTGGCTCCCTGCAACTTGTTTAATGTGTTTACTGAACGGGGGATTTATCAACAATGCACTTCCAAGTGTATAGGGCATAGGGTCTCCTCCAGCACCTTGGAACAGCAACGTCAGGTCTTCAAATCCATCCAGTGGATCTGTGGGTGATAGTCCGTAATAAATGAGCAAAATAAAAAACTTTGTTAAATGCAGATTTTATATTTTGTACTTTTAAAAAATCAGACTGTACCGGAAGATCAGAACGCAAGTCTTCATAATATGATTGTAAGACTCATCACGACTCACTGCAAAGATGCACATGACAAATTGATATTTATTTATTTTTTTAAGGGAATATTAACCAAGCTGAATTTGATTAACATTCTCCTCACCCTTCTAAATAAGCGGAAAGCTTGTGTTAGGAGTGGGTACGACAATAGTGCAACGGGTGAAGACCGAATCGGCGACCTTTCAGTTTTCAGTCCACACCTTAACCGTTGGGCTAATGAGGCTTGATTGTTTATTTATTTTATAATCGTAACGCAGTGTGTCGTGCGAAGCTTCCAGTAATTTTCTCGTATTGGTCTTATGATATAGACATCCCAAGACGTGATATAGACATATCAAGATAAGAATATGAATGATGAACAACCATTTCTTGGTCGCTTGTTTTGCATTTAGCAAGACAAAACAAGAGCAAGAGAAAATGGTGGTTTAAGATTTCTAATCTTTATAGTGTATCATAAATTATTCTTCAACATAGTATTACAGAATTTCCTCGATCAATACTGTATTTCAAAAAGCTAACTAAATCACAATATTATTTATTTTTGATATAGAAATCACATTTTTCACTCCTGAAGTAGAAGAGATAATATTTTTTTTTTCATTGACCCTTTGTTTTATACCCAGAATTCAGTATAGAAATCAAGATATTAAGAACACATCTACGGCAAACTTGCAAAAGATGCATTTTACAGAGGAGTATTTTGAACGGATAGAAGTCATTCTGTTTTTATTAATTTTTTAAACATAATGTACCGCATTCCCATATCGCTATCCATTATTGTCATAATATTACATTCGCAAAATAATATATTCTCAAATTCTCAACAAGTATAATCAAACACACAAAGAAAAATTAAAAAAAAAACTATCAAAACACTCCTCTGTAAAATGCATCTTTTGCAGATTCGTAAGTTTGTCGTACATATGACGATATTGCTCGTGTTTTAAAACACGAGTATACGCGACTACTTGAGAACCTCATTTTTTCGAAAAAAATAGAAAATGGCGATTTAAAATTCGTATTTTGATCGTTTATTACAAGTGCTAATTCTACGAATAAATAATAAGTAAGGAAGTCTAATTCAGAACAAAATCCACATAACAAAAGGCCCTACTTCAAACCAAAACGATGTATGATTCAAAATACAAATCACTTCCGAGATTACTGATAGACATGGTTGGTGATTGGTCCAAATTCAGAACGAAAGCAGAGATTGGTTCGCGCGCGTGCTGCTATATTTGCTATCACAGCTGAGTCATTTTACGATGTTATGAAAATTAGACGTGCAAGAAAAATGTCCAACTGTTGACGTGTTATTTTTGTTTTTAATCCCCGCCCACTTTGGCACAACTTTTGTTGGGGTTATTTTTTTAACGCAGTTAGACTTCCTTACTTATTATTTATTCAATTATATTAAACATCAGTCGTATACAAGTTTAATTGTAAGTGAGTTGGAACGACCGCTCGTTGTCGCGCCGCAGCGTGTCGTGCGTGGCTTTGAGCGTGTCCAGCTTGGTGGAGATCTGCGCTATCGAGTTGTCTATCCATTGCATCGACGACATGTGCGCGTTGAGGATGCGCCCGATTTGGACGATCTGCGAAAATAGTGAATCTATATAAGTATAAATAAAGCCTTTTATTACAGACACAAATAAAACAAAATACATTAAAAATTTGGTTTAAAGTAACAATATTTCTTATTTTTTTTACAGAACAATATCGGATCCTGCCTGATTTGCATCTGTTCACCCTCTGGCAAAGGCGTCCTCTAACCCTTTCCACACATCTCTATCTCTTGCCAATATAATATAATAGGAATATAATATGATATCTCGTCTTCCCATCTGATTCTCTGCTGTTCTTTTCTTTGTTTACCTATTAGATTGCCAAAGTGTTACCATTTCAGTTCAATTTTCTTTAAATCAATTTTTTTAAAGCTATATAAAAATAACTAGTTGATGCCCGCGACTTCGTCCGCGTGGATTAAGTTTTTAAAATCCCGCGGGGCTCTAATTTTCAGGGCAAAAAACACGTCGATCCGTAGTTCTGTTATTGTTTTCAAGACTTCATCAGGTTGAATAGAATAAGTCATATAAAAGCAGTGTGTAATTTTTTATTGTAAAACAACGTATTATCTTTGGATGGGATGTAACACTTACTGGATCATTGCTGTCTTGACTTCTATTAGTTTCATTGAGATGTTCAATAACTTCCTTAAGGTCTTCGGACATCTGACGGAGCTGTGTGTCTAAAGTCTCTGCAAGTGAGTACCTGAAAAATATTTTATTAATTAGCTCTTGCCATGACTTCGCCGCATAGTCAGATTTTTCAAAAACCCGCAGGAAATTCCTGTTTTTCTAGAATAAAAGGTAGCCAGCCTGTCTTTCGCCATGTTCAACTATACCCATGTGATTGCACGATTGATCGTATCACTTTATTGGATTACAACCCGAGTTACGAATTTCGAAAAGATTCGATCATTTTTAACCCACTAGCCTAGCACCTACAACGCCGGTACAGTATCTAGAACTATTTACAACTTTTTTTTTATTCGATGACAAGATAGTCCTTGTCTGCGATCTCACCTGATGCAGTCTAAGTTGGTAGCGGCTAACTTGGATGGGGGAATAATAGTATACTCATACCCCTAATCGTTTCTACACGCCATCGTGCCGGAATGCTAAATCCCCAAATTGTCTTCGCCGGGAATCGAACCCGAGCCCTCCCAGTTATAATACAACAGCGCTCACCACTACACCAGGAAGGCCGTCAAAATTATGTGTAGATAATGGTTATTTTATTTCATAAAAGTACCTAAACACAATTTCTTTGATTGCTTTTATATGCTTTTAGCGATTCGCTTGAGTTTAGTGATGGTTCAATAAAAGATCGATTGGAGTGATCAATTCTTTTGACCCAAATCCCCTTACTGCATAGCTAGCATGGGCAGGAGATAAAAATTTTATCCCCTGATTTTATCCACTGACGGGATAAAATTATTTTTTCCCCTAAGCTAAAGCATGGCTACAGAGGAGAAGGCGATGTATATTCCTATAAGTATATCCACTGAGTGTTATTTCCACTGGTGTGCCCATGCTCGACGGGTGGATAAAACTAAGCGAGGGGATAAACATTTTATCCTTTTCCCGGGGATAAAATTTCTCCAGCCTATGCTAGCCCTGCTGATGGGTCGATAACACAATATGGTTGATAGATACAGGTTTATCTAACACTTTGTCTAAGCACTTTGTCTAAGAATAAGCTAACTAACATGTGTTCCCGCTCCGGATCCCTCATCCTGTCCCCGGAGTCCTCCTGCAGCTGCTTCTCGAGCGGCGCCAGCAGCGCCTCCAGCTCCTTCTGCTGCGCCAGCACGAAGTCCAGCTCGTGTTCCAGCCCTGTCTGCTCGTTCTTCACCGTTTCCACTGCGTCGTTCAGTTCCAGAATCTGTAAAAGGTTTCAATTCAATTTGAAGCCTCAATATAGCCCAACGGTTAAAGGTGCGGACTGAGAACTGAAAGGTTCGAACCCCACCTGTTGCACTATTGTCGTACCCACTCCTAGCACAAGCTTTTCGCTTATTTGGAGGGAAGAGGATAATATAAGTTAAGTTTTCTTTATAAAAAAGAAATGAAAGGCATCGAAAGTGCAACGGTCAAGGCGTGAACTGAAAACCGGTCCATGGTTTAACAATGCGTTTTCTAATGCGTTATTGCCATTCCAGCATCATAAGCCATTTGTTCTTTGCATTATAACAACAATATAGTTGATACTGAAAATTTCTTTCTTCAATTAGAATCGGCCCCATAAGTTGCGCGTTCTGGGTGGCCTGGTTGATGAAGATTCTGTTCCTCAAGCTTCAGCATCCACTTGTTGATTCTCTTCTCCAGTTAAGTGTTTGTCAACCATACAGTTTACTCATATCTTCTATCCATTGGTCACTATTGCTGAGATAGAGGTTAAAACGAGACACAAATATACTGACATAAATCTGTCTCGTTTTAACTCTGTCATGAGTCTCAGCTGAGAGTGTGGTCTATAGATTTCAGCCTTAGCTGGTCACTAAGAGTCTGTCCCTACGAGTTGAACTACGTGCCCTAGTTGATGAAATTCCTCTCCTGCTCAATCACCTGCATCCTTTAGTTGAGCTAATGTTATCAACAATATATTTGAATCTTACCTTCTCTCCATTAGCCACTAAGAGTCTGTCCCATGCGTTGATCTGTGTGCCCTAGTTGATGAAATTCCTCTCCTGCTCAATCACCTGTATCCTCCTCCAGTTGAGCTAATGTTATCAACAATATATTTGAATCTTACTTTCTCTCCAATAACCACTAAGAGTCTGTCCCTACGAGTTGATCTACGTGCCCTAGTTGATGAAATTCCTCTCCTGCTCAATCACCTATATCCTTCTCCAGTTGAGCGAATGTTATCAACAATATATTTGACTCTTACCTTCTTTCCATTAGCCACTAAGAGTCTGCCCCTACGAGTTGATCTATGTGCCCTGGTTGATGAAATGCCTCTCCTGCTCAATCACCTGTATCCTCCTCCAGTTGAGCTAATGTTATCATCACTATATTTGACTCTTACCTTCTCTCCATTAGCCACTAAGAGTCTGTCCCATGCGTTGATCTGCGTGGCCTGGTTGATGAAGGTCCTCTCCTGTTCTTCGAGCTCCAGCGTCCACTTGTTGATGCTCTCCTCCAGTTGAGCGAAAGTTATTGATGTAATCGCTGCAGGGGGCGCCGCCGCTGCAGTTGAACTGGAACAGTACCACGTAATTCAATATCAAAAGAAAGTGTGTTTGTTTTTTTGCTTTGTTTTCAATGACGTATGCTACGGATCGATGTGATTTTTTGTATGGATATAGTTAAGGACCTGGAGAGTGAGAAAATAGGAGAGTTCTCCCGAGATTCTTATATTAGGCAGAGTATTGAAAATCTTGCGGGCAGCAGGCATGAGTAGTATTAAGTATGGATAATGTACTCACCTAGTGATTGTGCTAAGCGTGGGCATAGTGGTTGCGGTAGATTTTCCCAGCGCTGTTATACCAGAGGGCGCTGCGGCAGAGGCTAAAAAATATATAACAATTAATACGAAAGTTGAAAAGGCTTCTATAAAAACTTAGGAATTAGGTAGAGACCTAGCATTTAACATTTAAACTGCCGTGAGCGATATTCAAAATAACAAGAATCTTGGAATTACGTTGTCTGGACTTTTTTCGAAATTCCAGCGTTCACAGCTGACACACACGTCTCCTCTTGTATTTATGTATGTCTTGTGCCGCCTGTATCTAGCGGATCTATAACTCTGATTTCCTAAAGATCTCCTTATGTCTGGTTTCATCCCGAAGAAATATGCCGAGTATAGCACTTTCTATCGTCCGCCGAGTGCCCATGCCCTACGTGGCCCATAGTTAGCGACCATGTTTCGGAACCATAAATCATCAATAGTTAGTAAAAAGGATAACCAGTAAAAAAAAAGGCGAGTCGAATTCGCATCGGATTTCAACTATCTACTTATGCGGACGGACAGTGGAGGCTTAATAATAGGGTCCCGTAGGTTACCCTTCGGGTACAGAACCCTAAAGAAAGAAAAAGATCAAAAGCACTCACCAGTCCCTGAAGTAGCAGCAGTTGAGGTGGGTTTAGCAAAAGACAATCCAGTTCCAAATCCGAGTCCACTTGCAGTAGTACTGGCCGTCGACGTCCCAAATCCAAATCCGGCTGCAGTCGTCGAACTAGTCGCTAGACTAGTCTGAGCTGTGCCGAAGCTTAATGACGTCGCTTGAGTAGTTTGGGCAGTAGTCCCAAACGATACTGGTTGAGATTGAGTTGTACCGAACGACAAAGTTGAAGCAGGTTGAGTTGTCGCAGCAGACGAAGATGGAGTTGTCCCAAAACTCAATGGTTGACTCGTCTGGGGCTTAGTGCCAAAACTTATACTGGTCTGCGGTGTAGCGAAAGATTGGGTGGTTGAAGTTGTTCCAAGACTTTGAGTGGGTTTCGCTCCAAAAGCTGGAGTTGATGCGGTTGTTCCAAAAGCTTGAGTTGCGGAAGTTGCTCCAAGATTTTGAGCAGAAGAGACACCAAATTGAGCTCCTGTAGTTGATCCAAATGTTTGGGCTGTTGGATTTGAACCAAACGACAGTGGAGTTGTTTGAGCTGTGCTAAACTGTGCTGTTGTGGAAGTGGCTTGAGTTGGGATCGCTTGGGTGGTTTGAGTTGAGCCGAAAGCAGGAGTGCCAGTTCCAAAACTCGGTTGAGATGTTTGTGGTTGAGTTGATCCGAAAGCTGGGGGTTGAGCTTGAGTTGATCCAAAAGATGGTGGTTGAGTGGAACCAAAAGCTGATGAGGTTGGAGATCCGAAACTAAGGCCCTGGCTGCTTCCAAAACCAGATGAAGATTGACTTCCAAAAGCAAAAGCAGATTGGCCTTGCGATAAGTTTAAACCAGATTGCTGTTGTTGTGGCTGTTGTTGTGGCTGTTGTTGCGGCTGCTGTTGTTGTTGGGGTTGTTGTTGTGACTGTTGCTGTTGTTGTTGTTGCATGCCTTGCGTTTGACCAAACCCAAATCCTGAAGATGCTGTTGATGTGCCAAAGGCTGGTGCTGAAATAAATTTCAACTAGAAAAGTTTTTTTTTGAAATAAAAACAATTTATAGTCTATAAATTTTGTAACATACCACTTAATTCTTACTAATATTATAAATGCGAAATTCAATCATCCAGCCACAGAATAATGGATAAAGTCAATGTTTCGCATAAATGTACTTTTACCTAGAGAATTATAAAGGAAATTATCCTGGGCAATCAAAAGGTTACCCTGCCATTTAAAAAAAAAATTGGAATGAAATCATTAGCAGAAGCTAGTTTACGGTAATTCATCAAGCTATGTGGTCTCAATATAATATAACATTATCATTTATTAATATGTGGTACAAACACTTTCATTTTATTTACATAAATTAAAAAGATTGTGTTTAGAGTTTTAAAGTATTTTTATTTATTTAGTACTAGAGGTTAAACATTAACGTACCTCCACTGGAAGCAGCGGGAGTAGCCGATCCGAAGCCAAAGGGTTTAGCGCCGAAGGATGTGCCGAAACCTGATGTTGTTGAGGCTTGTGTTGTTGTTGTGCCAAGGCTGAAGGCTTGTGTTGTTTGTGGGGTTGACGATGTTGTCGCCTGGGGAAAATACTGTTTGTTAACAAAAATTAGCCATATTAAATAACTTCACTTTCATATTTTAACATTAGACGAATTGCTGGACGGCTACAGGTGGTACATACCGCAACCTATGAAATTACATGCAAGAGACCTTTGTTCAGAGGTATATTGCGGCTATTGGTTCATAAGAAGAAAAATGTTACTTACAGTCGAGGATTGTGGGGCAGAGAAACCAGATGCTGGTGTGGAAAACCCACCACCTGTCTTCCCAAATGAGAAACTAGATCCTGAAGGGGACCCGAACAATGATGGTGCTGAAACAAAAACAGATTACATTCAAATTAAAACACTAAACTAATGAGGTATTTAAGGGTGAGTTAAGATTGTAATATTGTCACCTTGTGTAGCCGGGGAGCCAAAGGCAGGGGCTGCCTGAGGACTTGCACCGAACGCCGGTGGTTGCTCTGCTGCATTGGCCTGAAATGATTTAAAATTAACTTGTTTAGAATTAAGTAGCAATTTTTCCTAACAGGGGAGATAATCTAACAGATAGAATAATATTTCTGTTGCCACTATAACAATAAATAATAGAAATAAATTCAAAATTAAAGGGGCTCCCCTAATAGAAACATGTTTTTATATAACCAATAAAGAGTAAAGAGACATGTACATAACACATAAAACAGTAAATGTCGTATTGATGAAGTAAAAGAAAAAAGAGCGACAACTAATTAGGGTTTAGAAAGTAGTAGTATAGTACAAATAAATTATTGTGTGTTTGAATAAAGGCTTTATTTATTTTATTTATTTATTTACCGGTTTTGCCGGCTGCCCAAATCCTGGACTTCCAACGGTTTGTACTGGTGGAGCATTGAATGCACCAAATGCTATTGGCTTGCTTGACCCAAATACTGGGGCGGCATTCGTAGTTGCAGGGGGTGAGGAAACTGTAAAAATAGAGCTTAAAATATTATAGTTGGGAGAGTTAATATCTCTGGATTTTTAGAGAGACTGATAAATAAAATTGTAGGCTGAAACAATTTTATTATTGAACAATTTGAATTATACATAGTGTAATGTAAATATGTTTAAGTTCCAAGGTCAAAGTTACATGATATTTGCAACATTTAAAACATCAATTAAGATTGAAGCAATCACAAATGGACGCAGATACGCAATAATGAGTCAACCCACACAACCTATCAATTGAAAAGTTCACTTTATTCTTTTACATTATCTACGTATTTACTTTGATAAAGATTTGTGGGTTGAATCACTATTGCATATCTGCATCCAAATTTAATACTATTTGGGACCTCTTATTGCAAGATGAAAGCACCAGAAAGCTTTTAGAACCCAAATACAAATAAAATATAAATAGTACTTCAAATCAAAATAGATTGCTATGAATAAAGCACGTCTTACACTTACATAGACCTGTTGAAACTGTTGTCTTTGCTCCAAAACTAAAACCTCCAAATCCTGCTGAAGGTTGCCCGCTAAACAGATTTGTTTTGTTGTCTATGGGAAATGGGAAATTGTTATTTTATTACATTAGTAAAATAAATTAAAAACATTTAACAAAATTTTGACCAAAATGCAGACTTCTGCAATTTCAGTGATATTGTAAATTTTTGACAATTTTATCCATATTTATGTTTATCATAGATAAAGTAATGAATTAACAAAAAAGTTTTATATTTCCTAACCTCTATGACACAATAATAGAGGTTAGTGTTTATAGTGTACCTATTCTTTTTTATTTGATTGAGATCAGACTCCATGACATTTTAATTTGTAGTCTAGTATTTCACTGGGTGTTTTTACGCCTGATGCAAACAAACAAATAGAAAATAAATAGTCAAATAAAAATAAAGAAAAGATCATTATCATACTTATTATATCCCTAACAAGTTTGTTTGTCCACTTATACAAGGAACTAGATACTAGAAGTATTGAAAAGTCAATTTAGTACTATATTTCTTGCATTTCACAAGGGTGTGTAAGCTTTACTTGTGGTTAAGTTGTGTACATGCACATTGTGTAAGTGTGCATGCCTGTCAGGAGCCTAGGTGAGAGTGGTTAGGCGCAAGCAAGCTCTCGCTCACAGTTACACAGATAAGACACACACACAACCATGAGCCATGCACCCTCGTGAGTTGAAAGAACTATACTTAGTTTCTTTATAGCCGAATTAGCATAATTACCTGCAGTGGCTCCACCCTGGAATGATTTTGAGGCATCACCACCCCCAAATAGTGTACCTGAAGTAAAATTAAATAATAGTTATTGATTGTGCGATACTCCAATAAATTATAGGACAATCGAATATCCGAACTAACCTATTTTAATTTTATAGTACATCCTAATAAAGCAGAACTACATTATCACTTTTAAAACTAAAATGATAAGTTTTCGGTGTTAAATTAACAAGCTTGGCAGACTAATAAACGTATTTCTGTGAAGGAATGTCTAGTTCAGTGGCTGAATACCGGGGAAAGCAAGAAACTTATTGATTCACTTACCAGTTGCAGTATTACTGCCAAATGTACCGCCAGCAGTTGTTGTAGGTTGTCCGAGTGTGAAACTCATCTTTTACTAAATAATTCTACTTATAAATACAATTTTGTAGTAAACAAAACACGAGAAAAGCAAAATAATTCCAACTATGATTTTCACTATTTTTCCTCACGTACGAATGACAGTTAGAGTTACAGTTAGTTTGACAAATGTCACATTTCACAACAAACAAAATGCCGCCAAATTTTTTCAATGTCAAAGCAAAATAATGTTACCAGTTATTTTAAATTTTTAAAATAATAAGTGTTGGGCAACAATGTAGGGGGTTTTAAGTTGTGGTTTTAACACAAACATATAAGAGTAAGCAGACCTAACATAATTTTCACAACTACATCTAAACGAATAAATAATATCTTCGCTTGCTTCTCTCCAACAAAAAATATATGATTCTATCTCTTTTACTTCTGTTGTTGCAACACTTACGCACTCATAGACATAATTGAGCTTGAGGCAATTCGTAAGCTCCAAATAGGAACAGTTTGGTGCAATATGTCAATTTGTCAAAAACAACAACATAACCTGCGAGTTGTTTATTCTTTTAAATTTGCTTTAAAATCGAGTCTAAAGAATCAAAAATTCTGAAATAAAATGGTGAAGTGTTGTGCACCTCTGTGTGGCAATTCTCCGTATAGGAAAACACCTGCAATTACTTTTCATCGGTAAGTTTTGATGTGCTATAGACTCGTAATTTGGTTATATGCTTACTGTGTGATTATTAATAATCGTTCGGCATTTTAGAAGCAGTCCCTAATTATTATATACGCAAAACTCGTAGACAGTTATAGTAATTTTGGTTCTAGTATATTCCTGTTGCAATATTTATCAATTAATTAATATCAGGATCTTGTTTGTCGTTTCATATACTTGTACAATTTGACAGGGCCGTATTCAGGCGCAAGTTTTGTTTAGTGGGTATATTTTGATTAAATAATTAGTCTGTTTTTGCCTGCCTGTTTTAAGATGTATTGGATTGTATTAATTTTTATTTGTATTGTATTGGACTTAGGAAAATTAATCGTGGAAGCACTGTATACATAGCATAGTTTCATTAAATATTGTAAAATTTTTACTTTTTTTTTAAAAGAGCGACCGCCGAGTTTCTTGCTGGCTCTTCTCGGCGGGAAAGGCATTCCGAACCAGTGGTAGATTCATTGACGATTCAAAAGTGCTTGTAAAAGTTTATTTGAAATAAAATATTTCTATTTCTATTTCTATAAAAGTAAGGATAAATTATAAAATTAAATCATTTTTCAGCTTTCCAAAGGATGAAAATCTAAAAAATGCCTGGTTGATGCAGATGAATAAAAAAAATTGGCAGCACAAAACATCGAGTGTGATATGTTCTGAACATTTTGAAGCACATTTAGTGGATTGCAGTGGTTTTCGTACCGTCCTTACTTCTAATGCAATCCCAATGATTTTTGATTCATCATTACAAGTAAGTTTCTAGTTGTTCTTATATTTAGGTACCAACCCAAAACATCTTGCCATTTAAACGTAAATATTGACAGCTATACCCATATATATATAGCTGTGTACCTTTTTGTATTACCTATTAAATTGTTAATACTAGACAACTGATAATTTATTACTCTTGTTTTCAGCATATGTCTACATCATCAGTAAAAGGTCCAGTAGAAAGAAAAGCTGCTGGAGATCAAGTTTTGATGGACTTGCAAAATTTACAGCCTAGTAATACTATTAATAAAGAGTATAGAGTAATACTATTCCTTATTACGTTATTGAAAAGACTGAGACATATGGTTTATTTTGTTATTTTTATAAGTTTAAAATGTGTAATACTATTCTAATAAGGTTATTGAAATGAGTGATACAGGCTGAATAGAATGTAAGAGTTAATTAAACTACTGTTGATGTTATCGTATTGTCAATGTTTGTATTTCTAAAAGATATTAGAGAAAAAGTTGCTTTTTGATTTTGTTTTATTTATCTAATAGATATATCTTTTGGGTAGATTTTGTAAATCATGTTTTGTTTTGATTTTATTAAATATTATTTTGTAACATTATTACTTGTTTGATTACAAAACCGCGAAACTTAGCACATTAGAATCCATTTTCATAATTAAGAATTAATTTATAGAATTAAGTTTACAGAATGTAAAATAAGGGTTTAACCTACAATTTGATGGTAACTTTCCGTAGTTTCCATATTATTTCAAATCACAGATACTAAATACTCTCCAGTCCCTTCAACCTCGCTGAACCTCGCTTTTCGAAGTGCGGCTCTGTTTACTGTCAATGTGTGCGTGAGATTTGTATGTAGGCGTAATTGGAACGCCAATTTTTTCTTATGTTGTTTAGGTCTGCTTACTCTTATATGTTTGTGGGTTTTAAGCACTTTAAGAGTGGTACCTACCTACCTATTTTTTAAAAGTATTTCCTAGGTAGGTACCTAACATGATTAATGACACATTAATGATTACACTTAACAACAATTACATTGATGATCAATTTACGTTAGAAGAGAGAGCAGTCTTTTAAAATATACTGCTGTTCGCGATTTTCATCTGGCCCATAGATTACTAACTAATGACTAACTAGGTAGGTACTTATCTGGTTTTCACCAATTTATAGCCTTAATAATTTTGTGACAAATAAATATAAGCCCAGCCAATGTCGTGGCGGGTGCACTTTTTCAAGATAAAAGTCAAATCAAACCAGTTAAATAATAATAATAATTTTATTCAAAGTTCAAACGACGTTGTATCTAGATCTCGGTACGAAAGGTACAGGGTTCGCGTCCGGGGTGAGTAACAGCCGAACATTGACGTTGGCACGGCGCCAGCGGTTCCACATCACGTAGTGGTCCTTCCACAAGAAATACACTGTTACCGAGTAGCCACACAACACTATAGCCATAAAGAAATCCATTGCAGTTTCGGTGATGCGATGCGATATTCCTGTAAAAAGAGAACATAATAATGTTTATTTAACTATAAGTAGGTAGGTACCTGCCTTGTTCAAATTCAAAATGAGCGTGCTAACTTTATTTGCGTCCCAAAACCATAGATTGCCAAAGCAACGCGGCAGAAATAACTTGGTAATCTAATAAACAATTGTTTCTTCGGCCACACCATGTTCAGAATGTTTTTTTTATTCGATGACAAGATAGCCCTTGACTGCGATCTCACCTGATGGTAAGTGACGATGCAGTCTAAGATGGTAGCGGGCTAACTTGGAAGGGGTATAGCAGTGTAAATACAACCCATACCCCTAATCGGTTTCTACACGCCATGTAGACAAGATTTGCTTTTGGACCGCAAATACCTAAAGCTGGTAATTTATTCTACGTTCATTTTGAACAAGGTAGGTATAGTTCAGCCACCCCGGCTTTGAATCGGTGGACTGTGTTCCCCTCAAATAATTATGTAGTTTGAAAAGAATTCCTAGTTTTAATGTGTGTCTAGATTGAACTCCTAATAAATAAAAAAAATTCTTCCACCTACTTTGTCTGTCTGTGCGCGCTAATTTAAAAATTCAAAACTTCTGCTGAGATTATCAATGTTTTTACCGATGGCTACAATAGGTAGGTATAGCCCGATTCTGCGAGCAGGATTAATTCGTATAGATAGGTACGTATAAAATTATAAAGGTTTAGTAAGTACAAAATTCTAATTCTGGTTTCTAACCAGCGAACGCGAACCTTTTGTCGGACAAAAAGTCGCAGACAAATCGGACTGACCACGAAAATGATCTTATGCTTTCTTGGATGTTCTCTCTATGTAGGTATCATGTCAAAACTTAAAATGTCCCACTGTGGGACATTTTAAGTTTTTGACTTGCTTGCCACCATTGTGATCAAGATTTATCTTAACAATTTTAGCATTTATAACGTTATCTACATAAAAGAGCTCGAGAACCGAAGATGTACAAAGTTAGACCTAGCTTAGAAAAAAAAATAACGCAAAGAAAAAACAAACCTTCACTTTTTCTAGCTGCATCGAGCTTACCAAAATTGTTACCCTCAATCACAAAGTATTGTGTGCCAACGATGCATACCGCCAGCAGGCCGGCGGTGACTGTGGACAGCAGCCAAAAAATCAAGCAATCCGACTGCGAACAGAAACATTAATTGCCAATTTTTTTAATCTTAGATTTTTTTACCTATATTAATAAAAATACCCTTTAATTTCGACATTCAAGTAAACTAGCCTCGCAATTAACTAAGTGTCTATTTTGTTCTTGCAGATCCTTAGATGCCGCAGCGGGCTGAAAAACTTATTTAGGTGTTTTCTGTCAAGACATTCTCAATATGTAGTAGCCCGGAGTTAGGAAGTTTGGGGTGTGGTGACACTTGTACTTTGGAAGTACAAGTATTAGTGTGGACTGTGGACTAATAGCTTGCGACACAGAATTTAGGTGTAGGTATTCAATAAATAAGTACCTAAACCCCAAAGTTGACATAAGGTACGTGTAATTTAAACTCCGGCCACCCGACAAATAACTCACGAAATTCCAGTGTTTCTCAAACCAACCGTATTTCACCCTTTGACCACAAGAGAGCGCTGTCGCCCGCCGACCGCGCGTTAAAGATGGTTGACATTTGACGTGACAAGACATGGGCATATTGAATTTGTGTATCGCTTTTGCCGCTTATTGAATTATTGTCACCCTAGATTTTGCTGTGATTTATGATGCGAATACACAAACATGTTGTGTAGACACGTGATATTAAACTTATAGCCAGCATCAATTAATTAAATATATCAATATCAAATTTCAATATACTCTTAGGGCGTTTTTCATTTCCTACCTATTAGTTTAAACCATGATTTTGTAAGGTTTTGACAGATTGCCATACAAAAACTGCAAAAACTTCAAATCTTTTCGTCGGTTAAAGTTTAATTGGCTGTGCAGAAATATATTTATGTTTTTAACGGCTAAGATACTTAGTAGATATTATTCGAAATATTCTAAAGAAAGAAATTCAAATTATTATCAAGTAGTCTAAACTATACGCGGTACTCCATGCAATTATTTCAGCGATATATGATTTTTATAATCATTGTAAAAGCCGAATTTATTATTTTTAATAACTCACATATAGATCAGCCAAACAACTAAAATAGGTACACATAATATGAATAGAAATTAAAGTACCCCAAAGAGTGGGGACAACATATGATATAAAGCGCTGTCTGTACTTTGGTAAAAGTATGATTGACTAATAATAATGTACTATGATCTAATAATGATAACATAAAAATTGCGTAATATGGGTAACAAAAGGAAGTAAGACCATTATAGGGGTAAGTTGAGAGAGGACTTTCAGATATTAAAACGATGATAATACATATTTAGAAAGACGATTTATCTAAACTTTGACGGGCCAAAGCCATAAACAAAGTGTACCGACACAAATGGCCTTTTAAAAGCGGAGGATCGATTGGATTCGCTGGGAAAAAATTGTTACAAAAAATTGGAGTGCGGACAAAAATTCCGAAGACGTATTGCCGGATGGGCGGGCGGGCGCAAATGGTACGCGAAGTAAAATGGAGTGGAGTTACTGTGTAAACGCTTTTCGTCTCTAAAGGACAGTATTATTTCTAAAATGTGATACTTTTTTTACGTAACAGCTGGTATGATATATTTACGAGAAATATTAATAATAAGTGATACGAATAGGCGTTAAGTTTAAAATTATAAAATTTACTCTAAAAAGTTTTGGTACAAGGTACAAATAGAGCGGTTTTTAACCCCTTTATTTTCTGGGCGATGCTTGTGTCTACATCGATCTCTTCCAAGTTAGTTCACTTCCATCTTAATTAGACTGCGCATTGTCAGTTTTCACTAATCACCAGGTGAGATCGCAGTCAATGGCAGAATTATTATCTTCGAGTAAAAATGTACTTATTAGATTATTTGCTGTCAGTCTTTTGAGACGAATGAACGAATTAAGTCAATCTGATCAAGTCTTAAGTGTTGTTAAGACATATTAAAAATACGAACAAAAGTGCTTTGAAAAAAGAAGTGGTTGAAAACTTTTATTTTTCAAGACCTCTTTAAGGCTCTTTCAATAAGATTTTGTAAGTAGGTATATTAATGACCGAGGCTTGTCATCGAATTCCCTCAAGTGACAAATGCATGGTGACTACACCACCATATTCACCTGTAGATGACTCCTATTCCGTGGATTGCAAAACCACAGCCGCAGCGCCTGTAGCACAGTGTAGCGAGGCGTGCGGATCGCCGGGTAACTGAAAATAGAATAGATTCAATTGTTCGTACTGTACGGGCATTTGTTGGTCCATTTTGAGGTAACCTATGGGAAAGAGTGTCGGTAAACTGCATAATATAGGCACTATGTAGTTTTTGGCTCATCTATAGTCAAGGTAGTTTCCTTAACCTTTTTTCTCAGACAGCGTCACTAGACCAAGAAAAATCGTGTGATTTGTAATTTACATGCGAATGCACCCACTTAACTAACAAATGAATAGTGAATATTATCCACCACAACACCAATAAAGTAAAAGCCTCAATAGCCCAACGGATAAAGGTGTGAACTGAAAACTGTAAGGTCGCAGGTTCGAATCCCACCCGATGCACTATTGTCGTACAAATTAAAAAAAAAAGACGTGTGGCACTCGGGGACTGCCGCGGTAAAGCTATTGCATAGCATTTTTATCAACGCCATCTAGCGGTGAGAGGAGTCCCGTGTCAGGTTATTTTCGTTACGGAATTTCTGGATTCGATCTCCACGCTCAAGGCCCGCGATAGAAGCTATGCAATAGCTTAAAAAAAGTTACAAAGATTCACCATTTAAAGCAGTATTTCTTTGCTTAAATACAGTATTAATTATAGTTATTTTTGCCCCTTGACACTGACGTTTGTAGTGCAAAGCGAATTCGTTTTGAGCGATGTGGTATCCTTCGGATTTGGATTAGGACACATAAGTATTGGCATCTGTAGGAAAAGTCGAGATTCTGTGGTTTATGGCAGACCTATTAAATTAATTGATTGGTAAACTTCAGTGGAAATGTTACCGATCTTGATGTATGGTTTCATTTAAGCTTAGCTAACGATGAAACTGAACTTTCAGTCAACAGATCGAGTAAATCTTAGATCAGTTAAAAGTAAAATTAAATCCACCAATAGTATTTTATCCGCAAGGGATGTAATGTAAGGGCTAAAAAATATTTCATCTAGAGTTATTTAAATAATATTTTTAATTAAATACTTGAACAAAATTATATTGTACCTGTCAGCATTTAATTTTTCTGGACTGTGTTTCTGGAAATATCTTTAAGCTTAAAAATAATGAAAATTTTAAAAGCTATTATCTAAAAAACAAAAACAAAGCACTTATTAGAATTTATAACTTACTTTTTTTTATATTTTCATGGAATTAACTAAGATTTTTTGTTATTGTTTAATATTAAAATTATAGTGGGACTGACATGTACATTGTACAATCAAGGTATAAAAAATTGACCATTAAAAAAAAACATTCTGCCAGCTAGAAAAAAACATTTAGAATGTAGAGTGGGGCTTTGCGTAGTGGTAAAAAATACCTCATAAGTCCACCATCTTTGCAATATTGATTAAAAAAAAAAGACGTGTGGCACTCGGGGACTGCCGCGGTAAAGCTATTGCATAGCATTTTTTATCAACGACATCTAGCGGTGAGAGGAGTCCCGTGTCAGGTTATTTTCGTTACGGAATTTCTGGATTCGGTCTCCACGCTCAAGGCCCGCGATAGAAGCTATGCAATAGCTTAATATTAGAGATTTATTCGAAGTTTAAAATTTACTGTACCCACTTAAAATACTTTACATGAAAAGGGATATAGCTCTTAGTGACAGCCCTGTTTTCAGTTCTGTAAGTTAACTCGGAAACTCGAACTCACTGGAACGTAATCTGTTCGATTCTGTGCCCGCAATTAGCTTCATACGATTTATCAGCGTCATACAGACGGCCAAACGCTGGGCGGTTTCATTAGAAACAGATATCTAACTCTCATACTCCTAGATACGTATTAGATATTTTACTCTAGATATTCACTCTTATAAAATATTTCACACTAATATTATAAAGGCGAAAGTTTGTATGTGTATGTGTGTGTGTGTGTGTGTGTGTATGTTTATTACTCCTTCACACCACAACGAATGAACCGATTTGGCTGAAATTTGCAATCGAGATAGCTCATACCCAGAATTAAAATATAGGCTACATTTTATCCTGGAAAATTAAAGAGTTCCCGCGGGAATTAAAAACCTTAATCCACGCGGACGAAGTCGCTGGCATCGTCTAGTATATTATAAAGGGGTGTAGGTAAATAAAAAGAGTATTTAGGGTAGTGTTACAATACAATACAAACAGCAAAGTACAATTAAAAATTTTTCTCTTTTGGTGAAATAGCTTCAAGCAAAAGCTTCCAACTTGATATTTGAACGAATTCGTAAAATTGATGACAAATTCAAAAATATTTTAATTTCAAATTCAAATCGTTTAAGTTAAGGTGTTGAACATTGAATATTTTTTTGATTTTTATCAATTAATTATTTTTACAGTTTAACATTGACAAACTTAAAATTAAATCTTCTAAAAGTTCTGGGAATCGAGAGCCCACAAAAAACTCTACAGGTTATTCTTTTTATAATCATTACAAAACTTTGGGAACCTCTGACAGATTCTAAAATGCTGACAATAATATAAAGATGCAATTGCATTATACGTATTTGAAATCGACGTCTAGAAACGCGAACAGTTAAAAACGATTGTTAAAAGAAAGTACTTAGTTACAATTTCTTTCGCTAAATTAAAGTTCGAAGTACGTTCTTAAAATGAAAACGACGGTTAACTGTGACTGCCCAGCGCCGACAACTGTTGCGACTTGCGACCATTAAATAAGTTTTACTTTTACTAACGAAATATCGCTGGCCGAGCTTTAAAATGCGGGACACAGACGGGATACAAAGTAGGTTTTAACTAGCTCTTTTCCTTCTTTGTCAACCAATTGACGTCCATTGCTAGACAGAGGTCTCTTGCAAGGACTTTCACAGGCTTCGGAGTTGCGCCGTCTGAATCGAGCGGTTCCCTGCGACTCGTTTGATGTCGTCGGTCCACCTATAGTTCTACCGACACTGCGTTTGCGCGTGTGCGCGGTCGTAACTCCAGCACCATGAATGAATGAATGAATGAAATATTCTTTATTGTACACCAAATAAACACTTACACTACTAACACATATGACACCATGAGACCCCAACGACCATCAGCTTTTCGAACTATGTGCTCCATTCCACTTCAGTTTCTCGACTCGCTGAGGCAAGCTAGAAGGAACTCAAATAAAGACAGAATAACCTATCAACGTTTGTGTAAGAGCCGGAGCGTAAATGCTTTTAAAAAAATATTTTGTCTGCACAAAATGACAATTAAATCTAGTACATGTAATTGTTATTTTGTGTCAATAATAATAAATGACAATAATAATTATTATTATTCTCATTTTGTGCTGACAAAAATTTTGAATAGGTACTTAGGTAGGTATTAATTTATTTTGAAAATTTTGAATGATCATTGAAGTTTTTCAATGCAACTGGTATTGGGCCGTTATTAGAGTTTGCAAGTGAAACAAGTATTTTTTTTTTAAATTTTTTGTGTAGAAAAAAGTCGCAAGTCTACATCAACAGTACCTACTCTTATTTGGCCCATATTATTAGCATTCATTGCAATGCAATTCAATTAATTGTCCCATTCACAGCACGTTTTGCGAAATGAAGATAAATTCTGTAGTCATTGTACCGTTTAATTACTGAACCTGCTAATCGGTTTGCTTTATTAAATTTAATATTAATTTATCAATTAAATGTTGCCCGAAAATCACAATAAACCATGATATACCTAATGAGTTTGTGGATTTCTTTTGAGAATAAATTCTTTAACCACAAATAATAAGTTGGTAATATAAAAAATCCTGACTAGAAATGGCTTCGTATTATACGAGTAGGTACCTAATGTTAGCCTCATATTTAAAATTGATTACGAAATATTGAAATAGTAAAGATATACAACTTTAATGTATTGAAGGTAGGGTCATATTTAAATTGATCTTTTATTATTGGAAGGTAGGTTGATAAAAACATTGTTGCTGTGCGGCGTAGGAACGCGTCTGGCGCCAGTCTGGCGCCAGCCGTCGGGTATAAATAGGCGGGTTTGACGTTGCGAATTCAGTCTCTCCCAGAGACTCATACGGCTATTGGATGCTCTCGCGTCTAGGTCGTTGTATTTGGTTAAGGAATTGCGATAGCAATCGCGTCCTAATCGAATAAATATTGTCGGAGGTTAGGATTAGTGTAATCGATTAAATTATATTTCTGATAATTACCCACGCGTTCAGATGGTGGTTTTGTCTGACGTGTTGTGGTTAAATTGATTAGATGTGAGGACAGGGGCCGTTATAAAGGGGCGGTTGGAGACGGCTTTAGGTAGGGTTTCAGCGTTTTAAGAGATCAGATCTCTTAAGGCGTGATTAGGTTTAGGATTGGATGACTCCCACTTCTGGACTGTGTGTGTAGTGTGTTTCCTTTTACTAATTGCTTAGTTTTTTTTTATTTTTATCCATATTAGACTTTTCTTCTTTTTTAATCAACCGATAGATGTGTGGAACAAAGGTCTTTTGCATGGCCTTCCATTGATATCCTCGGTTTACCTAGACTTATTTCAAAGCAAAAAAAAAGTCTATTACGTTTTCATGGCTCATCTTCAGAACCATTATTGCAAAAAATATGGCATATCCTGGATCTTGGAGACAAAGATTAATTTATTTTTTTTCTCCAAAAATCAAAGAGCTGTCCGAATAATTAATGTAAGAATTTTAAGGGCTTAAACTAAGTATAGTCTAGCGTGGGAGAGAGAATTATTGTTTCACTAACTAGTTCTAGCTGACATTGTGTGATGGTGAGCCGGCTGAGCTATTTCTCAGACTACGGCGAGCTTGGAATCCTTGTAGCTCAAGTTTAAATCATGTAGAGATCCTACTAATCCTTCTAATATCTTAAGGGCGAAAATGTGTTTGTTAGTTGTAATAATAATTCATTATACATAACTAGCTTTTGCCCCGCGACTTCGTCCGCGTGGAATTAGATTTTGGGGTGGAATTTTTCAAAAGAATTCAAAAACTGTGACACACGTACTTTTTTATTTTTAACTGAAAGCTCAAATACCAACTTTGATGGAAACAGCTTGAAAAATGACGGAGTTTCATATAAACTTCCATCCCCTATTTGAACCCCTTAGGGGTGAAATTTCGAATAATCCTTTCTTAGTGTGCGCCTACGTCATAAAAGGAACCAACTGTAAAAATTTCAAGTTTCTAACTTCAGTAGTTTAGGCTGTGCGTTGATATCTCAATCAGTCAGTCAGTCAGTCAGTCAGTCAGTCAGGACTTTGAATTTTATATATATAGATATAATATTGTATACTTACCTAGTACCTAATAACTAGTATTAGGTATATATGCCTACACTTTTTTGATTGATACACTTTTGTTTTGAAAAGAGCAACTGGTGAGTTTCTGAACAGAATTTCCTTTTCGAACTGGCGCTTTTTTTATATGAATAGCGGACAAACGGGCACCTGAGGGTCACCTGATGTTAAGTGATTACCGCCGCCTATGAACACTTGTGGTTCCAGAGGCACCACCAATGCGTTGCCGGCATTTCAGGAATTTATTGGTCCGTCCCTTGAATAACCCCATAGGTATTGTTATTAAGTGGGAACACCATCACAAGTCACTACATTAAAAATAAATAATTTGGAATCAGATTTTGATACCTACCTACGGCCTAAAGACCAGCCCTTCATGCAAGCAGGGCTTGATATTACTAAATCATTATGCTCACGAGATTAATGATTTGTACACAGAGTGTTTGACATCTCCTATATTAGATTTGCTACTAATTATGATCTCAGTAGTAATTTATGATCATGATCATCACAATATTGCTTACTAGCAATAACGGAGATTGACGTGTATTTATAACACTGGACGTGTTATGAGTTTCTTGTTGTCCTGGAGTTGAGACAGCTCATGCCTATCCTATCACTCGATTGTACTACTAAAGTATTGTCAACTTTGATCCAAGTCTGTTAAGGATGGGTCGGTGAATAATAATCACCTAAGCAGACTTCGTCGTTTCCATCCATGTATAGGCCTATAGGCGGAAATGTATTAATTGAGATAATTGGTTGGTATTAATTGAGATAATTGGTTCCTTAAACCAATCTCAATTAATACAGCACTGAAGATACTTAATGTACCTAATACTACCACCAGGCCGGCCCACTAACTATTTATAACTGGCCCAGTAATTTGTAGTTTTAGTACCGAGTAGTTTTTATTCATGACATTAAAATAATACATTTTATTTCTGTTTTTGCATTGTATCTAGTCGAAATATCTTATCTAGAAAATTAGCTTGTAATATGTAGAGAGCGATTATGTTTTTGTGAGCATAAGAATTTAAATATAGAATGAGTCTGAATGTAAGTATAGATCTGTACCAAAGAGTAATAATGTAAAACAGACATTACCTGAAACCGCACAGTTCACAATGGTTTCTGCCCACTTGATTAAGCCACCTCTGCAAACACGAGAGGTGGACGTTTGCCAGGGACCCCTTGCAATTGCAAGGCGATATTAATCTGGTAGAATATAGAGCAGAGAATTATTTATAAGCCACACAATTAGATTGAAAACGCATTCTTTTAAGTAAAATGTTTAGTGAGAAATTGAATAGTTTCGCTATTATACAGTATAGACAAGAAGATTTAAAGGAAACAGGGTTGCAAAAAGTTCTAAACTGTCACTCGGCAGATGAAAAAATGGGTGTGTGAGTGTGTGACATCACATGCCTCCTAATAAATCATCATTCCACGCTGAAATACTCTAATTATCATCAATCCACGCTGAAGTAAATCAAGATTTGTAACTGAAATGATCTTTTAATAGACACAAGTTTCAACCCTTATTATTTTAGACCGTAATTTTGAGCTAATATTCTACACATAATATTATAGTATAACGTTTGGACGATGTTCAGTGCAATTTCAAACTCATTCGACGCGTGCTAATGAAGCTTCCGTACCCAAACATGACCATAGGGTTGCTTCTAACAATAAAATATTTTGTAAATAATACCTTACAGTTGTTTTAGAATAATTTTTTTTTCATTTCATTTTTGAAACGCCTTTTTAACCATCCCCAACATAATGGGATAGACGAGTAAAAAAATATATCATCCCCCCTTTACGTACAAAGTTTTATTGTACAACTTTTTCATATATTAATATGCATAACTTTGCCAAGTCACAGCTCTTTAGAACCAATAGTCTCTGCGCTATGCTGTGGACAGATGGACTTAGCAAAACTATAAAGGATCCTTGTAGTTTTACTACGGAACCCTAAAAATTACTACGTTGCAGCCAGATTGCATCATAATATGCCGCTTTAAGTTTTAATAGCTGAAATTGTGAAAACCTAAACTAAATTGGCAGCCCTACTCAATATGACCCTGGTAATTATACTCGGAATTATAATTCGATTCCAAATTTGACATTAGCTACTGTCATTTTGTAAAATAATGATACCACATATAATAGTGTAGTGATGAACACAAAAATCGATAAAGAATCGCGATTTATGTTTATCACACTTCACACTTCACATCACATCACACTATCACATCACATCACATCACACTAATATTATAAAGCCGAAAGTTTGTATGTGTATGTGTGTGTGTGTGTGTGTGTGTGTATGTTTGTTACTCTTTCACGCAAAAACTACTGGACCGATTTGGCTGAAATTTAAAATGGAGATAGATTATACCTTGGATTAAAACATAGGCTACTTTTTATCCCGGAAAATCAAAGAGTTCCCACGGGAATTAAAAAACTAAAGCTACGCGGACGAAGTCGCGGGCATCAGCTAGTGTAATCATAATATTGGTGTGCCAATTAAAGACTAAATTATTGATTTTTATTTAAATAAATACATAATTATTCATAATAGTTATTTATTAATTAGTAATCGCTGCTTTATTTTATAAAAAGTTAATATTTTTGTTTTTTATATTAAAAACAAAACTTATAATAAAAGAACCTATATATCCCATGTTGTCCAAGAATAGGAAAAAATGAGTAGGCTAGATAATATGTTAATTGACAATATCACAGATACATTTATAATAAATGTTACAGAAAGTGACAGCGATAGAAAGCGATGACGGCGACGATTTATAAAATAAAATATTACCATAATATATTCTATTTCTTTTATTTCTCATGTTCCTTCATGATCACATTTTTTTATTTATTTCACACACAATTATTAAAGAAAACTCTCAGATCCTTAATAAAATTAATCGTCATAACTAAATTATCCGTTCAGAAATATTTAATTTCCTGATATACTTAGTTTCTATTAAAGTAGTAGTTGTTTAGATATACTACTATAAACGAGAGGAATTGATCCGGAAATATTCCGTTTCCGTATCGAATAATTTCGCAACGTCACTATTTAGTACTTGTCATAACGTTGCAACACTGAAATTGTCAAATCTGGAATCGAATTAAAATTCCGACTATAGTTTACGTTTGCTTCCAGTGCTGTTTTGGTTTATTGCGAAATATTTCGGACAGTATATTAATATGAAAACATGAATCGAATAAACCTAACCTTTCTTTTCCTCTGGTCATGCAAATCCTGCAAACATTTGAGCCAATGCTTGATAGCGAATCACGTTGGACCAAATCCAAGTTTGATCTTTCTGATGCATTACCAGAAGATTTCTTTTTGTTACTATCTTCAGTAGTTTTGGTCTGTTTGGGAGTATTCTTTGTTACAACAACCTCATTTGCATCACTTTTATTCGTTAAGAGGCTAGCATTTGGAACATTTTGTACTAAATCATTCGCTATAGTACTAATTGCAGCACGTATATTCACATTCGACGCTTCGTTTATTGTGTTCGGTACAGTTTTATTCAGTTTGAAACAAGACGCCATAAACTTTTTTAGTTCATTGTACGTTATGGAATCATCTTTATTTTCAAATTTTTCTAATATTGGTATTTTTAGTTCTTTCATTTCAACATGTTTTGTTTGGTTTGCTTTACCAAAGCTCAGCGATGTAAGTCTAAGCGCGTCAGCGACATCTTTGCTTGTAATTATTTGTCTGATACTATGTTCGGACTTCGATATTCCAGTTCGAAGATTAATCCTTGGACTGTGCGGGATGGCTCCCGGTAAATTTAAAAGTCTAGAAGGACCGGCATCATTATGAGTTTGTACTGTTGCGTTATTAATTGATTTCTTCTCACTTGTACTTTCTTCGTGCGTCGATTTCTCTTGAGTTGCTTCTGATCTTTCTTTATCATCCATTAAAACTTGCGATTCATTTGTATTTTTATTTTAAAGAAAACATTAGTAAAATAAACCTTGTATGAATGTTTCAGTTTTGACAGCTGGGATTTGACAATCAAATTATGTCCAATCTGTTAAAATAAGGTCAAAATATGCCATCTTTGATATAAAAAGTATTTATATAAGAATGAGTTTTCCAAATTTTATCTATCAAGTTAAGTTCTTTTTTGAAAATTTTAATCCGCATAAGATCCACATTTTAAATCAAGTAAAGAAACAAGTCCATCTTCTTCGTTAGAGTAATAAATATTGCGATCTTAAACTATTATGCAATGTAAATAAAATTAAATACTCGTATGTATATTTATGTGTATAAATACGTATGCTTTAATTAATTGGATCCGAATCAATGCCAGATAAATAACCTCTCTTAATAATTAATCATTTGCTAACTGGTGAAACTAAAATCTAAATAGATAAAGTCACGGGTACTATTTGGATAATTATTTAATAATGCGAAAGTGTGTTTGTTTGTTGTTTGTCCTTCAATTACGCAGCAATAGAGCAACGGGTCGATGGATAAGTGCCTAGGTATAGTATATAGTTGAGTACTTGAACAGTAACATAGGCTGGCCTTTTATCCCGGAGAAACAGAGGGTTCTCGCGGGATTTTTAAATGCCGAACTCCCCGGCAATACTTGTTTATTAATATTTCAAGAAATTTTAAAGCACAAGAGCTTTTAATTATTTTAACGACGCAGGCTAAGCCGCAGCAAAGAGATGGCAAACCGTAAAAATTTAACAGACCGTAAAGTGGTGATTTGTTTTTTTTTACGAGTTGTAATTACTTCTCATTACCGCTCGTAAAAAAATATCGTTAATCCGTAATGTGAAACGCGACGGATTATTAATCTGCAGGAAAACTATAGGTACACCAGCACACCCATACGAACATCGAGGGTTGGGCAGGGGGAACGCTTGTTGCATCCTCGAATAGGATTCCTTTATAAAATAGCTAGCTGATGTCCGCGACTTCGTACGCGTGGATTGAGTTTTTGTTTCTATTCCCACGGGAACTATAATTTTTTTCGGGATAAAAAGTAGCCTATGTTTTAATCCAAGGTGTAGTCTATCTCCATTTTAAATTTCAGCTAAATCGGTCCAGTAGTTTTTGAATTTATTCATTACAAACATATACACAAAAATACAAATCTTTCCTCTTTATAATAGTAGTGTAGATGTAGACTAGCTTTTACCCGTGGTTTTAATTACATTAAGTTCGATTTTTCAAGCCACTATTTTATTCCCGGGTTGGATTTTCAAAAATCCTTTCTTGGCATGTATGCCTCAGCCCGATTCAGTGGTTGGAGCTGTGCGTTGATAGATCTGTCAGTCAGTCACAGCAGGACTTGTAAACTAAAACTAAATCCCCGCGAACGAAGTCGCAGCACGTTCTAGTTCAACATATTTAACCAAATACCATTAATAAATTATTTAACATCATATATTCCCAAACATATTTGTTAAAAACCACAATAATTTATTACTTAATTATTTTTATTCGGTCGACGCGTTTTCTTCCGCGGTCGCAATTAGCAAAAAGTTCTGTTCGCATGAAAATATTTTTGATGCAATAATTAAGTCAACACTTAACTTTTCCTTTTTAGCGAGCGAAATATTTTAATTAGTTTGTTCGGACTCATGGCACGACCCGCGTGTAAAAGAGCGGTTTATGTTATGCGAAAGATCGCCAAGAAGAGTAAAATGTGTACATTGTACAAGTTAGCTTTTGCCTGCGATTTCGTTCGCGTGGTTTTTAAAAATTTTGCGGGAATTTTGAGTATTTTCAAAGTGATATAGTACTTTCAAACAGTACCCATGCAAAAAATGACGTCGATCCGTTGCTCCGTTGCTGATTGATTGAAGAACAAATCAACAAACATATTTTCACATTTATAACATGAATAAGGTTAAGGATAACAAATGCCGTAATAAAAGCTCCAATCGTCTGTCATTGATTGAAACCTTGATTGAAACCTACAATTACTTTGGTATTAATAACCATAGATAAACTGGTAGAGGCAGAATATCAGCGTTCAGGATTTTTATTTCAAAAAATCTGCAACAATAACGCTGAGTCGGCATATTTTTGCTTTTGCGACATATCCCTATCTCAATTTTAAAAATGTTTATTTTTACGTTCCTTATTTTACTCTATTTGTATCCCTTGTCGTACGAAGTTATGGGATACATAAGAAAATACTTACGGATACTTACGAATTTCCTGCGATCGCCTGCCGCCGGTTACCTCATCAAAACCATATTACCAGTACCGGTACCAGTTACCAGGAAAAGGGATGTACCGGGAAGGAAGGGAAAATAAATGAAACACCGACGCAAGATTTTATTGAAACACCTACACGGATGGTTACCTTGCATAATTGACAACATACAACAATATGCTATGGATGGTTACCCGATAATCAATATGACCAACAACGAAGATCTGAAGACACGAAGACTTCCACTGGCTGCACACATCACGAACTAGACGACGCGTCTGCACTCCACGATGGCCGCCCGATACTGCGAGGCGGCGAGTGACTCACGCGGCAGCACACGTCTGCATTGCTCGGCGACCGCGGTCAACTGCGGGCCGCGCGCGGTGCCGAGCAGTTTTGTTGGCGGCTGACGTCACGATGCCGGCGCGGATCGGCGCATGCGCAGTTCGATTTCGATACCTCCGCGCTGGGATTGGTCGGGCGGAAAACAACGCTCATCGGGACTATGTACAGCGTATGGCGAATATTGTAAATAAATTAAGCCTAATTTTCTGAATAAATATTCCATTCCATTCCATATTCCAGATTATATCGTGACTTTTATTTAGAACACGCCTAGCAACAAGGATCCGCCACAGTGGTGACCCTCGACAAAAAGGAAACAAAATAATGGCCGAACAAGAAAGTACCATTGAAACAAAGCAAGTCGCCGACCTCGCAGCTATCTCGGTCCAGTCGAGACTACTACCGTTTTGGCGCGCCGTTCCCAGGGCATGGTTCGTCCAATTTGAAGCAGTAGTGGATCCGTTAAAAACATCCGACGACCAAAAATTTAGATATGTGCTGCAAAAACTAGAGCCATCAGATTTGCAGCATGTCACGGACTTGCTATACAATACGCCGGCCACCGGGAAATACGAGGCAATTAAGCGCCGACTACTCACCGTTTATGAAAAATCCGAGGTCGAGAACTTTCAAAAACTTGTTAGTGGCTTGGAGCTCGGCGACCAGAAGCCCAGTGTGCTGCTACGGAAGATGAGGGAGCTAAACAACGGCCTGATCACAGACGAGGGACTCAAGATCGAGTGGCTCAATCACTTGTCACCCCAAGCTCGCTGCGTGCTCTCAATAAACAATGAGTCGTCGCTCGACACCCTCGCTGCTATGGCCGACAAAATGATGGAGTACTCGGGGAGCACTAGCACCGTAGCAGCACTATCAAACAAAGCATCGATCACGCCAGCGACCAGCACCAACGTGTCGGAGCACTCTGAAATCCTGGCAAAACTCGAGAAGCTCACACTGGAAGTCGCGGAGTTGCGAGATCGTGGTCGAGCGAGGCATCGAATACACCGACCCTTCCGCGCACGCAGCCGCTCGCAGTCTCGACCACATCGAACTCAACCGAAGCCTGGCGATACGACGTGGGAATGCTTCTACCACTACAAGTTCGGAAGCAAGGCCAGAAAGTGCGTCTCACCGTGTGCAAGACGGAGCAAGCCAGCGGAAAACTAGCTTCGACACCGACGGTGGCGGACGTCGGTGTCCCCAGCAACAGCAAACGCCTTTGCGTCCACGATCGAGCCAGCAAAGAACGGTTCCTCGTGGACACTGGCGCAGACATATCTGTTTGGGCTGCAACAACGAAAATGAAAACGAAGACTGCAAGTTCCTACAAGCTCTTTGCTGCAAACAATACACCAATTCGCACCTATGGCGAGAAGACAGTCAAGCTAGACTTGGGTCTACGTCGATGTTTCTCATGGACCTTCATCATCGCTGACGTGAAAACATCCATCCTGGGAGCAGACTTCTTACAACACTACAAACTTCTTGTGGACCTTGCCAAAAAGAGGCTAATCGACGACGAAACGAAGCTCACGGTCAACGCGCTTGAAGTCTCAACAACCGGCGAATCCATCCGTGTCATCAGCTCAGATCAAGTTTACTACGAAATCTTGAAGAAATATCCAGACGTTCTACGCCCGATGTCTCTGAAGCAACCGACGAAGCACGACGTCGTACATCATATAGAGACGACGGGACCGCCACTCTTCGCACGCGCCCGACCCCTGCCACCAGACAAGTACAAAGCCGCAAAAGCTGAGTTCGACCGTATGGTGGAGCTGGGAATCTGCAAGCCATCAAAGAGTCCATGGGCGAGTCCACTACACGTTGTGAAGAAGAAGGACGGTGGACTACGCGTATGTGGCGACTACAGACGTCTGAACGCAGTGACGCAACCCGATCGCTATCCAATACCTCGCATTCAAGATTTCACGTACCCGTTGCACAACAAGAAAATATTTTCGAAGCTCGATCTCAAGATGGCCTACTATTGGATACCACTTGCCAGTCAAGAAGACGCTCAGAAAACAGCTATCATAACACCCTTCGGCTTGTACGAGTTCACGTGTATGACGTTTGGTCTCCGCAACGCAAGTCAAACCTTTCAACGCTTCATGCATCAAGTACTACGAGGAATAGACAACTGTTTCTGTTTCGTCGACGACATACTCCTATTCTCCGAGGATGAAGCTCACCATCAGAAGCTACTTCATGAAGTCCTAGAACGCCTCAACAAGTATGGCGTAACACTCAACGTTGAGAAATGTCAGTTCGGAGTGGAGAAAATCAACTTCCTGGGCTACGAAGTCTCTGCAAGTGGCATCAAACCTACACAAGAACGCATAGAAGCTATATCGACATATCCGAAACCGAAGACCATCGTTGAGCTGCGTCGTTTCTTGGGAATGCTCAACTTCTACAGAGACTGCCTACCTCATCAGGCAGACCATCAACATGAGCTCAACAAATATCTGCACAACAAGAAGAAGAACGACAAAACGCCAATCGACTGGACGCCCGAGGCAGATGAAGCTTTTGAAAAATGCCGAAAAAGCATCACAGAAGCTACAACACTCAACTACCCAGTACCTGGCTGCGAACTTGCAATTATGACAGACGCTTCAGACCACAGCGTAGGCGCAGTTCTCCAGCAGAGAGTAGACAACATTTGGAAACCTTTGGCATTCTTCTCGAAAACACTGAGCCCTACGCAGCGCCGCTACTCTGTTTACGACCGGGAGCTGCAAGCAATGTACGCCGCAGTGAAGCACTTCCGAAGGCTGATTGAAGGCTGTGACACCACGCTATACACCGACCACAAGCCTCTCTCTTTCGCTCTGAGCAGACCAGTCAGCAGCAGCGACACACCGCGACGAGAGCGACAGCTACACTTCATAAGTCAATTCTGTACAACTATCAAGTACGTCAAGGGAGAAGAAAACCCTGTCGCCGACGCTTTATCCCGCATTGAAGACATCCAGTGTCCAAACGTGTTAGACTACGCGCAGCTAGCCAAAGATCAAGCTAACGATGAAGAATTGGCCCAGCTGAAGATGAAACCCAACCTGAAGTTCGGCGTGATAACTCTCCCTGGTCTCAATCAAGCGATCACGTGCGAACTGTCAGCAGCATCACCTCGACCGTACCTACCCAAGACATACCGTTACGCCGCATTCAAAGCGCAACACGGTCTATGTCACCCTGGGGTCAGAACGACACGAAAGCAGATGGCAGCAAAGTTCTTTTGGCCTACGATGAACCAAGAAGTCGGAACATGGGCTAAAGCATGCATCGACTGTCAACGCAGCAAGATCCATCGACACGTCGTCACTCCATTAGCTGAGTTCCCGCCATCTCAACGCTTCGAACACATCCACATCGATATCGTCGGTCCGCTACGACTATCGAACGACTACCGATATTGCGTCACTATAATCGACCGATGTACCAAGTGGCCAGAAGCAGTACCAGTGCAAGATATGACAGCAGAAACAGTAGCAAGAGCTCTATACGAAAACTGGCTCGTGAGATTCGGTCTACCGCTCCGGATCACAACTGACCAAGCGAAAACCTTCGAATCCGCACTCTTCAACGCACTGATGAAGAAACTAGGAGTCTCACGCATACGTACCACAGCGTATCACCCGCAGGCGAATGGACAAGTCGAGAGATGGCATCGCACGATGAAGGCAGCACTCATGGCTCGTGGCGCGACTACAACATGGACGGAAGAACTACCAACTGTACTACTGGGTCTACGAACAGCGCTACGTGAAGACAACAATCTCAGTCCCGCTCTGATGACGTACGGGGCAACGCTACGCGTACCGTCAGATTTTTTCGTACCGACAAAGTCGAAAATTGAAGACGCAGACTACGTGCAACGTCTCACAGAAACTATGGCATCGCTAACACCTACGAAGCGCACTCCAGCTACGCGATCAACATTCATCTACAAAGACTTAGCATCGTGTACACATGTATTCGTGCGCAACGACACCGTACGAGCGCCGTTGACACCACCATACGACGGGCCCTATCAAGTTCTGAAGCGATACGACAAGTACTACCAGATACAGCTACCACTACGGACGACTACAGTGACATTGGATCGACTCAAGCCTGCCTACATTTTGAATGAGGACGACACGTCAGGCACTATGGAAGCAGGCTTAGCGACACCAGCGCCTACTACACCTCACGTCACGAGAAGCGGCAGACTAGTGAAAAAAGTGGTACGCTTCGCTTGACGGGGGGTACTATGGGATACATAAGAAAATACTTACGGATACTTACGAATTTCCTGCGATCGCCTGCCGCCGGTTACCTCATCAAAACCATATTACCAGTACCGGTACCAGTTACCAGGAAAAGGGATGTACCGGGAAGGAAGGGAAAATAAATGAAACACCGACGCAAGATTTTATTGAAACACCTACACGGATGGTTACCTTGCATAATTGACAACATACAACAATATGCTATGGATGGTTACCCGATAATCAATATGACCAACAACGAAGATCTGAAGACACGAAGACTTCCACTGGCTGCACACATCACGAACTAGACGACGCGTCTGCACTCCACGATGGCCGCCCGATACTGCGAGGCGGCGAGTGACTCACGCGGCAGCACACGTCTGCATTGCTCGGCGACCGCGGTCAACTGCGGGCCGCGCGCGGTGCCGAGCAGTTTTGTTGGCGGCTGACGTCACGATGCCGGCGCGGATCGGCGCATGCGCAGTTCGATTTCGATACCTCCGCGCTGGGATTGGTCGGGCGGAAAACAACGCTCATCGGGACTATGTACAGCGTATGGCGAATATTGTAAATAAATTAAGCCTAATTTTCTGAATAAATATTCCATTCCATTCCATATTCCAGATTATATCGTGACTTTTATTTAGAACACGCCTAGCAACAAGGATCCGCCACAAAGTAAATAAACGTTTTTCTTCTTCTTTCTTCTAAACGTATTATCTTTATTCGTATAACACTGACAATCGTAAATGGCTGTTTTGGGATCCCTTAGCATGGTCGGGTGGAAAATCTGTAGTCCCTGTTGCATGATAACATCCTCAGTAACGGCTCGATGACTTTTTGACAACATCGGGTCACAGCGGGCCGTATACCGCGGTATAATTTGTAATTAAAGGCCCAGGTGTGTTTTCAGCTTTGTTTGCAGTTTTCTGCTTCACATAATTACATCGTTATTGTGGAATTGCAAAGGGTTTTTCTAAAATTAGCTCGATTCTGAGGAGGGTGCGCAATAATTTATGATTAGATTACGTTGCTTTTAAATGTAGTTGGTAGTTATACAATCCTCTTTATAGTCGTTACATTGGATTTCTAGTAGTAGGGTATTAAGCCCAGCCTAGGTTTTCTCCTTTTCCGGAGACCTCTAAGTTCTTTATGTGTATTTTAAGCGTCACTTCCTTTAACGGTGAAAATATCGTGAGAAACCTGAGAGCTCTCAATAATGTTCTCAAAGGTTATTATGCCTTAACCATTTTTTATTCTGTGAAGAGATCCGTACCCAGTTGTGAGCCCGCAAACAGTTGACGATTGAATTGATGATGACCCAAGAGAATGTAATCACTCCGTTTTACGATGACTGTTGTTTACGGTGTAACTTATAAAGTGGAAGTGGATCTGAAAGACGTTGTTTGTACTGTCTTACGTTAAAATTATAAAATGTTGTCAATTGTTCAGCAAATCCGTTTTTTCAAGAAAACGCGATCACGCCATATCCTGGGTTCAATTGTATTTTCAAACCATCCAGGAACCCACTCAAATATAGACACAAAGTTTCATACAAATCGGTCCAGCTGCTTAGAAGTTAGGTGACAAACACACATACACAAGAATTTTATATATAAAGAAGATAACTATTCTGTTTATCGTCAAAATATTTCGAAAAAAGATAATATTGGATAGGTAGTCAGTATTAGATTTCATGCCGAAACCTTTCTGCTCCCAAAATTATAAGTATCATGAAGGTTTCTTAGTGCCGAATAAAATAATGTTTTAGTCAAGTTTCACTTGACATTATGAATCGATGATTTTTCAATAACCACATAATTACGTAACAACACATAATATTTTACCTATTTAAAAGCAAATTATTTTCCAATAACATCATTTTGCGTGAAACAAGACGTAACTTCGTTAGTAAGCAACAATTGAGTTTCATTTCATGTCATGTTCATGCCTCGCTTTTTAATCATAAACGTATTAAGTATTAAAGTTATGTTTTAATACTATACCTGTGTACTATACTATCGAAAAATAGTAAAATAAACTAAATATTTAAGCGCTTTATGAAACAGAAAACTACTTTTACTATCGTAGATTGTTTGCAAGCATAATTTAAAACTAAGTGTTCCAAACAAGTCAATAGCATTATTTTTTGTTTTTTTTTTTTAATTGTAATAAGCTTTGAAGTAACGTAAAGTACCTAAACATAAAGCTTGTGGTAGGAGTGGTTACGGCAATAGTGCGGCGGGGATTTACTCATCGACCTTTCAGTTTTCAGTCCGCACTTTTAACCGCTGGGCTATTGAGGCGTTCAAGTATTTGTTAAAAATTAGGTTTTGTTTTAGTCTGTGGTCCAGTTAGAAAATCGTTATCGCTCGTTAATCTTGGCTGCATTCCAATTCCAAATCCGAAAGCAAGCTCCATCTTATATTGTTCTCAGTCCGAAGACTTAGCTGGACTTAGATAGGACCGCATCTAACGATGTTACTGCTTAGATTATTAAATTACACAGTTCTAGGATTTCAAAGTAGCGACCTGTTAGCGAAATTTAAGGCCCTTAGAGGCGTGAAAATGCCTAAATTAATGGATATTTAAATCAAAATATAAACATAATGCTTGACTGAACTAGTAGTCTTTCGAATGTACTAGTATGGAGCGCTCCTTTGCTTCTTGCAAGCCAAATAAATGACAGCAGCCTGTCCACTGTCCAGTGTTAATCATAGATTATTATAGATGACATAATTATAGATATCAGTGTAGAAAAATTGTGACATAATAATCTGTGGTTGTGACGCGTCAAAAAGTTAGTTGGTAAGTTAGTTAAGTGGTAGGTTTTTATTTGGTTTTATGACTGTATAAGTGTATATGGTACTTTTACTAGGTTTAGAGGTATTAAAATCTGCGTCATTTGCAAGATTTTAAAGCTGGTGTTTGTAAAATATAGCAGGACATACCATGAAATTTACCATGAAACTAAGAATTAGGTATTGAAAAAAACCATTTTTTGGAAAGATGTTTATTATTGTGTTTTGATGATGAGATATACGCGCTTTAAAAGCTGTTACTTTTCAGTTTCACTGAGTTAAACTAGAAGCTTGAAATTTTCAGACCCTTAAGAGACCATTCAACTTTATATTCAGGACACTACCTAGTACTACCTATCTTAAGCTTAGCATCGTAATCATGTACCTAAATCTTTTGTTTTAATTCCATGAAATAAAGTTTAAAAAAAGATCAGTTCTTACTACTTGCAAATGACCTGACCAGCCCGGTTTGTTAAACGAACCAACGATGCTCAAATTACCATGGAATCTAAGACAATTGGGACTTTTATTAAATGCAAAGTGTTAGTGCTTGTTAGGTTGGCCGCGTTCCAGAATCGAAGGAGATCCTATGTTACTTGATAGCCCGTTTGAACTTTACAGAATAAACTGAATACTGAATAGAGGAACACCTACCTAATTACTAAAAAAAATATTCTAGACTTCTATACCATTGAAGTTTTATATTTTACAAGCTTTTATTTAACTTGCAATGTATGTGTGTATGTCTGTTTAGGATCTAATCTGGTAAGCTGAATTAGAACCACTTCCCGGTTTCAGATTGAGCTGAAATGCATGTACGTATGTGTAAATCGGATGAAAATGCAATATTATTGTGACATGGAGCTAATCTAATGATGGAGCTGGATGATGGCTCTGGGAGAAAACGACGTATGTAATACCATCGAGCTTGGAGCTCGTTTGATTCGTCATAAATAATTCGGTCCTAGATGATATCCAGGGCCTGATGATGCAGCCGGAAGGTGGTCATGGGCACTCTGTAATAAAATGACGTGACCCCATCGAGTTTGGGCTCGTCTTATCAGGTATTCTGGTCTTAGATGAAATTCAGAGTCTGATGACGGAGCCAGAGAGGGACTATAGAAACTCTATAATAAAACGAAGTAATCCCATCGACTTTGGGCTCATTTTATTCGTCTTGACAGTACTCTAGTCTTAAAAGATAATATTCAGGGTCTGATGATGTAGCTAGTTACTAACAGCTTCTTTTTAAAAATATTTTTTTTTGATTTACACTCACTACTATAGGGTACTATGAACTGAGTTTAAATTGTGTTAAGCCAAACTCATTATAACTGGATAACTGTAGCCTTTATAAAGTGTAAAACTGATTAATTGAGCAGCCTGAGTATTTTATGCACGTTTTAGCTAGCTATTAAATAACGTGTAACTCCAAGCTTGGCCTGAAGCCAAGCTAACAAGCGGTAGCATGTTGTTCCCAATCGGATTGTCCAACATCTTAAATGTTGGCTGCGAATTTGAATTACCAATTTAGGTACCGTTATAGTTTTTTCGGTAAGTACCTTTGCTTCTTTTTTAAAATAATTATTTAATTTTCAAGTCTAAATGATTCTTGGATTTGGAGTCTGATTCAGTTGGGAGGATTATTTTAATGTGGCTATTTACTTATATTATTTATCCACCGTAGCGCCTGATCTACTGAATCGATTTTGATAAATAAGGAATAGATTTGTTTTAATGTTTCGAGTGACGTAGTAGGTACAGTAGTAGTAGACATTGTATATAATATGACAGACGTTATTTTATCTAAGTAGGCATTATTATGTCAATGTATAAAAGGTATATTATCCAATTTTCCATAGTCGGAACTTTATTTTTAACTTTTTTGAACAGTTTTTGAACTTTTTTCTTGTACTAAATCAGTATACGACAAAATCCTTATATAATAACACCTATTGGCCATTGTGTTTTAATTAGTTTTGAGTTTCGAGTATACAAAAAAACAATGAGTAAACAAAAAAGAAATTCGTGAATTTATAGAATCAGAAATATGATGTTATCTAGTTTCTAAACTAATGTGAAAATAATTTGAAGTCATTAAAATATGTAGTGAGGTTCCAGTTTTTTCGTTATCAAATTCTGTTACATTTGCTAAGTGATTTCGAGAAAGATATTAATATCAGCTTTAACATGGTGAACGTCCTTCCATAAATATTTATTAGGGTCTTTTGGTAGAGTAGTCGACGTTACTAGTCATCGATAAAGTGATAGCATGTTTTGATAAAAGTTGGGACATTATAGTATCATTAACATTAAATGAGATGGTAGGTATTTTCTGATTCCATATATAGGTAGGTTGAACGCTTTGAATGGCAACAATAAAATTCAGGATAATATCCATACATTCTGAAGTGTCATGTATAGTTCTTGCAACAAAAAGTTGCGAAAAGATTTTGCTAGGAGTGGGTCCGACAATAGTGCATCGGGTGGGGCTCGAACCTGCGACCTTTCAGTTTTCAGTCCGCACCTTTAACCGTTGGGCTATTGAGGCTTCTCAATTATTTAAATGCAAACTCAAAAGACAAAAAAATAATACATTGAAATTATTATTTTCTTTGTATCCATTTTTATAATAGGTGCCGATTTCACCAACGTCAAGTTTTTTTATTGAAAAATCTGCCAAAATAACTTTACACAAGCATTTAGTGATCCATGGTAAGTCAATAAGTCAAAAATATCTATTAGATATCTACAATAAACTAGCTGATACCTGCAACTTCATTCGCGTGGATTTAGTTTTATCCCGCGGAAACTCTTTGATTTTCTGGGATAAAAGGTAGCCTGCCATATCCTCAAGTAGACTCACGCAAAAAAACAGGTCGATCCGTAGCTCTGTTGCAGCGGGATTGACCCACAAACAAATACACTACATATTTATAACATTAAAATAAAAAATAAAATAATATCTGTTTATTTCAGGCCATTGACCCATAGATGTTAGTATACAATTTCTTAAAAACTATGTTAGTATTATTCTAATTTAATTTAATTTAATTTAAATACTTGCCACGCCGTACTAGCTACATGCACATGTAGCTAGTACCTCAGTGTATCCAATAATGTGTGTATCCAATGCCTCAGCATGGGCCAGTCCTTAGTCAGGAAAGGATAGTAAGGATATTAAGAACCCCTAGGTACTAGACCGACGAGGTGTTCAGATAATTATTACGTGGTCGCCCTACACAACGCCTTAACGCTCATGGGGCGCATAAAACGAAATCGTCCGAATTGCCTCCGTGTATAATGCCGCAGTTTTCAGATCGCGTACAGCGTACCCAATCTTGCCCCGGTATACTTGAATCACTGACCTCCATCTTTAATCTACGATTAACACTGGACTTACTGTCCCACGGATGACAGCATAATGATGGATCAATTTGAAGCGTCACTTTTGACATACCAGTGTCTCTGGGACTAATAATATTGCAAATGACGCACCAACCTCTATAATTAATCTATGATTTCATATAATCAAACGGCCTACTCACTCAAGTACGGATTGGCAGACTACTCATAGCGTCTACTACTAAACAAAAGCTATTTAATAGCTAAAAAAATCGTAATACAGCTATAAATTCTTACTTCCACTAATAACTAATGAGTACCTATTTCCATTATTCCGGAAAGGTTTAAAAATGCAAAATATGTAGAGTCAAATAACGTCCTGCCCATACATAAAGGCACATAAATATTAATGTCCATCTCAAATGACACGCCATTAACATATCATATTCCCGACATGTAGCTTTCACGTGACTTTTGTATGAAAATCTCGTAATACCCGTAATACCCGAACCGGCTATGGCCGAATGTTATGGCTTGAACAGACGCAACGCGGGCGCGCGGCGATGAGTGAAGGTATCCAATGCTTTGAGAATTTAACAAACAATGCAATTTCTTCAATTGTGAAATTACTGTACCGAATATTTATGAATACCTATTGTAGGTAATTACCTACTAGGTATGCAAGGAATGAATTTGACATTATTTATTCTTACACAGTTAATGAATTTCATAATGACAAAATTGCATGAAAATTGCATCCAAATTCCATCGAATTGGATGTACATGGATAGGCCTGTAGAGAACAAAAAATCTGCTTTCCGAACCGTTACACTGTACATGTTACACTGATATAAATCAATTTTAGAAAATACGGCCACTGCTTTACACAATTTTCCTTGAAATACCGTGCGTTGCGCTTTGTGTCTGATCAGACCTTTAAATGGCGTCCTAGTCAGAGCTACATGCGTTGAACGATTTCATAATGTTTTTTGCACAATGCTAGAATAACACTAAAAAAAGCTAGACTGGTTACATTCTGACCTGTCTGGCTTAAAAATAGGGACTATTTACTATGACTAAGAAAAATAACTCTTATATTGTATAGCTCTTGTTCAATTCCTGTTCAACTAATACTAAAAGAAATGATTAAGCAATCCTCTTAAAAGCATTAGAACCTCTTTTTTGTAGTTAATTTAAAACTGAACCGTTAAAAACGAAGTGATTATGTACTCAGTATGAACCGTTTCAATGATTGGTTTTCATACAGTTTTCTTTTACATGGATTAAGGATATCGCACCAATCCTTAATCTATGGCAGGCAAATTTAAAAATAAAATATTTAATGATAACATGAAATGAACAACCATATCGAATTCATCATTTGATGTCCATAGCTTTTTGGAACCTTTCATCTTCCATTAATGCAATGATATTGAGTCGTAGTAAAATTCTCAGTTAAAAAATGCTAGGTCGTAAGGTTAAGCGCATTTACGGCCGACCTACATACTAGGTCCGTACTAGGATAACAACGGTATATAAAACTTTACCGTACGTACTTTCATATATCGCAGAGTTTATACTAGATTTGTTTACTCACTTGGTTGAGTATTGGCATGCGCTGGACAGGCGGAAAACTGGAGCGAGTCGAGCGAAACGTTTGCTGGTTGGCTTTAGCTCGGTATTTGGAGTGATAACAACGTTCAGCTTGAGTTTAATAAAGTTTATAGTGCAGCATTTGGTACGCTTGAGCTATAACCTGAACGTCTATGAAGTTATACGGCGAATAAATTATCAAGTAAGGAAGTAAAAGTGGGAGGGACACGCGTGCCAACCTTCTGCCACGAATTTGCAATAATATAGGTAGGTAACAAAAGCTTTTAATAAAATTAAAAATAAAAACACGTGATTTCTAATTAAGAAACCTTGAAATTAAAGAAGATTGGAAGTTAATCGCAAAAAGGAGGCATTTTCTTTCCCAAGGGAGCGTTTATTTTTAACAAAAATAATACTTCAAACAACAGGGACGGCGTTGTTTTGTCTCGAAATAGATTCGCATGAATTCTTAGTAAAACAGTTGTTATACTCGTATCCGTTCTGCTTTGATACTTGATATTTTATTCGGAACTCTATTTTGATAATTTTGTTACTTATGATGAAAGTTACACGGCTACTTCTTGCCATTTTGATGATGAAGATAGGTAGGTATATAATTAATTATCTATACTATTATAATAAAGAGCGAGTGCTAATTTTGTGAGTTTGTATGTACGTCCGGAGCAAACTTTGCAACCACCGCACCTATTTCAAAAATTATTTCACCATTTCAAAGGTACATTATTCCAGATGGTTATAGGCTATATCTTATGCACATAAATGTATTAGGCTAGATATTATGTGCAAATTTGTTAAAGAAGTCGGAAATTTTTTTGACTCTTAAACGTTTTCAAGGCGTGCGCTGGGTCATATACTGTTATTGGATAAAAATGATGTACGGGTGAACTGTTCCTCTCGAAAAGTTCTAAAAAAAAGTCCGCGACAGCAGATGTCTATCTTCCAAGATTTACTTACCGTAACCATTTATATCTTTCAAATTTTGTTTAAGAATAATGAATTATTTTCGAAGCTTTTTTAACCGATGTTATGTCAATCTCTATTTAAACAAAAATGTTTATTATCTTAAGTATTTAATTTAAAATATGTTTTCCCTTTACACTATACAATTTAAATTAATATCTTAGGAGTTATCGGAAAATTAATATTTTCGCGCGACAAAATAATAAAATGGCGCTGGCCGGCGCGGCTGTGCACTATTGTTATTGTGTGATCTTATTTACAATCGTCTCATATAAGAAGCGATCTGTGCGATTAGTCCCGTAAAAACAAATATTTAATTTTTCAAACCGGACGAAGTCGGGGCGGGCCGCTAGTATATTATATAAACGCGAGGCGGGTGGTCGGCGGTGCTGGCCGGATCAGGCTTGCAGCCTGGGCGCGGACAACCTGCAGTCCTTTCAGTGGTCCCGTTGAGGTATCGTCCCAAGGAGAAGCCGACACCGTTGCCACGAAAGCCACCGAAGAACTCAATAACAAGAATTACAAGAAAAGGGGATTGCCTTCAGTAACTTGACTTTGTTTTGGTATTTTACGTACTCTACATTACAAGGTCAATAATATGATTTTTCATCATTGTTTTTCAACTGATACGTGCTAAATAAGTTTGTTATTAACGTAGGCGTTGTATAAAAATCTTTAGAAAGACTTTATGCTATTATAAATCCCCTTTGGATCTCCATTACTAAAATATTACCCCAGCTCAATAACCTAAATCAACATAGATCGTATTAAATCACTATGTGGATTAGTTTGAGCATAAATTCTGCTTCCGAGCGAGGTGGCCATTAATAATAATCGGCTATCTCTTGGACTACAGTATAATTTGTGTCTTAATTGATTCTCCACGGATTAGCTGAAAATAAGCTTTCTGTCGATCGCGTTACTTAAACATTCAATATAGGTTGTCTGCAAGATTTAGGTTAATATTTGGCGTGAATCAAAAATTTGCCGTCACTTGGGCGCTATCTGTTATAATTAAGACTAGAGGTATTCAATAAGTTACTGCCGTGAGCCCGCTTATGAAAATTACTGTTATTGACTATGTTTCGGATCAATATGCCATCACTGGCAACACGCACTGTTTGACGATCTTTAGGCACTAGCACTTTAGGACCTGGACCTAGAATGAGGAGATCCATAGAAGAATCAAAGTTACGAACATAGCTCAGCGAGTAACGAAGCTGAAGTGGTAGTAAACGGAGCACATACTTCGAAGAACTAATGGTAGATGGGGTCTCAAGGTTCTGGTATCCACATCGGGAAGCGTAGTTTTGGCTGATCTCCTACTAGGTGGACCGATAACATCAGATAAGTTACAGGGACATCAGGATACAGGTAACGTAAGGCCGGTGCAAGTTCAGACTTTTGTTCAATATCGGTTGATAAAGAAGTAGGTAAGAAGAATAGAAGACAGTGCCTTGTTAGACAAAAGTAGTTGATTGAAAAACAACCGAATCGCTCTGAGATTGATTGCGAGCCACGCCCTGTGATCATCCCGTGATTAATTCTTGACGGTTAATTAATTCTAGTGAGGATTCGAAATCGATAAGACCTACCTAAATCTATATTCTTCTCTATTATCGGGGAATTGGATCTTCCGGACCGTAAGGGAAATAATATCCTCTTACAATCATTTGAATGGTAGCATAACCCAAATAAACGTTCTCAAAACTTTTGTCTATAAGTTTGGCCGAGCTAATCTTCGGAACGGCTGAAATAATTTTAACAGGTGTTTGTTAAGTAGTAATCTAGGAAACAGTGATCCAAAAAAAATGGAGAGAAGGAAAGGAAACTTTTTTCTACATGGATGAAGTCACTGAAAACCGAAGTTAATATCATTGTGTTCCCAGACACCGCGTGTTATATTATAATCTGAGGAGATGCTTTTTTATTAGATGAATTTGCGCTTGCGATCTCACCGGATAGTAAGTTACTGATGCAGCATAAAATGGAAGCGGGATAGCTTGGAAGGAGTATAGCTGTTCTGTATTGTAAAATCTTCTCGGTCTACGGATATGGTAGTTATAGTACCTACCCCAAATCAGTTTCTACTTGGTATTCCAAGGTGCTAGAGTTGATCTTATATCGGAAAACGCAGTTTTTGCGGACCTCCACAAGGTGGACTCATGACACTGAATATAGGAGGCGCGAGACCGAGGCATGTGGAAGTTAATACAAGAGACCTATGTTCAGCAGTAGATATCTATCGGTTGCTAAAGAAAAAGGTGGTACAACGATAATACAAAGAATATTATATTGTAGCGTTCGACCGATACGATATATTAAAATACTTAATTGCACATTGCACACCCAAAACAAGAAGTAACGAGAAAGTTAACAATGAAAATAAAAGTAATAGTGCATTCAAAGACGGCCTTGTTGCTGAAGCAACCTTCGATATTAGGTATCTATTCGGACAGTTCAGCAAACTAGGCCAAATTCATTGCCAAATTTACATAGTTGACAAATGACCGAATTGCCAAGCAATAAGATTGATCGCCGACCACACGCTGTGACGAATGTGCGACGCGCGATGCTCCTGTGATTAATTGGTGACGCCTAATTGATTCTAGCAGCCATTTGATATCTGGCGCCTAAATGAGATATTATTAGACAGGCGAACAGCGAAGAGTCTCAATACATACCTAAGTTTAAAGGTGCGGGACTGAAAACTAAAAGTTCGACGGTTCAATCCCCACCCTACTTAGCCTACTACTTAGCCCTAACACCAGCTTTACTCGTATATGGAAGGGAAAGGGGAATATTGGTCAAGTTTACCATGGCTAATATATATTTTTTAAAAGCCATCACCGTCATTGGCGTGCAAAGACTTCAAGACAGGGCAGTGTGCAATCAGTATTTAGAAATTTCTACTTCTTTTTTATTTCTCTAAATACATAGTATCTTCTAACACCTTGCACGTATCCCCTGAAGGTTGTTAAACTAGTGATGAGCTTACTGGTGAAATACACACATTTTTTTAAAAATAGCTTCACATAGTTTAACGCTCATGACGTATCAAAGGCTATAAATTAAAAAACCTATAGAATGTAAAAGATAACTCCACTTGCACCCGTGCGAGTGTATTCTATCGATTCTTTCTCTGTATAGAGTAATAGAAGTCAGGTGAATGAGCTATAGTGTGGCAGTAACAGCGACTTTGCATTGCCACTGATATATTGGCTACCATTTACGATCGATCGTAGCTTCAATGCTGTTACGGGTCCATATTGTTTACTTTAAAAACCTTACTGTTTTGATATTATGCAAGTAGTAGCAAAGTAATTTTTGTTAATCTATCTATGGCTGTCCTGGGCATAGAAATTCCTCTTGCAGGAATTTCCTGAAAATTGAAAATGAAAACTTTTTCAGCTTTCTAGGTCATTAGAAAATACCCCAAGTTTGATGATTATGAATCAGTTTGTGTAATGACGTTACAAGTTGATAGTAAAAGTTTTAAAAGAAAAGTTTAAGTATTTTATTCTTTTTAGCGCATATAAATAAAATCTTGTTAAAAAAAAAAATTACTCTTAATTGAACGAGCGAAGCGAAGTTCTCTGAGTCAACTAGGGCGCTTGCCTACTAGACAGAGAAGTGTGTTCGTCTAAATGTCTGTCAGAGCCCTATAACTTCTGAATTACTGAACGTAATTACTTCAAATTTAGATATAATATGTAAACTGATGGCCTTCAGCCGAACATTGTATAAAAAAATATAAAAAGCTTTATTTCAGGGGGGCTCTCATAGAAGCGTATTTGAAGTAAAATCTTGTTTGTTGCTCTACATAGACTTGCGATATATCTTTTTAAAGACGACTTTGAACAGAGTACAAAAATATATTTTTTTTAATTTTTCCCTAAAAATTGACCAAATGGGGGGGTTTCAAAGTGGAGATTTTAATTTGAGCCATATGTCAACAATTACTGAATATTAGAACGTGAAACTTGGTTGAAAATTCAGTTATATCCTGTACTTGAACAACAAATACTAAAATTAGATAAATGTTATAAAGAAACGAAATTATTTAATTTTAATGCGCCATCTATTAGCATTATTGTGAAGCTAATAGCTTCACTATAATGCTTCACTATAGATGGCGCTGTGTCAGTAAAACAGTTTTATGTCAACTATTTTTTTTTTTATTGCGTCTAATGTTAAAAGTTAATTATTACAATATATAATTAAAACTTTTGGGAATTATGGGATATCGCGAGGTCTCAGTTCGGGGCGAACCACTAGTTTATTTAGATATCAATAAAATCTAAAGGATAACATGTATTTGTAGATAACCTGTACGATGCTTACAACTTACGAATATACGGAACATTTGTGCTGAAATGAAACAATCTCGACCTTACAGAAGCGGTATTCGTGCGACGAACCGCCGTTCAGAAACTTTTCAGTTTCACTATAAACACAAAATATGGGCCGTATCGATTTATTTTTTCCATTTTTATTCAGTTCCATCGGCGAGTCAGTGGTGCTGGTCGGTATTTGGCACAGATTGTTCCACGGGGCGGCAGTTGTGTGAGTTATTTTTTATTCATTTTGGCCTATAATCTCATATATGCTTGACGCATAACTGCCTCATTGTCTTTTATCTGCTATGGGTTAATGGTCCGAATTAAATTATTAAATGGATTTTATTTATTTATTTAAGCAACTTTATTGCATAATATCTATCTTGTAGATAGAGTTAATGTGGTACATGAAATATTTAATACAAAAGGTGACCTTATAGCAGTTATCTTATAGGAGTTATATACTTATAGGAGTTATCTCTGTCAGACAACCTTAGATACAGAAGAACTCAAAAAGAACTTGACAATGATTTTAATTACTTAATTTTTTTATCTATTTTTTTCTTTTAGGGGTTTTCACCAGCTGGCATGTCAACCCCATACTAAATTTTATTTTTATTTTTTCATCTAGTGGCTAGCTTATTCAGTATTCAGTCGAATTATGAGGTTTTGGGTGCAAATCATGGTGCAATCCATGTCTGGGTGTCGAATCGAAAAGTTATTATAATTTCTGTCAAAACCAACCGTAACCGTAATTTCATTATCGCTTATGAAATCGGCTAGGAATATTTGTATTTTGCCTGCCTTGATCTTAAGATATTTTAAATTGAAAGTGGTATCTCCGGTTGTAACCAACCAGAAGGTTGGTCTAGACTCTAGGTCCATCATGAGATTTTGGGGTGATAAAATTCCATTTTGTTCGCCTAAGTGATATTACCTAGATGAACAAATGTGTTATCACGAAGGTGTTATTTATTATTCCGAACTATTTGAAAGTCTAATGCAGTTGGCTTGATTTACCACCGCTTCATCGCATGCTGCACGATTTTTTCATGAAAATTTTCCAAGATTTTATCTAACGATATCATGAAGTTGGTAAAACTTTGCAGTTTGCTTGCTTTATAGCGATACCTCCTACTTAAGTTGTTGTATCCCCAAAACGTCGCAAATCAGATACCGGAATTATACGGCCAATTCATAATAAAGCTCCCTTATTTTATGTAGAGATTTTATCTAATTTGCGAAGGGCTGAAGGATTTCGTGGGATGTATGTCCTTTCGAGTTTCAACTTCATCTAATAGATATCTCAAAGTCAACCAGCAAACAGGTGAAACAACGTTTGTTCAAAGACAATTCTATCAGATAAGCAAACGATTGGGAGGGTCGTAGGTCCCTTTATTTAATCAAACGTCACGCCAGTATCCAAGATTCCCTTTAGATAAGGGTGCCCCGCAAATTAGTTCGGTCCGAGCGACGTGTGCTTGTTGAATTTCCTTTGAACAAATACATTGGAAAATAGGATTAAATAGGTCCATATGAATTGTTTCGGCTACAGGTGGGGGTTTCAATCGTCTTTATGAAAAACACCTTTTTTTAAAAACAAAGAATATTAGCCAAGAGGAAAATATAAGTCATTCTCCTCTTCCCTCCAAATAAGTGAAAAGCTTGTGCTAGGAATGTGTACGACAATGGGGCAATGGTTGGGGCTTGAACCTGCAACCTTTCAGTTTTCAGTCCGCACCTTAAACCATTGGGCTATTGAGGCTTTTGCCCGCGACTTCGTCCGCGTGGAATTATGTGTTTAAAAATACATCAGAAATCTTTTGTTTCTTCAGAACAAAAGTAGTTTATGCCACTCTTCAGGTCTTCAACTATAACTAACTACTCAAGTAAAAATCACTTCCATCCAATCCTCAGATGTTCCGTGGTTGAAGGAAATCCAGTAAACAAAACACTCTTTCATCTTTAAAATATTACTAAATTATAGGTATTGCATAAAATCTAAGTAAAATAATAAATCACTGTACGTATAAATAAAAACTTTTGAGTGAAAATACGATTCAATTTGAACCAACGCTTTCTATGTAGTTACGAGTATTATGTTTTTTGAATTATCCTGTCGTGCAATCTACTCCATATTGAAATGCCAAATCGATATTAATTGCAGTGAATATTTAGCCTGGTATTTAAAATAAATTAATGTTGAATTGATCCTCATTACCGGAAACCAAAAGAAGAATTCACTATATTTTAAGCTCTCGTTTAAAAGGGCTTCTCCTTCACACGAATTCTGTTAGGCACCTACGACAATGGCCCAATGGAATTCATGTTGTATTATCTTTTTTCACATTGCCTACAGAGGGTTCATTTCGGCGGCAATTGTTTAGAAATTAGCACGTTACCAGCTACCACCGAGGGGCAAATCACTTTAAAATACTCAGGCTCACTCGTACAGTACAAGTTCGAGCGCAAAAAAAGCAATTAAATACTGAAAAACTCTTTTTAAAGTAGATGAATTTTTAAAGCCTTTAAATTCGAGTTCGGCCACGGTTTTGTGTGGGGAAAAAGAAAGATTTAACGCTTTCAAACCTTCCAAAAAAGTCCAAAATTTTTACCATTCAACTCTGTTAAAAAGTTTCGTATCAATAGGTATTTGATGTTTTTGTTTATGTTGTTCGATAAAAGGAATATTCTGCTACCTGTATTAATAACATGAATTTTAGAGAAATCCACAAAATTGAAGAGGATCCTTAGTTAATTGTAATAGTGAAATTCGTGATTCGTCTTTTTCTTTTATAATAATATAATAAAATATGTAACAAATAAAGTGGGGCTTATCATTAGCATTAGATAATAATCAATTTTTTATTCGCGACATTAATAAATTACTAATACCTTTCAGCTCTTTATTTGTAAACATTTCCACGAAAGGAATCTAACAACTAATTTTATCAAGTAGGTACTCGTAATTGTTTGTCACAAACACCGCTCAGACCTCAAACTACATAATAAACAGGTATTTGAGATTTGTCCCAAGCCACTAAGTTAGGCAGGAAATTTGTTCCTTTTGAAATATAAAATCGTGCCCAGCGACCTGAATTTCACTTGACTTTCAATCGGAACCACGCTTTACCCCAGAATAAATATGTAGTACAGCTTTACACAGAAATACGATGTAAAATATTTGGAGCGACATTTTTACCCACAAAGGGCATACGCATCTTTTGAATTGTGACGTTCTCAAAATTACACGCTCTTACCTGAGTGGGACAGATTCATTTTGAACAAGATTTAGTGGAAGAGAGAAGAACATGGTGTCTTTTTTCAAACGCTGATACTGCAATCCCCTAAAATTAAACAGAAATAACGAAATTAAATCTTTTTATGCTTAATTAATCGGTGAGTTAATAAATGCTTTGTAAATGCGATGCCTGGATTAAAAATATGACGTATGGTGCTCGTACACTGTAGATATATTATATTCGTATCATTATAAGTTTTTATACAACACCACAGATGATATACACATATAGTATGTATCATAGTACAACACGTACAACATTTTAAAGAAGAAGAGAGTTCATTTTGACCACAAACATACTTATATGTTTGTGATAGGATAGGTGGGATAGGTGTATACCTATCAGTCAGTGACATTGTCATTTAGATTTGTCACTTTATAAAGCAAACATTTTACAGGAAATAAATATAATATTTTTTAACTTACAAAATTTACTGCTTTTCAGTTTAAGCCGTAATTAAACTTTGGTTAACGTCCTAAATTATTGCGGTGCGAAGTTAAATTAGTTCAACTCACAAAGGGTTATAGTTTACGAAGATAACAGGGGGTAAAGGATACAGCTATAACAGTTTAGATCAAAGGTAACTTTAGAGACTCTTGGATTCCTAGTTAATTCTAGATTATATCGAAGTAGCTTAACATTGAATTATAAATTGAATACCGGGATAAAGTGAACAGCCATAATATCGTAGAAGACGTCTCAACTTGAGATACGAAATTGAAATACGTTCTGAATGCTGTCGATTTTGTTGAGGGATGATCTCTTCGTAAAAATTATAGACAATTCTATAGAAATGCCATCTATATATATAAAATTCAAAGTCCTGACTGACTGACTGACTGACTGAGATATCAACGCACAGCCTAAACTACTGAAGTTAGAAAATTGAAATTTTTACAGTTGGTTCCTTTTATGACGTAGGCGCACACTAAGAAAGGATTATTGGAAATTCCACCCCTAAGGGGTTTAAATAGGGGACGGAAGTTTATATGAAACTCCGTTATTTTTCAAGCTGTTTCCATCAAAGTTGGTATTTGAGCTTTCAGTTAAAAATAAAAAAGTACGTGTGTACGTTGAAAATTCCACCCCAAAATCTAATTCCACGCGGACGAAGTCGCGGGGGCAAAAGCTAGTTCATAAATAAAACCGACCAAGTGCGAGTTGGACTCACACACGAAGGGTTTCGTACCATCGTTAAAAATAACGTAACGTAAGGTATAGCAAAAAGTGCTTACATGTCACGACTCTAGTTTGGGGACCCCTGGTATATCAGTAATAGAAAAATACATTATATTTTCAAATATTTTATTTATTTATTCTTTATTGCACCACAAACAGAAAAAAGTAAACTTAACAAAATATATTATGTGTACAAAAAGGCTGTCTTTTCGCTAAAAAGCGATCTCTTCCGGACAACCTTATGGCTTATTGTAGTTCGTCCGCTGACAGGCGGACATATTAACGGACGGACAGCGGAGGTTTAGTAACAGGGTTGGAACCCTTTGGGTAAGGAACCCTAAAAAGTGAGCACACAACCGATATAACTGCGTTCAAAGATCATCATCTCAACCCATCTGCGGCTCACTACAGACTTTGTAGATGTATCACAAAATGAAAAAGGTTTAGGCCAATTAGTCTACCACGCTGGTTAAGTGTGGATTGGTAGACATTGGTTTAAAGATTTAATTACTAATATGCGGTTAGGTTTGACGTCACAGATGTGGAGTACAATGTACGGCAGTCGGCAACTATTTTTTGAATAAGTATTTTTTTGATAACTACGATGTTCTACAGCCACTTTAATCTCTATTTTTCATAGATATACTATAATAACGAAATATGGCTAAAAGTGCAGAACAAGAGGTGGAAAAAATGAAACAGCTAGAAGAAAGGATCAAAGCGCCGTCGATATGGGGCCGAGTACCATGCGGTATTAGGTTTGAGGATTTACAAGACAGGCGATATGAGGACGCTGTAAGGTTGTTGAAGAAACATTATCTGCCTGAAGAGGTGAGTAATTATAATGAGGTTGATGATGAAGTACCTAAGTAATAAGAAAAAGACTCAAGAGTTGGGATGTTGCATGTGATAAGAATAAATTATTGGATAGAAACAGGCGTTACTTTGTAATTGTGCATTGTGGAGTCAACGTCTCATAATGATGCTCCGGTGTGAGAGCGAATCCTACGTACTTTACGTTGCTTTGTTTATTTTGTTTCGTCTTTAATAACAGTTTTAAATTATGTATTATCGGTTAAACTATCAAAAGTGCGTCATATGTTATTGATATCACAGTTCATTATTTGATACAAGCTCATATAAAATGCGCGCGTTTTGGCGTTTCGTGAAGAGTTGCTGGTTTGATTAGTTGGCAGCATCATTGTTGTGTACAACCAAATTGTCTCTCAAACTTGGTTCCACGGTTTTCTTAAAAAGGCTCGTGCTTGGTAGTAATCAGGACCCTGTCATATACTTGTAGGTTTGTAGGTATTTCAATACTGAAAGTTGCTTACATTTACCAAACCATGAACCAAATAATGCAATTATTGATGTCGGAAATATTCGACTAACCGCCTGGCAAACCTAGCGCAAACTAGCACGAACTGCTTCAAAACTTTGCCTGTTAACTAATCGTTACGTCTTAGATAATAATGGAACAATCTTCGGTTATGTACCTAATAGTAGGATGGAATCTCTGGCCTCAAAATAATGTGTAGGGTAAAAAAGCTCGTGACCCGCATAAAAGAAGCTCTAATTCACAGATTGACAATGAACAAATTGACAATGGGAACCTCAAATCGGAAACGCATTTTTTGCGACGCGGATCCCTCAAATTAATTTAATTAACCGACCGGAAAAAGATTTAGGGGATTGAAAAGCTATATTCACTTTGGCTTTATTAAAAAATTGCGAAGATTTCCCGAGTGTTTCGAGCGTAATATTAAAATTTGGGATATAATTCGTTTTATACAGCGATTAATTTCATAAAGTTCAAGTTTTTTATTGAGAAGATTGGTCTCGCTTTACGAATAAAGTGAATAACATGGTCAAGATTCAGATGTGCCTTCTTGATTGATTGGTTCTAGATTTCTATTCTTGGCGCAGTGATGACGTTTTTTGTCATAAAAGGCTTTTGCCCTCGGCTTCGCTCACGTTAAGTTACAATTTTAAAACTATAGTAAGCACACTCATTACCATGAGTGACGAGATAGCTTACATTCAGAATTGACATATAGGCTATATTTTATCCCGGAAAATAAAAGAGTTCTCGCGGAAATTAAAAAACCTTAATCTACGCGGGCATCATCTAGTTTTCCACATATTTTAATGCATCAATAGAAAGTATTAATAATAATATGAAGTCGTAGGGATCACTGGCTTAAATTGTGGTCTTTTTTGTACTAGATAGGCTTGTGAAAATCAAAACTGGAAAACACTGATGAGGGTTAGCTATGAGCGCGTTTGCCTAGAAGATGCTTATTCACAATTGCTTGAAGGTAATCAAATTGTAGGTGAGGTTAGGTAAGCCAGGAAACAAGGATGCTAGAAGGGTGTTCTACACCTTGGCGGTTCATTTCAGAAACGTTGGACTGAAGCGATCCGTGCGAGTATTTTGGATTTCTACTACGTAAGGAGTAAGGATGCGAACGAGAATGAAGAAATTAATTTAAGTTATAATGAAAACTCATTTGAAACTGTTGGAACAGAACCCTATCAATTCATTCAGTGGACTGTTTTTTCAGTTCAAAGTAATTATTATCTTATGATTAAATAAATTCAAATTTTAAACGGATGATCCATCTTTTTTCTGGCATTTCCTTAATTAAATACTTTGAATTCGCGAAAGCATTTTATGATACTTTAAGTTTCCACTTTTGTTAATTTGGCCTAATTTCTAATGAAATGATTTAATTATGGCATCAAAGGATTTTCAATTTGTGAGAATTTTCCGTTGCATTTTTTCACTTTTCTGATATATTAAGTTTACCATAAATATTATAATGGGTAATTATCTCCATCATATTTTCACGTTTATACAACTTGTATGGTAAACTTATAAAGTTAGGTCAGTCTTTCCAAGACATTTTCAAGAAAGATCTCTTACGATACGTACTTATAAATATTTATAAATCCCGCGTGCAGCGGTTGCCTAATAGGCACTAAAAAGTTTATTTTACGAAGCTCAAAAATTTTTAGCGTTCAATTTTTTTAACTTTGTAGACACTTGCGGTATATTTTACTTGGCTTTTAATACTTAGGCAGCGGCCGTGACAACATTAGGGCGTTCATTATTCCGCGTGAGCGTACATAAAGTTTATGTAAGCCCCATATAAGAGGAAAGTTTTCATCCCGGGACACCTATTAAGAATTTTAAGTAGTTAGTTATACTGGTTAATTGTGTTATGTAGTAGGAAAATTATTATGACTTCACACATTGCCTTGACATAATTTTGTTCGTCAAAGTTTTCAACTGTCGTAAACTCTTCGTAGTCCAGTTGGAAGTTCTTTAATGTTATATTTTCGCCAAGAATTGACCAGTTAATGCCTTGTCGAGATTTATGAGTCGTTACTTATTATCATCTCAACTCAGAAATTGACAGAAAGCGTCACCTAACTTAGCTTAGGAACCTATAAAAGTTAGGGAACGGTGGTGAAAACTGGTATAAGTTAAATAAATGATATCTTTTCAGATCACATATCGATCGGTGAAGATATCTGACGAGAAAGAAGGCGTGGATGAGTTTATACACAACGTCAGAATTTGGATGAAAGATAAAATGTCAATAGTAGCTGTCAAAGAAGGCACGGAGAAACTGGTCGGTGTGCTCATTATGAGGATACAGGAGAAAAGTTAGAACTGTTATACAATTTTTATATTATGTTACAACGCAAATACATTAGCGCAGATATCATTTTTTTGCCGCGAAAATATTTAAGCATAACGTACGTATTTAATAACCGTACAGTGTCTTTGTACTTTAATCGATAATTTTTATTTATTTTGGATGACTTTTTTATTTAATAAAATTGGTGTGAAAGCATTAATTATTTTTAACATAGGGAAATCCCAACTGTACGCATATCCTAAAGTTAAAGTTATTATAACTAACATTTCGTTTATATCTCTTATCAGAGTTATTATTCCAAATCCAAACCCACAAGTGGTGGACCAAACAATATATCTATTTCTGTAGCAATATTGCTCGCTAAAATTATCCATATTCTGAAAACATGGCTGGGGAATTTGGACATTGATTTATAATTATAAAATATCTGATATTGAAATTATGACTTTAACATTATGCTGTTAACATAACAATAATTGTAATCAACGTTTATTTAGTCTAAATTTTGCCATACGATTAAATAAATAAAATTCAGAAAATTTTCTCAGCACCTCAGTGGAACTATAATGAGAACTGAGACGATATTTGCGTATCAATCGCATCGATTCGCATAAACCCAGTCTCTCCTGTATCGGTGGCCGTAACATTAAGGGCGGATTGCTTGACTGCTTTGAGCCTAAATTTTTACTGCATCCGTAAAAGAATTCCGAATTCAGCTTTCAGATTAGGGGTATGGTGTAAGTTATAAGGAATTAGCTTTTGCCCGCGACTTCGTCAGCGTGACTTAGGTTACTGTTTTTCCGGGGTAAAAGATCACTTTCCTTGCCATCAAAAAATCCGTCCAATACAAAATGTATGAGAAAATGAAATTTTTTCATAATTTTTTTTCTCGGAAATTTATCCGATATTTTAAAAGTTATTCTGCTATTCGGGACGGAGAAAAATACAACAAACCAAAAACCATGAAAATTGGTCTAGCCGTTCTAGAGTTATAAGTGTTCGAACAAACCCGACTTTGTTTTATAGTATACGGGATAAAAAGTATCCTGATAAAGATAAAGATAATAGATAAAGGATCTCCTGGTTCTAAGCTACTTCCCCACCAATTTTCAGTTAAACCCTTTACGTATCTATTGACCAGCCTAATATATCGTCCTTTATGTGTTCGTAGTATACGCTCTATCTCAGATTGTACTCGTATCGTATAGGATCGTATTTAATAGCGAACATGTTATTAATAAATACTCGCTTTAGTGATCATTTAATTTAAGGGAAATCTTGCTCGATTCAAGTATCTCGCTTCTGTAACTTAGACTGAACAATTTCACGACGTATATCGGGGTGAGGCAGTATTATTAGGGAAAGTTGTTGGTATCGTGAACGAGCGAACATGTGAAAGGTGGGCGCTTACATCACGATATTGTTTCGGTTGAAGTATTTTGTGGGCGTGAATTCATATTGTCGCGAAGAAATTGGTTTATTTCTAAACGAATTCACTATGGAGATATTATATTGAGAATTTTTGGTAAACCATAAATAAACACTGTGAAGACAATGATTTTAATTTATAAATGTTAAATAACAGTTATAATTGTTCTTGACTTTTTTAGTTTTGATCGGTGCAACGGTACAGTAAAATAAAATTTCACTTGGTTCTTCCTGGTCGAATACTGCTATTTGATCTAACACGAGAGTAAAATTAGTATGTATGACAATAGCGGTGACAGCCTAGTAGTTAAGAATTCGGCTTCATTTTGCAGGCTCCGGGGTTCGCATCCCAGGTCCGTATCTAAATTTTTTCGGAGTTACTTGCGTTGTAAGCAAGGAACCCTGAATATCTGAGAGATCTTAGTAATATTCTCAAAGGTGTGTGAAGTCTGCAAATCTACCCATCGCATCCTGAGAGCAAACCCTTGCCCCGTAATGATATAGTTATGAATGATGAAGATGATAATTAGGTATGTAATTTTCGGTGATAGATTTAAATTTGCAAATAACTTCAGGTGCCTTCTCAAGAACGTTCAGTCGTGTGAAGATCACATACAACCCGCAATACACAACCGTGATGACTTTCTACAGAGCGATTGAGAAACCCGTGGATCTGTACGATAAACTGGGCGTGAAACGATATTTCAAAATTTATCTGCTGGCGTTGAAGACTAGATACCGGCATCGGGGTATGGATACGAATTTTAACTGTATGGATATCCAGGTCGTATTTTATGGTCGCAATTTCATTTGCAAAGAGTGATTCACCTGGTAAATAAGTATTTTATGTTTATAGAACAGTAACTATACGTAACGTTTAATAAAATGGGAAAAATCAAGCCAATCTATTAACCCGTTGCTAAGTGATTGAAGTACAACCCAATAAACAAACTCGTATACACTTTTGCATTTATAATAATAGTATGGCCTGAATGAAATTTAATCTTTTGCTCACATTTTTTGCTCGTTTTTAGGTATAGCCAAAGATATGCTAAAGGCAGCGATAGCCTTAAGCATAAACGCCAATGTGCCAGCCATATCTGGCATCTTTACGACTGCGCGTGGACAGCAGGTCGCAGAAGAATTGGGCTTCGAGAAATTCAATGAGCTGTATTATGTCAGATACCTTATAGATGAGCAGGTGAGGCTAAATCGTCTTGAATTTGTTAATTTAATAGTTAATTCGTTTGCTTTTTTTAAAAAAAATAAAAATTTTACAATAGGTAACAAAACTATGCTATGTAGGTATACACATACAGTGCTTCCACAATGAAGCTTCAAAAATGCATGCGTAGGTACACACAATCCAATGTATGTCAAAACGGGCAGTCAAAGTAGACCCATTCCCGTTGGCGGCACCCGTTCACGAGCATGACCGTTGCTTCGCCATCGCTCATGCGATGCCGCATGAGCCATGAAGCATGGCGATCGCGCATTCGCGATCGCCATGCTTCGCTCAACCATATTTGAGGGAACGTAATAACCCACACCACACTATGTTTCAGATAGTGTTCTGGGACACCGGTCTCGGCAACTACGGCGCTGCGATCATGGCGTACCGGATCCCGTCCGTGGAGGAGCCTGAGGAGCTCCGGGCGCAAGCTTCCTCCCGCTTCACCATCCAGCCGCCTGATGAGGACGATGATTAAATAAAATGGGTACTAAAACAATCCATGCCGACTTTTTATTATACGACTGCCTGAAAAAAGGAGTATATTGTTTGCAGGGCTCATGTATATATGAGGCCATGAGAGCCAGAGTGGCCTATTTAGATGGACAATAGTTTTTCTAGAATTCACATAGGCCACCATGGTGCTACCAAAGGTATTTTTCTGATAGGTAAAACGCTATCTACGGAAACAATGATTCATAATTTAAGGCCAGTGTGGCGCTATCCTTTTACACCAATTTTATTAAATAAACTGAAATATGAAAAAAAAAATCAATTAGGCCGCTCTGGCTGTCATTGCCTCATATGTATGTATGTGAGTTTCTATATTCCACCATAACTTCTATACTCCTGAACCAATTTTGATGAATGAGGTATCGTTAGAATCCTTAGCTTATTCCGGGTGACATAGGCTAGTAAAATTAAAAAAAAATTGATGGAGTGACCATGGTCCCGCATCTAAGGATAAAGTTGAAACAAAAATTCTAAAATAAGATTAAGTCGGTATATAATCACCATCTAGAAAATGATGATGATTATCGCGAAAAATGAAAGAGTTCCCACGGGATTTTTAAAAACGAAGTCTTAGAGAGCCTTTGAACTTTTGATTGTCATCATGGAACAGTACTATGTCAATTTAACAATACATAAACTTTACGACATAAGTGGACGCATATTCTGACACGGAAATGAATGTTACGATGCTCGTAAACGAATTCTAGGACATACTACCCAGGCAGTGACCATTTCACATCATAAACGCAACAGGTATGATCGTCATATAATTTTAACTATTTTGAACCATAACCGTAAATAGACTATCTCAGGCTCTCTTCAAACGATCTTCAAATATGATGAATATATGAACTAGGTAAGTAGACTCCTAAATTCTATAATATCCTTATAGTAATGTTATAACTGCCTTGTTAGTCTCATGGTGCATGTTCGATTATGGATGACGAGGTCCCGAGGGTCGGGCCAAAATATGAATTGGGTTTTTCTGTTAAGAACTTCTCATTACTACCCTGAAGTTAGGAAGTTGGGGGTGTGTTACTTCCGTGCATCGGAGAGCACGTAAAGCTGTCAGGTCCAAGCCTGATCTCTCTCCGGTCGTGTCGGATTTCCGTCCCACCAGAATATGAGAGTGAGGGAATAGAGAGTGCATCTGTATTTGCGCAAACATTTGTGCACTATAATGTCTCCTATACAGATGGCTAATCTTTGTGACTATTGGTTGCTGTGGCCGGATTCATACGGGTGGACTATAATTATACTAGTGGTTCGCCCCGAACTGAGACCTCGCGATATCCCATAATTCCCAAAAGTTTTAATTATATATTGTAATAATTAACTTTTAACATTAGACGCAATAAAAAAATAATAGTTGACATAAAACTGTTTTACTGACACAGCGGCATCTATTAGCATTATAGTGAAGCTATTAGCTTCACAATAATGCTAATAGATGGCGCATTAAAATTAAATAATTTCGTTTCTTTATAACATTTATCTAATTTTAGTATTTGTTGTTCAAGTACAGGATATAACTGAATTTTCAACCAAGTTTCACGTTCTAATATTCAGTAATTCAGAAGTTATAGGGCTCTGACAGACATTTATACGGACACACTTCTCTGTCTAGTAGGCAAGCGCCCTAGTTGACTCAGAGAACTCGCTTCGCTCGTTCAAAAATGCAAACGCTTTCTTTTATCCCTGAAAAGTAGAGGCTTTTCACGGATTTGTTTCTTTGTTTTTTTGTGATCAAATTACTCTAAAGTCCTCAACGATCCAAAAAACAAATCAACCCGTTGCTTCATGATCGAACGACAAACCAAAAAATCAAGAGGAAAATATAATCTCTCCCATTTATCAAATTAGTCTGGAAAGTTCGGAATTAGTAGGATTGGATGGAATTTTATGGACTTATGCTTATTACAGATGGATGAAATTACCAAGGCTTATAAACTTCTCCCGCCAATCCGTAAAAACGATGGTAATACTTTCAGAAAGTAGAACCTCGTAATATTTTTGCAAATGTTTTGTGGGAAAATATTTTTTTTATCTATTTATCTATCAATATAATGCCAGTTTTAATTGATTTACTATGTTTTTGTGCATAATGGAATAGAACGGCACTCTTAAGTTTAAGACATTACTTATCTTAACGTTGCTAAAAATGTAATGAATACCTATATAAAAGGAAAAGGTGACTGACTGACCGACTGACGGGTTGACTGACTTACTGACTGACCTATCAACGTACAGCTCAAACCAAGAGATGGATCAGGCGGTTTTGCATACACTTATCATTCGCTTAGAAAGAATTTTTGAAAATGAAACTCCTATGGGAGCTTAAATAGGGCTTTGGTATGAAAATCAAACTTAAAGTGAGCAAAGCCGCGGGCAAAACCTAGTATGTATTAATTGCATTACCGACTAGAATGATATATTTTGGATCCGCGATAAGATAATGTCCTAAACATTATCTTCGCAAAATTTTTGGTGGGAGGCTTTGGCCGTTGCTAGTACCTTACCGTCAAAGACGTGCCGCCAAGCGATTTAGGGTTTCGGCACGATGGCGTGTAGAAACAGATTATTGGTTTGGCTTGAATGTACACTGCCATACCCCTTCCAAGTTAGTCCGCTACCATCTTAGACTGCATCGTCACTTACCATCAGGTGAGATCGCAGTCAAGGACTATCTTGTCATTGAATAAAAAAAATGCAAAAGAATTAATTTTGTATCTTTGTACATATAAAATACATATAATAAGTACATATAATATAAAATACAATATAAGTTCTGTTAGGGCCAAGTTTCCAAACTGAAACAAGAAAATATTTATAATGAGTTAACTTTTCAGAGATAAGGCCGGACGGACGGACATCAAAACATCGACGTCATCGAAAATGTCCTCACTCCTCGCCTGCCAATTTTAACGAGATCGAGATACTATCGCGATATTTGTTCAAAGTTAGATTAAATAAGTTATGTTCTAAAGACTATCATCTAAGGGACCTAATTAAAAAGTTTTTGAGAAAAAAAAGCTGAGATCGAAACGGTGGGCACAACTTCCCTCAACCTGTTATTCTGATGATTTTTATCAGTGAACTTCGTTATCAATTGGAAATTTTATTTTTCTTCCTAGTGTGCTCCATACAAATGTTTAAAGCTAACTGAAAAATTGAATGCTAACTAATCACAGTCAATGTAATCGTTCTTCTTCTAAGTCAAAACAGTAAAGTTGTGATCACCGAAACGCGCAACTAGATTTGCTACGTCTGCAGAGTGTCTTAAATTATATGAAAATAGCTAGTTGCAAACATTGAGGTACTTTAATACATAATAATTGAATGGTTGCAAACAGTCGATTCCCGCTACAGCCAGATTTATATGTGAACGCAGAGCCGAAAGGTTGGTTTCCACAAAATACGGTCAGATGTGTCGCATGTGTTTAGCGGCTGCCAGCGACTTCAGATCTTCTGTCCATCTAGTAGATGGCCCCTTAATTTGTACGACAAAATATCGTACCCTTATTGCAAAAACCGATTATCTGCACCAAAATTTGAGCGAAAAGTTTTTGAGTTATAAGCATTTGAAACTTTAACGACTTAAAAATTAGTTATAATGATGCCCATTTTTAAACAATAATAATTTTTATAAACAAGAAACTATTCAAGAAATGTTAAGTAGGTTAATAATTGAAAAAAACTTACTATTTTTTCAACAAAAAGAAGAAAATAACCGGTAAGGAGCTCACTTAGTTAGTTTTTCCTGAATGTAGAAAAACTACCAAATTTTCAAATTTACCGTTCTGGTAGCTCTAATGGCATTTTTTATTTAATCACTTGTTTTGAATAGTAATAATCATCAAGACAAAAATCGTTTTAGTTCAACTTTAGCCAGTACAGGTGTAAAATAAATATCTTTAGTCGCTTTTGGCTGAAGGTAAAGTAGATTTCATTTAACTTTGTACGTACTAACTGCAGCGCCCTATGGTTTTACCCGAGGAGTTCCCGTTCCCGTGGGAAATGGGCAAGCCTACATTATTTCTTATAATCTCAGCTATCTTTAAAAGAAAGTTTCGTTGAAATCGGTCCAGCCGTTCTAGAGATTAGCTCATTTAAATAAAAAAACTATTTCGTTTTATTATATTAGAATAACTAGCTGTGCCTTGCGGTTTCACCTACATTTGTCCCGTTCCCGTAGGAATTTAGGGAAACACTATAACTGTAAACTTTCCTCTCGAATCCCTCTATCTACTGATGAAAACTGAATTAAAATCCGTTGCGTAGTTTAAAAGATCTACGCGTACATAAAGAGGGCCAGACAGCGGGAATCGATTTTGTTTTATACTATGTAAAGATAACATATACAGCAGAGCTAAGTTTGCCCGCAAGCGTTGCTATATGGGTGCCCCATTGTAGCTTTGAATCCAGGGTTAATCCCAAGAACACTTTGGAGTCCTCAGTTTTCAAAGGTTCATTATTTATCTTTAAATTTTTACTGACAGTTCTCGGGTTAGGTAATAAAAACTCAACACACTTTGTTTTTTTAGTATTTAAAAGTAGATTATTTGCCGTAAACCATTCAGAAACTTGAGATAATGCATTATTTACATCGTCAAAATTATCTTTTATCCTATCGACTTTAAAATTCAAAGACGTATCATCAGCAAATAGTACAATATCGCAAGTATTGTGGACAAAATGTGGTAAATCATTTATGTAGACCAAAAACATGAATGGACCTAGAATAGAACCCTGGGGTACACCCATTACTGAGGCTGATCCGGATGATTTTACATCATTGACACATACTCTTTGGACTCGTTCACTGAGATAAGACGCAATGAGACTAAGTGCAAAATCTTTAATGCCATAGTGGCTCAGTTTAAGCAAAAGTGTCTCGTGATCAACGCATTCGAATGCCTTTGACGACAAATCACAGAAAATACCAATGGCACTCTGTGAGTTCTCCCATGCATCGAATATGTGTTGTAACAGCCTTGCGGCTGCATCGGTTGTTGATCGACCTTTGTAAAACCATACTGCTCAGTGTGTAGGATTTTATTTAAATTAAAGTGTAAAAGCAGTTGGTTGAGCATTATTTTTCCGAATATCTTGCTGAGAGTTGGCAAAATTGAAATTGGCCTGTAGTTATTCGGGTCACTCTTGCTTCCCGATTTAAAAAGCGGTATTAGCTTACTACATTTCATAAGGTCTGGAAAAGATCCAGAATCTACTGATTTATTAAAAATTAAAGCAAGATATGGCGCAATAATATCAATTATGTTATGAATTATTTTAACTGATATCCCCCATAGATCTGCTGTTTTTTTATTTTGTAAAGATTTAAATGTTTTGACTATGTCATATGGGGTAACGTGTTCAAACCTAAATAACTTATTGCACTCAGAGACATTGCTCCTTAGAAGACGATAGACTTCTGCTGGCGAGGAATTCAGAGAACTGGTTGTAGTAATTGGAATATTTTTGAAAAAGTTCTCAAATGTATTTACAATTACTGTATCGGAGTTAATTACATGATTATCACTTTTAAGCTCCAATTTATTATTATTATGTACCTTATGTTTACTCATTTCATCGCCGATGATGTCCCATGCTGTTTTAATTTTATTATCAGAATTGGCAATTTTTTGTTTTATGTGAAGTGACTTTGCTTGTATGCACACATTTTCAAACAATTTAGAATAGTTTCTTACATATTCAATAAACGCGGGGGAATAATTATATTTTTTTCTGCATATAAGTCAAGCAGCTTATTTCTACTTTTATAGATTCCGGCAGTTGGCCAGTTACTAAACTTAAGATCTTTAGACAGTCTTTTCTCTATCACCTTAAAGATAGAGTTATATTGTGAGCTTAACAAATCAAAAAACTTTAGATTTGTGAAGATGTTCAAAAACCCTCGTAGCCCAGTTATACAGTAAAAGTGAACTTAAGTTCTTTTACCTGAAATAATTTTAACAAAATATTGAGTTCATTATTCTGCAAAAAGCAACTAATGTTGTTTAGTTCGTTTTTCTTTTTAGATACATCAGCAATTTCTAGTATATTAATAAAAGCTGAAACCTGTTAACGCAGGTTAACATGTATTAACAGAATAATATTGACATAATGATAAATCAAGCAACTACATCTGAAAAGTATTATAATACAATACATTGTTTTTGTGGTATAGATTTATAAATCTAAATTATTTAAATGAGTTTAGTTCTTTTTTTAAGAAGGTAATTAAATCATACCTGTAGGTAGTTGCTTTTAACTCTAGCTATCTCCGTAAAAAAGCGTCGTAGCAGATAATGGGTTTGACCTACAGCTTCGCCGTGAGTTGAGGAGTCGATTGATATATTTAACCTAATTTTGGTACAAAAATGCAGATAATCGGTTTTTGCAATAAGGGTACGATATACAATAAAACAAAAACATTAACTTAGAAGAGAAGCTCCATAAATTAATAATTTTGTAACGGACTCCTCCTCCAAAATTCAACAAGAGACGTTAAACAAAGAATGTTTAAGTATAAAGTTTACAGAAACGTTATTATCTTTACTTATCGAATAACTTTGAAGGAAATTAATGGGCTTTAAAAGGGTCAACGCCAGCGAGATGCCATAAAGTAGAGGTAGGGATGTCTCACAATACAGCCTCAACCTTTCAGCTGGAGTGGTGAATAACATCTCCTCTCAGAGGGTGTTCTTGTCATTCAGTAAATTGGCGTGTTCGTGACAATACCGACTGTGATTTTGTCAATAAAATAATAATGATAATAATATTGGCATTTGGCTTATCGTTTTTAACAATATGTACGCCATTCCTGCCTATGTTGGACGAGACACCTCGTTATTCCTGCAAGATTGTGACGTCTATGGACCATAGAGTTTGATGGTTTCATTTCACAAAACTCTAGTACACTCTAAAATCTGTGAGTGCGATAGTAAAAAGATTAAATATAAGATAAATTTGCTATTAGAGAGTTATAATTATGTTTACTTAAAAATATATTTCATATATTATTTATTTCTAATATAAAAATAAAAATACATTTTATTACTTCTACACTGTCTTGTTTAATAAGGTGCGAAGTTATTACAGGGCTTGAAACAGATTTTATTTAGTAACCGAAAAATGTTGGTTATTTAAAATGTTGTTCTTCAACGTATGAAAATGCACACAGTTCGTAGAACATCTGATGGTTTTTGGGGTCCTAAAGTGGAGGAGTGGTGACCCCATAAAAAAATTAAAGTGTTGACAGATCCTCTGTAGGTGGACCGATGAACCACGACGTCTACCAATAGACGTCCTGGAAGTTCATCCAGGACGTCTATTGGTAGTTGAAGAATAAGAAAAATGAAAGAAAGGCACATCCGTGCGAAGCCGGGGCGGGTCAGCTAGTAATTAATATGGGTATTAGAACAATGAGCTTGATAGGTACACAGTCGCATATCAAGTTGGCATGTCTCCACAGTCCATTCCGGGAACAATAAAGAGTTTTATTGCTCTGTTTGTTTCTTCCAATAAGGCGGGACCATTCCGTCGGTTTATGACCGCATTGACACGTCCCCGTTAAATTGTGACTTCTTTATCAGTACTACTTCCGTTTATGAGATACTAGCTGGCACCTTCGACTTCGTCTGCATTAAATTTCTAAGAGTAAGATTAAAAAAGCCTAAGGGCTTATTAACTAGAATTTATGCACTCGCCCAATCCCGCCACGAGAAAACGCAGCCGAGGGCCGCGATATACCCGAGTTAGGAATCGCACTTTCTCCCGAGTGATACATAGTGCTTTATACTACACCTACGAGGAAAATAATAGACACATTATTTAATTGAAATTTATATTGAAATTCATACAATTATTAAAACTTAGGGTGATATTTTTTTCGGCAAATTCTGGCGGCAGTCTGGCGGCGTCATCAAAATATTTTCACTGTCGCTAAATTTTATAATTTGAAAATTTAGATAAAACAAAAGAAAGCGAATTGCGCGATTTTTTTTTTAATTTTTCAAATAATGTACTCACTAAAGAAAATGCAAGCGGCCAGCAACAATTTGTTTTTTTAACAACAATTTAATGTGTAAATAACCTTAGACCATAGATAAGTAGACCTAAACAAAGAAATGAAATTATTATATTTAGTTAAATAGATTATTAAATAGATTATTATTTAGTTATTAATTAGTTACTATTATGTACTATTTTTAGTTCGTTATTTATTAGATATTTACCTACTACTTTGAAAATAACAAGTCTATTTGTTGTCGAAAAAGGTCGAAATAGATTTCATTGTTTTTCAAGTTATTACTGATATGACTTGACCAAAAATTAAAAAAAAAAAGCAATGAACTGACTTGACCAAAAATTAAAAAAAAAAAAGCACGTTAGTAATGGATTTTCATACGGTTTTCAGCCCGCTGAAGCACGTAAGTAATGAAATTTCATACATTTTGACAGCCCGCAGATTTGTTTCCACGTAATGACGTATTTTCTTTCTCGCTCTTTTGCGATTTGACACAAATCAGAACGTACTTTCCGAGCAGGTGTAGTATAAAAGATTCTTTGTAAAAGATATTAAAAACCTGACTGCTTTAAAGGAAATCAAGACAGATATAATCAACTGAAAATTTACAACTTTAAATTGATATATAGATCGCAAATGGTCATTCAAAATGAAAAATAATCAAAGAAACCTAACAATGATTTTCAAATACCTATTCAATGATACCCAACTTAACATAGTTCGTCGACTTTCATTTTTTCTTTTTCACAATATAGCGTCTGGTGGTCGCCATATTGAATTTTGTTAACTGTTACGTCTTTAGTGACACTCCCACGATTAACACAAATCGATTGACGTAAGAATCATCAAAATCGGCCCACGCGTTTAGTCTCCAGAGAGCCACATACATACATAGACTGATAAACACTATATACCCTCATATCATAAACAGCAAGAGGATTTTTTGCTATGCAATGTGATGCGGTGCGCCCTTGAAAGCGAGAGCCTTAAAAAGAAACATACCATTGTGTTTAGTTAGGAAAATATGAGATTGTACAAAAATACAGAGCAATGTAAAAATGTTAATGAAATGTATACAAATTATAAGACTGGCTTCAAAAATAAAAAGCGTTTAAAAATACTCTCTGTTGAAAATTCTAATAAAGCGTGTTTATATTAATTAAACTCAGAGTGGCGGGGTTTATCAGTGTTCACGCCCGTGCACTGTGCACCTGATTAAGGTGAGGGAACTCATATGTGACAATGATAAATAGAGTTTAGAGAAGGCACACCATGCTTACACTGGGTACTAGTTTTGACGACCTCCCTGGCGCAGTGGTGAGCGCTGTGGTCTTATAACTGGGAGCTCTCGGGTTCGATTCCAGGCAGGGACTATTTGGGAATTTATAATTTCTGAATTGTCTCTGGTCTGGTCTAGTGGGAGGCTTGGCCGTGGCTAGTTACCACCCTACCGTCAAAGACGTGCCGCCAAGCGATTTAGCGTCCGGCACGATGGAAGCAAATTAGGGGTTTGGGTTGAATTTACACTGCCATACCCCTTTCAAGCCCTTTTTTAGCCCGCTAATATCTTAGACTGAATCGTCACTAATCATCAGGTGAGATCGCAGTCAAGGACTAACTTGTTATCAAATGTCATCTGAATAAGATGAACTATGAAGCGCTGTAAAGCAATCATATATGGATAACTTGTTATCAAATAAAAAAAAACTAGTCTAATCAATTTCAAGATTTCTCTGGATTTAACACATGTCGGCAACACTGGCCAACTGATTAATATTAAGTATAATTATTTGTAGGAAAGTAGGATTAGAGTGATTATTGTTTAGGGCGCCATTTAGTGACGGTAGTCTTGTAATGTTTCATGACGGTAGTTTCGTAGCATTGGTATCATTGTTCCCTCCCCACTCGTTCGGTCCATAAAAGGGAAGCGTACAGCGTGTATTGATTCATTCGTCATTCTGTGTCGAGTCAGTCGACTGAAGTTAGTTGTCGCTCATCATCTCTAATCAGTAGAGAGTTAGATTAGCGGTTGGTTAGAATTGTCGCGGTTATTATGTGTTAGCGAAATATTGAAATAGTAAAGATATACAACTTTAATGTATTGAAATATTACCTATAGATTTTGATGAGTGTAATTAATTGTTGATTAAATAATACTTTGATATCTTTGATAGTTACCCTCACGTTCAGATGGTGGTTTGTCTGACGTGTTGCGGTTAAATAGATTAGATGTGAGGACAGGGGCCGTTATAGGGGCGGTTGGAGACGGCTTTAGGTAGGGTTTCAGCGTTTTAAGAGATCAGATCTCTTAAGGCGTGATTAGTTTAGAGTTCTAAATCCCCATTTCTGGATTGTGTCCTACACACATATGACGAGTATTATAGTTGATGACATTATCTATGTATATAAAAAGTACAACCCCTTCATAAAAAAATTTAACCCCTAAGTAAAAAAATAGGGGTTTAAAAAACCTAACTTAACGTAAGCGAAATCTAGCAAAAGCTAGTTTCTCTATACATACCTATCTATGTTTCAGGTAGCCACGCATTGAAATAGAAAAAAGTGATATTATATGTTGCCATACATCGCTTTGAATATAGCGGATTAGCGGAACTTGTATCGCGAACGTGACTGTGCGTGTAATATTTTGATCAGAGTAGGACTAGATACAAATTGCTGGCAATTTTTTGACCACAGCCGCGGATTAGTTTGCTAAATTTTGAAAGAGTATTAGTGTGTATTGCATTGATTCACGGTATGTTATAGGTATACTGAAGTGATTACCAGGCACTATATCACTGTGCTGAATCGAAAAAAATAAATGAACTTTGATTTTTTTAAATTTCTAACAAAACATTGATCCTAGATGCTGCTGTTTTTAATGACTTATTTTTACCTATGTTTACTTTTGTTATTTCCAATTTCATAATCGATCACCCAACCTAAGTATGTCATGCTCTCTTTAAAAATTTCTGTGGTGGTGTCGTGTGGTGCGGGTTGTTACGTTCTTTCAAATAATATGGTTTAGCAAAGCAATGGCTGGATCATGCGTGACATTTATTCGCAGAGATTAAAAATCCCACAAAAAAGATTATAAAAAACTTATAAAAATAAAAATCAATTGCTGCACATAGATATTTATGACAAAAATGCATACAAATAACTCGCTCTATTTATAAAATGACAAGTGTCAGAATTCCACCGAATTAAAAATCAGGTGGATTATTCGGTTGTCTTTCGCAACATATTTTTGTCACAAAAAATATAGTGAACGTGTAAATCCGTCTGATACAATAAGTAACAAAGAGCTGAATCTAAATTCTAGAAATCCTTTGTGATATTTTTAGATGGAGCCTGTAAGGGCCCAATTGAATCAAGATAATTTGAGTGATATGGGTAGGTACTATATTCCATAAGCCCAATCTTAAGTACATTTTTCGAAGTTCTTGCTTTTTTTTTGAGAAGTATTTTCAATAATAAAATTCTAATAATTACAAATAGTTTCCATACAAAAAAATCCTTTCACCTTGGATAACATTACCTAAATATCAATATGCAGTTTTTTTTAATATTTTTTTATAAAAAAATTTTTTCTCTTTTGTTCCTTGACTATAGATCAAGAGTACCTATAGATTTTCTTCTCAGATGACAACAAAGATCTACTAATGACGTCAGAATGGTCAGATATCCAAAACATTTTGTTATTTAGTGCTTTGAAATTAAAACCATTGAAACGTAGAATTGGTTTCAAAATTCGATTAATTCCTCTACCAGTATTTATTCAGTCAAAAAATATTATATCGTAACAAAATTTAATAATAGAGCAACATAATAAAAGTTGAGACGAAAAATATAACACTCAGTGACCTGGCCAGCTTGAAATTAGCTTCTCAGAGGTACTTAATCGAATGATTTCGTTTGCTCATCCCGAGTTTAATTTCTCAAATGAAGTTCGAGTCAGCATTGAATTTGCTCTAACAATTGTGTAACAAAGAAAAGCGCTTGTGTTTTTTAACTTTTATTAGAATTCTCCATCTTGATTTGACTTTAGCGAAATTGCTTTTTATTCATTTTTAACCGACTGCCAAAAAGGAAGAGGGTATCAATTCGGCCGGTATCTTTTTTTATGTATTTTTTGTGACCGATTTGGGTAAAAATTTTTTAATCGTCAGAGGACCCTTGCGAGATTTTTCCATTGAAATTCTTACCTTCAACTCCTCAAGCCTGATGCTGTAGGGGTACTTTCCACATAAATTTTGTGAATTCAGGAACGATTACGAATTGATATCGTAGGTATCAAGATGCGCGACGCTCGCCTTCTGATGTTTGTCGAAGTCGGGCGAGCATCGCACATCGGTTTCATCGTTTCTATTTAGGCCCGCCCGACTTCATCAAACGTGTACCTGTACAAACTAAAATTATTTTTATACGATGTAGTGGCGTGGCCTAATATTTCTATTCTTAATTTTAAGTTTCGACACTTTATTAGTTTTTTTCCGTTTTTCGATTCTGAAGTTTAGATAAAACAATAATAAAATTATTATAACCCCGTGCTTTTTTAATCTTTAAATAATAAATAACTCTTGAGAATCTACAAGTGAGTGGTTTCATTGTACCTAATAGGACGTCTTCTTTTATCGAAATTGCAAATTGATATTAATTAAAATTAAAAAGAATATAAAAAGTTGCAATCTACGTTTTTCTGTGTGTTCGTCTATTTTTATTTAAAATCGTATAAAGAAGAATGATGATGGTACGACAATGGTGCAACGGATGGGATTCAAACCTGCGATCATTCAGTTTTCAGTCCGCACCGTTAACCGTTGAGCTATTGCCACATCTGAGAATTGTATAAAATCCAACCTAAGAGCAGCTGAGCTTTTGGCCTATTGACATACGACTTTTTTTTTAATCCGAAATAGGCTTAGGCTTGATGACAATCAGTACTGGATAGCACTGTGAGGTTGGAGCTTGCTTGCCTAGAAGATGCCTATTAACTGTTGCCTTGAAGGTACTCAAATTATAGGTGGCAGGAAACACAGATGTTGGAAGAGTGTTCCACACCTTAGCGGTTCTTATCCGACCTCAGACTTAAAACACGCACGTGAGAATGGAAACGATGGCTGATTCAACCGAAATCTATGAAAACGTGAGCGTAAAAGTTATTTATTAGACGACGGGAACACAGTTATTACGTCGTAAATAATATTTATATACGCGCTACACCATTTAACTTTGTCGCCTTCGATATTAGCGTATTTTTCGGGAACCATTTTTAAGATTTTTCATAACGTATATACGTTTTGGACCCAGTAGGAGAATTCAAACTCAAATTGTTGTGACTAGAAGTTTCTAGTTAGCCGATGCCTACGACTTCATCCGCCTGGATTTAGTTTTTAAAATCCCTCTTTTATTTTCCGGGATAACAAGTAGCTTATGTGATTTTCCAGGCGATTAGAGCCCTGAGAGGGTTCCGTAACTCTGGAAAGTCAAAGAACACTGAGAACTCCAAACCCGCTGAAAAGTAGGCCCAAGCTTAACTACTAGGCTATCAACGATCAAAGAAAGTCAATTACAAAAATGGCTTGTGATAGCATTGGATTTTCTATATAATTGTACATAATTCACGAGCAAACACAAGGTACGTTCTACTCATCACCTTAACAAAAAATAAAATTATTTGACATGAAAAATACTAATTTATTTATACGTTCTGAAGGAAACGCTGAAAGCGGGGCAGCGTTGCAAGAAATTCTGAGAGTTGTTCAGAAACTGCAACAGTTTTGGAGTTGAAGTCTTGCACGCTCCAGTTCCCTCAGTGGCCTATCTGCCGGTATGATGTTAATATTTTTTTCATAACTGTCTAGATATTTTTCTTTCACATGAAAAATAAATATATTCAGTGAAAAGAATATTTGATGCCGAGCGAAGAGGGAATTTTATTCGGATTTTGTCGCCGGTTCCTTCAATTCAATACAAGGTTTTATGGTCTTCATTTCTGCTTTGGTTGGACGATATATTTCGCCAATATCACAGTAAGGGCACTCAGAATTTGAGTATATAGGCGGGTATAAGCATTTGCGTAGTATTTATGTTACTAGCTTTTGCCTGCGACGTCGTTTGCGTGGAGTTAGGTTTTTTTGGAATCCCGTGAGAGCTCCTTATTTTAATATTATAATAAAAAGTAGCCTCTTCATATCACTCTCCAGGTCCTTAACTATACTCGTAAGTCGTAACCATGCAAAAATCACGTTAATGTTATTCTATTTCTGCGTGATTGAAGAAAAAACTAACAAAGAAACTACAGTGAATAGTATTTTCTACAAGATTGGTAATCTTGTGGCAGATAATAGGGCCAATAAAAAGATAATAGGTATAATTATGTAGAGTTTAGAGATCATTTTTGCTCTTTCTTTGTTTTTGGTCTTTGCAATTCACGTACTTTCTACAGTAAATCTACAGTAAATATAAAATTTTTCATATCTTAAAAACATTAGATAGTAACGCAAACAAAAAATAAACAGCATCGAATAGAGAACCAATTTTTTTTAAAATTTTGGTAATAAATTTTTAGCGTGATAGATAATTTCCAAGAAAGAAATTAGGTACCAGCATTAAAATTACAACAGTGTTGCAAGAAATTGAAGAGTTTTTCAGAAGCGGATGCAACATCGTAAAAGTTTAGAGTCATTTACGCTTCACATCTTTTTATATTCTTCAGAGCGGATATTAAGATTTTTCACAACTTTCACGACATTTTTCCCTTTAACCTCCAACCGCAAAAAGAGATGTTATTTTTGACGCCTTTTTCTTTCAGTCTATCTCATTGTAACTAGCATCATAGGTTGCAGACTGATTTCATGTGATTTTATTCCGGTACATCTACATTCTTCGGCACTTACCTATTATTATCAGTTGAGAAAAAGTGCGTAATTCAATACAAAATAACCGGAGGGTTCCGTACCAAAAACGCCGAAAAATCAAATTTTGGTTTTTTAATTTTTTTTTGTTATATCGGCAACAGAAACACATTTTCTGAAAATTTCAACTCTCTACCTATTACGAACCATGAGATACAGCCCGCTGACAGACAGACGGACGGACGGACGGACAGGCGGACAGCGGAGGCTTAGTAATAGGGTCCCGTTGACACCCTTTGGGTACGGAACCTTAAACAGTGTCAATTTGTTAAGTTTTTAACCGACTCAAAAGGGAGGTTCTCAATTCGTCGTGAAACACAAAAAAAAACATATTTTTTGTGTGAATCAGATTTAATTAAACGATCTTATTATACTTGTGAATCACTGCACGACATGAAAGGTATCCAATTTACATTATCACAAGGAATCTGGGTGTTGCCTCGTCTGCTTATTAATATAAAGCTAATGTTCGTGGCCACATTGCTCTTCTACACGCGATATCGTGACTTTAAAACATTGCGACTGGACTGTTGGTGGATGAAGTAACTGCATTTTATTTCAAAATAATATTATTAAAAAAATATATAATTTTTAGGATAGGTAAATCACACTAATATAATATTATAAAATTGTAGTGTGTGTGTGTGTGTGTGTGTGTGTGTGTGTGTGTGTATATCACATTAAAACTACATGACGGATTTAGCTGTTTGGAATGCAGATAGATTATATACCCTGGATTAACACATTAGCTATTTTTTATCCCGGAAAATTATAGGGTTCCCGCGGGAATAAACAAAAAACTTAATCCACGCGGATGAAGTCGCGAGCATCATCTAGTCTAGTCTATCATAGAGACGAAAGTTTGTAGGTGTGTGTGTGTACGTTTGTTACTCTTTCACGCCGACACGAATGAACCGATTTGGCTGAAATTTGAAATTAAGATAGCTCACACCCAGGATTAACACATAGGTTACATTTTATCCCGGAAAACTAAAGAGTTCCTGCGGGAAATGAATCTTTAATCCACGCAGACGAAGTCGCGAACATCATCTTGTAATACAAAATAGGAGTATTACTAACTAGTTGATTCCAGCGACTTTCCAGGCAGACAGACTTGACCAGGCAGTCTTTGGCTAGAATCAAAGATGAGAAAAGCAAAATTCATTTGCAGGGTTTTTTCCGCAAGGTGTGTTTTGTTGGTAAATGCTCGCGAAAGGTGTATTTATCTTTCGCTTTTATTGCAAATGTCTTTAGCGAACCTTTGTTTGTTTGTGTTTTGTTATAAGCCAAAATATACCGATATATATTTCACGTGACTTTGTCTGCACTTTAGTTTGATGTCGTCGTCTCAACTAAAGCACGTGCAATCCTGGTCTCTGGCAAGGAAAAGATTTTTTGCCGCTTGTTTCCACTTTCCAGCAGTTGCCAGTGACTTGTTTGAGATCTAAGACTGAAATCTATAAACGGCACTCTCAGCTCAGACTCAAGACAGAGTTAAAATGAGACAGATTTATGTCAGAGCATATTTGTGTCTCGTTTTAACCTGAGCTGAGTCAGAGTTCTTCTCTCTTGCTTGAGGAGTTTTCTAACGCTGCATTTACCGGTGCAAGTCCTCCGTTAGAGCATCTTGGGAACTCAACGTCTAGTCTTTTAGTTCTTGCTTCTTCGAGCTGTGTGCGGCTTCCATTGCTTTTCAGCTTCACGACTCGATGATTATTTCTTAAAATACTCTTGTTTGAAAGAACAGATTATATTCTTGACTAGCTTTTGCCCGAGGCTTCGCTCACGTTTACTTCGATTTTTCAAACCTCTTTAGGAGTGGAATTTACTACAATAGTTTCTTAGCGGATACCTACGTCATAATAGCCAGCTGTATGCCAAATTGCAGCCCAATCTGTCGTGGTTTGAGCTGTGCGTTGATAGATCAGTCAGTCAGTCAGTCATCTTTTCCTTTTATATATTTGGATTATACACTTGAATAAATGAGTAATAAAACATCGAAAGTTTAAACAGTTTTAAAGCTTAACGATACATCTCAGCCCTTTATTTCTCTCAATTTTGTAAGGGAATAATATATATGCTTAAAGTCGTTTACCGTCTATAAATTCCGTTTTACATGAAGCCAATATTGCTCGGAATCCCGTAAAACTCTTCCGATAGCCTGCGCTTATACCGGTTTTATTCATACGGTTTCATTTAGCAGTTTTATTTCAATTTTATAGCCTGTAGTTTTCTTTTCCATTTACATAACTCTGTCTCTTGCCTGGATATTATAAATGGCTCTAAATATAAGTGGCAATTCGGGAGTCAAGTCATATTTTAGTCCAATGTTATAAATTTTATCAGCTTTGTTCATTCCAAAATAATCTATATTGGCCAAAAGACATGGATGACGCGTTTCATCTACTTAGCCTTAAGTGTACTTATAAAATGTAGTTTTACTGAAGTACTACGAGATCACACTTCACATCACATTACATTATTAATATTATAAAGGCGAAAGTTTGGATGCGTGTATGTGTTTGTTTGTTACTCTTTCACGCCACAATAAATGAACCGATTTGTCTGAAATTAGGAATTCAGATATCTCAAATCCAGGATTAACATCTAGCTGCACCTTATGTGCTAATCCCGGAAAATTAAAGAGTTCCTGCGGGAATTAAAAAAACTTAATCCACGCGGACGATGTGCGGGCATCGCCTGGTTACTTATATTTAATGGCTCAATAACTATTTGTCTTTAATAACTGATTGAGATGTGCACTCATGTATATTTACTGTACATATATTGGAAGCTCTTCTACCAGAATGTAATCTTCATAACCTGAATACACGTGGAGCAATTCAATACACGAACAGCGGTAACGAGTGAGCGGACGGACGCTGTATATATCACATAGTAAGTGTTCCACAACATTTTGTTCTTTGTTAAGGAATTCCTACCCTCAACGACGCCGCGCTATCCCTGAGGATTTCATATTCGATACACACAGACTTGAAATAATTAGGACGCAAGTAATACAGATTAAAGGTAAAGTCTGAGGCCGGAAACAGGAATTTTTGCCTTTTTACTGATATCATTGGAATCCTTTGTCTTTGGTTGTTGGAGGCTTCCCAACTGCTAGTTGGGAAACCTTCAACAATAAACAAAACGGGAAGTAGTCCTTTAAAAAAAGTAGGTATAAGTCTATCAATACTAATAAAGCTCCTATAAAGGCTTAAGAAGCTATAAAGGCTAAAGAGGCTATAAAGGCTTCTAGAAGTAAATGCTCTACTAAGCCCAAATCCACCTTATTATTAAGGTGGATTTGGGCTTGTAGCATATTATTATGCTACAAGTATTTTTTAAGTGTAAAAAAGAAAGGGAAAAAAGAATATTTTGCTAGTTGGGTTATTTATAGGCTCCCGGTGGTACCCTTTGCGTACGGAACTCTAAAAACTCTAATAAACTTGAGCGTCATACAAATGACGCCTGTGTCTCATGTACCTGTAGAGTTTGCTGGTTTCCGCGCACAACTCCTAGCCATAGCAATGTACAGCGAGGCACGGAGCGTAAACATCTTTAAGCATTGCCAACTCCCTATCTGAACTTGCAAATTTTATTTTCGTCTTTGAATTTACGCGAGGAGATGTACCTACCTACCTGCTATCACATTAAAAGTTTGGTGGGGATTCCTTCTAGAAACTGGCATTTATATTATAAAATCGACTGAAGTGTGTTCTAAGCAAGATTGAATGCCCGTTTTCACTTCACTAACTTTTACGGGCTTATTTATTTATTTTATTTGGTTTACCAACAGCATTAAAACTAAATTAAATAAAACAGTACTTAGATCGAAATGCTAAACTAATTATAGGTAAACACCGCATGCATAATGATGTATCTTATCTTATGTTGTTAATATATATTTAATTAATGATTTATTTATAGTTAATGATGTTTAGTTCTTTCATTTCACGAGGGTACGCGGCTAATGGTTGTTTGTGTGTCGTATCTATATAAGTGTGAGCGAGAGCTTACTCGCGCCTGACCGCTCCCACCTAGGCTCCTGACAGGCACACACACATACGCAATGTGCATGTACACGACGTAACCACAAGTAAAGCGCCCGTAACTTCGTGAGATAAACGTACTATATCCTAACGTAGTTTAGGTGGGTACGGATTCTGTCAATTTCGTTTTCACGAACCTTTAGGGCACACCTGAAGGTGGAAATGACATTGGGGTAAGGAATTGTATTCAGGGGCTACCTATGTAAAGAGACTCCTAGTTCGGGAATTATTAAGGTATGGATGGTGAAACGTCAAAAGTCAAAACACGCGCATAAGTAAGTATGGGAGCTTAGGTAGGTATATGAAATAAGAAGCTTATATTATTAAATAACTAGCGGACCCGACAGACGTTGTCCTGTCTTAAGTTTTTTTACATCCTCTTTGACGAAATTGGCAGCACGCATTCTGTCAATGTTATGTCAAACGCCATAAGGTTACATCAAAAAAGTTTGAATTGTAAAAGCGGTTACATTAGAAATAATTTAATATGGTGGTTAATATTTCTTAAATTTTCTAATTTTCCGCGCAATTTTCTTAATTTTTTCTTTCATAAGAACCTTCTCCTAACAATAACAAACACAATAAAAAAAGAATTAGCGAAATCGGTCCAGCCGTTCACGCGTGATGCGCTTACCAACACATTAACGGGGCATTACGCCAAACACGCTCTCTGCTTACCATAGTTTAACCCAGTAAACAGATATATTTTCAAGAAAAAAAAATTTGTGTAGCTATTTCGATAGTTGAAGTTTATTCAACAACTTTATATATGATACAAGTATAATACTTATTGAGAAAAAAAATTTCAAATATCACTAAGAACTCACTTTTACTAGAAAAACTACTTGTGGAATTCCTAAGAGCGTGAAATGTTCTACTGATATAAACCAGAAAAATAATTTCTTTTTCAAAAGTAAAGGAATCAAAGTATATTCAGCAATTTTTATTTTAGACTTACATCTTTTCATTATTTAATGAAAAATATAATCATAAAACTCTTCTACAAATTAGTATGGGAAGCGTTATAATAGACAGCGCCAGCCCTCCAATTTCATTCCCATTCGGGCTTTCAAGGAGGAAGGACGCTTCTCGGCGCAATTTTTTTTTCAATTTATTTTACGCGCGAATTTGTATGTCGATAGTGGAATCCGTACAGTGCGTACCGAGGTAGGGTTATCAAAATCGAGGAGGAAGGTTTGTATTTTTATAAAATGTTGACTTTGTTTTTTTCTTAGGTTTTTATGTATTATTATTATACTTACATAATAATATAATATGTAATACCTACCTATACATTTCTAGCGCATAGCGTAGCACCTGTGATGTGTGACGTTGTGATGTAGACGAGGTCCGAGGTTCGATTCTCGGGTCGGGTCACAAAATGTACCTACTTATTGGATTTTTCTGTCAAGAAATGTGCAGTCGGTAGGTACCTAGCTATTAGCCCGCAGTTTGAAAGTTGGCGGTGATCCACCGCCATGCCTCGAAGAACATGTAAAGCCGTCGGTCCTGCGCCTGATCTCTCTCCGGTCGTGTCAGATTTCCGTCCCATCGGGCTATGAGAGTGAGGGAATAGAGAGTACATCTGTGTTTGCGCACACACTTGTACACTATACCTACTATCTCTCGCGCAGAAGGCTAGCCTCTAAGGAAGCCACCATGATTGGATTCGGTCGGAAGGACATTATTAGGTAAGTATTACAAGTATAATTTGCTCAAATGTGTTCACTCTATACCATCAATTTTATACTTTTATTTGATGGTAATGTGACTTGAAAGAGATCAGGCGCAGGACCGACGGATTTATTACCGTACCGTACCGACCCACCTACCTACCTACCTACCTACCTACCTACCTAAGTACCTACCTGGTGTATACAGGGAGGATATAACCAATAGGTGTATATCACTGATAAAGATCGTACCTACCTACTTAGATTTTTTTTTATATGAATAGCGGGCAAACGAGCTGGCGGGTCACCTGATGTAAAGTGATTACCGCCGCCCATGAACACTTGTAGTACCTACCAGAGCTACCAGAGGCACCAATTTCTTTACGAACTGTCATGGTCTACCTACTACCTACCCTGATCTGCCTGGTCTTAGTTTAAACACAGAATACCTAATAGTTTCTACCTAGTTTTAATTCGATTGATTGTATAAGAATTTGATGACATTAGTGTCAAAGTAAAATGAACCTAATTTGTAAAACGTTAAAGTCACAAATTCAGTACAACTGATTTTAATTTGGAACGTATAAGAATGCATACATGAATTTTTTTATTCGATGACAAGATAGCCCTTGACTGCCGTCTCACCTGATGGTAAGTGACGATGCAATCTAAGATGGTAGCGGGTTAACTTGGATGGGGTATTATAGCAGTGTAAATTCAACCCATACCCCTAATCGGTTTCTACACGCCGGAACGCTAAAACGCTTGGCGGCACGTCTTTGACGGTAGGATGGTAACTAGCCACGGTCAAAAGCTCCCACCAGACCAGACCAGAGACGATTTAGAAATTATAAATTCCTAAATTGCCCCCGCCGGGAATCGAACCCGAGACCTCCCAATTATAAGACCATAGACCATAGCATAGTCGGGCGAGCATCGTGTATCGGTTTCATTAAACGTATATTTATTTGAACTGGGTAACTTGCACGTGCTCGCTTTATATTATACTTCGCATCTTTCCCGAAGATGATTATTGTTTACAAGCAGCAGATCGCGAGGTTATGCTGGAGAAACAGAATCAGATTTCGAGTTCTATGTCTATCTGTAATTGGCCAAGAAGTTATTAAAATACTAAGCGTTGGAGGGCGATTGCTGTAAGCAAACAAAAACAAGATGTATAAAATAATAATTAAAATGCTATAAGGCCATTTCTACTTCTCAGAATTGAGATTTAACAGCGATAAACCAAATCAGCTGCGCTCTCAACCGAGTGTTTCGATTTGCAACCCGGAAACTCTAAACGCACGGGGGGCTCCGCGTCGAGACGCGATTATACTTGCACTAGTATCAGCATCCCCTATGGCGGGTACCACAAGCGTCTGAGTCCGCGTCATGCGAGTGGGACGGGACACTTTAGCGTTCGACCCTACGCGCAAACTCCAAAGGTCCTTTGTCACAGGTACAAAAAACAGAAAAATGTTTTGACCTATCGCTGGCAGACTGCAGTATTTTCATCATGACTGGGAATGATAAAATCATTTTGGATTATAAAAATTTTACCCTTATAACCTATAAAAATTAAAAGGTTAAAAAATTCCATTTCATAGTTCTAGAACATCAAACAATTAATAAATCAAAAATAGATCGTATTCTCTCAAAATCAGTGAATGCATTACGGAATTGTTATATTCAGGTTATATTTTGATTTGCCTTCTGGGTAAATTCATCACACAAATCTTTACAGTCCCTAAACCCTTGGTTTATGAAATTTAAAAGATTTTAATAATCTATGCCATTCACTTGAAAATTGATACGGCATTAATGTTGATCTATAAAATTTGCTTCATGGCCACTTTAGACAAAAAATGCATATTTTTTACTACCAGTGGCTACAAGTGATAGAATCTTCGATTTACATGAAGCAATCGACTGTATTCTACCCTCCTCAAGCTATAACGCCGTTAACCAACATTTGACCAAATACGATTTTTTTGTTTTTTATGCTATCTTACTTAAAAAATTCTCTATCAATCCATCTAATTGGCATTCTCTTTACTGCTGTAGTTTTTGATATAGCAATTTGAAAAACGCAATTTCTTAATAAATTGCAGCTTTTTGGATCATAGATCGAAATACGGTTTTGGTCGTTAACAACACTAGCTTTATTATTAACTGTATGAATTTAAAGTTTGATTGTTTTTCGGTTGTACTTTACTATCTCTTATGTATATTACAAAAGATAAAGTTATTGAAACCTTTCCTCCGTCTTCAAGTTCGTTAGGTCACTTATCAATAATTCTTTTTTGACGATTTCTTGTGTATTGGAAATTTTTTACGCATAATGTAAAAACAATAATTTTACCAGTATTATTTTATTCAAAGATTCATAATGTATACAAATAAGGTTTTTTAACTAATTAAGAAAATAAAAAAAGTCAAACTTGGCCCACAGAAAAGATATTTATTTGTGGGTTTTAAATTTAAAAAGAAAAAATGGATAAGTACAACGTAACGTAAGAATGCGTACCCTTGAACTATCCAATACTGAACAATGTACCTACCATCAGAAAACTAGCTAGTTATGTTGGTTTGCTGACGCTAGACAGCCCAGTGACTATGGATGGGTTGTTTATAAAAGGAGAATTTTTTGGCACTCAACTATTTTGACAATTATAACAAATAATATATAAAATATATATGACTCTTTCCGAACGTTTAACAGATGATTTCGTATGGCGGAAGGACTGGAAGGATTATATTGATTCTGCAGGTTCCTCATTTTAAGACTTTTCCCTAGTAGAATAATTCACAAAATACATATATCGCCTTCTTCTCGTCTCACCTTGCTTGTAGCCTTTAAAGTCTCAGTCATGCATCATGACTAAGTAATCGCAATATCTTATGAGGAATAGACAGCTATTGCCTATATCAATAAAATGGGCGCTATATTCTCGCATCTTGAATGAATTTACACTGCTATACCCCTTCCAAGTTAGCCCGCTACCATCTTAGACTGCATCGTCACTTACCATCAGGTGAGATCGCAGTCAAGGGCTACCTTGTCATCGAATAAAAAAAAAAAATCTTTCAAATAAATTTGGGTGCCTTCAAATCAAGAGTGAAAAGGTTCTGGGCAGGCGCGTTCCATCTTAGGCTGCATCTTCACTTACCATCATCGCAGCCAAGTGTTAAAAAAAAAAAATACCAACACAATCGCACGTAACATATGGCAATGGTGTGAAGAATCCAATTTATACTTTTATTGCGTCAGTCCAATACGAACCTAATCTCAGATTTTGAATCTCGTCAAACGGTTAATATAAACACTGAATAGATTACGCGTTTCGTCAGATACAGGAATTTTTTGATACACCTGATTTGGATTTATTTACCAATAATCAAAATTATGAATGTCAGAGATACGCTGCATGGAAATTAAGCTTAGTCTGAAATTATTGATGCATTCAACTTAAATTTTTATGTTTTTTTTTTTTTACAGATAAATCTAATTGCTACGCCACATTAAATGTGTCAAGGCAGAGGGCTTTGTCGTACTGCTATATTGGCACATTTAGCCTTGTGCCCAGTACAGATCAACCTGCGGGTTTCGAAACCACCTAACCTATATTAAAATCCTACTTATCTGCTCTTTCAAAGAGCATCGTCCTTTCCATGTTAATCTAACCCTAGTGGCAGGGAAATTATTAGACAGTCACTACTGAGGCGCGATGTCTCTAATGCATCGCTAGACATAGTAATGGTTTCATTCCTAGTACGATTAAGTCATGGTTGTTTTATGCAAGAACAAAGGTTTAAATTATTGTGGTTCTAATATTATATTTTTATTTCAGGAAAACAGTTATCAGTTCGCGCTATCTTTTTATGTGGCCAAATAAGCGAAATCTCTGGTCATAATACTACGGTATAAAGGTCTTTAAAGGTGTCTTGATTTCCTAATCTAGTATCTATTAATGTATCTACAGAATAATTTCCCTAATGAATTAATCTCTCTAAAAGACTTGTCTTTAAACACATTAACTCTTAAAAAAGAATGCAAGCATCCTTAGCCTTATAAATATTCAAAACATTTCCTTTTGAATCGGAAAATATTCGTATTAAAATAATATAAATTATTTATATAAGATTTTAGAAAGGCTCAAAACCAAATAGTTTTTAACCGTTCATTGTTTTGCCATATACTTATTAAAGAAAATTTTAAAGTGTATCCAGTTCTCCCTTAAAACATTTTGAGATAAAACCTATTCCTTGCATCAGTAGGAAGGTTGTCTTTTGTCAGTTAAAAAAAAAATCTCCAATTTTATCTCATTGTGTTAAATCAATTCTGGATATGTGGCATTAATTACGTATAACATTAAACGGTGCCCCTAACACGTGACATGCGTCGAAGTTAACTGACCGCAAGGCAGGTGTTTCTAAAAGCAGCAAGTTAGTCTGAATCCTCATTTAATATATTTTAAAGTACTATTACAGTAGTACAATAAAACTTCTAAAAATCAGGTAAAACTGAATTCTTCGATACTTAATTTCAAAGTAAAATTATTATTCAACAAATAACTAATTTCTACCTTAATACAAGAATAATGTAGATGTTATTTAATGACTTATAGTTTGGTATGTAAATTATTTCTGTCGATTAATTTGTCAAGTATCAACGAACAAGAAATAATTTATGTAATGTTGTTGCATTTTTTCGATGCTCTAAACATCTGCTTGTAAACAATAATCATCTTCGGGAAAGATGCGAAGTATAATTAAGAATCAAACGAACTTACCTTGTGAAGTTTGATATCTAATTATACGAGTGTCTTGACCGAAGATGATTACAAACCCACCCACCCTAATTTTTTCAAAATCCCTCGACCTATCGAAAAAATACGGCTCTAAAGAATGACACTAAGCGGGATTTCAAGCGGCCGGATGGTGTGTTTGGTGGGAGGTTAGTAATACTCAGTGGAAGTAAATAAGAAACTTTTTTATCATAATAAAATTTAAAAATAATAATAAAATTATATATTTTATATATATTAAATAGCTCTAAATGTGTGATAAGGACAGCATAATCTCGCGATCTGCTGCTTGTAAACAATAATCATCTTCGGTCAAGACACTCGTATAATTAGATATCAAACTTCACAAGGTAAGTTCGTTTGATTCTTAATTATTTCTGTCGATTAATTTGTCAAGTATCAACGAACAAGAAATAATTTATGTAATGTTGTTGCATTTTTTCGATGCTCTAACCATCTGCTTGTAAACAATAATCATCTTCGGGAAATATGCGAAGTATAATTAAGAATCAGTAGGTACCTACAATAAATACTTTAAATTATTATTTGTATAAGTATGTCATTTAATTTTAAAAGTGTATCTACAAATCTTAGTTTTAATTTATTAGGTGCTTGTTTCATTTACCGAGCATACCTGGACATGAGTAAAAACAGATAAAATGCCCACCATTTGAACCAATAAACTTGTATCGTCGTACCTACCTACCGACTCAGACTAACTTTTGTGTTTTATAAATTCCCGTGATTTCGTCCGCGATTTATTTTATGCTTATCATTATCATAACATTGTCACAATAATACTCCGATGTTGCAGGATCTAAGTCTAATCAGAATCTTAAAATATCCACTGTATCTATTACAATGAATTCAGAAGAGTCATTTTTGCATTAACCTTTGGTAGGTACCTACCTATATTACAGACACAAAGATAAATTTCTAAAAAGTCAGAGATGCGTGACCGGGATCGAACCCGCGACCTCCCGAATACCCCTAGGTAGTCTCCTAAGACTGCAGTCCTAAACATGGCTATCACAGCTTTACTAGCTAGTATACTTGTTTCATTACTATAGTATAAAAAGGAGCCTATGTAACTCTCCCGGTCCTCAACTATACCCATGTAAAAAATCACGTCGATCCGTTCGTTGCTTTGTTGTAGCGTGATTGAAGGACAAACCAACAAACAAACACACTTTCGCATTTATAATATTAGTAGGATATTTAGGATTTAGTTTTAATTTTTATTATTAAAAACATTATATGTTTATTTATTGTTATCATTATATATTTATTGTTTTTCAGTAGGTGGTTAAAATAAACTTTCGAAAACTTCAGTTTAGGTAGTTCACCTAGTTTTTCCAAACTTCGGAAAATGATAATAGTTTTATTATTTGTCAAGTCCCTGGTTTTGTACGAGTTCAATGCCCACTGTTCCTGCATATAGTGTGAGCGAGAAGGAGCGAGCGCGCCGACCGATTCTGTGCTGGCGCAAATATACCTAAAATCGACAACGAGCCGCGCCGTAATGAACCCTTAAGCGATTCATTTTTATATATTAAGATATATAAGAAGTATATATTTTTAAATACCAGCTAAGCTGAAGTAAACTGATATCCTCTTATCCCCTCCAAATAAATGGAAAGCTTGTGCTAGGAATGGGTACGACAATATTGAAACGGGTGAAGTTGGAACCTGCGACCTTTCAGTTTTCAGTCGGCATCTTTTACTGTTGGGTTATTGAGACTTAAACTAGACGCATTAGACATTAGTCGTATTTTATACTTCAATAGTTAGTTTGAAAATCAACCTTTAAACTGAATTGTAAGTTGTACTATACCCGGGGGATCCAAAATTATTGAGGAAAAACTTTTCAAAACCTGCGAATTTCGTTTTTAATTTAAAATATCCACTTATACCTTTTATCCCTCTCAATAAATTTGCTTGGCAACCTCACCCTACACTCTTACCTTGTTAAGAAACAAAGATAAGGAAAGTCTTTGATGACTAATTTAGAAAAGAAAAAGATAAATTACACCTTAATTCCTGTCAAGTAACACTTGTTCTTTGACGCAATCTTGACGTAGAATATAAAGCTCGTTCCACACTGATTTTAAGGCCTGACGCATTTAAGCATTGACATACATTGCAACAGTGATTGTTTGCATAGGTAAAGTGGAGGACGTGGAGAGTGGCATAGGTATGCTTTTTTTATCACAGAAAAACAAAGTGTTCCCGAGGTATGTTGAAAACCTGATTTCACGCGGGCGAAGTTACGGATAAAAGCTAGTAAATAATATCTGTGGTGTCGGGGAGAAACATGATAACTCAATTTTTGGCGTTTTTATATGTTAAGTGGCATTATCTTGAAAAACAATACAGTTATGGGTATGTGGTTAAATTGATCTTAAAGATAATAATTAATATAATAGTGATTAACGAAAGGAGCTGTTTCCTTATTTAACTTTCCTTATTTAAAGTTGGCAAAAAAAACTAAAAAGTGATTTTCTGCATAACGACTTATTTGGAGTTATCATGTTTCTCCCCGACACCACAAATATAAAGAATCGACTCCAATCAAATTACAAGAGCAAACTAAGAGGTAGAGCCTCGGTAGAGCGCCCAATTTGTCGGTTTGTAGAAAATACATTGGTACAAAAATTACGTAGTCAGCCTGAACCGCAATCGATATTGAATGAAAACAAAGGAAACTTCTTCCTTTTACCGACGCCCGGATATTACGGTTAAGGTAGTGCTACACTTAATATAAGATAATAATTATTTATTGAACAGAAGTTTTTAGGCGTTATCTTTGATCAAATCAATTCAAATCTACCAAAATCTGTCTATAGCTCTTACGGTCTAAAACTGAAACGTCTTTTTGAGCTTAAGAGCATCTTAATAATGAAAGGTCTGGTTTTATTTTTGTTGTACTGAGGTCTTATCACAAAATACAAAAAATAAAATGTCAGACTCTCTTAACTTTTAAACAAGATTTTCAGAATGTGGGAGTAGTCTTATTTGCTTAAAATGCTCTAAATTCCCATCTTCTCCGTAATTTTAATAAAAAAGCTGTCTTATTGGTTTAGTGGTTAGAAATTGGTCAATTGCAGAGGACGTGATCCCGGGTTCGAATCCCGAATCTGGACCAAAATGTATTTGGTTTTTCTGACAAAAAGTGTCAGTAATTAAGAGTAGGAAGTTGGCAGTGGGTCTACCTCGACGAGTACGTAAAGTAATCTAGGTATAGGCTATTTGGTGATGTGTGTAAACATTTCTTTCTTTCTAAAGTCGTCGCCTGCACCTGATCTCTCTGCGGTCGTGTCGTATTTCCATCGTATAAGACAGACTAAAGAGCATCTATGTTTTCTCACACACTTGTGCAATATAATATCTGCCACGCAGTTGGCCGCGGCGGCTGGATTCGGTCCGCAGATTCTAATAATATAAACGTAAAATTCTTTTTACAAAACCGACTTCAAGCACCGCTATAAAGTATATCAATTTTGCCTATAAAATTTGAAGAGTTCCCTCTGTTTTTTCAGGATCCCATCATCGGATCCTGAAGAAACAGAGGAAACCTGATAACAATGGGACTACCTGGAAAGTACACCCTTTCAAACAAAAAAAGAATTTTCCAAATCGGTCTAGGCGTCTTCGAGTAATCTCGGGGAATATATATAAAAAAAAATCCGACGAATTGAGAACCTCCTCTTTTTCTGGAAGGCGGTTAAAAATAACAGCAGATACCTACAGTGCGACGATTGCAATCACTTCTGATTGGTCGATACTCTCTTGTTATCGCCAAAAATGCATTGTATTGCAGCAAGAATGCAGTAAATTCAGCTAATCACTGTGATAGAGACTGTAGCAAGGATGGATCAGGTTTTCTGCAATCGACCAGCTTTTAGTATGTTTCTACCTTTAGTATACAAGCCGATTTTTCAGCTCTAACGTTATACGAATTGTTAGTAGTCCTGACAATGAGTTTTTAAAATTTCACTGCTGGCGTTCGACTGGGGAAAAAAAGCATTAGTTCATTCGAATCAAAGTGTAGTTAATTCAAATTTTTAGGCGATTCGAAAAAATCTCTTGATGTATTGAGAGTTTATACCAGTGTAACTTTATTTTTTACTGTTAAGCGCTTAGTTAGAACTAGGTTTTGCCCGCGACTTCGTCCGCTTAGGGTATTAAAAATCCCTCGGGAGTTGTGTCACTCTCCGTGCCCAAGCTAGTTTATTATAGACACAAAAGTTTGGGGTCAAAATTCTGCTAATATAATAAACACGAAAGTGTATTTGTTTGTCCTTTAATCACGCAGCAACGCAGAAACAAATCGATGTGATTTTTTGCATGGTTATTGCTGTTGAGGACTTATTTTATCCCGAAAAAACAGTTTTAACAAAACTTCGGTCGTAAGAGTAGATACTATTTACCAAACTTATTTTATTACCTACTACGCCTAGACTAGACTAGATAATAGATTTACCAACAAGTATTGGACAAAACTTTAAACTTATCAACGATAAGAGTCAGCTCACACCGAGTGGCGACGCGACGCGACGAGACGCGCAGATCTATGCTTGAAGAAGCACAAGTGACCGCGCTGCGTAAAGAGGCGCAGCGAGACGCATCGCGACGCAGCGCGGCGTAGGGCGGCGTAGCCCCCCTACGCCGCCCTACGTACGTAACGAGCCATACTTCGACATGTATCTAGGTCGCTTTCGCGCTCTCACTGAAGTTTGTACCTTATTGTGTTGTAGAGGTTCTATATTGATATCGCTGTCGACAAAAGTACGAGCATCGTTGCGTCACGTCGCGTCTCGGTGTGCACTGACCCTAATAAGACAATAGTAATAATTAATTTCAAGTTGAAGTACCTAGTAAGTTGAATTAGTTGTGAAATAGTCTCTCTGAGGACTGTTTTACAAGTATTTGCGATTGTTATTATCTCTATTGAAATTTCGGCTCTCGAGTCTGAAATAGGTTTAAAACTTTCACATTTATTATTAACATAGCCAAGAGTCTATTTAATCTATTTTTGCCTTAATTGATATCCCTCAAAACCAAACCATTTGTTAAAGAATCATAATATTGTTGTGCATTGTGCTGGTGACCATTGTACCTTATAATATGTGGGAAGAGAAAGGTTGATAATGGAAAATGGTGATGGAAATAAAAACGGCCTGACATTAATCAAGTAATGTGGGCCATTGTTTGAGGAAATGAACCGCCAAGTATACTCGTAGTTCCTGCAATTTACGAGGGCCTACGAGGGCGCGTGGCTCATGGTTGTGTGCGTATCGTATCTCTATATAAGTGGGAGCGAGAGCTTGCTCGCGCCTGACCGCTCCCACCTAGGCAGTACACCACGTAACCACAAGTAAAGCTCCCGCGCCCTCGTGAATTGAAAGAATTATACCTATCCTAATTTATTTATTTATTTAAATTCGCGTGGATTTAGTTTTTTAATTCCCGCGGGAGCTCTGATTTTCCGGGATAAAAAGCCTAAGTTACTCTCCCGGTCCTCAACTATACCAATGCAAAAAATCACGTCGATCCGTTGCTTTGTTGTGGCGTGATTGAAGGACAAACCAACAAACAAACACACTTTCGCATTTATAATATTAGTAAGGATTTAGGCTAACCGCCATACTACGCATATAGAGTTGTTTTTTCTGACAGAAACTGCAAAAATGCAGCCGATCTGACTTACATAAACTACCGACCAAGACGATATAGACTTGTACTGCTTGAATCTATTTCACTTGGACAAAGCTGCGAGCGTAGGTCATTTACTAAATACCCAAGTCGGATAAGTCTTGAAACTCGGACATAGGAAATGAATGCCATTCCTACATGTTGTATTAGACTACATATTTGTATCCGAAGAGGTTCCACATTACTAGAGGCATCAATGGATGTCCCTCAAAAGCCCTTAACCTTACCGATGTACATAGAAAAGGGGAAAGCCGAGCTCGACTTTTTTGCAAGCATCAGTAATTGAGGCTTGAAAAAGTAGCTAACAGACGAAGAGTTCTTTTCCCATTAATTATAAGCAATAGCGAAGAAGTTATACTTATAATTCAACAAGGACGTCGCATTACATTGCATTATACGTAATATTATATTGAATTTTATAATTTGATAGGTCCAATTAAAAGGCTTTAGAGTTTGAATTGATTGTGCCTCATCTATGTTTCCATACAATAATTTAATTCAATAAAAAAATCATGGAATAAAAAATTAAATATTATATGTAAAAGTCTTAACATTCACAAAAACATATTTGTTTGATTAGAAAATATGTGGTGACGCCACCTTTTTGGTTTTTATTTGGATTGACGTTATATGTCAAAATAATTCCCATCTACCCTCCATTTCCCTTCGTGCACTAAAATGACGTTCGTGGTGTCAAAATTGCGACGCCATGACACCTAACTCAGTTCGAACTTTTTGTCTCTGCGAGGCGCATGCACCCATTGTGTCGACCGTCCTCGTGTTTTAACCAACCAACAAAAAAGTGTGTGTGAACGACTTCGCTGCCCAGCTGACGCCGACGTGTTCCGGAGTGGCCGATAGTGGAGGTGCGCACCTGGCTCCAGTCCCGGGGACTTTACAAGGTTAGTGCACGGAGTTCCCGCTATCCCTTCATTCGCCCCCTGATCCTTCGGAACATCTAAATTCTAAATTCATACAGTTCACAAGCTCAGGCTGTCGAAGGTGGACAGTGGCGTCCGTTTCTACACCAATATGTTTACCTTTAAGTTCCAAGCTTAGGTGCTCTTTTTGATGCAAATTAAAATGACGTCAGAGTTCTGCATCTCTATAAGCTTTATCTCAATGCTGATACCTATGTACCACATACCACATACTTGTCTGCGATATACTCCTTGTACAAGTACGAGAAAGACAAACTTAACAAACGCAAAGTCCTCGCTGGGCACAATGGCAACCGAGGAAGGCATTGTCTGAGCCACATTCGGCATTGTTTTGTTAGAATAAGATGTCTAACCATAAGACGTATACTAAAGTTGGTCTAAAGCCAACGTCATCGAATCGGATCGCAATATTTTGTCTGTTTTGGTTTGATTTGGTTCGGCACACGTTTTGTTTGCTAACCTCTGTATTACCCCCTTAGGGGTTGAATTTTCAAAAATCCATACTTAGCGGATGCCTACGTCATAATAGCTATCTGAATGCCAAACAGCCCGATCCGTTCAGTGGTTTGAGCTGTGCGTTGGCAGATCAGTAAATCAGTCAGTCAGTCACCTTTTCCTCTTATACTTTTAAGATGAAAACAATTTTGTACGAAAGAAGATAGGCTAGGAAGACTAGTCATTTGCCATTCGATTCGATGATAGTGAACTTTAGGTTAAGTTCTTTCATGAAGTTTAAATAAAGTACAATTCAGGTTGACACAGCTACTACTACATACTTATCTACCATGTTATTCATCTAGAATTTTCTCTCTTTCTATCACGTAACTCTTACCCCTTCGCACTCTCTGAATTTAGGTTCTTATAAGAGGTACAGTACTTGCAGCTCCGCAGTTTACTGCGGAGTGCGCCAGGCCTGGTTCAAGCAAGTCTGGGTATATAAAGAAAGCGGTATACGATTAGAGCTATTCTAGTGACCCATTTGGTTTATCGCGGCAATTATTTTTTCTTGGCAGCTTATCAGGACAATATAATGATGAATGAGTCTGTGAGTCTGCCTTCGAGGATTTAGGAAGGGACGTTTCGAGACAAATAATAATTTTTAATACAAAAGATAAGTCATCAAACACAATTCCATTTTAGCATTTTCACCTTTAACATTTATAAAATAAGATTCCTTTTAGTTACTTCTTTGTTCAGACTTGCCGTGCCGTGGAAACGTTGGAATGTGCGAGAAAAATAATAAGGAAACGGTTTATTATTTGACTTTAACATCAAAGTATACACGTGATCCGTGAGATATTGAAAATTTATCCAAATTTTATAAAGAAAAGCTATTTCCGGAACAATCATATTTTGTCTATTTTGTGGAAAATAGGCACCTATACCAAAATAGATGAGTTGGAAGTTATTTCGTCGAATTTTGACATCTTGTGCCAAAGCCCACTCATAAAGCCTCATTCATTTTGGTACTAAAATGAAACACGTGTTTCGTGATGCGCGACTGTATGTTTTAATGCAGCATAAACTCAGAAACATGACGACTGTCTATAAAAATGTTTTAAAATCCAGTTTTATCCGCCATAAATCGGTTAATTGCGCAATCCAGGATTAAAGCCTATAAATTTTTGCAGCCAAAATATTTATTTTTATTTAATAAACTCTCTAGGACTGTATAAATATATCCAATATATCGACGGGATATAATTCTATGGTTAGAAATGAATTGCCCGATTGAAATCTTTTCCATTTATTTTGAATAACACATGAAATATTTGTTTGTTTTTAAAATAGATATTTAAAAATAACTTAGGCATCTAAAAATAAAAATTTTTTGAACAGCTCCATTCATTTCATTCCCTCTTTGTATTTCTATTTTCGACGCATTTTTAAATTTTCCGCCAAATACAATATTTTCAATTTGGTGTTGAGTTTACGCAATAAAAAGCTATTCTGTAGTTATGTATGAAAGGTTCCGTATAATATACCGATCATCGCCTATCACGGAAGGAATACATAAGCAATTTCATCGATTCGCAAGTCACGGATCCCTAACAGATAAGAATTAAAATATTTTGCCAGTCATTGTTTGGAATTTGCATAAGTACTAGGTACTAACCTAACCTACCAATTTCCCTTGCCGAAGTAATGGCCCTTTCATTAGAGACACGAATTATAGGATAAATAGTACGTATACAATAACAAAAGGATAATAAAAGTTTAAAAAATGTTAAAAGTACCTACCTATTACAAATTAAAAACCTACATAAGCCTACTTTTAAAGAAAGACCTACCTAGACATAATCATCATATTCCTAATCTTTGAGCCACCGTTGGATATGTCTCTTGAAAGGATTGCCACAGCGCACGATCTTGTGCCATCTGTATCCAGAGACAGTCAGACTGTCGCTTGACATCGTCCGTTCTCTTAGGTTTCAATCTATATGCCGCACTCTCACTCAGCTCAGACTCAAGACAGAATTAAAATGAGACAGATTTATGTCAGAGCATATTTGTGTCTCGTTTAGTTTTAACCTCTATCTTGAGTGTGAGTTGAGTCAGAGCACTCAGAGCACGCTCTATGAATCTCAGTATTAGTGACGTGTCCGACAACACTACGCCCCCCAGTGCGAGGTCGCATTTTATCTATAGTCAGTAGGTAGGTACTTATATAACGTTTAATTAGAAAATTTTGAACGTCATAATCTATACTAATTTTTTTTTTAAAAAAGAATATCAACCAAGCTGAACTTGACTGATGTTCTTCTCTCCAAATAAGTGAAAACTTGTGTTAGGAGTGGGCACGACAATAGTGCAACGGGTGGGATTCGAACCTGCGACCTTTTAGTTTTCAGTCCGCACCTTTAACCGTTGGGCTTAAACTAATATTATAAAGCTGAAGAATTTGTTTGATTGAACGCGTTAATCTCAGGAACTACTGGTTCGAATTGAAAAATTCTTTTTGTGTTGGATATTCCATTTATCGAGGAAGTTTTTAGGCTATATAACATCACGCTGCGACAAATAGGAGCGAAGCATTTGTGAAAAATATTACAAAAACGGGAAAAATTATCCATATTTAAAAAAATATTTTCTTTTAAAAACTTCTCAATCGCGATCATAATAACAGAAATTGACGCGGACGAAGTCGCGGGCAACAGCTAGTAATTTATAATACCTACCTATTATTAAACAAGGTCGAATTTATCGACAAAATATTTTATGACCTTCGCGTAGATGTTTTTCATTCAGAATGTTTTGCAAGTTCTCAATGTATATAGTTTGTGTAATCGACCAAAATGTGCATAAAACCTGTACCAAATTACGAGTGTTACAAATAATAATCTTATTTAGAGCAATTTTTATTGCAATCGTACTTTGTACTATCAATAAGTAATTGCTATAGAACTTATCTTTCTTTTTTGCTAAATTCTTTTGATGTCTGTACTGAAGTCAGTTAAATACTTATAATAGCTCTGGTTTTTTCTGTTGTATTATTTTGTAATACACCATTGTCATATAAGTTGGTATTATTTTTCGATTTGTTTAAATTACTTTTTTGCTTATTTAAATTTTGATTGATGAATTTTTGTGTTTTAAAAAATGAAATTTTAAGCTATTTTTAGCTTCAATAAATTATTTATGGGTACTTATTTTAATTAAATTGTAGTCAAGTTAGGGGAAGGAAATATTTTTTTATTTAATTTTTCTCAAAAAAATTTACTTACTCAAGTACTTTCTAAATTAAAGCAAAACAGCTTAAGTTTAATCAAGCTTATGAGCGACGGAAAAACGATATTATTTCAAGATGAAAAAACTCTGGATACATCCACTATAAAGCGAACACTGTAAATTGATGTGCATTTCAAAGATGCACGTCGAATGTCGAGTATTGTTTCAATTTATTTGACAAAGTCTCCTCAATGTGTATTACAAACACAGTCACAAAAAATGCATGGTCATAATAGATACTCCATGTATGTTGTGTACAGCTCACTAGTTCTAATAACCATCTTATGAAATTCGACAAGAAATCAGAGAGATATGGATGATCATAGTTAAACATTTGAAAGAAGGAAATCTTTATTAGCTCGATGCTAATGAAGACAGAAAAAGCTGCAAATGCGGAGAGGAAAAATTTCAGTACTTACTTAATTATAACGGGACCATGACCTCTAGTTATATAGTGTAGAATATTCTTTCTTTGTGCATAATAAAAAATCGTGTGCAGCAATGGGCGCTATTAGAGATTCTGTCAGTCTGATGTGTAAGGTACCTAATTACTTACTTAAATCATACCCGCACTTATTATAACTTTTTCTTATTAGGAGATAGGCTTGCGTTTCTGAAACCTAAAACCTAATACCTAAAACCAAAGATGAGGTTGGAGCGCTCTTGCCTCAAAGATCACGCTCGCTTTGGAGGTACTTAATGTATAATTTATTAATTAAAAAAAAAAAAAAACAAGTAAAATATTTCCCTCATATGTTGCTCGATGATGCTCGCGACTTCCGCGTAGGTTCTTTAATTTCTTCGGGAACTCCTTAATTTTCCGGGATAAAATGTGCCTATGTGTGTACTCCTGGGTATCTGCATTCCTTTCAGCCAAATCCGTTTACACACACACACACAAACTTTCGCCTTTATAGTAACTAATAGTGTGATGTGATATTTCTTTACGTGCCGATTTCACCAACGTCCAATGACGTTTAACTAAGGAATAATTTGGGCGTTCTGACAGTTTTTGAATTGAAAACCTGCCAAAATATCAAGTTGAAGATCGGATAGAAATTATTATCCGTTGGTGAAATTGGCCCAATGAAGCAAATACAAAAAGGAAGGTTAGGAAGCTGAAGTAGCCATCGGCAAGGGAAATAGCTCAAAGAACCGAAGAAAGAATTTAGCGACAAGTTAGTTTCCCAAGGTGTTCGAATGGTGACCCAGAAACTCAGCGTTAGAAGAGCCTAGGTGGACTGGCTAGATAAAAGCGGCACTAGATCTTGTAATGTGGTGATCCTAACAAGACATTTAAGTCTAGAAAAGGCATTGAAGTTTCTCAATTTCATCAAAGTTTCTCAAGTTAACTGAAGGGAATATTGAACTAAATATTTTTCACCTCTAGTTTATTTATTTGGCTCAATAAAGTAAACACAATATAACAGCTCATATTTCTGGCACAGAAAAAATTTACACAGTAAAATAAGGAGATCTCTTTTTACGTTGTATAGCTTACTCCAACATTATAAAATAAGGAGAAGTAGGAATTATTTATATTCAGATTTTTTTGGGGCTTATACCATTTTGTCAGCTTTATGATTGTAACAAAATTTAATTTGATCGAAAGTACAGGATTATTCTCGTTTAAGAGGAGGGATCCTTGATCACAATTTCTAATATACGTCATTACAAGATTCTTTTCAGCTCATATTTAATACATTTACTTAGTTATGTAACTAATAAAAACGATTTTTTTGTATGTCAACAAAGAATAATTACTATGTATTATAAACTTACTTTATATACTTATACTTATTGGTAAATAAGTAATTTTGTTTTTATACAAAGTACACACAAAGAATGAATTGGATGATTATTGGATAATTGAATAAGAGGGTAGGTATATTCAAATAATAATATCGGAAAACTAAAATATTAAAATTAAAACCATTACTTACAACTTGCTTACAACACTACCACATTATTAAGACATTTTTCTTACAAATTTTTAACATTAAGCACTGCCAAAAATTCTATATAAACTTTAGCTGTCTATAAATGATTTATCACTATGGCAATTTGTAACTATGTTAAGTTGAATTGAATTCGATCACCTAAACAAAACGTCAGCTATTGAATGACCAATCTTCTTTTATCATATCTGAAGCTTTCTCAGCTATCATTATCGTTGGTGCATTTGTATTTCCTCTAACTATTGCAGGCATTATAGAGGCATCGATCACTCTAAGATTTTTGATTCCATACACTCGCAATCTAGGATCAACAACTGCTTCTTTGTCCCACGCTGGTCCCATCTTACATGTACCTACAGGATGGTAAATCGTGCCTGTATATTGTACAAGTAAACAAGCGAAATAATCATATGTTCCCCAATCATGTTCTGTACATCCCTTTACAGGTTCTCTAACGAATTTCGCACCATTGATTTTAAATGTGTCAGTTTCTTCTAAGCCGACAACGAATTTCATTGCTTCAACCAGTACATCAATGTCTCTTTTATTTGTAAAAAAACGTGAAAATATTAACGGTTGACTGAAATCTGGATCAGTATGATTCAATAAAAGAAAGCCTTTGCTTTTAGGTACAAGTAAAATGGGCCTAGCTGCAAGACCATCATAAAAAGAAAAAGGTAAAATATTTGTGGCCAAATAAGTTGTAGGATCTGAATAAAATTCTTTAACATTTCTTGCATCAAAATGAAACTGAATATCTGGCGCATTTTCGTTACTGTACTTAGTTTTAACAAATGCAACACTAGTCAGAATACTAGTAGATGCTAGTGGTCCAGTTTTTTTGGAAAGCTGTTTTTTGTAGTCATTAACTACTTTCAACAAAACTTGAGCATTAACAGCTGTTGAAGTTTTATTTGACAAGGATATTATAAGCGCATCCGTAGTCACGTGATCTTGTAAATTTTGGCCGACAGGCAAATTTGCTAAAACTGGTATGTTTAAGTTATCTAAATGTTCCTTAGAACCAATACCAGAAAGCATTAGTAATTTTGGAGAGTTGATTGCACCACAGCTAATGATTAATTCTTTTGTAGCATATGCACTATAAATTTTTCCGTTTTTAGTGTATGTTATACCATGAGCTGATTTCGTTTTTGGATCTATGATTATTTTGTTAGCATGAGCATTTACTAAAATTTTTATATTAGCACGTTTATTACGAATAGGTTTGATAAAACCAATATTTGTAGACCATCTTTTGCCATTTTTAGAAGTAGATGAAGCAATATTTGTGCCAAAATTATCTGCAGCTGTTAGATCATTTACTGGCAGTCCTTTTTCTTTAAATGCATCTACTAACATATTAGTATTTATATCAGTATAAGAATATCTTTCTACGTTGAGTGGTCCACCAACTGCGTGGTAATATTTGTCAGAAGATTCTATGTCTTGGTTGTTTTCAGATTTTTTAAAGTATGGAAGCACCTGAAAGTAAACATTTAATTTTAAGAAAAAAAAATAGACGTGTGGCACTCGGGGACTGCCGCGGTAAAGCTATTGCATAGCATTTTTTATCAACGCCATCTAGCGGCTCACTGTAGAGGAGTCCCGTGTCAGGTTATTTTCGTTACGGAATTTCTGGATTCGGTCTCCACGCTGGCCCGCGATAGAAGCTATGCAATAGCTTAAAAAGCAATTAAATTGTACTCAAAACTACAGTCAAATAGTTTGGCTTAGAAGTACATCGGTTTTTAAGTAGAAATTAAAATTCAAAGTTCGCCGTACCTCATTATAACTCCAGCCGTGGTTCCCCAGTTTTGCCCAGTTGTCATAATCAAGTCGATTGCCTCGCATGTATACTAAGAAGTTAACAGAACTGGACCCACCCATTGTTTTACCACTGGAAAATTGATTTAAAATATTCAATTAATACAAATGAGCAATCATTATAATATCGTGAATGTTCTTTCTAACATTAAAATGAGATATGACCACAACAGGTAGAGGCTTGAAGGATATAGCCAACGGTAGAGGCTATGAATTAGTAGATACATGCAATATTCGGATCGTATATTACAGCATGGGATTGCACTGATATTAAAATTATACCGGTGAAATGAGTACTAATAAACTTCACTCCAGGACCTATGGGTGTTATCAATTGATTAAATTATTATTTTTTTTACCTTGTCCATGAACAACTTTGACCTCTGGCAGATCTACACGTTAGATCCTCTGGTTGAGTCCTAAAATTCCAATCGATGTTGGAGCCTTGAAGTGCTGCTGCCATCGACGGTGCCATAGTCACATCGGGTTCCTCAGGACCGGACTCTATTAGGAGTATCTGGAAAAAATCAAACAAATTCCCTCTTAACAAGCTTAAAAAGTTTTGGCAATCTACGTTAATAATTTTATTATGTTTCGCTCTCGACTTTGATTGTATGAAATTGTAGCCTAGCCACAGAATAGGTACACATTAGTACATGTACAGTATGATTGATGACACTCCATAACTTCATCAAACCTGAACTAATTTTAATAATTCTTTCTTTTTTTAGAGTTAGAATTAGAATTTTATTTATTGCCAAAATACACGTGATATGGTGTTACAAACTTTGGTGCACTTTATTCAAAAGTGCGTATAATTAAGTAACTTTTATCCAATTTTAGTGAAGTAGAGATAGAGAACACAAGGATAGCACGAAATCACTATGTTTTCTATAAATATTAAAATATGTACTTCTTATAGTTAATAAATAAGTTAAATCAAAAATATCCTTAAAATATTTAAAATATCGATATTACCTTCCATTTCCTAACTTCTGATAAGCGGTTGGCAACAACACAACCAGCAGATCCAGCGCCAACAATTATAAAATCATAATATTCCTTAGTTTTTGTTCTACATTTTCTTTTTCTTTCTTTCTTATCCTTTTCCTTTGCCTCTCGAATTTCCTGAGATTTATCCTTATTGAAATCTTTAGACAGATTTTTCAATAGTTTTGCATATCTCTTATCAAAATTATCGAAATTTGAAGGCGAAAGGGGGTGATAGCTAACAAAATCATATAGATAGTCGTCGTTTTCTCGAGAATCCGGGTGATCATAGTAACTTAGTGGGGTTTTATAACCAAAACCAGGTTCATAAGAGCCAACTGAATACTCATATCCTTGAGCTTCTGAATTTGTTTGGAATTCGGAACTTGACCTATCATTGTATTTGTATGCATTTTTCTTCGGGCTCGGAACACTGTATGAGATGCCACCAAAAAGACGCGCAACTAGGGCCAAAAACATAACACCTGTTGATGAGCACTGTGTCAAAGGAGCCAGCTGTTCTTTACAAACATCACTCATATTTCGCGCAGCCCAAGTCGATACCATTTTTATCAAATAGCGTTATTGCACTAAAGTATCTTTGAAAATAGTGTTGCGTCGTTGACCACGCTTAAACTAATGACCTAGTAGCGTCATACTTCGTGTCTTAAACATAGTATTCCTTACTACCGTTTGTACATAAACGAGTTCAAGATTGTTAAAGTAGATTATTCATTCAAGGTGTTTCAATATAATGCAGAATAGATTTAAAGGTTTTTAGTATCAAAAAACTCGTTCCCAATATTATTATCCTAATAAAAACAGCAAAAATATTACAAACAATAAGTACTGATTTCGGGTTATCAACAATATCCGTACAGTCCATACTCATATTACGAGTATTTTAGTTCATTTCTGTTAGCCTCACAAACCGCTGGAGTACCACCATGACTTTTTCGTTATTATTATGACAAGGGAAATAAATGCGAAAAGTCTGTTCTAATACTGTGACTACATTATCGGGATTCAGCGAATATTTGTACTATCGCGACAAGTGCGGCCAAGTAGGACGTTGAATTGCGATGTATTCGAGCGAACACGAATTCTTATCGCTGCACTGTCGGCAATTTATTTATTTGTTTATTCTTTATTGCACCACAAACAAAAAAAACAAACTTAACAGAATACATTATGTCAGGACAAAAAGACAATGTTAAAAATATAACAAGTTGACTTCTAATGTAGGCAAGAACATCGTATGTAACCGAACACGATAACTTTATCACGATAATGTGACACGAATTTTGCACGAATGCAGCCGCAGCATAATGCAGAGAACTGCCGCTCTCTGAGTCATTCATAAATGATATTTAACGAGTCATTATCTAATTAACATTAATATAGTTTAATGAGCTATTTAATGTACGAACGAAGCGATTCTAACCTTTGGTTCTATAGCCTACTTATTAAGTGCCTTTGAGTGAAGACGTAGCTTTACAGAGTTCATCTTTGGAACGTTTCAAAGTTCCTCATAAGTATATTGCAAAGTTTCCAACTCCTAAAATGGTATATGCGAAAATTGCTCCCGTACTCTAAGAGCACAAGAAACAAACAAGTAAAACGCTTTAGCTCAAAACGCTCATAAAATAAAGCACTTATACCCTCTAAATTACCCATACCGTCATAAATCCTACACACCAACGCACGGCTGTAAAATAAAGTATACCTTTGGTAAGTTACATATTGACTGGGTATATTCTAACCGAACCTAATATGGAGCTTTCAAATTTCATATAATTTCCCTTATTTCACGTAAGAACGTTATTCTACATCAATAGAAATGTAGGATACCGTGTGTTGATCCGATTGGATAAAACAACTGTACCTAAATATGTACCTAAAATCGCAGATAGATAGATAGAAAATTCTTTCTTGCTACACGAAGTTTACAATAATACTCGTATCTTAAAGAGTTAATTAATGAACACAGGAACAAAGGCGGTCTTTTTGCTTTACGCGATCTCCTCCAGACAACCTTAAAATATTTAAAAGAATCTTATTGAGCGATATAGAAAAGTGCAACAAATTTTATATAAATTAAATAAAAAGTACATACTAAACTACTTGTAGGTAGCAAGTAACCAATTAATTGATTGAAGAGATTAAATCCTAGAGTACCATATGTAGAAAGAAATGACAACACCTCATTTGTATGACACATGATTTTGTTATAAGTACGAAATATGTATTGAACATTATAATTAATAGTGATCAGTTCCTTTAAACTTGAAGCCGTCGTACACGATGTCTAAACTACTAAACTAAATTGACAGCTCTAAATCTAGTTGGAAAGGGTAGGACAGCGTGATTGCCTGGCAGAGAACCCTTCTAAGCAATAAGGCCGCCAGTTGTACCATTTTGTTATTTATTTTAGCTCTATTTTTAGATTTATTTTTAATGTGGTGTAAAATACATTCATTCATTCATTCATTTATGGCTTTTCCATGCGCATTATGAAAGGGTTAGTACGAGATTCAGACCTATCGATTTAGTTTCATTTAGACTCAGAAAACATTCGCAGTCGCAATTAGTTGAATAATACCTAAATTTTATGTTGCCAGTCAGTATCATAACACCCTATAGATTTGATTAAAAACACTAATATCGGTTTAAAATTTATGTACTCTCATCCAAATCATAAGTGATTCCTGATGTGTATATAGGGTGTACAACACAACAAATTCCACAACACTAAACAAAGCTATGGAAAACATTGAAGACATACAAAAACTTAGTGACTTATTAGAAGAAACAATTATAAGAAGCCTTAAACCAGATAAAAGTTTCATGAATAGCAACAAAAAACACAAAATACTTAGCGATCAAACATTAAATCTAATTTCTAAAAGAACTGAATTGCTGACCACAAAAAGAAAAACTAAGGAAATAAAAGATGAACTAAAACAGCTATTTAAAAAGACTAACAAAGAAATCAGAAACGATTATGATATCTATAGAAAAACAGTCATAGAAAGAAATATGCTAACATTCCGAAGCTCTAAAAGAGCCTACAAGGATCTATCAACTCATAAAAATTGGATACAGTGTTTAAATGATGGAACAAAGGAAGTTAGAGACAGGAAAGATATAATAAAATGTACAACAGCCTTTTATTCAGACCTATACAAAAAACCACCACAAGAAATAACACAAGAAGAACAAAATAACGCAAATACTAAAGACAGTTCAACAAAAATAGCTGTGGACCCAATAAATGAAAGAGAGATAATAAGACATATCAAGAAACTTAAATCCGAAAGGAGCCCAGGCCCAGACAATATAACAAATGAAGCATTAAAAATCGGAGCATCTATTCTAGTCGAATACTTAACAAACCTCTTTAACCTAGTACTAGAAAAGGAACAAGTACCAATGCAATGGTGCAAATCAAATATAACATTACTCTACAAGAAAGGAAACCCGCTCGACATCAGCAATTACAGGCCCATCAGCTTATTATCCACAATTTATAAACTCTTCTCATCAATCATTCTGAGTAGAATAGCTCCAGAAATTGACATACATCAACCCATCGAACAGGCAGGCTTCCGACCAAATTTCTCCACAATTGACCACATACATGCTCTGGAACAAATAATAGAAAAATTCAAAGAGTTTAATAGACCACTATACATAGCATTCGTAGACTACTCCAAAGCATTTGACAGCATAACACATTCATCTATATGGAATGCTTTAAAGAGTAACAATATAAACGAAAAATACATAAACATAATAAAGAACATATATAACAGGAGTGTAAGTCGGGTAAATCTAGAAATGCCAGGAGAAGAGTTCAAAATTGAAAGAGGGGTGAGACAGGGAGACCCTCTCTCTCCCAAACTATTTATAGTGGTTTTGGAGGATGTCTTTAAAAGCATAGATTGGAGCAATAAAGGCATAAGGATATTAAATAAAAGGTTGACTCATTTAAGGTTCGCGGACGACATAGCTCTATTTGGAGAATCTGCTTCAGACTTGGAAGAAATGTTGCAAAGATTAGACTCAGAAAGTCAGAAAGTTGGTCTACACATGAATACTTCCAAAACAAAAATCATTACAAACAATCATAAGAGAAAAATCAAAATAGAGGGAAAGTCGATAGACTATGTGGACGAGTATGTGTACTTAGGTAAACTAGTATCTCTAAGTGCAAATAGTAATGAAAATGAAATTGACAGAAGAATAAATATAACATGGAAGAAATATTGGGCGCATAAGGAAATTCTAAAAGGGAACTACCATCCAAAAATAAAAAAGATAATAATGGATTCCTCTATTCTCCCAAGCCTAACTTACGCAAGCCAAACATGGGTATACACTGAAAAAGTAAAGAACAAAATCATGTCCTGTCAACATGCAATGGAAAGAAGCATGCTGAAGTTAAAAAGAATCCAAAAGATAAGAAACGTAGAAATTCGTAAGAAAACCAAGCTAACAGATGCGCTTCAGTATGCTCTAGCACAGAAATGCAGTAGCAAGATATAAAGATAAGAGGTGGACCCATCAAACCACAAAATGGCTAGGTCCAGCAGGCAAAAGGCGCGTGGGAAGGCAAAGGAAAAAATGGACTGATGACATCATACACATAGCGGGGAAGGACTGGATGTGTATTGCCCAAGATAGAAAAAAATGGCAAAAGATGGAGGAGGCTTTTACCCATAGGGGACCATACACAAAGACTAAATCAAGCTTACAAACCTAAAGATTAATTTGTTAAGATTTTGTGTGTAGGATAAACAAAGCTTAATAATAATAATAATAATATAGGGTGTAAGGGACGCTACCGAAACGTTTTTTCTTTAAGAATATCAGTCAAGTTCAGGTTGACTGATATTCTTTCTTCTCTCCCCTCCAAATAAGTGAAAAGTCAGGAGTGGGTACGAAAATAATGCAACAGGTGGGGATCGAATCTGCAACCTTTAAGTTTTCAGTTCGCACTTGTAACCATTGGAACTTTGTGAAGAGGTTGCACTTAATGCTTATATATATTATTGTATAATATAATATAGTTTTCAACACACTTGCTCATAAAATGGCTCCCGGTTCACCGCAATTAGGCACACAATGACACCTTTAACTCAAACTGTGACTTTTGATTACTATTATTCACAATGTGAGTTATAGAATTTTTTTTTAAATTTTATTGGTTGAGTTGCTTTGTTCTTAAAAAAAGTTTCTATTACAAAAAAGATCCTACCTATTGCCAAGATACCTATTGCTTGCTCATTTCATACAACTTCGTATTTAAATAGATAATTTCAACTTGTACGTGTTTAATAAATAAAACTGTCACTCAAATATAACTTTTGTTTTTTCTGTAATAAAGAAAACTGGAAATTCCCCATTTTGTACGTGGCTATAAGAGAAAAGCCAAAAAAAAAGAAACCTCATTCTTTTAGTCTATGGCCATTAAAGGTGCGCGCACATTCCGGAAAACTGATTAAAACAAATAAACACCTGAATAGGCTGTATGGTCGTCGATCTTTGCCTGCCCTCAAGAGCATCTCAAGAGGGCGAACAAAAGAACAACATTAACTTTTCCCGCCATTGCGAAAAAATTTTCACAACTCGTTTTCACTGTTTTGTACAATAATGTACTATTTTAGTATTATTTTCTTCACAAGTGTGTTGAAAAACGTCGTATGATACACGTGTATATTGATGATTACCGTCCTCGGCTACCTTAAGACCCTCACCTGACGGCTCGGGTCTCAATAGCGCCTCAGCGGTAATCACCAACTTTTACACTTGTATCATAATGTACTATTATATAGTATGTTGTTTGATATGAAATTCTACAAAAAAATTAAGTTCTGTTGTTTACCTCTACAGTCTTTGCAACCTTTACCTTGTTTCAAATCAACTTTAAAACCATTGTAAGTTTATTTGCTCACTAGCTGATGCCCACGACTTCATAAACATAAATAAAAGGTTTTGGATCCCCGCGGGAACTCTGTAATTTTCCAGGAGAAAATGTAGCCTATGTGTTAATTATGGATATGAGCTGGCCGTCAAAGATGTGTCGCCACTCGCCACTCGCCAAGCGATTTAGCGTTCCGGCATGATGGCGTGTAGAAACCGATTCAGGGTATGGGTTTAATGTACACTGCCATACTCCTGCCAAGTTAACCGGAACCCTGATTACGTAAAAATTTGCAACAGCAACAGCAATAGCAACGCGACAGCAATAGGTCGCAAAATGTCACTAAAAATCGTATTACGGAAGCCAATCGCACGTCTATTGCTCACGAGTCACGTGTCAATACTAGCGCCACTCGCGATAGGACGGCAATAGGTGTAAACAAAATACACAGTTTTTATCGTCGTCAGTGGTTGAATTGTTATATTTTTTATTTGTTTTGTGTTGTGGTCTGTGGTAAAACCCTCTCGAAGTATTTGGACTTCCTTTCTTCTCCATCAAGCATCTCTAAAGAAGAAAAGTACATTTTGCAATAGGCGAGCAATAGACGTGCGATTGGCTTGCGTAATACGAATTTTAGTGACATTTTGCAACCGATCGCGTAGTGATTGCTGTCGTGTTGCTACTGCTGTCACTACTGAAATTTGACGTTTGAGAAGTGACGTTTGACAGCAGAAGTGACGTTTGACAGCAACGATTGCGCGATTTACGCCTGTCGCGAACCTGTCGCGAGATACGTAATAACCCTGCCGGTACCATCTTAGACTGCGTCGACACTTACCATTAGGTAGGTAAGATCGCAGTGAAGGACTATCTTGTCATGGATTAAAAAAAAATCATCAAATTCGTTCAGTAGTTACCAAGATATGGACTTTCCCTTTTCAGTTATTCTTTGTTTCGGTATATTGAAGTCAGTTTAATTTTTCTTAAACTAACTGTTGACGAGTAGATATGTAGTTGGTAGATAATGTCTTATGATGAAGCAAGAATTCAACAAGTTCGGGTTAATTCTTAACTTGAACATTGTCAGATTAATCGCCTTAAGTTTTCGAACTTCTCGTCTTGTTAAGAGCTATTTATTATACAGTGACCTAAATATCTTGTAACCTAAACTGTAAGGTACCGGCCGTTCTAATGAGCCGCTAAGTTTTATATAAGAGCCGGTAAATCTAGATTACGATAATTAATAGGTCAGCAGGATAAAAATGAAAACGTTGCCCATAAAAGATCTTATTCTCCCGAATTTGTTATTAAGGTCAAAGATAAACCTAATTATGCGTTAAATTAAAATTAAAAGTGAAAGCGTTCTCCACTTCATTGTAGGCGCGTTTTAGAAGCTATTTTTGTTGAGGTTTGTTTACTAATAATATTATAAATTCGAAAGTTTTTTTTTTTGTTAGTTTGTCCTTGCTGTCACGCTGCAACAGAGCTACGGGTTGACGTGTTATTTGTTTGGAAATTGTTGAGGATCTGGAGAGTGACATAGGGTGCATTTTATCCAGGAAATTTAAAAAGTTCCCGTGAGATTTAAGAACTAAATCTACGCGGACGAAGTCGCGGGCATCAGCTAGTAGGATAATAATGAAATCAAAAAACATGTATAATATTTTGACAATTTTTTTTAAATTTTTTTGGCTTTTCAAATTAACGCATAGTTACCGATTAGGTACCAAGCTTACGAGTAATTTTTTGTCTTATTTTGAACTGTCAATTCACAGTTACCGCCGCCCGGATTATCGAATAGCTTTGTCAATAGTAATACTCGAAGTCAATAGTAGACTTGTACCTAATATACGCAATATATTCGTCTCTTTGGGTGCAAATATCAGCAATCTAATAGAGAGCTAACCATTGCTTGCACTTTGTTTGTTCTCTCTGCCCCCCCTTCACTTATTTGCGTCTAACCCTAGACCATTGCACACTAATGCATTTTAGTGATGTAACGTTCATCGATAAAATATTATTTAATTCCCTTTAGTATTCGTTGTGAACACGACATTTTTAGTGCGGTTTACAGTGATTACAGTTAACTTGTTCTGTAAGTAAGACTAACAGAACGAGTTGCCTACTTCAAATAATATGTACATATCCTTAGCCAAAAAATAACATAAAAAGGTATAAAAACTTCAGAGGACCACCGCCAATCAAATATTTGCAAGTGCAATGTAATTCAAGAAAAATAAAAATTAATACAAGTATTTTCTCTTGCAAAAATTAATCTATGCTAAAACAATAGCATAATTCTCCTCATTCACTCAGGCCTCAAATCTTTTAGGACCTTTTTTTTTTTTTTCTAGGCTTTCTAGGCTATTATTTTCTACTCGATATAGTCGGCTATGTCCCATCACTATCGCCACGGAGAATACACCTTAATAGTCCACCACTTTGCTCATTTTACACAGCGACCGCGTTACTTTATCTACGTGTCAAGCGCCCTCTGGCGTCTACTTATGTTTCCTTCCGAAACAAATAGTTTAAGAGGAGTTTCTCTCTACAGTTTCAAAGCGCTATAAAAGTATGTAAAATTTTAAGCTAGGTAACATGCTAAGCTATTATTAGGAAGTATAATGATAGTATGTGGTTCATCAGATTTCCGTAAATATTTGATCAAACATCGCAGTGACATCAATTGCATCTTTCGTTTCTATGGTGCGCGCTTGGGAGACATTCCTCATAAGTAATATTTTCTTTATGAAATTGAGGTAAGAGCCTGTCATAAAAGCTTACAACTTATCACATTTGGAATAATGTTTGTTGATTTCAATGTTCTGAATTTCAGACAGAGAGACTTTAGAATAAGATTAAAACAAAGGAATAAAACGATCTCGTGATTTTAATTACTGAAGACGAGCGTCTTAAGGGGGGGGTAAGGTATTAAAATTTATTTTTTTCGATTTTTTTTTTATTTTTCTAATTGAATGCATAATATCTCAAGAAGATTGTGTTAAAATTTCAAGTCGATCGGGGCAAAATTGACGAAGTTATGAGTATTTCAGCGTCCGTTGCCAGCCTGAGGTTTTACAGCCCCACCCGGCTCAAACGGGCCTGTTCAGGTAAAGTCGAGTATATTCGAGGCATGTATGCATCAGTTAAATGCTGTATGCTGTGCTGAGCAGTAACAAGTGACGGACTTGGCATCGACGACTCTGTGTGAGTATAAAAAAATTTTCGAATTTTATCTTGAATACTTCTACGCAAAACTTTAAAGCGTTTTCCTGAGACTTGTCATTTTTGAAGTCCGTGTCCACCATAACTAAAAATCTACTGGACCAATCGTTTTGAAATTTTGCACAGTGTTTCTTCACATAATTCCCCAGGTATTGTCGAGAGCTTTTTTTTTTTCAATAATTATAAATTTTTTTACAACAGCTAATTAGCCGTTTTTTTAAGCGAAAATCTGGTTTTTGGCTTCCAAGTGCTACGAAAAATCGAAAAATCGAAAGAAAAAAAATCCTCTCGTGAATACCTCGACAAACATCTCCTTTAACGAATGCATTTTGATTTTTTTGTTTCAGATGATTTGGTTGCGAGTTATGATGGACACCGCAAAACAACTTTTTCTCGAGGCGCCACCGGAAATTCACTGTCACTCGCTCAATTTTTGATATTTTGCAATGAAAATTTAGGAGAATATTGTTCTAATGTTACATTATCATGTATGGATCGACTGAATAAACTAACACCATCTGTATTGTCAAAAAAAATTCTTGAAAACATGCCTTTTTTTTACCGAATTAACCTTACCCTCCCCTTAATAGGTTTTAATATGTCGTGATATAAACTCTCCAGCAGTGTCAGTATTCGGTATTGTTTTCTCCAAGGCACGCTCCTTCATTGACACGTCTAGTTTATCAGTTTAATTTGCTAATTCCATTAATTTGTCCCGCCACCTGATACGTCTATCACGACGGCGTAGCTTAGCGGGAACTAATTAAAGTCTATCATTTGTAATTAGCAACGTTAACTACGTTACTATCTCGGTTTACACAAGGCGATGATTTATTATTAGATCGCTATAGTAATTTGGGGGAAATTCTGCATTAGTGTTCGATATCAGGTGATCATATTATTTTAGTCGCCTTTAGAACACGATCTTGATTAAGACGCGATACTGTCCGTAGACCTACGATTGTTTAAAAAGAATATTAGCCAAGCTCCTCCTCTTCCGTCCAAATAAGTAAAAAGCTTGTGCTAGGAGTGGGTGCGACGATAGTGCAACGGATGGGCCTCGAACCTGCGACCTTTCAGTTTTCAGTCCACTTTGATAAATGTTGAGCTATTGAGATTAAAATTATACTTGTCGTTAAATGTAGTTATAGAAAATCAAATGGATCCATTACTCCGATGCTGCGTGAAGGACAAACCAACAAACGAACTTTCGTATTAATAAAATATTAGTAAGATTTGTATTTTCAAGCAGAATTTTCTCTTCTGAGCAGAATCAACATTCCGAACCGGTGGTAGATTCTGGACTTGTTATAAGAGCCACAAGTTATGGCCTACATGAAATAAATAATTTTGAATTTGAGTTCAAGTCAGTATAAGTATTAGTAGTAGGTAGAGAGTTATGGGGCCTTAAAATGAAGCAGGCGAAGTCTATTTGAGCTGCATACTAGTAGGTACAGAAATGTTTAAATTTTTTCAAGAGTTCAAAAGCAGGTGATTATTTGCGATGAACTACGATAGAGCCTTTGGCGAGGTCAATTATGACGGAATACAAACTCCGATCACAGATTAATTAAATTGTTCTACCCAAAACGCGGGCGAGAAAGCGTTTCAAACAATAAGAAATTCCAAGACTTAAGGATTAATTTTGCAAATGAGGCTTTGTAATGAATATTCAGAGTTTTGTCGCCATCTTTATTGTTCTCTTAACTTGATTTTATTATTTTATTTAATAACTATTTATGAAGTTATTAGGTTGATTGTTGTTGTTGTTTTTGTTAATCTGAATTTTGTTATCTGAACAACATAAAAATTACAGGAATCGCTATATTATTTATCTGGACTAGGTGAGCGGTGAGTTCTAAATTCAGTGACAGTTTTTAAGATTTTAATTTGAATCAAGAATTTTGATGGGTCTAAATAATAATAATTATTTATAATACATATTATATCCTTTATTATAATCTTATGCCAATGCCTTAAAGTGTGATTAAATTATGAGCGCAGCCGTGCGAACTTTTAGCACCTATGTTTTAAATCAAGAAATAATAAGTATTAAACGTAATCTATATATATAAAATTCAAAGTCCTGACTGACTGACGACCTGGCTCAAATACCATCAAAGCTGGTATTTGAGCTTTCAGTTAAAAATAAAGAAGTACGTGTGTCACAGTTTTTGAAAATTCCACCCCAAAATCTAATTCCACGTGGACGAAGTCGCGGGGGCAAAAGCTAGTTGGCTATAAGAACAACAAATAAAAAGTAAAAAACAAAATATAGCACAATAGACTTGGCCTGGCCTTATCACTGAAGTATCTCTTCCAGGCAACCACATAAAAAAGGAAATTAAAATAAGACTCGAGAGGGAATAATGTCATTAAAAAATTATGTTTTATTGTTGTAATTATTTGCATATTATATTTTATCTTCTGTTATGACATATACCTAACTTAATAGATTCGATGAAATTTCAATTAAAAAGTCTTAATTAGAGCGTACCAAAATCTAGTCTCCAAACATCTAGGCCTTGCCAATTACAATCTAGATATTGTCTATATTAATAATCTAACTAATAACTGGCGTACTTCGCAGTTCATTAAACTTACGATATAACTTTTTAATGACTCCATATTAATAAAATAAAATGCGAAAACGAATTAAAAAGTAACATTCATTCAATATTCCATAAATGTTAAGTAGTAATGACTTATGAAAATAAAATAATCAAAACTAATAACTATTCACTTACTTATGTAATTCAAAATGAAATAAAATCATTAAATATATTAGGTATATAAACTACATTCTTCATTAAAAACGTCAACTGAATCATTTTCATGCAGAGAATAATTTAATGTGAGTTTTAAACAATGTGATTAATTCATACCTGACGGCTTTCCTGGCGCAGTGGTTAGAGCTCTGCTCTTTGAGTGAGAGGCCACGGTTTCGAGTCCCGGCGGGGATAATTTAAAAATTTCTGAAAATCAGGACTGGTGGAAAACTGGTCGTGTCTAGGTACTACCTTACCGTCAAAGACTTAGTGTGTGTGTACGTGTGCGTTGGTGTGCGCGTGCATGTGTGCGTGTGGACATCTATCGTTTGAGATAAAGAAGATTTCCACAAAAGCTTTTTAAGTTTCGCTCGCAGCTTAAATGGTATCTTTAATTCAGTGAGGATTAATATCTTGCAAATTAGGCCGTTAAAATCATAAATATTCAGCAGTTTCTTTTAATCTCAGCCTCATAATACAAGTCCATTTTCTTGCTTTCAAATGGGCGAGAAACTTCAAAATGGCCCTTGTTAAATCTACTTTATCCTGTGGAACGACTTTAATATACGCCATTTTTAGGTGTAGAATAGAATAGAGAAGTTTTTTTATTCTAATAAACGTTTATGTAAACGTTTACAAAGTTTTTTTAATTCAATGACAAGATCGTTCTTGACTGCAATCTCACCTGATGGTAAGTAACGATGCAGTCTAAGATGGTAGCGGACTAACTTGGAAGGGGTACCTATGGCAGTGTTCAACCCATACCCCTAATCTGTTTCTATACGCCAACGTGCCGGAACGCTAAATCGCTTGGCAGCACGTCTTCGACGGTAGGGTGGTCACTAGCCACGGCCAAAGCCTCCCACCAGACAGACAGCTTTTTGAATCGTCAAGTGAATCTACCACTGGTTTGGAAAGCCTTTCCAATCATGAAGAAACAGCAAGACACTCGGCGGTTACTCTTTTAAGAACAAGAAAAGTCTATGTTATCCGGACCGTTATAAAATCGATGGGTTGGGCAATACATCAAAATCGGCTTAGTATGTATAGTTTAGGAGCTATTGTGGAGCATACTTAATTACAAAAATACATGCATAGATTTCTAAAATTATAACCCTTCCTTTAAAGAACATATTTTCTTCTATTTCTGTTGAGGATATTTATAAAGTCTTTCAATGCTTTCAATCTAATTTAAAAAACTCTCTTATTCCGTTCCACATACAGAACCCCTATGTTATAAATAAGCATACATATATAACGTTTCATCCCGTATCCTGCCACGAGTAGGTATGTGCCAAAGACCGGATTTTTGGGATGAATTTATTGAAATTGGTTATCGGTTTTCGGTAAATTATTATTTGAACTTGATCTTTATGGGCTCTAAAGGTATCAGGTTAAAATTAAAAGCATGCGATATAATATAGCGCTATACATTTTCTTTCAATGAAATTTTTTATTCCTTTTTATATTACTAGATAATTCCCGGGACTTCGTTCGCGTGGATTAAGGTTTTTATTTCCGCGGGAACTCTCTTATTTCCCGGGATAAAAACTAGCCTATGTGCTGTTCTACATTCTTACTGTAATAATATATACAAGGTGTTAGTTAATGTCCCTATCCTACCGAAACCCATAAGTTGGGGTCGGTGTATAGATACATGAAAAAATATCATGAGACGTGTAGCTCATATCCTGGCCAAGTTATGAGGACTTCAAAAATTCACCATAAATGTATCGGTGGCAGCCCTTTAAAACAGCTGATTCAATGGCGATGAACTGCCAACGATAAAACTATGAATGAATGTGTGTAGGCCTACAACGTACTACTTGTTATGCTATAACGTTGCGATAAAATATTCCAGATGCGATACCTAACCATTAATCGGCATGCAATTAAACCTGTAACCTGTAGTATTGTTCAGTAGAGTGAAAACCGATTAGAAATCTTGTATTTTTGCAAGAATATTCCAGACTACTTTCGGACTCCGTAAGTTAAAGTCCGTACCTACGTAGTCCATAAAGTGACTGCCGCCTCTTTATTTGCAGGTAATTAATATCTCGTTAATTTGTGTTGTGGTTTTGATTAACAATTACTGTATGTGAATGAACGAATGAATGTGTGTGATATTTTTAATAATAAATCAATTTCAAAACGATACAATAATTATTATTATCGCTTGCAGTACAGTGCTAGTTTTAGTTCCTTTACCGATGCCGCGTACGTGGTTTGAATATTAAATACGTCGAAACACCGTAAGGGCGCGCCTTCACTGAGGGCATTGTAAAAATCATAGACGTCGCGACCACAACGCACCGTGGAAATGTCCTCTGTGCACCATAAAACCAGCGATGCGACGATGTACTAACATTCTAGCGGTATCCACACTTCCCAGCGTGTGCATGTCAAGATGATTAATTACGATTTCCTTGATTCAGGAACCTCCTGTCCTTTGGGAGAAACCAGTGGAAGAATACAAAGATAAATTTCCAAAAACAAGCGTGGAAGGAAGTATGTAAATGTTTACATCTCAATTTTGAGGAGATGAATACGCAGTAGGTACTTTCTTTTGTGTTTTTTCTTGATGCATCTTAACGCAAGCAGAAGTAGTATTTAGTGCGGTCCATGTCTCACTAGAAACTAAAATAATGGTAAGAGTTTACTCGTACGATGTCCTATGCGATGAAATTTTTCGTTGCGTAAACGCAACCGCAAATCTTGTGTGTAGCCTCGCCTTTACTCGCGGGGCGGAGTCAAAGTAAAATTCTTGGAAATAGTGTAGGGGACCAAAGTGTTTACGTCTTTAGGAATTTTGCCTTTACCTGGGGAAAAACAACACAAAATACTTGTATTATACAAGATTTTTGCTTAACTATTTTTAAAGGAATTGATGATAATTGCGAGTGCATTTAATAATTTTGGAATCTAACAGTAACTACCAAATGTTAGGTAAGTTCTTGAGATGAAAATATGGCTTTTCAAATGTAACAAAAACTAAACTGTAAATTAAAACAACATGGGGCATCATCGGCGATGAAATGAATAACCATAAGGTGCATAATAATAATAAATTGGAGCTTAAAATTGATAATCATGTAATTAACTCCGATATAGAAGTTGTAAATACATTTGAGAACTTTTTCAAAAATATTCCAATTACCACAACCAGTTCTCTAAATTCCTCGCCGGCAGAAGCCTATCGTCTTCTAAGAAGCAATGTCTCTGAGTGCAATAAGTTATTTAGGTTTGAACACGTTACCCCATATGACATAGTCAAAACATTTAAATCTTTACAAAATAAGAAAACAGCAGATCTATGGGGGATATCAGTTAAAATAATTCATAATGTAATTGATATTATTGCGCCGTATCTTGCTTTAATTTTTAATAAATCAGTAGATTCTGGATCTTTTCCAGATCTTATGAAATGTAGTAAGCTAATACCGCTTTTTAAATCGGGCAGCAAAAGTGACCCGAATAACTACAGGCCAATTTCAATTTTGCCAACTCTCAGCAAGATATTCGAAAAAATAATGCTCAACCAACTGCTTTTACACTTTAATTTAAATAAACTCCTACACACTGAGCAGTATGGTTTTACAAAGGGTCGATCAACAACCGATGCAGCCGCAAGGCTATTACAACACATATTCGATGCGTGGGAGAACTCACAGAATGCCATTGGTATTTTCTGTGATTTGTCAAAGGCATTCGACTGCGTTGATCACGAGACTCTTTTGCTTAAACTGAGCCACTATGGCATTAAAGATTTTGCACTTAGTCTCATTGCGTCTTATCTCAGCAACCGAGTCCAAAGAGTATGTGTCAATGATGTAAAATCATCCGGATCAGCCTCAGTAATGGGTGTACCCCAGGGTTCTATTCTAGGTCCATTCATGTTTTTGGTCTACATAAATGATTTACCACATTTTGTCCAAAATACTTGCGATATTGTACTATTTGCTGATGATACGTCTTTAATTTTTAAAGTCGATAGGATGAAAGACAATTTTGACGATGTAAATAATGCATTATCTCAAGTTTCTGAATGGTTTACGGCAAATAATCTCCTTTTAAATGCTAAAAAAACAAAGTGTGTTGAGTTTTTATTACCTAACACGAGAACTGTCAGTAAAAATTTAAAGATAAATAATGAACCTTTGAAAACTGAGGAGTCCACAGTGTTTTTGGGGTTAACCCTGGATTCAAAGCTACAATGGGGCACCCATATAGCAACGCTTGCTGGCAAACTTAGCTCTGCTGCTTACGCTGTTAGGAAGATTCGACAGTTGACTGACATAGAAACTGCAAAAATTGTTTATTTTGCATATTTCCATAGTATTATGTCATACGGAATCTTAGTATGGGGTAAGGCAGCCGATATTGGAAAAATTTTTGTTTTGCAGAAGAGGGCAATCCGCGCAATCTATAATTTGAGGCCGCGGGATTCCCTTCGAGAAAGATTTAAAGAGATAGGCATTCTTACAGTAGCTTCACAATATATTTATAACAACATAATATTTGTCAGACAAAACATTTTAAGTTACAAAAAAAAGAGTGATTTGTCCGATAGACCAAGTAGAAATCCAAATAGGCTCATGTTTCCTGGGCTGCGCCTCAAGAGGGTCCAAAAGACATTTTTGAGAATGGGCGTGACGTTTTACAATAAAATTCCACAGTCAATCTTAGACTTGCCTCTACACAAGTTTAAGAAATCAATTAAATCTGCTCTCATGAAAAAAGCATATTATACAATTGAAGACTATGTAAATGATAAAAAAGCGTGGATATAATTCGCTCCAGTGATTCATAAGACAGTTATAACTATCCTGTGTTCAATAACAATTGTAAAAATTTTATTTTTTTTGAAAAGAGCAACCGCCGAGTTTCTTACTGGCTCTTCTCGGCAGGAAAGGCATTCCGAACCAGTGGTAGATTCATTGACGATTCAAAAGTGCTTGTAAAAGTTTATTTGAATAAAAAAAAAATATTAAAATATTAATATTAAAACACTTTAATTAATAAGTATTTTTTAAATTGCTACCTAAAGCAGTATTCAGTTTTTCATTTTACAAGTTATTTGCCAAAAGAAAGTCAAAATCTTTTTTCTTCTTCTTCAAGGACTTCTAGGGAATTTTTTTGAGGGAAAACGGGTAAAATCAAAAGCATGAGTGGTAACACTCGTTTTGAACTTGTTGTTATGTCTCCAGTTAGGGTTTCCAAAATGTTTTTTTCTTAATTAATTAATTAATTTTGTATGAAAGTTTTTGATAATTAATTTTCACTTTTTACCACCGCCATTGTGTTTATAGGGTCAAAGTGCATGGGTGGTTGCTGGTAAGTTATACACATTAACAAACACCTTGTAGATTAAAGTAAAGTATACTACCTATATCAGTATTTACTATTAGAGTTTTGTAAAATATACACACTGATGCATCGATGCGTATATTTTACAAAATTAATTACAAAAATAAAGTATTTTTAAACGACTCCAAAAAAAAGGACAGGTTCTCAATACAACGCGTATTTTTTTTTTTTTTGGCGATGTTACTCCATAACCCCGTGAACCGATTTCAATACTTTTTTAAATTTGAAATGACTTATATCGTCAGGTTGGTCCCATTTAAATTTGGTGAAGATCTGATGAATATCTTCGGAGATGGAGGACTGAATTCTTCAATGAATAAGAGCAAATTGCTCATGATGAGAGTGTGTGTAGGAGTGTGTGTGTGTGTGTGTAGGTGTGTGTGTTTAACCATGCACACTTCATAGCATATATACATATTAGATATGCTAAATTTTTATTCGGCATTTCAATATTTTTACAAAACCTACTCGTATTAATTAGTGTGAAAACTATGCATACTAAATTTTGGACACTATCCGTACATCCAGCTCATTTGGGAAAACCATCGTTAAATGTCACTAATATTTTCCAGCAAATTCGCGAACACTCTAGAAACACTATTTAGGTGAGAATTAATTTACGTTTTGGTAAACACAAACGTAATTTGAGAACATGTTAACGCAAATTCAACCGTAAACCTAGAGCACGTGAGTAGAGAGTTCTAAATTGTTTAGTGATATTAGGTCCTTTTACAATAATATACAAGGGAAGATGATAAATGCGAAACGGCACATGCTTTAACCCAAAATCGCTTTATCCCAAAAAACATGATAGATATAGAAACTGTCTGGAAAAGCTTTAAATATAAAAAAGGCTTGCAGAGTTGATATTTTACGATAAAAAATATTAATCTTCAAAAATAAAATCATTTAATTAAATAGATATAAGTAGGAAAAATAAGTTCTTTGAAAAAAGATGTCTACCTTATGTTATAGCAGAGGGTAGGGTTCATTTAAGTGGAAAGTGATTTGTTTCAAAGCGATGAACCCCTAACAAGGATATTGTATATTATTATTAAAAAATATTTACAAAAATACAATATACCTATATAACATCCTCAAAAATAATATAATTTAATGGGTCCCAATTGCTGCGGGGTAAGATCCAAGCAGCCAGTGGTCAGGGCTCCAGAGTAAGGAACCTCCTCACAATGCGTGCCGTTTTATTAATTAATTATTATTATTACTTTAGTCAATATTAAATGTAACAATAAAACTGAACTTAAAAAATTACGACGTAAGCAGTTTTAAGATTGCCTCACGTAGACAGGACAGGCACGTCAGTTGAAATAAAAGTTATGTCACAAGATGTTGTTGATCGCACGAAGTGATTATACTCTCTTGGGTAGGTACAAGCTACCAATTTTATAGTGAATTTTCAAACCAATATCCGTTTTACAGTTTATGGATAAAAGCATTTAAGCGAAGTAGAGAAAATAAATCTCTGCGGTTTATTGACCGTTTTTAATGATTCCTTCAGCCATTGCGTTCTGTTTGAACATTTTATTAAGTGATGTTGGCAATCTACGAATGAAGCGAATCATAAATAATATGGATCGAAGTTTTCTAAGAGTTTCGTATGATCACATTATAATTATTATTATTAGTTTTTAATTTAATTATATTATTTTTTTGACGACCTCCCAGGTGCAGTGGTGAGCGCTGTAGGTAGTCTTATAGCTGGGAGGTCTTGGTTCGATTCCCTGCAGGGGCAATTTGGGATTTTTTTTATTTCTGAATTGTCTCTGGTCTGATCTTGGTGGGAGGCTTTGGCCGTGGCTAGTTACCACCCTACCATCAAAAACGTGCCGCCAAGCGATTTAGCGTTCAGGCACGATGGCGTGCTAGAAACCGTTTAGGGGTATGGGTTGAATACTGATATACTTCTTCCAAGTTAGCCCGCTAACATCTTAGACTGCATCGTCACTTACCATCAGGTGAGATCGCAGTCAAGGACTATCTTGTCATCGAATAAAAAATTCGGCATTCCGAACCAGTGGTAGATTCATTTGACGATTCGAAAGCACTTTGTAAAAGTTTATTTGAATAAAATAATATTCTATCTATATATATAAAATTCAAAGTCCTGACTGACTGATTGACTGACTGAGATATCAACGCACAGCCTAAACTACTGAAGTTAGAAACTTGAAATTTTTACAGTTGGTTCCTTTTATGACGTAGGCGCACACTAAGGAAGGATTTTTGAAAATCCAACCCCTAAGGTGGTAAAATAAGGGTTTGAAAAGTCGAAATTAACGTGAGCAAAGCCGCGAGCAAAAGCTAGTTCTATTTTAAAAAAAAAATATCAAAATTCGGTTTGTCTCTTCTATCCACTTTAGTTCGAAATCTAAATATAAGCTCATGTTCTATTATACGCAACATACAAATCCAGTGGACATATTCAATTTCATGGGCAACCAACGCTTCGGTATAAATAGCCGTTCTTCCGTTCCGTGTATCAATTGGCGGACCGATTTATGAGTCTCGAACGTTTTGGTGTAAAATGAAATATGATGGGGCATAAAAATATTCTAAAAGAACGGACTTGTGAATGGAGTTAGGATTGAATTTTACTGGTTTTAGTTTTACTGTCAAATTTTTCAGTTAAATCTCGTAAGCTTATTACATGCTACTTTCAAGTCTTATTTAGCATCAATTTCGTATATTGTATATCTCATTTGCTTGCCCTTAAAGGAAAACTATTAATTATTTTGCCCCATCCCTGTAAATGAAGGTTCTTCAAACTGACGTAATTATAAAATATCAAAGAAGAATAAATGAATATTAAAATTTACATTTACCAATTATTATAATCATTAATTGAAGTTGGTTGTCGTTACATCGAAAGTTTGAAAGCTTTGAAAAAGTTTTGGACCGTCTGCAAAGTTTTATTTAATTGGTTAGTGTCTCCTTGAGCATTCTTAAAGAAAAGTGATATAATTATTAAATACAATCGTACATATTTACGTTACATAGATAGGTACATTATTTGATGATTTTATGCTACATGGTTGGTTCAAAGGATTTTTGAAAGTTTTGCTTCGCCGCAGTATTTGACTTACCAAGGATCTAAGCCAAGGATATTTCTATCTAATATAGTACAAACTCCTTGATCTAGTATGCCGCAGCGGTACCGCAGATGCAACGCACCTATTCGTATGCTGAGATCTATACAGTATGCTCTCACTCAGCTCGGACTTAAGATACAGTTGAAACGAGACACAAATATGCTCTGACATAAATTTGTCTCGTTTTAACTCTGTCTTGAGTCTGATCCGAGAGAGAGTACGGTTTATAGACAGCCTTAGACTTTACAATTCCGAAAAATAAATCTTTAAATTTAGCGCACATTATATTTGTTTTATACCAAAAATACACATCGTAACTTATTTGGCACCAATTAGTAACGTCAAAGGCAGGAGCTGATGTTTTCAATATTTCATTAGAGCTTTGGAAACAGGTTTTTAGCCAAACAATTATTATGAACTGTAATTCAGGGTGATAAAGTTCATTTTGCCATATTGTGAACGAAGAAGAAAAACCTTGGGAAACAATACGTTGGCGGCAACAAGCTCAGCTTTTAATATTGTGCCGCGAAATCCTGTGACATTTCCTATGGTATTATAACGTCATTTAACTTTTTAAAAACATCAAAGTTCGATAAACGGGTAAACGTACCTACTGAATTTGGTAAACGGTAATGGTAGATACTGAGAATACTTTAAAGTAAGAGATAAATAAGTTTTAAAAGAGTTTGACTCCAGGGTTATAGACATACCCCTACTTATAATATATTATGTAATACGAAAGCCTGTTTGTTGGATTATGCAGCATCAACAATTCGAAGTGACTTTTTCAAAGGGTCTGATGTTCGATTCCTGGCATGCACTTCTAACTTTTCGGAGCTATCATGTGCGTTTAAGGCAATTAAATATCACTTGCTTAAAGGATGGTGGAAAACATCGTGATGATATCTGCATACTTGAGAGTTCTCTATAATGTTTTTAAATGTTTGTGAAGTCTGTAAATCCGCACTTGGGTTAACGTGGTGGATTATATGCTCAACTATTCTCATTATGAGAGGAGATGATAATGATGAGGTGAGGATACGAAGAGAGACTGAGGCTATTTTTAAGGAAAAACAGTGCTTTTCCTTAAAAACTGTAATTTACATATTTATATCTATTTCTACTTATTACAATGTTTTCAATTTATTCGCAAAGATTGAATATATAAGACGTAAGACTTAAGTTAAATTTTTTCTTGTTGAAATAATTATTTATTATTTATACGAAAAATGTTTAAAAATGTAGGCACCTACTTATTTTTATGAAAGGCTCCCATTAAGCCCTTCCAGAGAGATGAAGCTTTTATGACTTTTTGAGATGCTTTATTATTTCTTAGCCTGTATGTTAAGTTTTTTATGGGCTTTAAAATTTCCATACACCTAGTAGAGTGTTTTATGATTGTTTAAGTGAATACGGTTTTATGTGAGGGTGAAAGAACGATAGGTGAACTTTTATTTTGACTTCAAAATCCATAAAGCCAAATTGTTCTTAAATCGAAGTAGATAACATCGTTTCTTGTTATAGTTTTTAATTGTTACTTTCGCATTTATTATGGGAGCTTAGTATATCCAGATTCCAGAGGTATACTAGGCTCAACCTTAGTTTTAACCGATTTCCAAAAAAAGAAGAGGTTCTCAATTCGTCGGAATAGGTCGGAATCTTTTTTTTATGTATGTATATCCCCGATTACTCGAAGACGCCTGAACCGATTTGAAAAATTATTTTTTTGTTTGAAAGGCCAGGCAGGTCCCATTGTCGTCAGGTCAGAATCTGATGATGGGATCCTGGAGACATCGAGGCAACTCTTCAAATCTTATAGGCACAATTGATATACTTTGTAGTGGCGTTTGAAGTCGGTTTTGGAAAAAGAATTTTTACATTTTGCAATTGTACAATTGTTGATTCTAATAGCAACGATCGTAAGCCTATCTTACAACAGCTAAGTATGAATAAAACTACACGTTTTAGCTTGACCTGATTTCCGCAATTCGATTCACTACTGAAGTCCGAACTGTACATTTTGACTTTGATTTATCACCAACTAGACCATTGTGTAGAAATGTAAGGAGAAGTAAAAACGTAGAATCAGCTCTGTTCAAATAATTTAAATGAATTTTCTATTAATTTTAGCACCATAAATAACTTAGAAGCTTCGAGAAATTGTCATTACTATTGTTTAAAGATGTTACTCCAATTTGAAAAATCTTCCAAAAAATTAAATTCAATTTGAAAGAGAAAGTCCGTCGATTTTGTCGATTAAGTATAGTTATTTTAACTTTCTTTTAAATTATGTAAATTACTGGAAGAAAGGTACTAAAGATTTAATTATAGAAAGCATTGTTTAAAAATATAATTCTCTCAATGATAAGTTTTGAATTTCTTTATTATTCAATGAGTCCTTGACTGTGATCTCACCTGATGGTAAGTGTCGATGCAATCTAAGATAGTAGTGGGCTAACTTGGAAGGGGTATGGCAGTGTAGATTTAACCCATACCCCTCATCGGTTTCTACATGCCGGAACGCTGAATCGCATGGCTGTATGTCTTTGACGGTAAGGATGTAACTAGAAATAAAAAAATTATGACATAATTCAAGTTAATATTCAATTGTAATTTAGTTGTAATCGCCTCGTGAGCATTCGACACTTCGCCCTGCTGGCCGACCGCCAGTCCGGTACATTCGTGCAATGGACCGCCCAGACCAGACTTATTATGGTCGGTCCATAATATGGGCGACCTTCTTCGCCCTCTAGTACCCTACACTTTGCCCTACAGGACAAGGCGCAAAACAACAATAAAACGTAAATACACTTAAAACTTCAGAAAAGCTTTAAACGCTAGCGAAACAATATTTATTTAAACGGTTATAAATAAAAAATTCTTTTCAAAAAACCGACTTCAAACGCCACTACAAAGAATAAAAATAATTTTATTTTGTACACGTTTGTTGAAGTCGGGCGGCTTAAATAGAAACGATGAAACCGATACGCGATGCTTACCCGATTTCAATAAGCGTGTCTCTTATATGTCACCATAAGGTAAGCGTCGCGCATCGATTTCATCGTTTCTAGTTAAGCCCGCCCGACTTCAACAAACGTGTACAAAATAAAATTATTTTTATTCTTTGTAGTGGCGTTTGAAGTCGGTTTTTTGAAAAGAATTTTTATTTTAAGCATTTTAGTGTAGCTTGTTCCTGCTCTCTTTCTCCCCTCCCTCCAACACTACGGTACTAAAGTAGTCTATACTTGGTACCTACAGTACTTATTAACAACACACAATTTCTAAAGAGCTAGGACCAGGAGGTCCATGATGTAGTCCATGCTTGGTACCAACAATATCAATTCGAAAGCGACAGTTCGTAATCCCTCCAACCCTGCAGTATCAGGATTGAGGAGCTAGAACCTTGAATTTTATATGTAGTATATGCTTGGTACCAACAATATCAATTCGTAAGCGACAGTTCCTAAATCCTCACAGATTAGGTAGGCAGTACCCCTGCAGCATCAGTATTGAAGAGCTAGGACCTTGAGCTCCACGATGTAGCCTATGCTTAATACTAACAATATCAATTCGCAAGCGAAAGTCCCTAAATCCTCACAGTTTAGGTAGGCAGTACCCTGCAGCATCAGGAGTGAAGAGCTAGGACCTTGAGCTCCACGATGTAGACTATGCTTAATACTAACAATATCAATTCGCAAGCGAAAGTTCCTAAATTCTCACAGTTTAGGTGGGCAGTACCCTGCAGCATCAGGATTGAAGAGCTAGGACCTTGAGCTCTACGATGTAGGCTATGCTTAATACCAATAATATCAATTCGCAAGCGAAAGCTCCTAAAACCTCATAGTTTAGGTGGGCAGTACCCTGCAGCATCAGGATTGAGGAGTAGGACCTGAAGCTCTAAGATCTAGTATATGCTTAGGCTAAACATACCAATTCGTAAATGACAGTTCCTAAAACCCCATAATTTAGGGGGAAAGTACCTCTGCAGCATCAGGCTTGAAGAGTTGAAGGTAAAAAAATTTATGGGACCATTTCGCGAGCTTCCTCTGTCGATAAAAAAAAAATCGCGTGAATCGGTCCAGAAACCCCGGAGTAATCGGCGGGCATACATAGAAAAAAAAAAAAAAATATACCGGCCGAATTGATAACCTCCTCCTTTTTGGAAGTCGGTTAAAAATAGCCGTATATTTCGAGGAGGATGAAGCATAAAACTAACAAACAACAAACTTTGGAAGACGTAAAAGACTGTCACCCAGAGTTATTTTAAACTCGTAAAGTTTTAAATGGGCACATTCGTACTCGTAGAATTTTTACACCGACCTAGTGTGCAAAATATACAGGACTGACAAATGTAAACTGAAAATTTGAAACACCCCCGACATGTGAAATAAAAAAAAATTTAATTCGCCATATCTTTGTGGTGGCGGCCATCTTGGATTTAAAATTTATCATGGTTTCTACTAGTCAAACTCTTTCATTTGATACCTATATTCAGGGGAATTGAGAAAAAAATATGTGCTCCGCCATTTTGTGGCGGCGGCCCTCTTGGACCGATTTTCATCAAACATAGCTAGCACACACAAACACACACAGACACGTTATAAAACCCCGCGTTTTTGCGTCGGGAGTTAAAAATTAAAATCGTAGTGTAGGAGGAGAAACATATGGCCTAATTGTTACAGAACATATCAAACGATCAGTCAGCACACTTGTCTCGGAGATCAGTGAATTCGACGGTCCCGGATATTATCACTACTAACGTCTTAGTAACCGACTCAATACCTAAGTTTTCTTATTCAATTTGTATGCGGAAAGATCTAGGAAGCCATCGCATTATTATCCCAAGGAAACTCCAACTATTTTAATATGAATAAAGGAAAGGCGTCACGACTCCTCATCGCTGGCAATGAGGATTACTATATTCATCATTGCTCAGGGTTTCCGTCATTGTTCGGTAAAGAGAGAGATTTGGGTACAAAAAGACGAAATTGCCGCATTTTCTGATTGGGATTTGACTGTTGTCAAAATCTGGATATTCATTCAATTACAATCGAAAATGTAACATTTAAGAAGTACCTAGTACGTAAGAAGTGTATGGAGCTACTTACTTTTGACGTCATGATTTAGTAATGTTCTCTTCGTCTGACAGGAAACTTAAAAGCTCTACATTTTCGAGACTAGTTAAGATATTAAAAAAAGAAAAATGACATTGTGTTTATTAAAAAAACCTTTTCTTTAATTTTTTTAGCGAGCAAACGAGCAGGCCGGTCACCTGATGTTAAGTGGTTACAGCCGCCCATGATTTCTAGCATTTGAGGCACCACCAACGCGTTGCCGGCTTTTCAGGAATTTGTTGGTCCGCCCCTTGAATAACCCCATGTCGTAATGGGAATACCGTCGCAGGAATTTTAAGTAATTAAAAAAATTTTAGTCAATTTGCCAATTCCACGCAAACGATGCCGCGTTCGGTGTCTAGTTTATTAGCATGGTTTACAAATAACTTCATGTTTACATTCCCAATTCCGGTACGATGTAACATGTAACGAACATGAGTGATCGCGCGTCACCGCTTCCTGCTGCGTGGCTTGCTCTGGCATATCGTCACAAGCGCTGTCAGTGTGATAAATGACAATCGCTTGTTGTTATTCGCAGTCATACACAATCGCAGGCATTGTCTGAGGTAAATGTGTAAGGAATACCATGTTTATGATGTACACACGCTGAAATTTTAATGGTTGTTTTCCCATAGCGAAATGATTTTGTCTTAGTAGTAATGTAATATGAGACAAATAAATCTATTAAAATCAAAAATGCCAGATTTTCTACTCAAAAGTCTACTAAAATCAAAAATGCCATATTTTCAACTCAAAAGTAGTCTAGAACCATTAGTATCCTTGCGATAGCTTCGCGCGTGCAAATTAGTTTATGCTGTATAACTACGCGTAGTAATAGTTCATGTCAGTTGTATGTCGATACGCCAATGTCAGCTTTTCATTTTTCTGAACAAAATTTTACATCAAAGGCTAATATTCATGGTCTCCCTTTTATTTCTCATGCTATGTTATTTAACAAAAAATAATCCTTATGATGAAGCCTTCCGATCGGTATGATAAAGATACAGGTTAATTTTTTTTCTCGTATAGCGGGTTCGAGTCCCGGTTCAACCAGCCAATTATTTAAAAATCTATGAATGCAGTTTAAATTGTTTTTTAAATTAAAATGAAGTCTTCTTTCAGTAAAATGTTCCATCTACAATATTTAAGGTACTTCCCCTCCATGTGGCATAGCCGTGGGACGCCCTGTATATCAGTCGTGAGTGATGAATGACTAATTTACGGGTCGTGCAACCACTAAAAATCACATTCAAACCGCCACGTCTGTCCCTGGCGTATCAAACATTTAAATACTCATCTTCGAACTTTTGTCCTTTGAGACCTTTTTCTGGCGGTTCAGTAGACTGGAAAGATATAATGGCCATAATTATCTCGGCGGTTGGTCATTGACCAATGTCGATAACCAGTAACCACAGCTCAAGGAGAGCTCAATTTCAATTCCCTACTGCAATATACCTACTACCAAAGATCATCTTAACAACATATATTCTTTGGTTATACGTAGCAGCTTAGACTCGTTATCTATATATATAAAATTCAAAGTCCTGACTAACTGATTGACTGACTGAGATATCAACGCACAGCCTAAACTACTGAAGTTAGAAACTTGAAATTTTTCACAGTTGGTTTCTTTTATGACGTAGGCGCACACTAAGAAAGGATTATTGGAAATTCCACCCCTAAGGGGTTTAAATAGGGGATGGAAGTTTATATGAAACTCCGTCATTTTTCAAGCTGTTTCCATCAAAGTTGGTATTAGAGCTTTCAGTTAAAAATAAAGAAGTACGTGTGTCACAGTTTTTGGAAAATTCCACCCCAATACCTAATTCCACGCGGACGAAGTCGCGGGGGCAAAAGCTAGTTAGTATTATTCCGTATTTCCTGCCACACATAAAGTGTGGCAGGAAATACGGATGCCGGCAGAGCATTTCATAATTAGAGTATTTATACTACCTAATATAGGTAAGATTCCATACCTTAGTGGTTCGTTTCAGACACGTTGAACTCAAGCTTTTCGTGCTTGTAGTTTGGATTTCAACCAAATGAGGATGCGAACGCGAACGCAGAACAAGGATTGTGAAATTCCTGAGCGCACTCTCCAAAAAATTATCCGATAGAATACCGATAGACAAGCAAAAGATAGCAAGGCTAAAAAGAAATAGGTTCATACCTATTCAAGTGTTAATAACATTTTATTTGCTGTTACAAAGTATCTGCACTGTAATTAAAGTTCTAGTCGTAGACTACATAAAATTTTAGTATTTCATTTACAAAGTTAAGCGTTCAAATTGTGCATACATTCCTTATAAAGCTTAGTGCACACATTATGAAAGTCGCCTTCTCGTTTCAGTTAATTGCACAACGCTTTTAGCTATTTAAGTGCTAAAGGTCGAAAGGCATGCATCTCGCAAAGCGCTTGGGAAGTCTGAAATGCTACTACCATCATGTGCACTTGATTGCCTTGGGGCTATAGTCTAAGAGCCAGTATTTAGATTAAAAATCATTATAGTTTTCTTAAGCTGGGACTACGCTTTGCTTACTGAACGTGAACAATGAATCAATCTGAAATTGAAATCTGAAAACACAGTGGTATTCAATAACAGATTTTAGACCTGTAATTTCTTAAAAATAATAGTTTTATAGTTTGAATATTTTTTGCTTTTCACTTATTGCTTAGAAATTTAAATTTAAATATGTCATGATTGTATTGTAAGCGAAATTGAAGTTTTATATATTATTGACAGATATTTATTTGTATTTTTAATTAAAAAAAATCATTGATTCCACAAAGTAAGTAATTAAATTATTATAAAAAATATCCACTACTACATAATTAAATAACAAACACAAGTAAGAATTGAGAGATGAAAATGACGTGACGGACGAAGACTCATTGTCTTGTAAATAAATCGATGAGTAGCGAGGCAAGGCAACATTATAAAATTCTACTTCCCCTAACAATATGTAAATTTTCAACATAATCGGGAGTATTATTAACGAGCTTACTAATTATGTGTCAGATTGACGATGTGGCTAATTTTATTGCGCATCGTACTAATATTATGAATGTGAAAGTTGGTTGGTTGTTAACCAATCACGCCGCAACGTCTGAATCGATTCGGCTGTTTGAAACAAAGATAAATTAAAGTCTGTAATAACACATAGGCTTTTTATCCCGGAAAGTAAGAGAGTTCCCGCTGGAATCAAAAAAGTCATAACTCACAAGAAAGAAGTCGCGGGTATCAGCTATAATTCCATAAAATAAACTAAATTGACAGATCTATATCTAATGCTATTTTTTCCGCAGGGAGTATTCTGAATACGGTAACTTGAGACCTGTCAATGTAGTGTAGTTTAGAGATTGTTAATGGCAGGATTAACCACAATATATGGTTTAAGTTTAGCAATAATTTTTTTATTGCCTTTTCAACTTAACAAAACAAGCCTCCGTCTCTTGGCTTATTACAACCCTTGACGCCTTGCTTCGCCTTAGCTGTTTACAGAGCTGTAATTAAGTATAGCGCAGCGAAAATGGGACTGCGGTTAATGTCCTCTATTACTTATGTTCGACATACTTTACAACTTTACAATCCTTACTAATATTATAAATGCGAAAGTGTATTTGTTTGTTGGTTTGTCCTTCAATAACGCTGCAACAGAGCTACAGATCGACGTGATTTTTTGCATGGGTATAGTTGAGGACCTGGAGAGTGATATAGGCTACATTTTATCTCGGAAAATCTGAGTTCCCGCGTTATTTTTAAAATCTAATTCCACGCGAGTGATGCTGCGGGCCTAACTGTAATAATAAGTTGAAACTTAATGCAGTTAACTTTAATGATAGGTACATAGGTAAACAGTAAAAAGATGAAGAATAACAACTTTTCGAAGAGTTCGAAGAGCTGATGATCGATGGGATCCCAAGGTTCTGGAGTGGCGACCCCGCAACGGTAAGCGCAGTGTTGGCAGACCCCCCACTAGGTGGACCGATGACATCAAATGAGTCGCAGAGAGCCGCTGGATTCAGGCGGCCGCAACGCAAGACCCAGGCCTGTGGAAGTCCATGCAAGAGACCTATGCCCAGCAGTGGACTTCTATCGGTTGATAAAGAAGAAGATCACCAACACGTGTTGTCGCACGTCTAAAGGTAAACTGGTAGATAAAGATTTAGTTTAGTCCGCCTTTTGTACTATTTTCTGCAATAAATTAGTGAATAAAAAAAAGTTCCTTCGTGTTGGATGTTAGCTATATTTTAGGGAAAACTTATTTGAAAATTATGTATGTCAGCATATTCTAGTGTGCCATAAAAAAAATCTGCCAAAGCTTCTAAATCCAACACAGCTTTTTTGTAACTCTCCCTCAAACGTGATGTGGAGGCGGAAGTGCCGGGTTTTAAATTATGGCATAAAAATATAAATTAAATGTTTAGGGGAAACGTGATCATTATTTTAAATCGTATACAAAAAACCAGGGCGTTTATTTCTCATACAAAAATCAAGCCTGCCATACGTGCAGCGCAAAACCAAAAGCGTTCCAATTTTAATTTTTTTTTGTACAATTAATTTAGTTTTAGTTTAGATAGTTAAGTACAAATGTTATTAAATTTTTAAGGTACAAATTCAATACGTAGGTAGGCTTAATAAATAATCTGTCTTTAATAGTGAAAAATTTGCAATCTGCATGTACAAAATACATATTATGTCGCTTTGTACATGCAGAATTTTGTACAAAATGACATAATATGTATTAACTAATTATACGTTAAAATGACAAAAACATAAGCCATTTCGTGTAAAATTAAAAAAGGCTTTAGACTACTTTATTATAAAATAGCTTTTGCTTCGCTCACGCTAAGTTTGATTTTTAAACCCCCTTTTTACCCCCTTAGGGGGTTGAATTTTCAAAACTCCTTTCTTCACGGAGGCCTACGTCATAATAGCTATCTGAATGCCTTTCAGCCCGATCCGTCCAGTGATTTGAGCTATGCATGATAAATCAGTTAGTCAGTCAGTCAGTCCCCTTTTCCTTTTATATATTTAGAATAGATACAAAAAAGCTTTTACATTCAGATTTCAATTCCCATATTTTCAACGCTAAAATCGCACATTGATTCGACCTCAATCTTTTGAACACTTACTTTTTCGCCGTTAAGGTAATAGCGGGTAATTTATCGCGAGAAAGTTACCGGAATACCAAAATATTGGTTCACTGGATGTGAATTTTTTAATTCATAATATTCTAAAATATTTGTACTTAATTATGAATTTTGAGCCTTTTATCTAAATTCACTTTGAAATAGAAATTCACTTTGAGATAGAAAAACACGATAGCAAACGATTTTCTCGACAAAAAGTTTTCAAAACTCTGCTCTAAAATTTTAGTTTTTTAGTTTTGTTTTTATGTGGATAAGAACAATTTTCAAAGTCGTTATGAATTTTTCGTTGTTGTCAACTTAAGTGCCATGCTCAAGGTATCATGCCTTACCATACTCCCATACCATACTCGGTATAAGTTAGTTGAATCAATCAGTCTCACATTTGTAATGAATATAAGGAAGTTGAAGCCCCTTAACTAAAAGTAATGGATACAAATCCGTATCCCTATACCTAATGTAAAAACTATTTTAGAAACTTTATGACTTAAAAGGCTTGATATTATCAATTACTATCCTGAAAAATTAAAATAAATATTCACTAATCCGAGGAATAACGTTAAACGTAACATAACATTTTTTTTTGAAAATTTGACAAAATATAAAAATTATTCCTCGGTTAAACGTTACTCGGCTATATGGTGAAATTGGCAATTAGTTAGGTTTTGTATTTCAATACTGAAGTGATAAAGAAGAGAATAAAATTATTATCAACTAGACGACTTCGTCTGAATGGATTAAGTAATTTTCCGGGATAAAAAGTAGCCTATGTGTTATTCAAGATTATAATCTATCTCTGGGCTAAATTTTAGCCAAATCAGTTCAGTCGTTGTGGCGTGATTGAGTAACATCCAAACGTTCGCATTTATAATATTAAATAGGAAATAGGATAGGATAATAGGATTATAAGTGAAAAAAAGACGTGTGGCACTCGGGGACTGCCGCGGTAAAGCTATTGCATATCATTTTTTATCAACGCCATCTAGCGGTGAGAGGAGTCCCGTGTCAGGTTATTTTCGTTACGGAATTTCTGGATTCGGTCTCCACGCTCAAGGCCCGCGATAGAAGCTATGCAATAGCTTAAAAATAACATTAGAAGTCACTTCTAGATGTCGCTTATCAAGAACATCAACAAGAATGGGGCCGGTGTGTAAGTTAAATCTGCGTTAGTCTACAGTCGTATATAACTGGAAATACGGCCAGCGCGGGAAATTTATGTGGGGGTCGTAGTAAGTGTCTTCGCCTTAATATCTCGTTTTGTTTGGCCTCCAAAGCTTTTGAAAAAAAGGCCTGGATAAAATGCGGTGTAATAAAAAAGTTTACTTTTTGTCACGTAACTGAACTTTTTTTTTCTTGTTAGATAGGCTTGTGCTTGACGACAATCAAGGATGGAAAGCACTGATGAGCTCTAGGTTGGAGCGCGCTTGCCTAGAAGATGCCTATTCACTTTTGCCATGTAGGTACTAAAATTAATTAAAAATTAAATAATTTCGTTTCTTTATAATATTTATCTAACTTTAGTATTTGTTGTTCAAGTACAGGATATAACTGAATTTACAAACAAGTTTCATATTCTAATATGAAATAGTTTTTGACATAATTCAAATTAAATCTCCAATTTGAAAGCCGCGCCCATTTCGTCAATTTTAAGAGAAAAATTAAAAAAAAATATATTTTTGTACTCTGTTCAAAATCGTCTTTAAAAATATACATCGCAAGTCTATGTAACGCAATAAAAAATATTTTACTTCGCACACGCTTCTATGAGAGCCCCCCCCTGAAATAAAGCTTTTTATATTTTTTTATGCACTATTCGGCTGAAGGCCATCAGTTTACATATTATATTCAAATTTGAAGTAATTACGTTCAGTAATTCAGAAGTTATAAGGCTCTAATAGACGGACAAGTGCAAATTCACTCAAGTAGACGCAGAGACCTCGGTCAAATAAAACAACTGTGAACATAAACAGGATAATATAACGTATAGGTATAGGTATGTAGTTACTACTTATAATACATATTGCTTACGGCCGACATTTGGGAGGTAATTTTGAAGGATAACGACTCATAAGCGATGCTTCAGAGCTCCTGATTATGGAGGACTACTCGCACACATTAAGTGACCTGTTGGTTGTGAAATAAGTATATTTTGATTTGGGTTTTTATAACTGTATAAGTGTATATATGTTACCGGCCAAACCCGATTTCAGGACAAACTAGTTTTGCCTAGGCTAAACTAGTTCTATCGTCAAATAACGTGCCGCCAAGCGATTTAGCGTTCCGGCACGATGGCGTGTAGAAACAGATTAGGGGTACATTCAGCATAATATGTTCAGTGTATGGCAGTCCATATCCCTTCCAAGTTAGTTCGCTTCCATCTTAGATAGCATCATCACTTACTATCAGATGCGATCGTAGTCAAGGACTAAATCGAATAAAAAAAAACATTGTTCCTACGTTGTTGTTCATACTCAATCTTCTTCTTTATCAAACAATATACCACAACTACAGGTCTCGGTGTTGCGCCGCCTGTATCCAGTACTTCCTACGACTGGTCTGATGTCTTCAGTTCACCTGCCAACACAGTGCTTCCCGGTACGGGTGACTACTCCAGCGCTTTGGGACCTCAACGATCACCAGCTCATCAAACTACGTGCCCCACCCATTTCTACTTCATAATCAATGACAGAAAGCACTGATGACGAATCATCAATTATCATCACTTAATATAAAACATAAATAGTCTGATGACTGTTTCATCATCAAATTCCTTGTCCTTGGTCGGCACAACATGTCTTTTTCTTCCACTCACTTCTATCATTCGTCAACTCATTATCTACTCCTCTTACACGCATATCCTCTTTCACACAATCCATCCATCTCTTTTTTGGTCTTCCTCTACTCTTTTGCCCTTCTACATGCGTATTTAACATTCTTCTACTAATATGGTTTTCTTCCCTCCTCATTACATGCCCATACCACGCGAGCCTATTACTCCTCATAGTCTGATGACTGTTTATGTTTTATATTAAGTTTTTGGGACTAAATAAATAAATAAATTACTCATCGTTACATGAACGTACACAATATTAAAGGGTAGGATTATTCAAAAACGGACCAACCGTATTGCTCCCTGCGGGTCACGATGTTAATGATACTACCCATAATTACAGTTACTTATTGTTATTGCGTGCCTTATTGTCACACAGATGAGAGGGGTCGACAGGTTTCATGTCAAAGGTTCCAAAGCCTCAATAGCCCAACGGTTCAAGGTGCGGACTGAAAACTGACAGGTCGCAGCTCCGAATCCAACCCGTTGCACTATTGTCGTACCCACTCCTAGCACAAGCTTTACGCTTATTTGGAGGGGAGAGGAGAATATAAGTCAAGTTCAGCTTGGCTAATATTCTTTAAAAAAAAACTTACTACTTTGTGGGTTTAACTACCGGGTATTTCTTACGCCGTCAATATCCCGGAAAATCAAGGAGTCCCTGCGGGATTTTAAAAACTATATCCATGCGGACGAAGTCTGTGTCGCTCTTCAGGTCCTCAACTATACCCATGCAAAAAATCAAGTCGATCCGTAGCTCTGTTGCAGCGTTAATGAAGAACAAACCAACGAACCAACAAACAAACACACTTTCGCATTTATAATATTAGTAAGGTTTTGATGGCGGAACACAGAATCTATTCAGGGATCTAACAAGGGTGTTATATAGTATAGATGTACATACCGGTCCATTTAATTTACTTACTCGATTAATCTGTACCGATCCCGACTTACGCTTCGATCGTCTGGAGCAATTCATGCGTGTTACACCAATTACACCAATTATAATTATTAATAGTAGCCTCCGATTCCAAAGGGGAAATTAATTAATATTATACAGCTGAAATCAACTGATATGGAATAAGCAAATTACAACTGTCTTTGATTAAAAATAATAATTTGTCTTAGCTATTCATAATAAATAAACTTAAAATTAGGTGACTAATAGCTAATAATAGAATTTCACAGACAGAAACTAAACGAACATAAGTACCTGAGTGCATAGCTGAAAAATTTTCTTTGCCATAGAATTTTTCTCAAAGTGAAGATTAATGTATATAAAGAAGTTTAACTTCAGGAAAGGTTGAAGTTGACATTACACTGGATAATTTAAGTTATTCTGAATTAATTTGTGTGAAAGAAGGTCAGAAATCGAGCATGAAACTCTTAAAGTTTTTTAATAAAAGACAGGTGGCGACCGCGGTTGATTTATAGACTTTTGCAATTTACCGAGCTTTCATGTTTAGCGTCGCGTAGATATAGGAGGAAATGGGCGGGGCACATCGTTCGAAGAGCTAATGGTCGATGGGTACCCAAGGTGCTGGAGTGGCGACCCCGCACCGGGAAGCGCAGTGTTGGCAGACCCCCCACTAGGTGGACCAACGATATCAAACGAGTCGCGGGGAGCCGCTGGATTCAGGCGGCGCAAGACCGAGGCCTGTGGAGGTCCATGAAAGTGACTTATGTCCAGCAGTGGACGACTATTAGTTGACGAAGAAGAAGAAGAAGATATAGGGATATTTGAACGAGCGAAGCGAGTTCTCTGAGTCAACTAGGGTGAATTTGCGCTTGTCTGCACTGGGCAGAGAAGTGTGTCCGTCCGAGTGTCTGTCAGAGCCCTAAAACTTCTGAATTACTAAACGTAATTACTTCAAATTTAAATATAATATGTAAAATGATGGCCTTCAACCGAACATTGTATAAAAAAATATAAAAAGCTTTATTTCAGGGGGGCTCTCATAAAAGCGTGTTTGAAGTAAAATTTTGTTTGTTGCGTTACATGACTTGCGATATATCTTTTTAAAGACGACTTTGAACAGAGTACAAAAATATTTTTTTATTTATTTTTCCCTTAAAATTGACGAAATGGGGGGCTTTCAAAGTGGAGATTTTAATTTGAGTCATATGTCAAAAATGACAAGATATTAGAACTTGTAACTTGGTGGTAAATTCAGTTATATCCTGTACTTGAACAACAAATACTAAAATTAGATAAATATTATAAAGAAACGAAATTATTTAACTTTTAAGTGGAGATTTAATTTGAGCCATATGTCAAGAACGACAAGATATCATCTAGGATCAGAGTGCTTGTCAAGACGAATCAAACGCCTCCAAATTCGATGGGGTTACGTCGTTTCATTGCAGATTTTCTATAGCCACGTTCCAGGTCCATCATTAGACCCTGGATCATATCGATCCAAGTCCAGATAATTTGTCAAGACGAATCAAACGAGCCCAAAATCGACGGGGTTACGTCATTTTACTTCAGAGCTACCATAGCCACCTTTCGCTTCCATCAGACCCTATATTACAACTCTAAAAACAACTATTAATATACTCATATTACTAGATGATGCCCGCGACTTCGTCCGCGTGGATTAAGGTTTCTTGATTCCCGCAGGAACACTTTAATTTTCCGGGATAAAATGTAGCTTATGTGTTAATGCTGGGTATGAGCTATCTCCATTTGAAATTTCAGCCAAATTTCACACACACACACACACACACACACACACACACACACACACACACACACACACACACACACACACACACACACACACACACACACACACACACACACACACATACAAACTTTCGCCTTTATAATATTAGTGTGATAGTGTGATGTGATGTGATATGATAGTGTGTTATATAGTGTGATTAATTGTGCTCGTTTTCGCTATTTGTTATTTTCTACCATACCTTATTGCAGAAGCTTGCATATTCCAATTACGAATGCAGCAGCAAAATACATGCGACAGTGTTCAGCGAAACTGCGAACTTTTAACATAAACGGAGAGACACTTTGTCTCTTTTGCTCGGTTTTGCTTCATTCGAAAACTTTTACGTTTTAAGTTTGGAGCGTCTTCGGGAGGGCTTGAATTGTTTCTATTACGAGAACGTAGGTATAATAAGGAACTAAATGCTATATCAAGATTGCAATTTAATTTTCTCTTGAGCTTTTTACGTCTATTTATTTATAGTTCTAGCAATTAACGAGGGCGCGTGAGCTTTACTTGTGGTTACGTCACGACGTGTACGCACATTGCATAAGTGTGCGTGCCTGTCAGGAGCCTAGATGGGGGCGGTCAAGCTCTCGCTCACACTTATACAGATACGATACACACACAATCATGAGCCACGCGCCCTCTTGAATTGCAAGAACTATAGCAGGCTAATAACGATATCTTTTTATTATTATTTTATTTTTATTCAATGACAAGATAGTCCTTGACTGCGATCTCACTGTATCTACACGCCGTCGTGCCGGAACGCAAAATCGCTTGGCGGCACGTCTTTGACGGTAGGGTGGTAACTAGCCACGGCCAAAGCCTCCCACCAGACGATCTTTTCCCTCCACCCATCTCCACTTTAGTGGATACTGCTTTAACCATAAGTGCCAAACGCTTTGTTAACAAGGAATACATTTTATTTTCTTATAATTTTGATATGTATCTGGTTTTTCAGTATATTGACACAAAGTTCCTAAATTTTAAGTCAATTGGTATAACAAGTACCAAGTAGGAAATGAAAATTAAATGCTTACTTTCCAAAGATGAAAACAATAATACAAATAGCAAACTCATAAGAAGCTTGTAATAACTTTCAATTGCTTTATTGTAAGTACGATACTGTTAAACTTATTATAAATAGCTACTTAAAATTTATAAGACGTTTTACTGTGAGAGAGAACCAGAAGAAACCTGAAAATCTCGAGAGAAATGTGGGGAAATATTCTACATACATATTGCAGGAGTGCGCTGGCTTAACGCGCGCCGTTTCCCTCTTTCTTATAGGATACGACGTAATGCCGAGCTTATCCTACGAATCCTTCTAATTTCTACTAATACTCCTATCTTACCCTATCCTACCATTATTATATGTATAAATGCGAAAGTGGGTTAGTCAGTTGGTTAACTGGTTTGATAGTTTGTGCTTCAATAACAAAATAACCGAGCAACCGATCGACGTGTTTTTTTCGTAGGCACATTTGATAGTTGTAGCCGTTGGATCGGGCGAAACACGGGCGTGATTAAAGGTGCCACCTAGCTAGGTGCCTGGAGCACTTCGACCATCCGATGTGCCAGATCTATTTTCCACGTACTTTGAAACTGTGGAACCAACTTGTTGGTGTTCCCATTAAATTACAACATATTTTTTAGGGTTATTCAAGGGGCGGACCAACAAATTCCTAAAAAGCCGGCAACGCATTGGTGGTGCCTCAGGTGCTACAAATGTTCATGGGCGGCGGTAATCACTTAACATTAGGTGACTCGCCTGCTCATTTGCTCGCTAAAATATAAAAAAAAGGTTATGCGTGACCACCAAAAATTTTATTCAAGGTTTTTGCGGTTAGTCATAAAAATACTAGTTGAAGGATGAGAAGAATAAAATTCTACCTATTTAGTGGCCGAAGATTTTGGTGCTGCTAGTATATTACCGTTTTAGGATCACGCAGGAAATATTTATGCAGGAGAGGTGTTGGGTAAAATTGTAAATGAGGTACCAATGTATCTAACTTCTGGGCATTAATTCCATCCAGTTGGAGAAAGAATTTTAATTCAGTTAGGAGTTCTTATATAAGTTAACCGCAGAAACTTTTCTCCTTAGAATTCTTTTCTCCAACACCTCGTTAGGTGGAGAGAGAAATTTTATTACATTATTATATGAGTGGGTACCTATTTCCTTTGTAGCCCTTGCTTAAATTACAGACTACGAGCTTTAATATAAATAATGATCTGGAACTTTTCGTATATTTTTCATTCATAAGTATACTCGTAGAGTAATACATAAACTTATGTAAAGTAAGATTTTCTAGGGTTTCGTCTTTTTCGTACCCAAACGTTGCCAAGACTCTATTACTAAGCCTCCGCTGTAAACTGTAGGAAAATAACCATAAAAGACTTATTAACAATTTTATGAAAATATCTAGTACCATTATATTTGCCTAGAAGCTTCCATGTTCGGTTACCATTTAACAAAGTTCATTTTATACTTCGCAATGGAACTGTCAAAAGCGTACAGACCAATCTAAAACAAAGACAATAAAGCAAATCCGAGTGAACTACAGTTGGGAGGACATTGTCGCGTCAAAGTCTGTAGAAGATATACAAAAGTTTGTGATTGTGTATGGCTTTGACCCACTTTAATTTATATTATCCTGTCCTATTAACTATAAATGTGTAAGTGACAAGTGTATTTGTTTTTGTTGATTTGTCTTTTAATCTTACCGTATAGTTCTTGAAATTCACGAGGGCGCATGGCTCATGGTTGTGTGTCGTATCTGTATAAGTGGGAGCGAGAGCTTGCTCGCGCCTGACCGCTTCCACCTAGGCTCCTGACAGGCACACACATTTACGCAATATGCATGTATACGACGTAACCACAAGTAAAGCTTAAGCGTCCTCGTGAATTGAAAGAACTATTCGAGAGGTCGCCTTGATTTGCGTAGATAGACGGAATTTTTAAAAACCAAAATAAAAACAAACAAAAATGCTTTTTAAAAAACAGACTTCAAACGCTACTACAAAGTATAAAATAATTTTAGTTTGTGTTGAATAAAAAGGAAATTAAACTAAATTATTTTATACTTCGTAGTGGCGTCTTAAGTAGGTTCTTAAAAATAATTTTTATTTAATTTTATTTAAAGCTTTTTAGTGTAGTTGCACAGGATCAATCTATACATTCTCTGATAAAGAGCGATTTGTTCTTACTCACTGAAGAGTTCCGTCCTCTATCTCCGAAAATAGGTATTCATCAGATCGATACGTCCTTTCAAGTAAAAAAATATTTAAATCCGTCAAGATTTAACGGAGTTATGGAAGAACCTCCGTTTTTGAAAGAAAGAAGTTAAACTTAGTAAACGTTTCACGATAATACTTGATTTGGGAATCAAAAGTGCAACTAAATTCAAAACAAAATCAATAAAGCGAATCTGAATAAACTACAGCCCGAGGGGCTTGGTCACGTCAAAGCAAAGTCCGTGCAAGATAAAATACTAGAGTTAAGGGCTTTAAATCGCATTAACCAGTGAGTGTTTCAACTCAACGTTTCACGTGACATTGGATTTCACAAGATAAATCAGTAAATCCAGTGGACGTAGCTTCTATAATTATATAAGCTGGAAGAGGTAAGCGGAACGCCGTTTGTGACAATCTCAATGGCGCAGTATTGAACGCTATTACTGTGTATTTATAACATATAGGTACTTTTTCTTCTTGTAATGCCGTGTCCTGTCGGAGGTTGGCTATCAGGGCTATATGCTTCTGGACACTCCTGCATGGAACAATAGGATACTTTTGCTAAAGCACTGGCACATTTTTAAGCCACGATGCTCTTCTCCGACTAAGTAAGTGGTCTTCGGCCAGCTATTTTTTCTTGAATAATGAGCTGCAGGAGTATTTTTTGTTATTCTAAGGATGTGGCCAAAGTAGTCCTTAACAAGCTTCCGTACTTTTATGCTTTATACCTACTTTTAATATAATGCTTGCCCATTTCCATCTTCGATTTTATCATCATGTCTTGCTATCTCAGTCAAAGCCTTAGGTAGGTACTTATCACGAAAAACAAAGTTTATAAGACTGTAAATGTTAAATAAAATAGGTAATAGTTTACCACTTGACACTTAAGGCTATGTTCAGATGGCTGAATTGCGACGCGCGTTTTCAAATCGCGCGCTTAGACATCCTAATATATACCTAGCAACCGTTCACATGCGCGCGCGTTAACGCGCGTCAGCGAGCGTCAACGCGGCGATCAGAGAAAAAGTTTCTAGACGCAGACAATCGCGCGTTGACTCGCGCTTTGATATTAATGTAATGTCTGTTTGCTGTTCAGTTGAACGCGCGCTTTCATCGCGATCGCATGTAATTTTGTTAATTTTCGTAATTATATTTTGAGCTGAAGCAAATTGTCGAATGACTTTGTAGACATTCTAAAGTAATTAAAGAATTTAGATTCATGGTCTCTTAGATTCGGATATAGTGTCGCAAACAAACTGGGTCTATTTTTCAAAAATGGATGAACCCAATGTGTACGTTTTCTTTTTCTATATTTTTCTTTATAATATAACCACAAAATAATAGCCTTTTCCACGTCCATTTTCTACGTTCTACCGAATTAGACTGACGAGTACTCTCGCAACGCGCATTAGCGCTCATCATCTGAACTCTCTTCAAATTTGATCGCGCGTTGACGCGCGTTAACGCGCGTTACATGTGAACATAGCCTTAAGGTGTTCTTAGAACATAAATCTGTCTCGTTTTAACTCGAAACATAAAGTCTGAACTCTATCTATAGATCTCGGCCTAAGTCTCAAGCTTTGGTCTCAAGGCACATTTTATCGAACAGTGTATTTTAAATGGAGTTCACATTTTGTTTTTTAGTTTTTGTTTTGAGATCGCAGCCAAGGACTGACTTGTCAACGAATAAAAAGGAAAAAATCAACACTTTAAAACTTATCATTACATTTAATAAGTAGAGGATATTACACAGTTAATGAACTCCTTAATGACAAAGTTGCTTGGAACTATTCTGCTTTGCTTCAGCTGTCCACAAGATAGATAAGCTACATATTATTATTGTAATCTTTTTTTGTTTTGAAAAGAGCGACTGCTGAGTTTCTTACCGGCTCTTCTCAGCAGAATCAGCATTCCAAACCGGTGGTAGATTCTCGACTTGTCATAAGAGCCACAAGTTGGCCTACATGAAATAAATAATTTTGAGTTTGGGTTTATATAAAAAAATGCAATGTAAGAAAAAACATTTCCCTTCCAGTACAATTTTTAGCTCCACAGCAACGTTAACAAGAGTACACAATTAGAGTAGTGCACGGACGTCGCGTATTGTTTCATTTTATCTCGTTAGTCTCTAAGATTTACTGCTTCAGAGATGACATTTTCAGAAAAGCCTGCAAAGGTGGAGAGGAAAAATTTCAGCACGTTTTAAAAATATAACGGGGCTACGACCTCTAGTTATGAGTGGAATATTCTGGTGTTCTTTGTGCATGATAAATCGGGTGCAGCCGTGGGGACTAGTTCCAGCGACTTTGTAACTGAGGTTAGACAATTCCACTAGGTGCGATGAAGAAAGAAAGTGGATCCTTTTTATCCTTTTATAAGCAACTTAACAAAGGTATCATGAAACTTTTTTTTTCAACAACTTCTTCCGTGTGAAGCCAGTGCTTCTAAAAATTTTTCTTTGGTTTTTCAGAATAAAAAGGAGTTGAATTAACTCTCCTGTCCGTTGCTTCGTTGCTGCGTAATTGAAGAACAAAGCAATAAACCATCAAACCAAGAAAAAACACAATTTCGCATCCTTTCTAATATTATAAATGTGAAAGCGTGTTAGTTTGTTGATTTGTTGGTTTATCCTTCGATCAAGCTGCAACAGAACAGTGGATTGACGTGATTTTTTTTAATGGGAACAGTTGAGGACCTGGAGAGTGACATAGGCTACTTTTTCTCCGAGAAAATTAATTTCCCGCGGGATTTAAACTAAATACACATAGACGAAGTCGCAGGCATCAGTTAGTTTATAATATTAGTAAGGATAGTATAAGGATGGTTATTATATTAAACGGGTTTCAACATCACGCTCGTAATGTAAAGTTACTAATCTGTAATATTAATACCATGTTACCATCGGAGATTTTGTCTCGTTCATTTTGGTTCCATTAGAAAAAGACAAAAGATTATTTATTGTGGATGTGATTTTGCAACGGCCGAGTCTTGGTTCAGATTGTTTCTGTCTCAGCGGTTTATGAAGCAAGATAATGGGGGTGTAGGAACCAGATGGGGCTGTTGTGGGCCATGCAATGAGTGGATTTCGTAACATAATAATATTATTATGTTTGTATGAACATGACATCTAATTGGAAAGAAGCGTAACAAAGCAAAAATAATTGTATTGCAACTTAAACAAGTCCAAAGTATTTCGTTTTCTAGTTTTACTGGAATGTAAAGGTTTTTAAATAATAAAATGCATATAAAAAATTAGTAACGTCAGCTGTTACCGAAATAAGTAATAAAAAACTAAAGAATAAAAATATTATATATTACTGTTTCTTCACACAATATAATAGAATTACCGTGCTTGGAGTGTAATAAACTCAGAAGCTGTCGTACAAAATTACAAGAAAATTTACAAAATAATAAAAAAATATCTGCATGCGTTATACATTCATCTGAACTATAATGGGTGTACAAGCACAGCTCTACAACAAACAATTAGATAAGCACATAACTATTCTTATAAATGTTTGTTTAGACACCACTGTAGAATAAAAATTTAATATTTTCTAACATATATAAATACTTAATATAAAAGATAATAAACAATTTACATAAATTTTTTACAGAGCAATAATTTTTCTGTATTACATAAGAATGTAATAATGTTGTTAGCATAAGCAAAATACATATAAGTTGACAGAGAAATTAACCGCTATAGGCTATGGGCACAAAACTGCGCTTGGCAATATTTGCATATTTTATAAAATATAACTAATTTAGTGGCCACATTTAAAACATCTTTCTTGTAGGCAAGCCAGCTGTTAATATCAGCCCGTTGGTTTTTGTTCAAAACTTTAGAGTTTCAATGCGCCTACAAGGAAAGTACATTTTAAAACATTATATTTCTCCTTCGAAATATCTTTTTTACTTTTCTTACACAACTCATTACAAACTGCAATTCGAAATAAATAATAATTCATCCTAAAGTAACTACGTACATAAATTATTTACTTACTAGAATATTTAATCTTAAATAAATATTGTATGTTGAAATAGAAAACTATTGCCCATTGATACTACTGAAATTAATCATGACTGTAACTTGAAATAAAACGAATTAAACGAATAAAACAATTTTTGTACATTGTGTTCCAATTTTCATACGATTTCATTCATACTTTCAAGTTTTTGCTGTTTCAATTAATGTTTAGTAATTAAGTAAATTTAATTTAAGAATACACATATTGATATATTTAATGGCAATTAGTACAAACTAAAGATACATCTAAGAATTCATTTTATGTACAACATCTTAATATAAATAAAATTAGTGATATTTTCGTGATAACCAATCCTCTTTTATCATATCTGACGCTTTCTCAGCTATCATTATCGTTGGTGCATTGGTATTTCCTCTAGTTATTCTTGGCATTATAGATGCATCTATCACTCTGAGATTTTTGATTCCATATACTCGTAGTCTAGGATCAACAACTGCTTCTCTGTCCCACGCTGGTCCCATTTTACATGTACCTACCGGATGATATATGGTACTAGTATACTCCATAAGCAAACAAGCGAAATAATCATACGATCCCCAAATATATTCTGCGCACCCTTCAACTGGTTCTTTTACGAAGCTAGCACCATTGTGCCTAAATATTTCGGTATCTTCTAAGCCTACAGCGAATCGCATTCCTTCAACGAGTACATCTAAGTCTATTTTATTTGTAAAAAATCTTGGGAATATCAAAGGTTGACTGAAAATTGGGTCAGTATGGTTCAATAAAAGAAATCCTCTACTTTTAGGTACAAGTAAAAGTGGTCTCGCTGAAAGACCATCATAGAATGCTAAAGGAAAGAAATTTTCAGCTAAATACGTTGTAGGATCTGAATAAAATTCTCTAACATTTCTACCATCGAAATGAAATTGAATATCAGGGGCTGGTTCATACGCATACTTCGTTTTTATAAAAGCAATACTATTTAAAGTACTTGTTGTCGCCAATGGTCCAGACTTTTTCGGTTCTTGTAATTTATAGTTTTGAACTTCGTCTAATAGTTCATGACCATTCACCATAGTTGAGGTTTTATTTGATAGGGATATAATAAGTGCGTCTGTAGTGACATGATCTTGCAAATTTTGCCCAACATGTAAATCTGCTAAAACTGGTATATTTAGGCTTTCTAAATGTTCTTTAGGGCCAATACCAGAAAGCATAAGTATCTTTGGAGAGTTGATTGTACCACTGCTAATAATAACTTCTTTTCTAGCATACGCACTTAAAAATATTCCATTTTTAATGTAAGTTATTCCGTGAGCTATTTTTGTTTCTGGGTCAATAATAATTTTAGTCACATGAGCATCTACCAACACATTCAAATTAGGACGTTTCTCACGTATTGGTTTAATATAACCAACGTTTGTAGACCATCTTCGACCATCTTTAGAGGTAGATAATGATATATCTGTTCCAAAATTATCTGGCGCCGTTAAATCAATTAACGGTAATCCCTTTTCTTTGAATGCATCTACTAACATAACAGTGTTTATATCAGTATAGGGATATCTTTCTACATTTAGTGGTCCACCAACTGCATGGTAAAATTTATCAGCAGCTTCAATATCTCTATTATTTTCAGACTTTTTGAAGTACGGAAGCACCTGAAAATAGGAATAAAAAAAACGTTGAAAATAAATTATCTCATCAAATTAAAAACTGTTACACCTACCATCGAATGTAAAAACCGTGTATGCACTCGATGGTTATGATGCAGTTTTAGCAAAAGTAAATCTAACACTTCATCGATATCACCCCAGCGCGGCAAAGTACCAAAGATGCTGGCAGCCTTGTTTCTGGTAAAACTAATTCTTCGGGCAAGGTAGCTTTTTTGAAAGCTCGTCAAAAAAACTCAGGCCCACCAGCCACACGGTCCCAGGGTCCCAGGGTCTCCACCCCAAAAAGTACATATGGAACTACCATTAAGGTTTTTATACTTGTGCGTCTTGGTCTGTTTGGTACTAATAGTCGCTATGCCCGCAATAGAGGAGGTCGCCTGAGGATGCAGTTAGGGTGTCCGCACAGGTGGAATCCCAAACGAACGACCTTCCTATTCTCTAAGACACTAGCGTCATACCATCACGTCTGTTGCTGCGTGTCAAGGTTCTAATGCAGCTGGCATGTGCACGTGCACGTGAGCGGTATTAAGAGATTTGCGGATGATGTCGAACAGGAGAATCAGTGATGACCATAGACGTCAACGTCGTCCTCATAGTGGAAACGGTGAGGACGAGTTAATTTTTGCGCCGCCAAACATTTAAATGGTTCTTAGTCGAAGTCATATAATAATTCTATACTTACTTCACTATAACTCCAGCCATGGTTGCCTAACCCTTCCCAGGTGTCGTAATCTAGCTGATTACCTCGATTATAAACCAAGAAGTTGACGGAACTGGAACCTCCCATGGTTCTGCCACTGAAAAACATTTGTCTTTTTAGAAAATAATAAATTTTTTAATATATAAAACAATTAATATTAAATTACTTCTAAAATTTAAACTAATATAAACCTACAACCTCTTGATGGCATAGTACCAAGAAGCTGACAGCATTGCCACTTTGGATGGCTTAACTAATTCTTTGGCCTTTACTAAGGTGTTAGCTCTTGGATCCACAGTAGATTCGATATTATAGGTATTTAGTTTATATTTTTCATGTTGTAAAAACACGAGAACAAAAACGTGAGATCCCACTGTTTTTCTTTCTTCTTTTTTGCGACAGTTTTTGTCTAATTGTATAAACTAAAAGAGGCGTTACGTTACCTGTTTATGTCTTACCATTGAAGTATATTTAACGTATCTATGAATTACATTATTAGGTATTCTGTAGAATTACTACATTGTAGGGTAATTTAGCAGGTACCTCTATAACTGGTCATCCGTGGAATAATTTAGCAATGTATTGGTTAGCTAACAACTAGACTATAAAAAATCACTTAATTTCTAATTATTATACTCGTTTATTTTCATTTAACAATTTCCATAAGGTGAGATCGCAGTCAAGGGGCTACATTGTCATCGAATAAAAAAAAAAATAACAAGCTGTTAACAACTTTTGACCGGGTTTGACCTATCAGCTGAGGCATGCTCTGACTTTTCGGAATTATATGCATTTAAAGTATTAAATATGACTTCAACGTGAAGGAAAATATCGTGGTGAAAGCTGCATTCCGGAGAATTCTCCATAATGATCTAAAAGGTGTGAAAAATGAGCCAATCCACACTGTTCACAGCAATGGCCCGGCAATCAGTTGAGATTAATGAAGGATTTTTTGTTAATTCAAATTGTTTTACGAAATACCTTGTCCAATAACAACTATGACCTCTTGAGGATCTGCAAGTTAGTTCCTCTGGTTGAGTTCTAAAGTTCCAATCGATGCTCGAGCCTTTAAGTGTCGGGGCAAACGACGGCACCATAGTGACATCTGGCTGCTCGGGGCCTGCCTCTATTAGAAGTATCTGAAAGCGATTAGCATAAGTTAACTTAGGTACTTATGTAACATTTCTACATATTTTCCTAACAATGCAGTTCTAACAAACAATAAAAAGCGTAAGTAAAAATTTTTTGTGACTTAAGAGACACATAAATTCTGTCACAAAAATAATAATGCTTTTAAAAAATAATTTGTCATTATGTATTTGTATGTAAAAAATATCGTTAACTTCAGATGGATTTATTGTAGCAAGAAACGGTTAGAGTTATTTTGCTAAAATCCGCCTACAGAAAAATATGTATGGTCAAACATAATATTTTATTTTATTTCAATTTTAATACCTAGTTATAATGTTGCGTGGTGTAAATTGAAAAATTATTAGAGAAAAAAAAAAAAACAGAAAAAATGTTCATTCCTTTCAGCTTGCAACATATTCAATCGCAATTTGTATCGTATTTACGAAACTAATTGTTAGTCTGTTGTTAGGCATGCTGCGTGTTAAATATTCCTGTAATAAATTGAGCCCTCGTTATTACTCGTATGCGGAAAGCTATGAAACGTATTATTCTATTGTATCCTATTAATATTATAAATGCGAAAATTTGGATGGTTGTATGGATTTTTGTTACTCATGCAACGACTGAACCAATTTGGCTGTTTGGCACAGAGATAGGTTATGAAATGGAATGGCATATAGGGTAGGCTTTTTATCTCGGAAAATAAGAGAGTTCTCGCGGGAATCTAAAAAAACGTCAATCCACGCGTACGAAGTCGCGCGCATCAACTAGTAGTAAATAAATGAGTTGCTCATAACTTATATACAAAGTGTATCAAAAATTATTTCCACCTCCAACGATATTTTAATTATTATAAGAAAATCTATACGTATCTTTAAATATAATTCAATGAATATTAAAAAAAAATTAGAATTAAGCAACTACTCGTAAACGGCACACGTAGCAAAATAAACTGCTCTCATTTCGCCGTCATCACAATTTAACCGTAATTGTTTTAAATTCAGACGAATCAATTTATAATTATTCTCAATGGAGCCCCAGGGAGCCCCCTCTCCCCTAATGTTTCAAAGATTTTTAAGGAGGCCAAACCCAGAGGCCAAAAGAGACGCAAAAATGGTTGTACAAAAAATACTCATTGTCCTTTACGTATTTGGTGTCATGATACTGCTATGCTTATTGGGCTTGTGTTAAAATCAAGGCTATTTGAAAGCAATAGGGTAGAACAATGCCCTTTATACTCGCAAATAGGTATACACGGATTTTATTTAAAATTAGCTGATGCCTGCAACATTTTGAACGTGGATTGAGGTTAATATCCCTTGGGTGCGAAAAATGGTTTTATTATCATTAATTTGTTGTCAAGTGCGAGCCTATCGCCTAATCAAAAGAAAGGTTAATTAGTGACAACAGGAAATACTTACATTTTATTTATTTCTATAGAGATTTCTATGGATATTTCTACTAGCTATTGCCTGCGACTTCGTCTGCGTGGAGTTACGTTTTTACAAATCCCACGCGAATCGTCTATTTTTCTTGTATGAAAGGTAGCCTATGTAATGCCCGTCACCAACGTTCCCTAACTTATATGGTCTACTTAAGCTAAGTTAGATTAGGTTTCTGTGAATCTCGTTTTCACGAACCTTTAGGGAACACCTAAAGGTGAAAATGACATCGGCTAAGAGATTGTATTTGGGGGCTACCTATATAAAAAGTCTCCTACTTAAGGAATGATTTAGGTGTGGTTAAAATGGGCAAATTAAGTCCATAACTGTATCGATGCACAAAATCACATCGATCACTGCGTGATTGAAGATAAACCAAGTCGATCAGTAGCTTTGTTGAAGCGTGATTGAAGGATAAAGCGATAAACCAACAAACAAGAGTACTTTCGCATTTATAACATTAGTAATGATTATCCTAATTACCTTCCATTTCTTAACTTCTGATAAACGGTTGGCGAGAACACAGCCAGCTGAACCCGCGCCGACTATGATGAAATCGTATTCCTCAATTTCTCGTTTACGTCTTGTTTTTTCTTTTTTCTTATCCATTTCCACTGTAGTTGGCACAGCCTTCGATTCTTGCAGGCCCAAATCTCCGACATTTTTCTCAAGGAAATCAAAATGAAAACTCGGCTGGCGAGTTTCAAATTTCGAAGCACCTGAATCAAAATTCCCGGAAAACGAAGGCGTTGGATGGTAGCTCACTAAATCGTATTGAAAGCCTTTTTTTCCTTGATGATGCGTGTGATGATGGTGATGAGATGAGGGCCCAATACCAAAGTTAAGATTTTGAGTGCTCACTGGATAATTGTAGTGAGATAATGGGTTTTCTGAATTTGGATATAATCCTGCACTGTAAATTCCATAATTATGAATGTCGTATGGATTTTTTTTTGGATACGGCACACTGTAAGAGACGCCACCGAAAAGACGCGTCACTAAGGCCAAGAACATGACACCTGTGGAGGAGCATTGCGTCAAAGGAGCGCGTTGTTCGTAGCAAATTTCATTAATTTCCAGCGGTGTCCACGATGCTGCCATGTTTGTCACTCAACTTTGTCTCACTAGTTTCAGTGCTATCACAAAATCATGTTTAGTACACCTTTAAAAATTTTTTCGACACAATTTTTTTATTATTTAGTATTCACAGGTCCACTAAAATCCCCGTGTTCTGTGATTGAAAGCGTCTAAACGAATGGTGCGATAACTAGTAGGAAAAGTCTACACTACTTTTTATATCAAGGCTGAGAATTATACACTTGTGTTCATTGAAGCGTTTTTTACAATGGAATTGTCAAATTTCTTATACCATCACGGGGTAAAATAAAACGAGTAATTACCTATTTACTCAAGAGGTGACTCGTATCCAGTCATGAGCAGGTGGTAGACTGAAATGACAACCTATTTACCTTGTTTAATTAGGTACTTAAGTGGAAATGGGTGGGGCACATAGTTCGAAGAGCTGATGGTCGATGGGGTCCCAAGGTGCTGGAGTGGCGACCCCGCAGCGGGAAGCCTCCCACTAGGTGGACCGACGACATCGAACGAGCCGCAGGGAGCTGCTGGATTTAGCCGGCGCAAGACCGAGATCTATGGAGGTCCATGCAAGAGAACTATGTCCAGCAGTGGACATTTATCAGTTGATTAAGAAGAAGAAGAATTAGGTACTTAACAACTTACGTTCGACTTCGTCCTCCTGGATTTAGGTTAGTTATCCCTTGGACTCCAGAAAAATACTTTTCAATATACCGATTTAAACCGCAACACAAACTAAACATTAAATATTTTTTGTTTATGCAAATTACAGATGTACGAACCGCATTATGGGTCTTACGTATAGGCACGGAAATGACGATTGAATTACGTAGTTTAAAGTGATTAGGTGGTAATATAATAATTATTATTATCTATCGACGTGGCCTTTTAAAAGAAATGAAACAACCAGTGTCACACACATTTTTATTTAATTGAAAAGAAATCAATTCCCAAGTCCAAGATACTTTCTAGTTAGAATTAAAAAACCTTTATTAAGTAGGCATTGTAAAATAGTAATAACTAATGCAGCTATAACGTATGTAAGCTAAACACCGATTTGTATATTAATGAGACTTTATTTATTTAAAACTTGATAATCTTGTTTTATCATATCTGAGGCTCTTTCAGCGATCATTATTATTGGTGCATTTGTATTTCCTCTAACTGTTTGTGGCATAATAGAACCATCAATTACTCTCAGACCTTTTACATCATAAACACGCAGTCTAGCATCAACAACTGCAGTTTTATCCCAAGCTGGACCCATTTTACATGTTCCTACTGGATGATAAATAGTTGAAGTATATTGAACTAACAAACAAAAGAAATAATCGTAGCTCCCCCACTCATATTTTTCACAACCTCTAATTGGTTTCCTAACAAAATAAGCCCCATTCTTTCTAAATGCTTCCGTTTGTTCTAAAGTGACAGCGTATCGCATTCCCTCGACCAATACCTCTACATCCTCTTTAACGGTGAAAAATCCTGGATATATTAAAGGTTGACCAAATACTGGATCAGTCCGATTCAATAAGATTTGCCCTCTACTTCTTGGTGTTAGTAAAAAGGGTCTCGCTGCAAGACTATTATAGAAGGATAAAGGAAATACTGGCAATTGTACATAAGTTTGTGGATCTGCATACAAGTCTTCGACATTTTGGCCATCAAAATGAAATTCGATATCAGGAGCATTCTCACGAGCATATTTAGTTTTTATGAATCCAATACCATTAAGTGTGGAAGTAGTCGATAGTGGACCATTTTTTTGATCAAGTGGTTGTTCATAGTACTCGGTGATTTGATTTAACAGTTCAGATCCACTTATTTGTGTTGATGTTTTGTTAGATAGAGCAATAATTAGCCCATCTGTGGTTGCATGATCTTGCAAATTTTGCCCCACTTGTAAATCGGATATCACTTTAATTTTTAGACTTCTTAAGTGTTTTTTAGGACCAATACCAGATAACATGAGTAATTTTGGAGAATTTATTGTTCCGGCACTCACTATGATTTCTTTTCTAGCATAAACATTTTGATAAACACCGTTCCTTAAATAGGTTACTCCTTGTGCCACTTTCCTTTTTGGATCAATAATTATTTTCGTAACGAATGCATCTGTCATAATGTCAATATTAGGGCGGACGTCTCGTATAGGTCTAACATAAGCCATATTAGCTGACCATCTGCGACCATTCATTGAAGTTGATTGGCCTATTTGCGTGCCTATATTATTTTCTGCATTAAAATCTACTATTGGTAATCCTGTTTCATTGAAAGCTTCCACTAACATAATAGTATTCGCATCTGTGTAAGGGAATCTTTCGACAAACAAAGGTCCACCTACTCCATGATAATATGTGTCTTCTCCTTCAATATTTCTGTTATTTTCAGACTTCCTGAAGTACGGTAGTATCTGTAACGATATTTTTGAATTTTTTATCATAAAATATAAATATATACGATTTTTTATTTAATATTATATTTGGGAGATAAATTACGTCAAAAATAAAAGCCGAACCTCATTATAGCTCCATCCAGGGTTCCCCATAGCAGCCCAATTATCATAGTCCAGTCGATTTCCTCTCATGTATACTAAATAATTTGTGGCACTGCATCCTCCCAAAGTTTTGCCTCTGTAAAATGATGACACTTTTAAAAATATCTATTTATAAATATTTTCTTCTTATCACTTTTTATATTATAAATGTGAAAGTTTATGAGGATGGATGGATTTTTGTTACTCTGTCACGCAAAAACTACTGATCGGATTTTGATAAAATTTCATAATAGTTTATACATCTTAATAGGACATAGGCTACAGTTTTTTCTGGAAAATTAGGAGATCCCGCGGGAATCAAAAATTCTTAATCCAGGCGGTCGAAGTCACGTATATTATCTAGTTTATAATATTGTTTTTTGTTTGATTACCTACATTTTTAAAACAATAACGAATATTAAGACCTAAATTAGCTTTAAAATTAATATTAAGGCTTCATTATTTCATAACTCCAAACAATCTCACATACATGGGGTCGAATCCCGGAGGCTTTTGGTATAATAATAAGAGGTCGAAATCTTTGTAACTAGCTATCACCATTTTAATTTAAAAAAAAAAAGTGTAATTCACTAATAGTTTTTATAACAACTTTTAGGCAAACATTCCGTTTTTTTATTTGTATAAAACAAACAATAAAAGTTTCCCTGTTAACATCACGCAGGCTACACAATAAATAAATGGAATGTCTTGTAAGCAGAGAAACTGGGCAAATCTAAATAAGTACCGCTATAGTTTGCTTAATGATCGACCTATTAACAACGACTAAAGAGTGATTGCTATGGCAATTGTGCCTTTTTGATTAGCTAGTTGTGTACTGTTTCGGCATAGATACAATTTTTGTACATAGTAGGTATCGACTTGGATATGAAACTGCAAACCGGCGGTTGCAATTTGGGAATTTGTAATTTCTAAATTGTCTCTGGTCTGATCTGGTGAGAGGCTTTGGATGTAGCTAGTTACCACCCTACGATAGCGATTTAGCGTTCCGGTACGATGGCGTGTAGAAACAGATTAGGGGTATGGGTTGAATGTACACTGCCATATCCCTTCCAACTTAGCCCACTAACATCTTAGACTGTATCGTCACTTACCATCAGGGTTAGGTTTTTTATTTGATTTTATCGAAAAAAAAAAGAGGTTAGTTGTGTTATATCTTATATGTTATCATCCTTCCTTATTAGGTACGAGTGTATCGCGCTTTTTGGAGAGTCCAATGGGTTCTTCCCAAATTTACTCAATTTAGTCACGTTCTCTCACAAGTAAAAGATAGTTTATGACCAGATTTACCAGCCACTATTTTACCGCGGGAACGTGGCATTCGAGAAAATGTTATTTATTTTACCGAGCCTATAGTCTCTTATGCTGAGATCTATAGAGTATGGCTCTGATTAAACATAGAAGTTAAAACGAGACACAATCATGCTTTGACATAAATCTGTCTGCATATATGTAAGCATATTTTCAAAGCTTTTGAGTTTAAATGTAATGTTTTCATGTAATTAAAGTAGCTCTACTTCTTCTTCATCAACCGATAGGCGTCCACAGCTGAGCATAGGCCTTTTGCATGGTCTTCCACAGGCCCCGGTCGTGCGCCGTCTGAATCCAGCGGCTCCCTATGACTCGCTTGATGTCGTCGGTCCACCTAGTGGGGAGGTCTGCCAACATTGCGCCTCAGTACCTCTACTATGTATACAAAATTGCACATGGGAGCGAAACAGAAATGTGATTTTCTTAGAACGTCGTAACTCGTTAATAGTATTAACTTAATACTGTTATTTATGATGCACTTTGACTACACTATGTCGATAACGTATACTTAATATAATACTACTTAATTTCCCTTTATTGAAAGGGAATTTTAGATTGTACAACGTATGTTTGAGTTATAATAATAAAATTAGTAACGACTAAAAGGTTTTGTAATATTAAACCGTTTAATGGCGTAATGCGTAAATAAATTTTGGTTTTGACAACAACTTGATGGCAAAAAATGACTAACTCTGCTATAAAAAAGATGATTTTTTTATTTTTTATATCGCGTGGATTAAGGATTTTAATTCCCGCGGGATTTCTCTTATTTTCGGGATAAAAAGTAGCCTATGTGTTATTCCAGATTATAATCTACGTGCCAAATTTCAGCCAAATCGATACAGTCGTTGCGGCGTGATTGAGTAACAAACATTCATTCATCCAAACTTTCGCATTTATAATATTAATAGGATAATTTGATAACAGGATTAATAGGATAATAGGACTAATAGGATAATGGGATTACTCATTAGTGATGCATTAACGGGTTGCTATTGAGGGACTCACCTTGCCCAATGGCATCGGCCCCCAACAAACCCCCTGCACGTTAGCTTCTCAGGTTGGGTCTGGTAGTTCCAGTCGATGCTGGACCATCTCAGAGCTGGTGGTAAAGCGGGCACGCTGGTGACATCGGGTTCCTCCGGTCCGGCTTCTATTAGAAGGATCTGTGGAAGAAGACGAAGTTACTATAGTCCTTTCAACTCACGAGGGCGCGTGGCTCATGGTTGTGTGCGTGTCGTATCTGTATAAGTGTGAGCGAGAGCTTGCTGGCGCCTGACCGCTTCCACCTAGGCTCCTGACAGGCCCGGACACTTACGCAATGTGCATGTGTACGACGATATAAAAGATATATTGATTGACGTTGTATTGATGTAAATCTTTGTTTATGAAATTATAATCAATACTCCTCATCCTTTTGAACTTTGCTTATGAGCCTTAATTGCATTTGTGGTTAAAGATGTTTATTTAGTTCAATTTTTGGATTCAGATTAATAGTTCTACATATTAAATACTACATAATTATTTAAAATTTATTTTATGTATATCACGATCATTAAGATCATTGGGCCGATTTCATTAAAATAAAATAAATCTTATCCTAACCAATAAAAATGTTTTGGCAGATTTTCAAAACAAAAACTGTCAGAACGTCCAATTTATTCCCCGGTTAAACCTCACTCGACATTAGTGAAATCAGCACTTAAAAAGTAAAACAAAATCCTACCGAAAGAAAACGTTTGCCAAGTAGGTAGAAGGATTATAATAAGCTAGATAATATCGGATATAATAGGGGAAGAACATTTTTGTTCATTTTACTCCATAACTTCGTCAAATCTGGCCCGAATTTGATAATTCTTTTTTATTATAAACTGCGTACTATTAGAAATAAGTTTGTCGAATCTTAGTGAAGATCTACTAAATATTATCGGAGATTGAGGACATAACTTCTCGCGGATAGTAGCAGGTCACTTCAAACTTTTCCACGTGGACGAAGTCGCGGGAATCTGCTTATATAATGAATATAATAACAATATTCTTGTCGAAGTTAAAGGATCTAATTTACGATCATTTTAGCCCAGTGAATATTGCAATGTGTTTTAAAAAATCCGGAAAGCTGGATTTAGATTGGAATCTTGATAATGTTGTTCTTAATGAAATGTCAAAAGTCCCCATCGCTCAAGTGCCGCTACCTATTTTACAAGAGGTCAAAGGTCATCAAAAAGAACCGTCTACGATGTGATAAGCGACATAGTTTAGTTTAACGTGAGTTGGATGTCCTACTTTCTGACTTCTGAAATATGATAGCTTAAGCAAGAGATTGCTGTTTTTGTAGAAAATTTACTAAGCTATGTACAATGTGATAGACTAATGTGCTACAATTTGGTAGACTAATGTGATATTCAAGAAACCGTGCTGGTGACCTTTGACCCCGTGTAAAAATTTTAGAGGCATTTCAAATTGATAGGGATTTCAACATCTTTATAAGTTGTATGCGCAAATCCAGAGGCTCGAAAATTTTCCGTGTGAAAGTTCAGACTTTTACTTGTTTAATTCATCAACATCAACAAACTTAACCCCTTGTCGGTCCACTACTGGGATAGTCTGCTCTCAAAGTGAGAAGGTTTTAGGGCAAAATTGTTGTTGAAAATATATAAAAAGACTGACAAAATAATATTTAAAAGCTTGTTTATATTCATTGTTAACACAAGCTTTTCGCTTATTTGGAGGGGAGAGGAGCATATAAGTCAAGTTCAGCTTGGCTAGTATTCTTTAAAAAAATAGATTGAAGCTCTGGATACCAGAAAAGGAGGCTGCTGTGAAGTCTTAAGGTTCGGTGATCAGCTAAATAGAGCCGAAAGAAGATCATTTTATTCAAAATCTATTGGTCATAATACTATGAAAAAAAAGGGAGTTACAATTGATCATATTTCTGGCCTGATGCCTGTTTCCAAAACACAATGACGTAAACTTTTTTCAATAGAAAAAAATTGCAAAGTTGCCTCTGCAAATACATGAATTCCCATTTTTCTCAGTTACCATACATTAATTTTTGTAAAATTTAAGTACAATTTGTTTGTCATATTTTACTACAAAAAATGGCAGTTTTAGATTTTTTTTACAGCGACTATTATAATTTAATCTTTTTTTATCACAATTTGTGTCTTGGCCGTTTTATTTCCCAGTAGCGGCTTCTTTGTCACTCGTACTCAATTAGACAGTGATCGCTAAGGCGTGCTGCTAGGTGGACCTGCGCTGCACTGCTCTCGCTCGGCTATCAAATAACATCGCGAAATATAATAATTGAAAATTGTTTTTGTTTTATGTTGAAGAGTATTTTGTATATTTTAGTGAAGTCAAATAGAGTGTACCTAGTTATAAGTTTGTATACAATATATTGTTAATAAATAAACCATAATATAGTTGTAAATAAATAAATAAGTAGTAGAAATTTTGAAAATGAGTCCGAAAAAGAAAATGAACAAAATAAGAAGTCGGTTAAAAACAACAAAAGCAGATGGTGATAGTTATAAGTGTCTACCTACCTATTTTTAATTTTATCGTACAGTACGTAAATGTAACGTAAATCGGCTAATCAAATTGTTGTGTGGTACTTTACTATAATGTACCTTATTTTCGTCATTCTTTCTAGTAGAAATTTGGCTCAGTTGGTTTGGTCGCGATTTGATAATTAGAAATTCCAGGTTCGAATCTCAACTACGTTCATTTTGCATTTTCTAAAAAAAGGTTTTATGTTTTTTTTTTAGGACAAGTGTTTTTTTTTTTTTTCAAAATTAATTATAATAAGTAAAATTGTTTTTGTTTTATGTTGAAGACTATTTTGTATATTTTAGTGAAGTTAAATAGAGTTTACCTATTATTTTGTAAAGGTTTTGCATTATGTAAGGGATCATGAAATATCAATTTCATCATCAATTTTCAATTACTTGAAAAAACGTAATAATTGTGAAGTAATTACGTAAGTTACGTAATTTCTTCACAATTATTACGTTTTTTCAAATTACCTGCGAGATCAAATCAGAAATGAGGAGATCCGTAGGAGAACCAAGTTACCGACATAGCTCTGCGAGTCGCGAAACTAAAGTGGAAATGGGCGGGGCACATAGTTCGAAGAGCTGAAGGTCGTTGGGGTTCCAAGGTGCTGGACTAGCGACCTCACACAGGGAAGCTCAATGTTGGCAGATCCCCCACTAGGTGGACCGACGACATCAAACGAGTCGCATGGAGCCGCTGGATTCAGGCGGCGCAAGAACGAGATCTGTGGAAGTCCACGTAAGAGACCTTTGTTCAGCAGTAGACGTCTATGGGTTGACGAAGAAGAAGGTAAGTATCTAATAATAATGGTGTAATACCCCAGTTCGTCGTACAGTTTGGCTTATCAAACTGTAGTTAGCTTGTTAGGTATATCTATAGTTAGGTAGTTAGGTATAGCTATACTAGACCTTATTTTCGTCGTTTATAGTATTAGACGTTGGGCTTAGTCAGTGTAAGAGAGAGTTGATAGCTAGAAGTTACGGTTCGGTTCTTCTACCGTGTTTGTTTTGCATTTTCTAAGCGCATTTTTTTAGGACAATAGTATTTTTTTTTTTTCAAAATTAATTATAATAAGTTATATTTAATTTTCAGTCGGAAAAAACGTTTGAAGCTCAGTTCTGAGGAACCATCAACATTGCAAGAGTGAGTAAAGCCTTTGCTCCGAATCTTGCGGGCAGCGGTGCGGCGACGGCGCACTATGGGACGAAATCATATAAACCGTCTCGAAAATCAATAACTTTTTGTTTCTTGACATTTTGATTTGAAAATTTGTACACGTATTATTGAATGTATAAGCTACTAGAAAAATGAAACACGAGTATTTTAAAGATAATATTTATTTCGTGAGAGCATGTCAAAAATCAAATTATTTAATTTTCCATAAGTACTAAAAATTGAATTATAATACTTAAAATTATTTCATTATTAATAATTATTGTCATTTTAGTTATTTCATTAAAAATAAGTACTAGTTAAATAATAAGAATGATCTTATATACATAATAAAAATTTTTTTTCACCCATGGTTTCGTGTAGAGGACAAAAATTCATTCGGAGGAAAAATATGGAGAGAGCTGATGATTGAGGATTTCGGAGACGGTTGAGGAGCACCGGCCAGGGTATCGAAGATAGGTAGGGGGTGTTCAACCAAATGTCACTCGAAACCTCATCCAATTGGCAGAGAGCCGAACAAAAACTCCAAAATGGCAAATTCAAGATGGCGGCCATACAAATTTCGTCGGTGCCTATCTCGGAGACTATAAAAGATGGAAGAGTGGTTTCTTGGAAAAAGATAATCAGTACTTGAAGGTCTACTTGATGAATAGAAAAAAATTCAAGATGGCGAAATTAATTTTTTTCATATACAAAATATATGCAAGACTGTTATGATTCTTTTTCAGAATTACCGATGATTTCAAATAGGACAAAAATTCATTCTTAGAAAAAATATGGAAGAAGCTGATGATTCAGGATTTCGAAGACGGGTGAGGAGAACGGCCAGGGTATTGAAGATAGGTGGAGGTTGCTCAAACAAAAATCACGCGAAACCTCATCCAATTGGCAGGGAGCTAAAAAAAAACCAAAATAGCGGAATCAAGATGGCGGCCATATAAATTTCGTCGGTGCCTATTTGACAAAGAATAAAAAATCGAAGAGTGGTTTTTTAGTAGAAAATGATCAAGCCCTGAAAGTCTAAGAGCAGAAAAACCGCGGTCCACTGCAGCGGGCCACGCACCCACGCGCTCTACTAGTTAATATATATATAGCTACTCGTGCTGATTCACTGATTCACTCACTCAGTCACTGACTCATTGATCACCTCTCCTGTAAAATTTTGTATGGAAAAAAATTTTTTCACGCATGGTTTCGTATAGAGGACAAAAATTCATTCGGAGGAAAAATATGGAGAGAGCTGATGATTGAGGATTTCGGAGATGGCTGAGGAGCACCGGCCAGGGTATCGAAGATAGGTGGGGGGTGTTCAACCAAATGTCACTCAAAACCTCATCCAATTGGCAGAGAGCCGAAAAAAAAAACCCAAAATGGCGGATTCAAGATGGCGGCCATACAAACTTCGTCGGTGTCTATCTCGAAAACTATAAAAGATGGAAGAGTGGTTTCTTGGCAAAGGATGATCAGGACTCAAAGGTCTACTTGATGAATAGAAAAAAATTCAAGATGGCGGAATTAATTTTTTCCATACAAAATATATGCAAGACTTTATGCGGCGCCTTTTCAAAATTTCTGATGGTTTCGTATAGAGGACAAAAATTTATTTGGAGGAAAAATATGGAGAGAGCTGATGGTTGAGGTTTTCGGAGACGGGTGAGGAGCACGGCCAGGGTATCGAAGATAGGTGGGGAGTGTTCAAACAAAAGTCACTCGAAACCTCATCCAATTGGCAGGGAGCTGAAAAAAATCTCCAAAATGGCGGATTCAAGATGGCGGCCATACAAATTTCGTCGGTGTCTATCTCGGAGACTATAAAAGATGGAAGAGTGATTTCTTGGAAAAAGGTGATCAGGACCCTAAGGTCTACTTGATGAATAAAAAAAAAATTCAAGATGGCGGATTTAAATTTTTTCCATACAAAATATATGCAAGACTTTATACGGTTCCTTTTCAAAATTTCTGACGGTTTCGTATAGAGGACAAAAATTCATTCGGAGGAAAAATATGGAGAGAGCTGATGATTGAGGATTTCGGAGACGGTTGAGGAGCACCGGCCAGGGTATCGAAGATAGGTGGGGGGGTGTTCAACCAAATGTCACTCGAAACCTCATCCAATTGGCAAAGAGCCGAAAAAAAACTCCAAAATGGCGGATTCAATATGGCGACCATACAAACTTCGTCGGTGTCTATCTTGGAGACTATAAATGGTGGAAGAGTGGTTGCTTGGAAAAAGATGATCAAGACCCAAAGGTCTATTTGATGAATAGAAAAAAAATTCAAGATGGCGGAATTTATTTTTTCCATACAAAATATATGCAAGACTTTATGTGGCTCTTTTTCAAAATTTCTGATGGTTTCGTAGAGAGGACAAAAATTCATTTGGAGAAAAAATACGGAGAGAGCTGATGGTTGAGGATTTCTGAGACGGGTGAGGAGCACGGCCAGGGTTTCGAAGATAGGTGGAGGGTTCTCGAACAAAAGTCACTCGAAACCTCATCCAATTGGCAAGGAGCTGAAAAAAATCCAAAATGGCGGATTCAAGATGGCGGTCATATAAATTTCGTCGGTGCCTATCTTGGAGAGTATAAAAAGTGGAAGAGTGGTTTTTTAGAAAAAGATGATCAGTACTCGAAAGTCTACTTAATGAATAGAAAAAAATTCAAAATGGCGGAATTTATTTTTTTCATACAAAATATATGCAAGTCTAAGATAAGGTTTCTTTTCCAAACTGATGGTTTCGCATAGAAGATAAAAATTCATTTGTATGAAAAATATGGAGGGAGTTGATGATTGAGGATTTCGCAGACGGGTGAGGAGCACGGTCAGGGTATTGAAGATAGGTTGAGGGTGCCCAAACAAAAATCACTCGAAACCTTATCCAATTGGCAATGAGCTGAAAAAAACTACCAAAATGGCGGATTCAAGATGTTGGCCATACAAATTTCGTCGATGTCTATCTTAGAGAATGTACAATATGAAATAGTGGTTTTGGAAAAAGATGATCAAGATCCGAAGATCTACTTGGGGAACAGAAAACACACGGTTCGCTTTAGCGAGCCGCGCACCCACGCGCCCTACTAGTAATTTTATATACCTAGAACTAAAATATTTTTATTTTTCAACATTATTCATAAAGGTCCTATTATCTGAGGATATTAATCCATGGAAAAATCTTTGGAATCATAACATTCGTCCCAACCATTTATGAGACGGTTTATATTATTTCGTCCCATAGTGCGGCGGCGGCACTATGGGACGAAATAAAAATTTTCTCTAAAATTGATAGTTTGCCCGAAATAGTTATTTGTTCAACAAGATAGCAAAGTTTTTTTGTTGCGAGTGCCTAGTTTGAATCCCGAGCGAGAGAAGGATTCTAAGTTAGAATCATAAGAGTAGTGAGGGATTCAAAGGCACAAGAAGCAAAAACTTTGCTATCGTGTGATACTACTAAGAATAATATTTATTAGAACATTTTATTTATTTTTTATTCGATAACAAGATAGCCCTTGACTGCGATCTCACCTGATGGTAAGTGACGATGCAGTCTAAGATGGTAGCGGGCTAACTTGGAAGGGGTATAGCAGTGTAAATTCAACCCATAACCCTAGTCGGTTTCTACACGCCATCGTGCCGGAACGCTATATCGCTTGGAGGCACGTCTTTGACGGTAGGGTGGTAATTAGCCACGGCCAAAGCCTCCCACCAGACCAGACCAGAGACAATTTAGAAATTATAAATTCCTAAATTGCCCCCGCCGGGAATCGAACCCGAGACTTCCCGAGACCTTTTTTGAAAATCGGTTAAAAAAGTAGCCTATATTACTCCTACCATCAGCTATCTGCCAGTGAAAGTCCCATCAAAATCGGTCCAGCCGTTCAAGCGTGATGTTTCGACAAGGGAAATAGGGATTCATTTTAAAAACTAATCCACGCGAACGAAGCCACGGGCATCAACTAGTAATTTATCAATATATCAATATATAGAATTTAGATTAAAAAATTAGGTAATAAATTAAAAAATACAACACTATTTATTCAAATTATGTACTTAAGAAAATGTAAGTAATATTGAAATACATACTAATAAAAAAAAAAGCTAAAAATGAATAAGGAAATTAAAAAAACAATGTTACATTACTGGCTAGGAATCGAACCTGTACTCTGTCTCTGAAAATATACTGTAGCCATACCAACCGAGCCATATACGTTACAATATGATTGACGAAAATAAGTTACAGTACAGACCTAATATAGTTTTGTCAGCCGGACTGAGTCATTTCTTGCCGCCACCTTGTCGCTATCAAAGCTAATATTCCGCGTTCGCCCTAAATTCGTCCGGGGGCCCCCCGCGGTTGGCGGGACTAGTACCGCGCGCTTTCCTCTGCCGCACCCCCTCAAATACCTAAAATTCGTCCAGAACCTCGTCTTAACCATTAGATTATCGCAGAGCTAATAAAAGAATAGGCAAACATTTTTGTATACGGTAACGTCAACGAGTAAATAAATACCGAGCGTATTCACGGTTGGTAGACTCATAGCAAAGTACGTAATGATTTAGTACTTAAGGCCACACGCTGCTCTGCACAGCGGGTATACCGGCTTGATATTTTTTTTCTTTAATTTCTCCATACATATAGATAGGATCTGTTGTTAAATATCATACTTTGTGACTTGCCTCGTGGCTGGCTTATTTGTGTTTCAGCCAGGTTTTTTTTTAAATGAATACTAGCCAAGCTGAACTTGACTTATATTCTCCTCTTCCCTCTATATCGACCCCTCCGTAGAACAAAGTGTCATCTGCTAAATTCATTACTTGAGATTTGAGCCTTGCAGATGTTACTTTTAAAGCTCAAATTTCAAGTTATGAATTTAGCAAATGAGACTTTGTTCTACGGAGGGGTTGATATAAGCGAAAAGCTTGTGCTAGGAGTGGGTACGACAATAATGCAACTGGTGGGGTACAAACCTGCGACCTTTCAGTTTTCAGTCCACACATTTAACCGTTGGATTATTGAGGCTAATTGGGTTAATGGTTGGATTTTTGGTTACAATATTGGGTTGTTTTGTAATGGAATTCTAAGTAATTGAATTAGAAGGAAGAGTCAACTCGGAGTTAGTAAATTGGTGATGTGCATTTACATGCTCTACCAGGCACGGATGGGTGCCTGGAGCCTGCCTACAGAGGATTCTGTCTTTCCGGGAGAAATGGTCAAAGGAGCCTATCCCAATCTCCAAGGCCTTAACTATACCCATGCAAAAAATCATCTTAATCCATTGCTCCGTTTTTGCGTGATTAAAGGACCAACCAACGAGCAAACATACTATCACATTTATTAGTGAGGATGTGATTTAAGAATTTATTTTAACTATACCTACTTACGACTAAAAGCCCTCTAAGTAGGTACAAGATCTTTGTTAACAATAAAGCCTTTTAGAATTATTCATAGGTACTACATATATAAATATTATATTAATCATATTAAATTTAATAAATATAATTGTTAGCTTTTTTTATAAATAAGTTATGAATTTTAGATACCTTGCAATCATTACGGACGTTTGTATAAAAATGCTGATTATTCGAACTGTTAGATTCATGTTTAAGATTGATATTTTTGAAGGTAGTTAATTAAATCAATATTTGACTTGTTGAAAGTGAGGGCACGCCAATGGCGTGCCATCTTGAATTATTAGTATGTCAGAGATTAAGATTAAAGTCGTTATTATTTAAAGCGCCATCTATTGACGATAGTCTTATAAGGTTTATTGACGGTAGTCTTGTGAGTTTAATGACGGTAGTTTTATAACGTTGGTATCATTGTTCAATGGGCGTTCCGTCATTGCTCCCCACTTGTTCGGTTGATAAAAACGAGACTCACAGCGTGTGTCGAGCTCAGTCATCTGTCATTAGTTGTCGGTCGTCACCGCTAGTCATGAGCGGTCGGTTTAGCGTTATAGTGGTTATTCTGATGGTTCAATATTGTTGTGATCAAGTGATTGGTAATAGTGCTGTTGGTGTCAATCTGGTTTGGCCTTTGAATCGCAGTTATTTGGTGAGTTTGTTCCATTGTTTAATCATGTTACGTTACTGTGATTTCCCTATAGTGTTGTTGCCCATTCGTGGCTTATAGTGGTTAAAATAGACGTTGGCTAGGTTCTTCTATCATGGTGTGTGACGTGACGGCTATGGGGAAGGTGGAGGCCGTAACTAGCCTAGTTTAGTTAGCCAAGTTTATCTAAGACGTGGAAATGTTGGGTTCCATGTTAGTTATTTAATTATTCGAATATAACCTTATTGTGAGTAGTTATTTGTATTAAGATAGTCTGATTCCCTTGATTAGTCGCTTGGCAAGTGTATCTTCACACTTTTATGAGACAATTACGGTGAACGAAACTGTTCATTGCCGTAAGGTTAATAGTTAATTTTACCCGCTTCGTTAAGTATAAATACGTCAGATTTGACGCTACAAATTCAGTCTCTGCCAAAGACTCATTCGGCTATTAGATGCTCCTGCGTCTAGGTCGTTGTATTTGATTAAGAAATGGCGATAGCAATCGCATCCTAATCGAATAAATATTGCCAGTAGGTTTAAGTGGGTGTAATTGGTTAAATTATAATACTTTGATACTTTGATATTTTCGATAACTACCCTCACGTAGATGGTGGTTTGTCTGTCGTGTTGTGGTTAAATTAATAAGACGTGGGTCATGGGGCCGCTAAAGGGGCGAGTGGAGGCGGCTTTAGGTAGCATTTCCGCGTTTTAAGAGATAGGTTCTCTTAAGGCGTGATTAGTTAAAGAGTTCCAATACCCGTTTCTGGAGTGTGAGCTAACAAATCAGAAGCGGGATAGAACCACGTTGCCTTGATTTGCTCAAGTCATCTTCACATTTCTATTGTTTTAAATGATTTGGAGTCTAGAAAATGAGTCATGAGGTTAAATATTGAAACCGAATCTTTTGTTATTTTTGGTAAAATCTTTAAATCAATAAGATAATTTATTAGAGGTTGTATGAATAAATTGGATTAACATTTTATCTGGTACTCCCTGATGGTAAAGTGGTAGTTTCATGGTATTAAACAAAAACCGAGCCTGGTTTTGTTTGATTGGAAGAATATTAACAAGTAGAATCAGTTGTGGTTGTGTACCGCAATATTATGGTTGTGTTCCACAGTATTAGATTATTCTATTATTGCGGTTATGTAAGCCGCTTTAATCTATTTATTTACTTATTTATTTATTTATTCTGTTGCTGCGGTTATGCGTGCCGTTATTAAAGTAGTTATTTATGGATCTCTTTGGAGGTTTTAAGTTCAAGTATATTGTGACTTCAAGTATATTGTGAGTTCAAGTTAATTGTTGAGTTCAAGTTAATTGTTGAGTTCAAGTTAATTGTTGAGTTCAAGTTAATTGTTGAGTTCAAGTTAATTGTTGAGTTCAAGTTAAGTTGTTGAGTTCAAGTTAAGTTGTTGAGTTCAAGTTAGTTGTTGAGTTCAAGTTAGATGTTGAGTTCAAAGTTCAAGTTAGATGTTGAGTTCAAGTTAGTTGTTGAGTTCAAGTTAGTTGTTGAGTTCAAGTTAGTTGTTGAGTTCAAGTTAGTTGTTGAGTTCAAGTTAGTTGTTGAGTTCAAGTCAGTTGTTGAGTTCAAGTTAGTTGTTGAGTTCAAGTTAGTTGTCGAGTTCAAGTTAGTTATCGAGTTCAAGTTAATTGATGGGTTCAAGTTAATTGATGAGTTCAAGTTAATTGATGGGTTCAAGTTAATTGATGGGTTCAAGTTAATTGTTGGATTCAAGTTAACTGTCGAGTTATAGTTGAAGAGTTACATTTAACTGTCAAGTTAAATTTGACTATCTAGTTAAAGTTCACTATCGAATTAAAGTTGTCTGTCGAGTTAAAAGTTGACTGTCGAGTTAAAAGTTGACTGTCGAGTTAAAAGTTGACTGTCGAGTTAAAAGTTGACTGTCGAGTTAAAAGTTGACTGTCGAGTTAATCGAGTTAAAGTTCACTGTCGAGTTAAAGTTCACTACCAAGTTAAAGTGCGTTACCAAGTTAAAGTTCGTTACTGAGTTAAAGTCCGTTACTGAGTTAAAGTTCATTACCGAGTTAAAGTTCATTACGTACTGAATTAAAGGTAGCCGTGACTGAGGGCTAAGGTAGCCGTGACTGAGGGCTAATGTAGCCGCGACTGAGGGCTAATGTAGCCGTGACTGAGGGCTAAGGTAGCCGTGACTGAGAAGCATCCCAACACTGTGCAAGAGTGCACAAGACGCGAAACTCGAGCGCCGGACGCGGCGCTTCAGCGGCGCCTCTCTACGCATCACCTGCCTGCGCGTCGCCTGTTGGAGCCAGGCGAGCCTGAGGCAGCTTCGGCTACGGGACTACTGCGCGCCATCTAACTGCGCGCCGCCTGTTGGTGCCGGGCGAGCCTGACGCAGCGCCGGCTGCGGGACTACTGCGCGCCATCTAACTGCGCGTCGCTTGTTGGTGCCGGGCGAGCCTGACGCAGCGCCGGCTGCGGGACTTCTGCGCGCCATCTGCTTGTGCGTCGCCTGTTGTTGCCGGGCGAGCCTGACGCAGCGCTGGCTGCGGGACTTCTGCGCGCCATCTGCTTGTGCGTCGCCTGTTGGTGCCGGGCGAGCACAACACTGCGGGCGAGCACAACACGCCGTGCCAGTCTTCACATCGCATATGAGAAGTGCTCTGCTAAGTACAAGCCTATATGTCGGTAAGAAGTTTCCAATTATACTTTTGAATGTGCTTTTGAAGATCCTAGTGATTTTCGTACGTGATTTATTTCATGCATTATTTAATCAAATCGGGGTAGACTGATAAAAAAATGATGCAGGTAATTGAAGTACAGATTGCCGAGTTTTTACTGAAGATTGTGTTGCAAAAATTATATTTACATAACGAAGGTAGAAAATTAAATTCGGGACGTGTAGTTACTGTTTCCAAGTAAAACAAATTTGATAATGTGGCTACTGGTTATCTAACTGATCAGTTTGGTTGAGATTTTCAGTTTGTGGATAAAACCAGTTACGATATTTTAATTAAGTACTGATTCTGATGTATTACATAGAAAAGTTGTCACGTACATACGTACCTACCGAGGATAGTTTATTTGTCTCAGTTAGTTTGTTATATCGTGAATAATATTTCAACTTACGCGGTAGTTGAATAAAGATAGCTGTTGCTTTCGATCAAATCAGTGATAATTTCTTACATGTGTAAAAAAAGTAAGTGCTTAAAGGAAAGTGCTTTTGTTATTAGAATTATTGGGTAAAGTCAGGTTAGGTCGAGCAATTATTTGATCGATCGTGTGGTCCAGCAAAATGACGTTAAATAGTTTTGTTATTTTTTGAGGTTTGATATCGAAGATGTCGATTACGTGATTAGTGATGAAGAGTACATTGTAGACAGACAGAACTTGTATATTTTAACTGGAGTATTACGCTTCTGTTTCTTGAAAGTTACGGTTAAATTGACGATGAGTTGCCTATGGGATTGAATTACCAACCTGACCGAATTGTTAACTTACTTTATACTTACATGCACACGTGCACACGCACGCTCACACACACACACACTCTCACACATACACACACACGCATTCAGCACACTAGCACATACACATCACACATATACACACCCAAGCCCAAACATGCAGTCGCAAATGTCGCAGATATGTTTGGTTCACTTTCTCGCTCACACGCGCTCAAACACTCTCTCACACGTACAGACACACACAGTGCACTTGAACAAATACATCACACATACACACACCCAAGCCCCAACATGCAGTCGAAAATCTCGCAGATATGTTTGGTACACTCTCTCTCACACATGCGCACACGCACACACAGTTCACATATATAAATACATCGCACATACACACACCCCAAACGCAAAACAAGCGCAAATATGCAGTCGCAAATCTCAGACATGTTTTATTGTCTTTGGTTGTGTACCTTTTGGTGTTATTGATTCAATAAATATTATAATAATGAAAAGGATAACACGTCAAGGACGTGCAAGGTGCACAATTGTAACCTTACACTGCTATGAGCGTTAGTGTTAATAATAATGATAATAATATAGTTTTATTTCAGATCTTGAAGTGCAAAGTGCACAAAATATAAACCTATACTGCTATGAGCGTGAGTGTAATGTAAACCAACACTGCTATGAGCGTGAGTGTACTGTAAACTTACACTGCTATGAGCGTGAGTGTAATGTAAACCAACATTGCTATGAGCGTGAGTGTACTGTAAACCTACACTGCTATGAGCGTGAGTGTAATGTAAACCTACACTGCTATGAGCGTGAGTGTTCTGTAAACCTACACTGCTATGAGCGTGAGTGTAATGTAAACCTACACTGCTATGAGCGTGAGTGTAATGTAAACCTACACTGCTATGAGCGTGAGTGTACTGTAAACCTACACTGCTATGAGCGTGAGTGTAATGTAAACCTACACTGCTATGAGCGTGAGTGTACTGTAAACCTACACTGCTATGAACGTGAGTGTAATGTAAACCTACACTGCTATGAGCGTGAGTGTAATGTAAACCTACACTGCTATGAGCGTGAGTGTACTGTAAACCTACACTGCTATGAGCATAAGTGCACTCGAAGTGCAACGTGAACGTAATACTGTTGTTATTTTTGAAGTGCAAGATGCACAATAGTAATTGAAATAGTTCCAGTATATGTCAATGATTTCTTTACTTACTTTTGTTTTGTGGCGTTCGCGGGGACGCGAAAGTATCAGGATGGACGAATTGTTAGCTTTTTTTATAAATAAGTTATGAATTTTAGATACCTTGCAATCATTACGGACGTTTGTATAAAAATGCTGATTATTCGAACTGTTAGATTCATGTTTAAGATTGATATTTTTGAAGGTAGTTAATTAAATCAATATTTGACTTGTTGAAAGTGAGGGCACGCCAATGGCGTGCCATCTTGAATTATTAGTATGTCAGAGATTAAGATTAAAGTCGTTATTATTTAAAGCGCCATCTATTGACGATAGTCTTATAAGGTTTATTGACGGTAGTCTTGTGAGTTTAATGACGGTAGTTTTATAACGTTGGTATCATTGTTCAATGGGCGTTCCGTCATTGCTCCCCACTTGTTCGGTTGATAAAAACGAGACTCACAGCGTGTGTCGAGCTCAGTCATCTGTCATTAGTTGTCGGTCGTCACCGCTAGTCATGAGCGGTCGGTTTAGCGTTATAGTGGTTATTCTGATGGTTCAATATTGTTGTGATCAAGTGATTGGTAATAGTGCTGTTGGTGTCAATCTGGTTTGGCCTTTGAATCGCAGTTATTTGGTGAGTTTGTTCCATTGTTTAATCATGTTACGTTACTGTGATTTCCCTATAGTGTTGTTGCCCATTCGTGGCTTATAGTGGTTAAAATAGACGTTGGCTAGGTTCTTCTATCATGGTGTGTGACGTGACGGCTATGGGGAAGGTGGAGGCCGTAACTAGCCTAGTTTAGTTAGCCAAGTTTATCTAAGACGTGGAAATGTTGGGTTCCATGTTAGTTATTTAATTATTCGAATATAACCTTATTGTGAGTAGTTATTTGTATTAAGATAGTCTGATTCCCTTGATTAGTCGCTTGGCAAGTGTATCTTCACACTTTTATGAGACAATTACGGTGAACGAAACTGTTCATTGCCGTAAGGTTAATAGTTAATTTTACCCGCTTCGTTAAGTATAAATACGTCAGATTTGACGCTACAAATTCAGTCTCTGCCAAAGACTCATTCGGCTATTAGATGCTCCTGCGTCTAGGTCGTTGTATTTGATTAAGAAATGGCGATAGCAATCGCATCCTAATCGAATAAATATTGCCAGTAGGTTTAAGTGGGTGTAATTGGTTAAATTATAATACTTTGATACTTTGATATTTTCGATAACTACCCTCACGTAGATGGTGGTTTGTCTGTCGTGTTGTGGTTAAATTAATAAGACGTGGGTCATGGGGCCGCTAAAGGGGCGAGTGGAGGCGGCTTTAGGTAGCATTTCCGCGTTTTAAGAGATAGGTTCTCTTAAGGCGTGATTAGTTAAAGAGTTCCAATACCCGTTTCTGGAGTGTGAGCTAACATATTTTTAATATATTCGATAAAAAATGGTACGAAAAGTACCTAGTTAAATTTTGTCGCTAACGAAGTTTCCAATCAAAGTTAGTAACTACAGTTTTGCCACGGCGACAATTAACATGAAATATGAGCACTCCCAAACTAAATTCAAAAAGTTTGATCGAGTTAAAGCTTAAAGCTGTGAAAATTGACGGACACCGAGTTGACAATCCTTAATATAATAATTGAGGATAATCCTACTATCCTACTAATATTATAAATGTGAAAGTGTGGATGTTTGGATGTTTGGATGTTTGTTACTCAATCACGCAAAAACGGCTGAACGGATTTGGATGAAATTTGGCATGCATGTAGCCTTTGACATGGAAAAGATTATAGGCTACCTTTTATCCCGATTCCTTAAGTAGTTCCCGAGGGAAAATTGAAAATTGTTTACGAGCTAAGCCGCGGGCAGACAGCTTTGAAAGGAGTTGTCCCAAAATGGTTTTTTATTACCTATTGAGTGTAATTAACCAGAATGATTTTAATATAGTTCGATAGAGATCCAAAAAAGCTTCTATCTAAATAATTTACCGATTTTTTAAAGACCCCGATTTGGAGAAAATATTTTTTTTTGTTTTGATGCATTTATGGACCTTTGCTTGTGATTACGCACCGATTAAAAAAAAAACTTCAAAAATATTATTTGTCTAGGTAACTTGTCAATGTCAGGCGTATGTCAGGTGATTGTCAGGACTGTCAAAAGTGACAATTATAATGACGTTTTTGAACTTTTGGCATTTAAATGACATTTAAATGACATTAAAGTGACAGTAACAGGTGTCAGATTCAATTATTTCTAGATAAGAAAATGTTTTTAATGTTGCCATCCATCGAAAAATATTTTCTACAAACAATATTTTTCTTTATTAATTAAAAAAAAATGGGGGTTTCTAAAATTATTATTTAAATGGCTTTTAATTTTATATTTTTTTCTCTTTCATGTGATAGCAGTTTGGTTCTGGTTAATAGACACTCGGAATAAAAAACCACCCTCCATACTAAACTGGGACATGTCCTTTGGTATGCATGTCACCTATGCTATGGAAAAGGACATGTACTTTCTATACCAATCTCAAATAGTTCCCGTGGTAAGATATAAAAATTGTTAACGAGCGAAGCTTTAGACCCAATTCTGAAGTCCACGCAGACAAAGTCGCGGACAGAAGCTACTACTACTACTACTAATTTTAATCCCGATCTCTCAAATTTTTTCCGTGGGTAAAGCAAAAATAATAATTGCTGCACACCAATAATAATTTGTTAATAATAACATTATAAACGCGAAAATTTGTATGTTTGTTACTCAGTCACGTTGCAAAGTCTGAACCGATTTGGCTTAAATTTGGCACAGAGATAGATTATGGTCTGAAATAGGACATAAGCTGTTTTTTATCCCGGGAAATAAGAGTGTTCCCGCGGGAATAAAAAACCTTAATCCACGCGGACGAAGTCGCGGGTATCAGCTAGTATGTATATATTTTAAGCCAACCATCCCGCAAGTCGCGAAACCTCCCTGGCACAGTGGTGAGCGCTGTGGTCTTATAACTGGGAGGTCTTATAACTAGTTAACACCCTTCCGTGAAAAACATGCCGCCAAGCGATTTAGCATTCCCGTACTATGGCGGGCGGAAACCGAATAGGGATATGGGTTTAATCTACACTGCCACACCCCTTTCAAGTTAGCCCGCTACCATTTTAGACTGCATCGACACTTACCATCAGGTGAGATCGTAGTCAAGGACTATCTGTCATCGAATAAAAAAAGTATATTATTTACTTAAATGTATGAAAAAAGCAGTTTTGACTGCAAGCCCAGTCAAATGCAGTTTTACATCGCAATTGGTCAAAACTTATTAAAAAGTAAAGAAAGTTAGTTAAAATCACAAGAGAAAATAAGTATGACGATAAAGCAATTAAGTTTTTGAATAGCATATATAATATTAGTAAGGAGGACTTTTCACGTGTTTTTAAATTAAACAAATTAAAAAGCAATCAAGGTTTAATTGGCATCAATTTTAAATAAATAAATTATATTATGAATGTGACATTTACCTGAGTGGCTCGAGAAAATAAAATAAAAAAAGACGTGTGGCACTCGGGGACTGTCGCGGTAAAGCTATTGCATAGCATTTTTTATCAACGCCATCTAGCGGCTCACCGTAGAGGAGTCCCGTGTCAGGTTATTTTCATTACGGAATTTCTGGATTCGGTCTCCACGCTGGCCCGCGATAGAAGCTATGCAATAGCTTAAAATTTCGTCTAAACCATTCGAAGTGAAATTCACTGCACAGCGATAAATATGGTTTCATTTAAATTTCATCCTTTGCTCTCCATTTACGTTGTTGCTATCATGATTTCGCTCTGTTTTATGATTATGGCTATGAGTATGTTATAGCTTTGTTACGTGCTTTTACAAGTTTTACGTTATTTTAACATAAAATTCAAACGTTATTCCAACATTTTGTAGAATTTAGAGAAGAGAAGAGGTATTCGGTTCGGTTGAATGATATTATACAAGTGATGATCTTATGCTTATATATTATCTTATATCTCTGCTAAGCACTTTGCCATTCCGCTTCATTATACATACATCTTTACTTGTAATACTTCAAATTGGATGTTTTAAAATGTTTAGACCATAATTGGTTCTTCTCGGTTCGAACGGCAATACGAACCAGTGGTAGATTCACTTAACGATTCGAAAACACAGATTTTCAAAAGCATTTTGTAAAGTTTATTTGAATAAAAAATCATTGTATTATGTTCTAAAATGCAAATAGATTAATAGCAGTTAAAATGCCACCCTGCTCGGCAATTCTATGCTTTTCGAAGGATTTATCAGGCGCCGCCTTAATCCGATAGGGTAATTCTTTTAACACGACCGGATTCAAGTAGCCAAGACCTCCTAACAGAAGTAACAGGTACGCTCTGCATTGTAGGTTATAAAGATACAAGTACCGGGTGTTCCGTCCCGACAGGCCAAGTCTATGGGCTAACGTCGTGCGAAGGGATAAGAGTTACGCGATAGTACGAGAAAAACTTCTGGGTAATGAATGTAGGTAAGTTACCGCAGTGCAACCTGAATTGCAGTCGCTATTTATTTAAATGATTTAGCAGAGAAACTATAATATATACTGAAAAAATTTTCATACAGACCCCTCAACTTACCGGTTATATAAACACCATTGCATCAGTGAGGTCGTACAATTTAATTCTATGCTAGGATTTTTCATGGTAGACACCGGGATTTTGTACGGGTTTACGGTAATGGCGGTGTTATAGGTGTATTGCTATACAACGTTTATGTGTTTCACACATTTTGTGTGTATTTTTAAATATTTCCAACGGCGTTCAACATTTACGAGGTTAATTCTTTACGTCAACAATACGATTAAATTGGTTTCAGATTTTTTTAAAGGCACTTTCATGAGATTTTTCGGTTTGATTTATCGGTAATGGTGTTGCTTTTTCGTAGAGAAGTTACTTCAATAGATTATATTTAAATTTCGTTTAAAAATATTCTCAGCAGAATCAGCATTCCGAACCGGGCGTAGAGTCTTGAAGTGTCATAAGAGCACGGAATAAATAATTTTTGAGTTCATTTTTAGAATTTTTTTAAATCCCATCTGAATGAATCGGAAAATCTCGTAATATACGTATCTCTTAAATATGATGATGTAGGCTGAGTTCAAACTCTGACTGCTTTGATAGTAAGGTGGTTTAATTCAGACTTGAGTTATTAGATTGTAAAAATGATTTATTTTTGAATTATTATGTACTTGATTCAAAATAAAAAAATTTTTTTTGAATGAAACCAATCAATGAGCTATTCAATAGTTACTGAGTATATTCTTTTCAAGTACATGTAAGAAAAAAACATTCACAATATTGAATCGACTCGATCTTGAGGTTCCCACACTCGTCGAACCTGCAGGCATGTTGCAATATTATGGTAGTTGTTCATAGAAGTATGGCTTAGAGAACGTATTTTTTTTTTCGAATAAACATTTGAGTAATTCATTCGAATACTTAATGAATATTCGATTGACAAATCATTCGTTCAACATTACAAACATTCAAAAAAAACTGCCGAAACACCCTGAAGTTAGGTGACATTTTCGGCTAGCGTTTTTAACTAAATGTGATTAAAATCCTCCAGCAAAGGATAGGATTTGAGCTATGGACTGGATTGCTTGTTTTTGTCAAAATAATACTGTAACTTTATCAAAAGCATAATAAATAAATCAGTTTAATAAAGGGTTCTCTAAAAGCGTGCATTAAATTTATTCCAATCAACAACTTTTAGCTCAAACTCTCAAAGTTTCGTTATTAATTGAGGAGCCTGAATAGAGGAGTGCTGAAAATAGCAAAACTAGTTCCAACTTCGTTCGAATTTACTTAATATAGATAGAGCTGCTTTGCATTGTTGCTGGATTAATCATACCATCCAGCATTAATACCTCAGCTGTATGAGGGCGAGATAAATTCCAGAAGGTCTTAGCTTAGAACTTATATCTGTTGAAGTTTTACTTGAATATAAGATTGGACTTTCAATTAAGAGGTAGAGCATACTTTGGTGTGACCCCTCTAACAAAGGGTTGAATCGCTTGTTTTCCAAAGATCTCAAGTCCATAAGTTTTTTAAGCTGGAACTCATTTTTATTCGTCTAGGGACATAAGAGTGCAATGAAATTACACCTTGTCTTATTTGGGAATTTGGGTATTTAATTGTTGTCAAAATGTGGATATTTATTAATTACAATCAAAAATGTAACATAAAAACAGACAATAATAAATCGGTCAAAAAAGAAATTCTACTAATTTTTATTATCTAATATTATAAATGCAAAGTTTGGATTTATGGATGGAAGAATGGATGGATGGATGTTTGAGAAATTCAAAAATTCAAAATTATTTATTTCATGTAGGCCAACTTGCAGCTCTTAGGACACGTCATGACTCTATCAATCACGCTGAAACGATTGAATCGATTTGGCTAAAATTTGACACAGACAGCAGACTTCACCCACCTGTCAGAACATTATGAAGAACTGTTAGGCAGGCAGGATTCCTCATTATGTTTTCCTTCACCTTTAAAGGATATGAGTGATATTTAAATTGCTTATAACGAATAAAATTAAAAAATCATTCCAAAAATTCGTGCGTGGGATCGAATCCTGGATCTCCCAAAACAAAAGAAGGTCGAAGTTTTCTTCAACTTATTTCACCACATGAGTAAATAATCGAAACTCAGGTATCCAACGTCTTTTGCTTCTTCTTGCAATAATACCCCGCCCATTAGAAAGTGCTGTCTTTCTTGTTTTAGTTTCCTAGACTCAGAAAGTCAAGATACGAGTAGTTCTACGAACTCATACTCGTAAATTAAGGTAGCAAATAACATTACCTTATTTCATGCTACTTACAAAGTGTTTTAAACCTCTTACAACGTACTCCGAACAACGTAAGTTTGTTTTAACTTCTGTAAGAGGATTTGTATAGTCAGTCTTGGAAATTAAATTCTGTGTTTACCGTTTTGGGCGCTACCGGTAAGATAGACAAAATTTTCCCGAAATTAATTTTCTTACAATAAAAATATTAAATTCAAAAAATCAAATACCCGACTGCGTAAAAATTGAATTTTATTTTTAAACTAGCTTTTGCCCCCGCGACTTCGTCCGCGTGGAATTAGATTTTGGGGTGGAATTTTCAAAAACTGTGACACACGTAAGTACTTCTTTATTTTTAACTGAAAGCTCAAATACCAACTTTGATGGAAACAGCTTGAAAAATGACGGAGTTTCATATAAACTTCCATCCCCTATTTAAACCCCTTAGGGGTGGAATTTCCAATAATCCTTTCTTAGTGTGCGCCTACGTCATAAAAGGAACCAACTGTAAAAATTTCAAGTTTCTAACTTCAGTAGTTTAGGCTGTGCGTTGATATCTCAGTCAGTCAGTCAGGACTTTGAATTTTATATATATAGATAAAAAATGAAAGGAAAAACACAAGTCCTACTTAAACAGTCGGGACCCATTAAAAATCTAGATCGGTTCAAATCTTTCCAATAATAACCTTTGCATGCCGCAGTCGGTTAATAAAATAACTAGTTTTGAATTTTTTTAATTATTTTGAAAACGGTAACGGTACCTCACATTCAGCGATAGTTTTGTCAACACAGAACTATTAAGATATTTACGATACAATTGGTTTTAAGGTACTTGAGAAAAAAATAGATGCATTTTCGTAATATTAGGTTGACTTTGCCAAGGTCACTAAAATTCGACACGCGGTTGCGTACACTTTGATATAATTATACAATGTTTCGCTGAAGTGAAAAAACCAAAATGAAATACAGTCAAGGTTAAGTAATGTTATACTGAATGAACTAATTTATGACGTAACGGTGACGCTTATTATATTGGAAACTTTTACGGTGTCTGACAATAGATGGCGTTTTGCAAAATCGATTTCAAGGTGACGAAATAATTTGTGTTTGATATTGGGTAAGACACGTATTTGTTTCAATAGGTGTAAAATAAGAGAAACTGCTCAGTCTTTTTTTAGAATTTCTCAGCACTAGCAGAATTTCAATTTATTTTCCGAACTGGTGGTAGAATCTTGATTTACCATAAGAGTTATAAGTTGGCCTATATTTATTATTTGATTTGATGTAAATAAGTATGATTTTTTTAAAGAGTCAAATATAAACTCACAAAAAACGTTGAAACCCTACCTAAAGCCGTCTCCAACCGCCCCTATAACGGCCCCTGTCCTCACATCTAACCTATTTAACCACAACACGTCAGACAAACCAGCATACGAACGTGAGGGTAACTATCAAACATATCTAACTACTATTTAATTAATTACTCTCATCTAAACCTACGGGTAATATATATTCGATTAGGGCGTGATTGCTATCACCACCCGTCAATCAAATACCACAACCTGGACGCGGGAGCATCCAATAGCCGTATGAGTCTCTGAAAGAGACTGAATTAATAACGTCCAAAGCGCTGTATTTATACTAACGGCGCGGTACCAGACCGGCGCCTACGTTGTCAACAAAGTCAAACTACCTACTAGTAATTTTTATAAAACTACCTTCAATACCTACATTAAAGTTGTATATCTTTACTATTTCAATATATCGTCAACACAAACGCGTCTCATAAAAATGAAGATTGATCTTGAGGGATAAAAAGTAGCCTATGTCACTCTTCCAATCCCCAACTATACTCATGCAAAAAATCACGTCGATCCGTTGCTTTGTTGCAGCGTGATTGAAGGACAAACCAACAAACTAACACACTTTCGCAAGGATTTTAGTAAGGATTTAATAATGTCTCTCGAACATTCAACTAGACTATAAGCCGAATTTAACTACCTATTTTGGACTTGATTCATCGTCGTTGAACCGACCAAATCACTGTAATTAGTAACCCACCTATCCCCTCTTTCACCTCGTTAATATCGATCAAGTTACACAAGACTCGTTCTACTTAGTAACAATGGGTACAAACTAGCAAGATCGTGTAACCTACTCTGCAAAGAAATCAACAGCTAGATCAAGGTACATTTTATAAGCTACTTACATAAACAGTGAAATTATTTTTTTATTCGATGACAAGATAGCCCTTGACTGCGATCTCACTCGATGGTAAGTGACCATGCAGTCTAAGATGGTAGCGGGCTAACTTGGAAGGGGTATAGCAGTGTTAATTCAACCCATACCCCTAATCTGTTTCTACTCGCCATCGTGCCGGAACGCTAAATAGCTTGACGGCACGTCTTTGACGGTAGGGTGGTAACTAGCTACGGCCAAAGCCTCCCACCAGACCAGGCCACAGACAATTCAGAAATTATAAATTCCTGAATTGGCCCCGCCGGGAATCGAACCCGAGACCTCCCAGTTATAAGACCACAGCGCTCGCCACTGCACCAGGGAGGTCGTCAAGGTATTTTAATTAACTGTAATATTTTTATTGTCTTTATTTTATTCTACAATAAAAAGTATTCATCCACTTTAAGTTCAGATCTCAAATCTAGACACTTAACTGTCTAGGACTGACTCTGGGAGTTCAGTCCTAGAAAGTTGGATGTATGTTTTCATGCAGTATCATAACATTTTCTTAATTGATACAATTAAAACTTTAATTTAATTTTGCAATGCCTGGGAAAAAATTGCTTCTTAGAAAATAATAAGAATAAGGTCATGACTAGTGAAGTAATTTATTGGACTTATCTTTATCTATTTTAAAATACCTTTCAGTTAATTCTTATAACAGGAAAGTATGAAAATTACTGTCTACTATTTTATAATAATTATCTATCTATTGGGTACGGTCACGAAATTTTTTGTAATGGAAAAAATAGATCCGATTTCTTTTGCCAAGCAAATTACTGGTATTGAATAAGGTTAAGTGGAACTGAGTCTATTTTTAAATGCTCAGTCACGGATAAAAAGTGGTAAGATCACGTTTACAATATTTTGAAATAATGTTTAAGTATGTTTCTCTAGATTTATGGTTCACTACAATATATATGAGTACAGGGCGTCCCACGGCTATGCCACATGGAGGGGAAGTACCTTAAATATTGTAGATGGAACATTTTACTGAAAGAAGACTTCATTTTAATTTAAAAAACAATTTAAACTGCATTCATAGATTTTTAAATAATTGCCTGGTTGAACCGGGACTCGAACCCGCTATACGAGAAAAAAAATTAACCTGTATCTTTATCATATCGATCCCGCTGCAACAGTGCTACGAATTGCAGCGGGATTGAAGGACAAACCAATAAATCAACAAACAAACACACTTTCGCATTTATAGGTAATATAAGTAAGGATTAGTAAGGATAGTAAGGATCGGGAAATGATGCGTACTTCTCAAGTGAGTACTCATTAGTAATAGTTCATGTCAGTTGTATGTCGATACGCCAATGTCAGCTTTTCATTTTTCTGAACAAAATTTTACATCAAAGGCTAAAATTCATGGTCTTCCTTTTATTTCTCATGCTATGTTATTTAACAAAAAATAATCCTTATGATGAAGCTTTCCGATCGATATGATAAAGATACGGGTTAATTTTTTTTCTCGTATAGCGGGTTCGAGTCCCGGTTCAACCAGGCAATTATTTAAAAATCTATGAATGCAGTTTAAATTGTTTTTTAAATTAAAATGAAGTCTTCTTTCAGTAAAATGTTCCATCTACAATATTTAAGGTACTTCCCCTCCATGTGGCATAGCCGTGGGACACCCTGTATACGCGGTGAGCTATTGCTTGGTCATTTATTAAAAGCTGAAATCTATAGACCGCACTCTCACTCTGCTCAGACTCAAGACAGAGTAAAAACGAGACAGATTTATGTTGGAGCATATTTGTGTCTCGTTTTAACTTTTATTTTGAGTCCAAGCTAAGAAAGTACAATGAAGGTAGCAAATTATTGTATGGTTTATAAAACGGTTCCCTATTAAACTACCAGTAAGCAGTTGGGAATTCTGTTCCACAAGAACTAGCGAAAGACAGCGATTGTAAAAGTTTTTCGCTTTCGGAGACGGTGTTATTGTTTCACTTTCAAGGATTTAAGTGTTGCCGGAAGAGACGTGGAATTTCGTTAGAAAAAATTCCACTATTCTACTGTTATTTTAAATGCGAAAATTTGTGAGGAATTATGGATGTATAGAGTTGGTTATTCTTTCACACCAAAACGAAAGAACCGTTTTAGCTGAAATTTGAAATGGAGACAGCTCACACTCAATATTAACATATTATAGACTACTAGCTTTTGCTCGCGGCTTTGCTCACGTTAAGTTCGATTTTTCAAACCCCCCCTCACCCCCCCCCCCCCCCTCCCCGCCCCCTCCCCCAATTTACCCCCTTAGGGGTTGAATTTTCAAAAATCCTTCCTTATTGTGCGCCTATGTCATAAAAGGAACCAACTGTAAAAATTTCAAGTTTCTAACTTCAGTAGTTTAGGCTATGCGTTGATATCTCAGTCAGTCAGTCAGTCAGTCAAGACTTTGAATTTTATATATATAGATATTTTATCCCAGAAAATTAAAGAGTTTCGCGGCTATCAAAAATCTAAATTGGAAGAAGTGGCAGGCGTCATCTAGTTTGATATATTCTAAGGGGACACAACATCAAACTGCATGCTTTGTCTTTCTCATTCAGCTGCTTATCCTCACTTTCTGTAGGTAATAATCAGATCAGGGAATCGGAATAAAGATCGTCCCACACAAGGTACGTGGTCGCCATTCTGTGACTGCTCTATCCCTGATTGCTTATCTTATAAGCTTCAGAAACCTAATATAGTTCGCTAAATAGAGCGATGAGTGACGTTTAAACCGTGTGTATCACCAACTTATGTGAACATGTTACATATTGGGCATAACATAAGTACTATATTGCTATTTATATTTTACCTTTATGTAAAGCTTCCAATGATTTAACAGCAATACTAACACTTTCTCTGTGGTGCAAATGTGTTACAAATCTTGAAGAGATCAATGTAACAAGTTACTTCTTGGATAAAAGCACAAGAGTACTGCATTTGTTTTTAACATGTACTAAACCAACTCGCTGGCTTTATATTGTCGTTCCAGATATTTTATATCAGTTGCATTTCTATAGAAAAGTTTTTGTTCGAGCGATACTAATTTAAAGAAAGTTCCGGAAAGCGCCGAGTTGCTTAAATAGAAGAAATAGTTTTTCATAATCTCTTGGTAAATACTTTTAGCACTGAACACGCGGTATAACACAGTCTCTTTGTGTCGTCATCCCCATTGTTGAAGGTCGTGACCCCACCCGATTAATCACATAATGGTGGGAGTTTGGACTGAGATGATGATTTCTTAGATCTCCATTAAACGAACACTAGCTGCTGCTGTCAACTACTTTGCAGTCCTTTCATAGTCTTCCGTTCCGAGTTCAAGGTGATAAAATAGAATGCCTCCATTTTCGGACATTGCAAAAACTGACCTTGTCACCAGTTCATTGTTATCCAAAGGGGCCATGGAACGATGACCATAAATTAAATCATTACGTATATTGTAAGTTCGAGGTTTATTTAATTTTATACCTAAAATAAATTTTAAGACAGTTCTCTAAGAGTTAAATTGTAAGTTTCTATTGAAATAGTTCAATACAAATAGAAAAGCTTTTTATTCAAATGAACTTTTACAAAGCGCTTTCGAATCGTCAAATGATTTTACCACTGGTTCGGAATGCCCATATTTAATTAAATAACTTAAAAAAATAGTACTTTTTTGTCCCATGAGATTACCTATACACTTTCAATGAATCATATAAACGTTTCGATGATTCTTGTTAATTATGTTGAATTGATTCTTCTGATTATGTTAAATATCATCAATTTTGATTGGTTAATATTCAAAATTCATTTGCATGCAGAAAATCTATTTGGAAACCTCTCAAATCACTCTAATGTACGGAATATAGTCTAATTAATATTGTCATCTTTATTGTTCAAAAAGGAGGATAACATATACCTCAATGAGATTAACAAAAATAATGTAAGTAGATCAAGTAGATTTGATATCATTGTGGATGTCCACGATAATATAGGTCGAGGAAGACATAAATGAAACATAAAAAGTAGTCATTTATCAGCTATCACGACTTCCTTAGTAATTACGTAGCGTTACTTAAGAATAGATTCTCGAGTCAATAAAAAGCACAATGTAATACTTTCTCACGATAAAACAATTATAGCGTACTATACTTAATAGCTGCTATTAACTGCTATTTGCCTTTTGATGAAATATGAACAAAAAAGATAATATATTAAAAAAAGTATAAGAACAAAGATACAGCTAAGGACTTTTATTACCATCCTCAAATAAACTTTAATCTACGAATGACGCTCTGCCAGATTGGAAATACATAAACTGTCAAAACATCAAGTTTACTCGTCTGTTAAGGATTACTTGGTGATGATCAAATAAACCTAAATCTGCCACATTAACAACTGGAGTTGCCAGCTTGGATACTATCAGGACGTCAAAGAAGTTACCGGTGCATTCTTAAGAATAAGTATAACTATATTTTTAGTTATTCTTATACTTAAGTTTTTCAAACCCAACCTATCCTTCTATTCAGAAACTTTGAGGGGATATCTGCCGGAACAAAAAAGTGTTTATAAAATTAATGGACTGAAATATCAACCAAAAATTTCCTACTAGTTGATTTAGAGATCATCTCTATCCATATTATTTAAATTCAAATACAGATGTTGTCCACGTGGACAAATTCCATCACTAAATTTATGAAAGGGAAGGGATGTTCTACATATTGTAGAAACTTTTATGAACCTATAAATCTTTACAATGTAAGTCGTGGACATCATCTAGTTTATGGTAAATACAGAATAAACTTACCCTCCATGATTTTATTTCGGACAAGCGGTTTGCAAGTACACAACCACCTGAGCCACCTCCTACAATAATGAAGTCATAGCCTTGACTTTGCCTCTTCTTCCTAAGCCGCCGACTTTTACTATTCTGCTTTGCAACATGAGCTGTTTCTGAAATTATTATTACTTGCTTACTGTTGGTACTTAGTTACAACAATTGGGATATGACCGTAACTAGGATCTACAGTATGCAGAATTTTGATTCGGTCTTTACGAAGCAACACCTTAAATGTTTGATCGGAAATCTGTCCAGAGTTAAAGGGACATATTGAGAACGCAATATTACGCGATTTTCCCTAAGTCATAAGAAAATAATTAAAAAAGTAGTTCTCTCCTAATATTGGTTTTGCGGTTGGTCAATCAAAATTAAGGAAAGTATGCTACGTCATAGAAAAATCGTGAATTTCTCGAAAGATTATATAATAGTATTAGATAAGTCTTATTTTTTTACTTTCTGAGACCTATAACGTCTTGAAATTTTTTTTTTAGTTTAATTTTGCCTTTCTTCGCAAACGTCAATGTAACGTACTAACTAACGTCTAACTTTCTCAAATTTTTGCTAAAATTCAGTTTTAGGGGAGTAAGATTTGATTATTACCCGAATTAAATAGATTTTTACTTCCTGGTGGTAATGGTTTTGAGAAAGAAATTGGTGAAGAAGAATCGTCTGTATCGAGTTTTGAATTTGGTAAGCTTATCGTTGCACCGCCATACAGTCGTGCTAAAAGTGCCAAGTACATAACAGCAGATGAAGAACATGCTGTTAAAGGAACATGTTCCTGAGGACAAATTTGTCTAACATTCTCCGGTGCCCAGACAGTTGCCATTACATCACTTTTCAATCACTTCCTATGTAATTCTTCTAGTTTCTAAACCATAAAAATGATTATATAAAATAAAAAGTATGTCAACTTATTCAACGTTCTCACATGAAACGAACGGTTGTATGATATAACATAAACCAAGTGAAAGATAAAAATGTCAATGCGAAACCTATAACAATGCAACGACTACGTTTTTTATCATGCCAATGAATAAATTAGCCGGTTTCAATTAATTGAAAATGAATTGTTTTTCATATCAAATAATAAGATAGAGATAAAAATCATTACTATTTAAACCACTATCATCTTCATTATTTTTACGGTGTAATTGGGAAGACCTTCTGGGAAAATTTTTAGTTTGTGATCATTGTCACACTTTTTCCTCGACTTCGCAGAACGTAACTCGATTTATTAACTTTGTAATTGAGATAATTGTACAAAGTTCAAGATCAATACTACTTTTTTCTAAAAAGAGATCTCACCTAGATTCAATGCTTCATAATAGCGAAGAAATAAGTTTTTGCTTAACAGAACATAGTTTGAAAAATTTAAGTGTAGGTAAATTAAACGACATTGATAACGGCCCCAACATATTGTAAGAAACGATAATATGAGCTAAAAGTAAAATTGCAAGTTTCAATTAACCTAACACTTTAATTCAATGTGGCTTTTGTTTTCATCTTCTAAGAGTAATAAAAATAAATTAACAAAACCATTTTAAAAAATCAGATTGTTTTATTAGCCTGAAGTTATGCTAGTAAGGAAAATCAGGAGTTAAATAATTACCTCGATGAAATGGATTGATACTTCTTGGTAGCGATGGTTTTGGAAAACGAATTGAAGTATCGTCAGAATTGAGGTTTGAATTTGGTAGGCTTATGGTAACACCGCTGTATAGACGTGTCAAAAGTGCCAAGTACATCACCGCAGAAGAGGAACATGCTGCTAAAGGAACATGTTCCTGAGGACAAATTTGACTTATATCCTCCGGTGCCCAGACAGTTGCCATTATATCACTTTTTGATCACTTCACTTTAAAATTAAAGGTTCTAGTTACTATATCTCAAGTGTAATCTTTTCTATAAATTCATGCCTGTGTTACTTCAGCGGCTTATAGAAGCAGAGTGAAACGTACGATTTGTGGTCAAATTCGGATTTTATTGTCTAACTAATTAATATAATACCTAAACTAACATCTAATCAAATTAAATAATACTTAAAAGTATATCAAAACCAGGCCAAAAAGATTGTATTTACTACTAAAGTGCGTAAACTAGTTAGCATTGAGATTAGCACGCAGATTTTCTATTCGTTTCTTCTTTGTTCTTCTATTTAAAAAATCATCATTAAGTTTTCGAATAGATAAGTTCTTGGTTCTTTTTAAAAGTAAATATTATTTTTATATTTGAATATACATAGAAACAAGCTATTTACTAGTGGTTCGCCCCGAACTGAGACCTCGCGATATCCCATAATTCCCAAAAGTTTTAATTATATATTGTAATAATTAACTTTTAACATTAGACGCAATAAAAAAAATAATAGTTGACATAAAACTGTTTTACTGACACAGCGCCATCTATTAGCATTATAGTGAAGCTATTAGCTTCACAATAATGCTAATAGATGGCGCATTAAAATTAAATAATTTCGTTTCTTTATAACATTTATCTAATTTTAGTATTTGTTGTTCAAGTACAGGATATAACTGAATTTTCAACCAAGTTTCACGTTCTAATATTCAGTAATTCAGAAGTTATAGGGCTCTGACAGACATTTAGACGGACACACTTCTCTGTCTAGTAGGCAAGCGCCCTAGTTGACTCAGAGAACTCGCTTCGCTCGTTCAATTATTAGGTAACAACATAAGCGATTGCCCTTGATTGCGATATCAACTGATGGTACTTGACGATGCAGTCCTACCTACCTCTTAGATTCTGTAGCTATGTCCTTTAACACCATTGGTTGCCTGGAAGAGATCGCTATGTAGCGATAAGGCCGCCAAATTGTATGCTATTCATTAAGCTCTTTGTGTCTGTTCTTATAATATGTGTGGTGTACAATAAAAGTATATTCATTCATTCAGTCTAAGTTGGTAGCAGGCTAACTCGGATGGGTAATTATGGCAGATTTTTTCTACTAAACACACCAAGCTAACCTTAAATTAAATTTCATACTTCAATAGACCAACTTAATTATCTCTAAATTCACTCAACTCTGCGTAATATTATGAATTTTGTAGGTTTACAGATAAAATGCACGATCGGGCGATCCGATAAAATCCGTGATTGTATGTTCAGTTAATTTAATACATTGTACGTGTAATTAAAATGTTCCAGAGGTGATTACAGCTGTAATAAAATTACGGTGGTTTCACGTGATTTCATTACGATCGGTCCGGCTGATTCCATCGCTGAAACGGTATAAAATTATTTTTGATCTGGTTATTGTTTTGATTGTTTTATTGAGGGAATAACATTTTTAGTTCAAAAATGTACATGCATTTTTAAAATAGATGTCGGTATATATTGAAATAATTTTCGAATTACAATTTAAATTAAAGATCTTTTGAAGTGTCCTAGCTTGATAATTAAGTACTACTTACTTAATTGTTGTAATATTATAATTGGGACAAATAAAATTTTAAATTTATTCGATTAAAATCTCCTTTGTTTTGCTTTTTAGTATCGATTGTCAGATCCGATATTTTGTCTGATACAGTAGGTCACTAGTATTTCCTTGACCTGTTGAGACGATAATAATACACTCAATTAAAATACTTTGCTGATATCAATAGGTTTTTGTCTAGCCGTTATGGCCTTGCTTCCACTGGGCTGATAAAATGCTGAAATATCAACAGATGTCCAAGATATAGTTATTACCATCATATTGTACCTGCATTTTGGTGAATAAATGATCTTTGTATCTATCTACAGACTACATTATGCATTTGCCTTCTTATTTAAAAATATATCAAGGATCGAAAAACAATTTAGGTTCCTGAAAACTTTTGAGCAAAAGTAAAAGTACTGGCGCACCCAAGAGGCTCGATATTGGCCATATTTTCCGATCAAGGTAGAAAAACTTTCTCGCGGGAAAAAGTGATAAGTAAAGTTAAAATTAGAAGACTTTCCAATAGTCTCATGGTAAAGTTTTTCTTTACCATGAGACTTTTATTTAAGGTTTAGGACTTACCATGAAAACTTTGATTTTTTTTTCAGCCAAGCTGAATTTGACTTATATTCTCCTCTCCCCTCCAAATATGCGAAAAGCTTGTGCTAGGAGTGGGTACGACAATAGTGCAACGGATGGGGCACGAAGCTGCGACCTATCAGTTTTTAGTCCGCACCTTTAACCGTTGGGCTATTGAGCCTTTTGATTGATTAAATATACCATGTAGAGCTACTCGGTTGTAGTTGATAAAGGTAATTATTATAATATTAGTTATTTATGATAAAAGTTTTAAATAAAAGTTAAAGGTTAAGTCTCTAATTGAATACCTACCCGAGCCACAGGCGAAGGTTTTACATAGAAAAGTTGATTTTCATACTTTTTACCATTTATTTTAATTTTTAGATTCACACGCCGATTTACGCCGATTACACATAAATAAATAATAACCCTTTCTTTCCACTGCTATGGTTTCGCGAAGTAAACTTAACCAAACAATAAATCACAAAAAAAAAATCAAATATACCAAAATAGGTTAACAATATCTTCACTATTATTTCATTTCGGAAACATTAAGTATATTATTCATTCACAAATTTAAAATTGAAATGGCATACAAATAATACACGTTTGATCAGTGAATAATTCAATATAGCTAATTAAAACGAGGCAAAATCTGACAAACTTCAATTTGCTCTCAATTAACTATTTGTTCGACAAAATTATGCAAATTCTGAAAAAGCACATAATTATAATTTTAAGTGTATCTATTTCATTTCAGTTTAGTACCCGTAGAGAAAACAATCCAATCAAATCAATTTATTTGCTCAAAATAGTGATGGAAAATAATCTGATGGAATTTTCATGCCTGTTATTACCTAATAACAGGGGCATGCAAATACATATTTATAAAACATAGTAGTGTAATATAAGACGATGAAAAAAAATATTTATATTATAGGTATTAAAAAATAATATAAACGTAAAAATTATTTTTACAAAACCGACTTTAAACGCCACTAAAAAGTATATCAATAGTGCCTATAAAATTTGAAGAGTTCCCTTGATTTCTCCAGGATCCCATCATCTGACCTGATGACAATAGAACAATCTGCAACCCTTATACCCTTTCAAACAAAAAAATTATTTTCCAAATCGGTCCAGGCATCTTCGAGTAATCGGGGAATATACCTACATAAAAAATAAGAAAAGATTCTGACGAATTGCGGACCTCCTCTTTTTTGGAAGTTGGTTAAAAATTCAACTGGCAAAGATTGCAACGGTAGGTGTTAAGTTCAGTCACTTCATCCAGATCAACGGGATTAATCGTAATCTATAAATATCTTATGGTAAATAGGTATAGATGATTTTCAAACGCCTGAGCAGATCTTCATAAATTATAGCTAAGAACCATGTAGACTACATCAGCTTTTAAAACAGAAAAAACCGCATCAAAGTTGGTCCATTCCTTGGGGAGCAACCATTAAATAAACAGACATGCAGCTACACAGATACACATATATACAGATACATACGTCAAACACCCTTTTTTACGTCCGCGATTAAAAATAGCATGACATGAAATAGTTACCAAGCTCTAACCCTCCTGAATAAAGTAATACTGTAAAGACCACTAATTTATCTTGGTACAAGAATATTATCATTATAAGGTTCCCTCGGGACTTAATAAAGGGACTAGGTTCAGCGTCGGCCCTTAAGCTTACATCGGGACATGCGTAAATTATTATTTTTATTAGACTTACGGCATTTTTAGACATACCCAAGTAATTTGAACTCGCGTTCCGGCACGATGGCGTGTAAAAACAGATTAGGGGTAGGTATAGGTTGAATTTACACTGCCATACTGCCCAAGTTAGTCCGCTACCATCTTAGACTGCATCGTCACTTACCATCAGGTAAGATCGCAGTCAAGGACTATCTTGTCATTGAATAAAAAAAAAACTTGAGAGGTGTCAAGGGACACCCGGATGGAACGAAGTTCAATGCGAAATAGAAATGAAAATATCTGGCTTGCTTTCTATAAGAGAGAGAGAGAGACAGACATAGAAACATGCGACGCCGCACAGCTTACAATAGCTTACTATAGCAAAAAGTGTCGTGACAACTTTTCGTAAGAATTTTTTCCGTCTAGCCCCCTTTCACAACGCGCGATAAGGAACTTCGTTCCAAAAACCCGATAAGTTCTTAGACGCTAACAAGCTATAATTACAAGAATTAAAAACACGACTGCCCAGCCAAAAAACGAACTAAAAAGTTAAATACTACAGTCATTACTTTTGGGATTTTATTCTCATTTTTAAATCATTTTTTTTTTAAATTACTGGATATTCAACTCTAGTGTTGTATTTTTGTAATCTACTCATCATTTTCTAGATGATGTTTATATACTTTATCTTATTTTCGATTTTTTTTTTCAAATTTTACTAGCTTATGTCACCCGGAATAAGCTAAGGATTCTAATAATACCTCATTTATTAAAATCAGTGCAGGCGTATAGAAGTTATGGTGGAATATAGAAACTCACATACATGAACCCTGAAAAAATATACTCCTTTTTTCAGGCAGTCGTGTAAAGCCCGATAATTTCTTAGAGGCTAAAAAGAGGCTAACTCCAAAACTGAGCAGTTTTGTAAGATCTTATTAAACACACGCTACAATTAGCCGGCATCGCGTCCACTGTCTTTGTCCCAGCTCTTATTAATGCGGTGCTGCAACTGCTGCAGCTGGCATAATATCGTGTCCACTCGCTAGTCTCTTATACTTACGGAAATGCAACTGAAAACTTTAAGGAAATCCGGGTGCATTTGATATTTCGCGTTGTTTTAATTTAAATACTTTACTTGTATTTAAATTATTATACTCTTTAAAGAAATGCATTTTTTTTGTTACTGGTATAGTACAAACAAGATGTTTCTATTAAGTATGTATTAGAAGGGACACTTCCATCATTAAGACTAATCTGATGACATGTTAACCCCTTTATACTCCAGAGGCCCTAGTGTAACTTGTCAAGTTTACATTAAAACTTTGCGTAAATATAGCCATTATGAATGGTAAAAGAGATGGAAATATCCTCCGTCTCTTTCTTCTCCATTCTAAAATATGACAAAATAACGGCAATTTAACGGAAACTTAAAAAGTTACACGAGATTAACAGAACGTGCTCAAAAAAATAGAAATACATATACGCTCGGAAAATGCTACCCATTTTTGAAGGCAAAAAATGGTAATAATTAACTATATTAGTTTTAATTAATTTTATATGTATATAGAGTGTATGAGGAAATAACACGGGTGCTGACGAAGTAGCAGGTATTTCGGCCGGCTAATGTACGTAACGTTGCCCTATTAATTCCCGAGATACGCTAATACGAGCAAGTACGAGTCGTAAAAATGATATATCACGCGCGTTACGGGCCACATGTGTTGCAGTGGTTTGTTTTGTGTTACCATTTGTTACTCAGGGGGTTGCTTTAGTAAAAGGTAATGAGGTATTAAAATACTGCTCACTTTGTTGTAACTTTATAGCTAAGCCTCAAGGTAATGTTAAGGTGGGACCAAAATCCAAATTATATTTTAGAGGCCTTAGTAACTTTATTAGGAAACCCTTCTCATTTCAGAGGAGACTTGTGCACAGTAGTAGGGGTTCTTGATGATGATGATGATGATGGTGATGGTGATGATAATGAGCAACTATCCGTTACCGTTCGTCAGTGAATAATCAATATGTCGTGATTTTTAGTATCGGTTTTTAGAGATACCTACCCTTTTCATTCCAGAGGAGATGTAAATGCAGTAGTGGGGGTGGATGATGAAGATGATGATGTTATAAAGTTACGTTACGTTACGATTATTATAACGTTAATGATGAGAAACTTTTTAAATAAGCTAAAGTGATATAAAAGGCCTTTGCCTTTTCTTGCCGAGCCGGATGGACGGACAAACGCCGTGATACGAATATCGCATTTGGATGATTTATGTGACTGTAATTTTTTTTTTTTACTTTAAAAGTGACACTAAGATCTATAAAGGACCATGGGCGGAATCGTCCCCACCTATCAACAAGAATGAAATGTAGCGCAATTGATAGATCTTGGCAAGACGATATTTTTTTAGTATGGCGACGATGCCCAAATGCATGGGGTTCTCATTGTATCTTACGTTTCAAAAAATATTTCGATGACGTAGTATTGATGACTAATTCCAAAATACCTGCTCATTTATATCTATTTATTGCACACCGGCGGGCGGAGCATGCACATAAAGATAACCAGCTACAAAATAACCCCCTCCCCCCGCTCACCGAACCATTTTTTTTTATTTTTAAAAAGAACATTAGCCAAGCTAACATTAGCCAAGCCAAGACTAATATCCTCCTATCCCCTCCAAATAAGCGGAAAGCTTGTGCTAGGAGTGGGTACGACAATAGTGCAACGGGTGGGATTCGAACCTGCGACCTTTTCAGTTTTCAGTCCGCACCTTTAACCGTTGGGCTATTGAGGCTTGTTAGTTAAATATATTTCACAAAATGCGCTGATACAGGTAACTAATACATATCTTTTTTATATAATATTCTCATTTTTTTATGACGTGTATTAACAGTAGTTAATACATAATGCGTCATATTCGTTACACAAATACTTGTGTCCTACGATATTTGACCCCGCGACCCTTGCTTCAGAAGGCAGATTCTAATACTCTTCGAGTTTTCTTCTTTTTCCTGGTTGTGTTCAATAACACGATGACAGTGTGCCATAGATGCTGGCAAAGAGCCTAGCAATGCTACGCGACAAGGTCGCATCGGAAACGCAGACTATGACGCCCAGGGTCCAGAAATTAAAAGAAACGCGGATGATGTCAATGTACAAAATGGTGTCTGTAACAGAGTAGAAGTAGTTATTTTTATTGTTATGTGATTTTTGTTTTGAAATAACAAAAATAAATAAATTTCAAACAAAAAGTTTTTTTTTTATTAAGAACCCCATCGATTTTGAAGCTGAAACCAACTATTTACGTCTATTTGGATCCAAATGAACATATTAACATAAGTCCGGTGACTGTTGGAGGGTGGGGACGGGGTTCATACAAAATTGCCCATGGTCCTTTCATTTGAATATTTGATTTCCAGTTGATTTCAGACTACGATGCGACAAAGTGTTATGAACGCTGTCTCTATTTAATATTTGCAAAATATTTTATAACGTTAATGATGAGAAACTTTTTAAATAAGCTAAAGAGATATAAAAGGCCTTTGCCTTTTCGTGCCGAGCCGGATGGACGGACAAACGCCGTGATACGAATATCGCATTCGGATGATTTATGTGACTGTAATTTTTTTTTTACTTTAAAAGTGACACTAAGATCTATAAGTTTCATTTGAATATTTGATTTCCAGTTGATTTCAGACTACGATGCGACAAAGTGTTATGAACGCTGTCTCTATTTAATATTCGCATCGTAATATTTTACTCGTATTTTATTCTCTTTTGCCTCCATTTGTCATGCCATTTCCTTGCCGGATCCAATGCCGGCGTTGTGATGGCCAGTTTATAATGAGATCTAGATAAGAATAGTAGATACTGTAAAAAGGTTTCGATTCACGAGACTACCTATACCCAGGGCTTCGTCTCTAGAGTACTCGTACTACGGGTCTATTTTTTCTTCTTTTTTAAAATCTTATTTCCCCCTTTTTTATCATCTACTCAAATCTCTAGGTCCATTGGTATAGCTTGTTAGTTTTTTCATTATGTCGCGGTACTGTTTCATAGGTGTAAATCTTAATTGAAATCAAATACAGAATATATTTCACCAGAATATTTTCATGTTTTTTATTTCACAATCCCCAAGTTTTTTATTTTATTTTGTTTAGACATAATTGCCAAAACAAAAAATATCATTACGGCAAAATTATTTACAGGTTTAAGTTTACTTGTTATCGGTACAATATGCCTTAACTTAATGTTATTCTGTTAACATTTTAAAACTGTACCTACTAAGGGAAAAGTAATAAGGAATACTAATGAAAACTATTTTACATATAAATTGCAATGCAAGGGTAGAGTTAATGAACAGGTAAAGTTTTAGAACAGCTAGATAATTATTCAAATGCTCATGACACAGAAAATAATTACTTAGAAACTCTGAAATAAATAAGTCAATTTCAAAAACTGCTGAAAAAAGTTTTGATAAACAAATTCCTAAAAAGTCGGCAACGTTTTGGTGGTGCCTCAGATGCTACAAATGTTCATGGGCGGCGGTAGTCACTTAACATCAGGTGACCTGCCTGCACGTTTGCTCGCTAAAAATATTTAAAAAAATGCCACCATGGAGGAACAGGACGGAGGCAGACGGAGGTTCATATTTTTCTCGATCTATTTTTTGATCATGATAACCCTTCTCTGAGATGAGACATGCGTTCAGTAGGGCTAACATGCACGCCACGAGAAAATTTTGTCTACGCGTTTACTGGCAATCTCTATGTGAATCTCTATGGAGATTCACGAGTAAAGTGTAGATAAAATTTTCTCCTGACGTGCATGTTAGCCCTACAGGAGTGAGACGTTAATGGGTTGCTTTTTTAATGATGATGATGATTTGTTTATTTATTTTCTTATCGTATTTCTGTTTGTCATGTCCACCATAATGTATTTGTCATGAAGTCATAAGCCACTGCCACTCTGAACATTTTGACAAAGCAGACGACTCATCAAAGTTTAATAAGTAACTTGGCAGCTATGAGGGAACACAAACACGCACAACTGCCAAGTTCAAATTGGATATCTTACTGTTGTCGAAATGTGGATATTCATTAATTACAATCGAATATGGAACATATATTATAAGAATGACATTCGTAAAAATAGAAAATAAATCGGTCAAAAACCAAATAAGTTACGCTGTTTTATTGCGACTGTATCCGTCTCTTTCTAAAACGATATTTTGTATGGACAATGTAGGGAGCTAATGAATTTGTGACGCCACATGTCAGTAAAGCTCTCTCTGTCTAACAGGATACTTTGAAGCTCTATATTTTCGAGACTACTTAAAATATTGAAAAAGCAAAAATGACGTTTTTTTTTAATCTTTAATTGGAAGGCTTTTACGTTAAGACGTATGTCAGTCTTATCGTACCCTAAAAACTAAAAACTATTTACAAAATATTAAACTAAAATACTATTTACACATGAATAGACTGAACAAACTGCACGCTCCGTCAGAATTTGGGTTTGCCAATAAATTGTGAAAGACACCAACGTGCAGTCTGTTCAGTCTTAAATCTACCATCAACCGGACTCTGTCAGACTGATACCGAACACATTCCACCAACAAATGGTGCACATCGTCCAGGACGCCACAAACATCACAATTAGGGGAAGATGCTTTTCCCATAAGGTAACCGAATTTGTTGGTTGGAATGTGTCCTGACCTAAGCCTATGTGCCAATACTACATACTTTCTTTTCATCCTAGTATAACTACTCCAGACGTTGTGTTTTAATATTTAAAAACTTTATTTAAAAAAAAATTAGTGAAATACCCAATTATGGCAACGCGTTGCATGTTTCACACATTTCGAATACACTTGTTTATGTCGCTGGCTGCGCTGTACCCAAAATTCGAAGAGGTCCCACGTGATTTTCGTACAACCTTATTCCACGAAATTGTGGGTACGTACCAAGTGGTCCCGAAAAAGCTAGCCCGCGTGCAAAAAACCACGAAGATAAGAAAGTATATTCACTAAAATAAGCCATACGTACTTTATTTCTCGCACCATTTCGGACTGCAATAACGTGGAACCACAACGACCACGACTTTATGGACTATGAACGACGTCGAGCCAAAACTGTTATGGCCCTCTTGTAGACTTGCAATTTCATATGCCATTCCGTGTTTCTGTTTCCAATTTTTGATATTTGAATTTTGCGACTTTATGGTAGGTAGGTATTGCAGAATTGCCAACGGTTTACATTATTTTTTTTTTGAAAAATCTGTCTTGGATTAGCTAAGAGCCTTCCCGCCGCTAGAATTTTTTTTTATTCGTTGGCAAGGTAGTTCTTGGCTGCAATCTCACCTGATGGTAAGTGCCGATGCAGTCTAAGATGGTAGCGGGCTAAATCAGAAGGGGTATGGCAGTGTACATTCATCCCATACCCCTAGTCGGTTTCTACACGCCATTACATTGTGTCGAAACACTAAATCGCTTGGCGGCACGTCTTTGACGGTAGGGTGGTAACTAGCCACGGCTAAAGCCTCCCACCAGACCCAGACCAGAGACAATTTAGAAATTATAAATTCCCAAATTGCCCCCGCCGGGAACCAAACCCCGATATCAAAATCGTTGACCCGTTTGGATATTATTGTAGGTTAATAAATCTAAACTGTTTAACCTTAACATATTGCAGGTCAGGCAGCAATCGATTCAAGGTAAAAACCATTGACCTGTCACGTTTGGGTTAGAGTAACAAGCATAAATTGGTTCCATACCGGCAATATTCAAAACTGAAATAGTTTTTTGCTAAATAAAAATATCGGTTTATTTATTTTATTTATTTGTACATAAAAAGAATATCAGAGAAGGGTAGAGTTTTGCTAACAAATGCCTGCGGGTAAATACTCGATATCCACATAGCGTAGAAATATTTGTATGATATATTTAATTCTACTGCGCTCTCTGTGGTACCAGAAAAGTTAAACACTGTTATTTTATTCTATATTTAGCTGATGCTCGCGTCTTCGTCCGCGTGGATTAAGGTTTTTGGTTCCTGCGGGAACACTTCAATTTTCCGGGATAAAATGCCTATGTGTTAATCCTGGGTATGAGCTGTCTCCATTCCAAACAGCCAAATCAGTTCATTCATTGATTGTTCATTGTGATGTGAAAGAGTAACAAACATACTCACACACACACACACACACACACACACACACACACACCCATACACATACAAACTTTCGCCTTTGTAATATTAGTGTGATGTGATAGTGTAGTAAAGGCTAAAGTTTGTGTGTGTGTATCATCTAGTATTAAAATATATTGTTAGTAGGATATAATAGTACGGTTAGCAAACGTAACCGCAGCGCAGAGTGCACAAAATGCGTCTCCCACACTCGTGCAGCGTGACACGTTATTTAAGTTTTTGTTGAAATATGGTAATAGAAGTACGCGGTCATAAGGGAATCTGGCAACTCTATCACCATTCATAACGTAGATAAATCTCAACAATTGCAATGTTAATAATATTATCACGTTTTACATTTCACAAAGTATACGTGCGTTTCTGGATTTCGGACTGTGGTTTAATACCTAACCTAATGTACCTACATAAATAGTATGGCTATTGTAGATACTTTTGAAATTGTTTTCTTAAAGAACGAATTATCACAATACAAAACATTCTTTATTATTAAATAATGCAATGTAAAATAGTTAACTTTTATTCAAAAACAGAATTATTTTATGTAGGTACACCAAACAAAAATTCTTTCTATTTCAATCACAGCTGTGGATCACCAAATCCTTTTAATAAACAAGTGTAAAGACATGTTACAATATCCTAATCGCTAGTCAGTAATCGTTAAAAAAATATTGTAATCCGCCATTTTGTGCCCGACATTACTCCCGACTTATTCAACTCAAACAAAAAACCAAAATGAAAATCGGTTCATCCGTTCGGGAGCTACGATGCCACAGACAGACACACACACACACACACACACACCTACACACACACACACACACACGCACACACACACACACACACACACACACACACACACACACACACACACACAGACACGTCAAACTTATAACACCACGTTGTTTTTGCGTCGGGGATTAAAAATAGAGCGACGCACAGTGGTCTGGCGCTCTAACTAACGCGGTCATAAGTCCGTTTATCACTAAAATGTTTATTAAATCGTTATAAAAGTCCTTGTTTTGATACAAATAATAATATAATGTATGAATAGACTAGTTACTTTAACAAAATATGTATTATTTATATTAAAAATCTTAAATTCTAAAAAAAAAAAAAAGAAAAATTTACTTGACACAGTTAAATAAAACATTCTACATATTCTAAAACATTATATATCTGTCAAAAATGTTGTTTATAATTTATAACTTATTTATTTACATATTATAATGACTTAGGTACATTAGATATTGAAAAAAAAAAATACAATGTTGAAGTATAATAAAAATAAAATATAACACAAGACATGAACTAAAAATAATTAAAAAAAATATGTAGTCTTGATAAGACATGACCTAATAAAAATTTACATCTTTAAATCTAATATTCTCCGTTGACTCCGTTTGTTACAATCACTAAATTCCTTTCTGGGTCTTCCAATATTCGAACTCCCTTCTTGTGGCACTTTCTCTGTGGACGAGGACGCGCTGGGGGTGGCACTCCTCGGCAAATCTCCAGTTTCAACCATTGCTAACCATTCAGCATGCGTTTGCACTAAATTTTCCTTGCATCTGTTAGCTATTTTCCAATATTCCAATAACTTCTTATTAATGTACTTCACACGGCTATGGAGATTTTTAATATCAACATTTTCTGAATCCGGCACCATTTCCAGTAAGTTTTCCAACATATGATTTGCCCTTTTATTCTGAGAACCGGTGACCGATTAATTCACAAAAAACAAATAACAAAATGTCATTCCACAAACAACGTTTAGCAAAATTATGAATCATTTATTGACCATTATAAAACTTCTGGTTTCACAAATAATTCGCTTGACAAAACAAATTACTAGACAAATTGTGATTTCATAAAATAATATTTGACAAACAATTGATTTCTTAATTGTGTTAATTAGTAAAACAACATGTAGCATATTTTTTTTGATAAAATGAACTGTTCAAGGCTGTGGCGGAAGCTGCGCTTCGCTATAAATTAAATGGGCTACGCCAAAACCGAAATGGCCAACCCCGACTCCACGTAGTCTTGTCTGCCCTACCCCTAGAGTGTTTTTATGAAGCGCGAAGCCAGAAGCTCGCGAAGGAGGTCCTGAATGAAGCGAGCCTACGAGGCCGAGTGGAGCGAAGGGGGGAGGTGGCGAGCGAAGCGAGCCGGCGACCTCCGTAGCGAAACGAAGGTCGAGTAGGCGAAGCTGAATGAAGGGGCGACGGAGCGAGTCTTCTGGCGTAGCCCATTGCATTTCAAAACGGCCCTGTTTTTGATAACAGCTAGCCGTAATGTAATACGGCGGATTATACAATCCGACTGCGACAGGTAAATAATAATAAACTTTTTCCTATCGCTTTGCGTATTGTTTATTAGTTCCGTTTATCAAATAATAAATAATTTACCATCTACTATTTTGTAAAATTGCGAATTTGGAAAAAGAATTATTTGGTGAAATAATAAATTTTAAAGTGATATTTTAACATCCAGCACATTTGCAAAATAAAACATTTGCGAATAGAAAATTTGTAAAATGATTAGTTTGTGGAATACGACGTTTGTGATTTGATTAGCTTTTAAAACGTTTTTTGTGAAATGATCATTTGTTTAACGTTTATTGTTAATCATTAGTGAACCCTGAGAACCACTAATTGTGAGCCAAATCTCCATAAAATCCATCTGTAAAGAAGTTAACTGGTAAAAAGTACCTTAAACCAATTAAACAAATATTTTTCATTTCCTTGCTCTTCGCGTTATAATATTATTAAAAAAAAAACGGGCAAAAACGGGCAGACAAATGATATTGTTCCTTAAATTACACTACTTTAGCTGTGTAACCATATGAAAATCATTAGGGGCTGATCGGGGTAACATAGTCAAATCTCTTAGTGAAAATACAAATTGCTAAAATAATAACTCAAAAAACACGCATGGCTTTACACCTAAATTTACCTGAATTTAAGGTCTTTATATTAGCAAAAATAGAAAAACATAACAGTACATACCCTTATCAGTTAATTTCATAATGTTTTATCAGGTAAATAATCATCAATTCTGAGAAATTTCTAAAAAACAAAATCACTTTCAAGTCGCGTTAAGCAGCTAATTTACTGGTTGCACAAAATGTGTTCACTTCGTAGGTCGAAAAATTAATGATAACGTTAACTTATGCGTTATCTAGTTACAGTTTTGTATTGTTTGGGAACTTGAGAGTGATTAAACAAGCAGAAATTGTAAATAGGTTGTGGTCAATATTTCGGACTTATGACCGCTCTCAGACGACTGTGCGACGGTCTCACTCATGTTGATCTTAACTGAACGGCTGTCAAATTCAACCTATTCTTTACGCAATGATTACGCGTTTCATTAGCTGATAATCTCCAAACTCACAAATTTTGAGTTACATTTTTTGTTTTATCGACGTAGAGCGGTTATCACCACTATTTTACTGAGAATAAAATGCGTGCATGTTCATGGGTAAAATCACGCCATTCGTGTTGTTTGAAAATTCAGTGTTTGTTCAAAATAAATACTCACTTCTGGTTTATTTTCAACAAAAATGTAGGTATGTTGTGTATAAGCCTTATAGCCCAACAGTTGAAGGTGCGGACTGAAAAGTAGGTATTAATAGTATTGTGGATATTATTATTTCTAACATACTTCAAAGAAGGAGGAGGTTCTCAATTCGTCGGAATCTTTTTTTTTTTTTTAATTTTTTATGTATATTACCCGATTATTACTCGAAGACGCCTCGACCGATTTGGAATATTCTTTTTTTGTTCGAAAGGTTATATTTTCCAAGTAGTCCTGTGGACATCAGGTCAAGATTTCTTGATGGGATCCTGGATAAATGAGACAACTCTTCAAATTTTATAAGCGAACTTGAAATACTTTCGAAGTCGGTTTTTTAAAAAGATTTTTTATTTAGATTATGCCCTTATATTCAAATAATGCAGCTAGTCTAGAATTATAAAAATAATACGCAGCTACCAACAATAATATTATTATTCCTTTTCCTTTGCATTTGGTAAGGGGACATGGAATTCAAATGTTCTTATTGAACTGGCTTCAATATCTATTTTCAGCGACTACATTTCTGAATAGCGTCGACAAAACTATTTGACCGTATCTAGTGAAGATCCCCTACCATTTGATGAAACTTCACAGTTTTAGAAGCTTAAATTACCTGCACATAAGAGTATAATATTATAGAAGTATAATTATGTATTAGGAATACTGTAACACAGGTCTCCAAGTTTAGCAACCATTCTCCTTATATTAAAATTTCGACAGTGTGTAAAAAAAATATTATGCTTTTTTTTTTGGAGATTAGTGTTAGTTTCTCGCATGGATTTAGTTTTTAAAAATCCCGCGGGAACTCTTTGATTTTCCGGGATAAAAAGCCTATGTCACTCGCCCGGTCCTCAACTACACCCATGCAAAAATTCACGTCTTTCCGTTGTTTTAGGCTATAAGATGTTGTGAGTAAGCAATTATTTTATTCTATAATGCATAAAAAATCTTTGTGAATATCCAAAAAAGAAAATATCAAAGCAAATAGTAAGGTGTACGACGTACGTAGGTATACTAGATCCAAAAGAGTGTAGTTTTCGTTGGAAGTAACTTACTTTACGTCGCTTTTGTACGCAATTGAGTTTACTAGCCATAGTCAATGCTCTCTACGCGTTATTGAAAATTTCTACCTTTTACAAAGAAATCAGTTCCCGTTTGTTGACATAATATTGACCTTTCACAAGAACTTCACAGTCCGGGTTATTTTCTCCTGGATTGAGCGAGCACAATTAGAAGGGGCGGAGCATTAGAAATTGACTAAAAAATACATATACATGAAACATTTTATTAAAGTTGCTTAGGAATATTTTGACCTAGGAGGATTAAGCTCTGGAGTGGCCATAGGATGCGTACCCCTCTGTAAGTTTTTATTTGACGGGTATGCCCAGCGGTCATACCCGTTATATAAAACTGTTTGACTCGCGTCACGCGCCTGTCAACAACGTATGGTTAGCGGAGGATGAGCTCCGGTATAATATGCCGACTATGAGTGATTTTCCTTCTAAAAAAAATACCAAAAATATCCAGTTTATGAAAGGATAACATTACTTTTCTCCTGATATATTCTTTTATCCAATTAATGCACTATTTAAGGAGAAAACTTAAAAATACTGTTGATCCGAAAATGTTGCTACGGAATCGTACAAGAAATAATTTCGGGAAATTTTAAAAAATTAACCAATCTACTTATTACTCGATTGGAGCCCTTTATCATGAACTGCATAATGATTTATTACATACAATTAAAATTACGATCGAATAGGAAAGGTTGGGGGTTTATGTTTATATTAATTTATAAACTTTAGGCAAACAATTTAATCGGTTATTTTGAAAAGGACGAGTCACACATTTCGTCAAAACTGAGTTAAGTAGAATATTCGTTAACATTTTATAATATTTTCTTGTCGTGTGACTGAGATTTTGTTGGTCTTGCATAGTAAAAATATATCATTAACTGTAGTAAACTCTTACTAGTAAACTGAGCTACTATTGTAGCTATGTCACTATAACTACTTTTTAACATTTTAAAATTTAATAGAAATCCGACCAAAATCAGACCAAGTTATTTATACCTTTGCCTTAATCCTTACCAAAATAAATGTTTTTTCAAGCAAGGCTGTTTAAATACCTGCAAATTACTTTTTAGTTTATTAAAATCGGACATTCCATTCGAAAGATATTACAAGTTCATTGATGTAATTTATTCTGTTATCATTTTGTTTTCAATCATCAAGTCCCATACCCAAAGGCAGCCAGCGATACACTATTGCTAAATATATTATTATTTAGGTAAGTATGTCCTGCATTTACTGTGCGTTTATGCCAAAATGTTTAAAAAATAAATATCCACCCTTGCGAAGCCGGGACGGGCCGCTAGTATAATATAAGTAACCGATATAATTGCATGCGCAAAAATCATTACAAACATACACAGATTTGTGATTAAAAAGCCTTATTAATATTCAATCGCCACAATTAAATGCCCTCGTGCCACCTCGGTTTATGAAAAATTAAATTGTAATAGGTATTGTACCCATAAAGTTGGATAAGCTTATCATTAACAGTATTTTTAAGGTAGTTTTTTGTTCAAAAATGAGGATTTTATTTTAAAGAAGTTGGTCACACTGCAAGAAAATTAGGGCTGGAAGCAGAAATTATATCGATATTGATATTTTCGGTGTGTATGGTATAGGTACATCATGTATTTTTTAATTTTCTTATAGAACCAGTTAGTGTTCCAACAAATGTCTACTATCCATTGATAAAACATGGATAAAAGTTTAAAAACTATAAACTTGACTACAAAATTGTATGTGGCATTTCTTAAATTTATTTATTTACTAGCTGATTTCCGTGACTTCGTCCGCGTGGCGTAGTTTAGAGTAACTTGCTACTATCCGCGAGAAGGTATGTCCTCTATCTCCGATAATATTTATTAGATCTTCACCAAAATTGAATAAAATAGTATTTTTCAAAAACTTTCATCCCCTATCGCGGATGAACCTTATTGTTTATTAGGATAAAAAGTATCCTATATATTAGATTCAGAACATTCGATTTAGATTTATATTCTCATTTTATACAATTCATTAAAAACTTTTTAAGTCTTAGCCAGACCAACGAACAATAATTGATTGCTAAATTGATTTAACAATATTTTAATTTATACTATTAGTTGAACTTCATTAAAACATTAATTCATTTAGAACTTATCGAAAGTCGATAATCGATAGTGTCGCAGCCCAAAATTGCTTACATAAATGACATGATTGTTTCGTGTAAGGATAGAACGTCCCTGTGTGTGAATTTGGTTGTGTGCGTATACTTTAAGGTTGTGTTTGGTAGTTTTGTCGTGTGCGTGCATAGCGACGTGATTGAAAAATGCACCTGTAGTAAGAAATTGTTTATGTGTGCTACCTCGCCCCGCACCGTAATTGACAGATTTTTTTGCAAAGAAATTAGACGTCAAGGCGTCTCCATACACAAAATTTTTTTTCCTCCGAGATTTTGACAAATCAAACAGTTTTCAAAATTTCTATAAGAAATTTATATTTTACATATTTCCACGTTTTCAATGACAATGCTGAATATTAATAATATTACCTTTTCCTCTTAAACTAAGAATTTAAATAAAATTGATGCTAGGAGTACGAATTGCAATAGTGCAAGGAAATGTGAAATCTAACCCCTTTTCGGACTTTTCGGTCAAAAGTCCGTATCCAGACTTGCACTTCTAGCTTCAAATGTATACAGATAAATTATACATATAAAGTGTGCACGTATATTGTTAGATTTTAATTTTCCAACTATGTATGATTGAGAAGAACGATAAAATACAAAGTCCAACTGATGCAACGATAAATCGTAAACGGATGATATTGGAAATATTGAATTCCACGCCATAAACTGGGATGTAAGGAAACTTGTTTCAATTTGTCTTTCCTTTGTTACTCGCTTTCAGGGCCCTATATAGAAGTTTTCGAGTAAACAAACTACATAGTTACTTGAATCGTTTTTAAGGGAATACAAAGATTCTTATGCTTAGCAAAAATGTGTGTGGGTAGATTTTATTCATCAAAAAGAAAGAGATGAAACTATTAATTTAAGAAGCTTTAATCGTTTTAATTTGCACCGAAAAAGTGAGAAAGATAGATTTATTTACTCTCGTGAAGCGAGAATACTCATACAGGTTGGTCGCTTATACAGGTCTTATACAGCACTGGTAGCATGGGCAGGAGATAAAAGTTTTATCCCCCGATTTTATCCACTGACAGGGGATAAAATTATCTTTTCCCTATTCTAAAGCATGGCGACAGAGGAGAAGGCGATGTATATTTCTATAAGTATATCCACTGAGTGTTATTTCCACCGATGTGCCCATGCTCGACGGGTGGATAAAGCTAAGCGAGGGGATAAACGTTTTATCCTTTTCCCAGGGATAAAATTTCTCCCGTCCATGCTACCAAGGCAGGTGTTTGAATATTTTGAAAATTGTATGTTATCTACATAAAAAATATCTGATTAAAATAAGAGCAAGATTTCGAGACGAAAGAAGAAAAAGCAGCAAGGGGCAGTAGCCAATTTCACCTAACCTATGTACCAATGAAGGTGACCCTTAGGTCACCTCGTCATTGTGCGGTCTAGTTTGAGTCCTTACAAATGTTTTTGTCACTATAGGATACTTGACATGATTCTTTTTATTATTCCAAAGGTTTTATTACTCAATATCTAAAATAGAAAGAATAAATCCGCTTAAAAAAATATCGAAAAGAGCCGATTTTGTTGAATGAGGTGTCAATCGATTTGTTGTTACTAGGTCTGAGTGACATAAGCTATTATAGAATATAATATTCTATACGAACTCAATCAATAAGTCGGATGTTACATCAAATTTTTCGTATTTGGGTTAAAGTTTTTAAACTTTTTTCTTGTTATAAATATAAAATACAAAAATTACGTGTTTTCTGTACCAGATAAAAATTTCATAATATCAAGAATTGGAGCTTGGAAAAGTTGTTGGTGAACTAGTTTGAATATCTTATTGGAGTATATGAGTTGACAAAGTTTTTGAATATAACGTCGACAAAACGATTTCGTGATATTGTTTGGAAGTTTGCTCGATATTTTGGTTGAAACAACACAATTTTATTTTTTTTAGCCTGTGCCAATTTTTTTTAAAATAAAAAAAAGCACTTTTAAACATACACAATCATCGATATCAATTAAATCTCTATGAGCATGTAAAGAATCTTAACCAAAACATAAAACGAATACTTAGAGAAACTGTTGGAGAAGTTATCATTGGGCACTATTATCCTATTTCCTATTATTAATATTATAAATGCGAACGTTTGGATGGATGTAAGGATGTTTGTTACTCAATCACGCTGCAACGATTGAACAGATTTGGCTGAAATTTGGCACAGAGATAGATTATAGTCTGAAATAGAGCATATGCTACCCGGAGAATAAGAGAGTTCCCGCGGGAATCCAAAAAAAAAACACAATCCACGCGAACGAAGTCGACCAGTAAGACCAGTTAAAACAATGTATAAAGAACCCAGAGTAATAAAGAACAATGTTATGTTACAAAAGAAGCGATACATCACATCGCAACGGTATAGGAAACGTTTATTTTACACGCTTCGAACTCTGCTCCGTAGAAACTTGCTTCCATTCCGTAGACCTGATTCAACTTTCATTCGTTGTTCGTATCGTACAAATAGAAGATAGATTACAACAAACACCGACTTCAATAAAGGATCTTCCTCTGTGCTTTCGAGTAAGTACGAAGAGGATAAATTACAATATTTTCTACTAATATAAAAGCTGCTTTGCAAGGAATAGGGAACATAAGCGTGTGGTTTAAATTAGACTCAATATTTTTCTGTAATCTTTTTTTTAGTCCTTGACTGCAATCTCACCTGATGGTAGGTGACGACGCAGTCTAAGATGGTAGAAGTGCCTCCCAACGATTTCGCGTTTGGTACGTTGGCGTGTAGAAACAGATTAGGGGTGTGGGTTGACCTGCGATACCCTTTCCAAGTTAGTCCGGTATAGTCTTAGACTGCATTATCACTTACTATCAGGTGAGATCGCAGTCAAGGACTATCTTGTCATTGAATAAAAAAGAAAGAAAGTTAAAATTTGATGCGTGACGTCAGCTAACATGTTTTGAAAGAACGTCAATATGGCGGCGCGGCGTGTAAATTGTTCTAATGCTGTAAGTAATGAATAAAAAAAAAATACGTGCATTATAATACCCTGTTTTGACATAGTGAAGGAATAGACTTCAGATAACAGCTAAGTTTCGATTAAACTGCATTATATTTTTAGACAAAGTTTAAACGACAGACTCTGTTCGAGAATGTTCGAGAACATCGAATTACGTTTGAACTTAATAAACGTTTCAATGAACTGTATTTTCACACAGTGAATCGCTTCGTCTCAGGCCACGTAAAACTTCTTCTCTTACATAATAATACTAACTTTTCTACAAAGACTTCTGCAAGCGATGATAGGTAGGTGTTTTCCATAGAGAGCGTTTTAGGCTTGTTTCACAATAACATACAAAGTTCTATCGATGAAACTAAACTTGGCAAACATCTGAGACAGGAAATATTGAATTCCACGCAATAAACTCATATCTGTACAAACTTGCACCTACACAAATCTTCCTTTTATTGATTGCACGTATATAGGATTTATTGTTACAGCTATAACGTATATGAAAGGGTTTATCTGAGCTGCAATTAAATACAAAGTCCCACTAAAATAACGATAATATATTCCATTATGCTGTAGACACACGTTAGGCGATTCGAACACAAAGGAACATCAGTTTAGTAGAAAAAAATAGATTAATAACTCTTTATATAACTTAAAATAGTATGTTAAAAGTTATCCTAGGCGATGTTTCTGCCATCATAGTGATTGTAAGTTATATTTTATACTTGAAATGTCATTAAAGTGAATATGTTTATTATTCTATTTGAGACAATAAAAAATGTTAAGCCCGAAAATCGACGCAATATTGTTGTTTATTTATATCTAGAGTCAAAATAGAAAATTTTCAGAAAAATCATGTAAAAATAGCAAATTTTATTAGACAATCAATTCAACAATTAGGAAATTCGAATATTTGAATCTTACATGCAGTTTATACCTTCAAAATATAATACTGGATTTATTGAAATTGAAGAAGTTATTTTCGAATAACATTTATGCTTTCAACTTTTCATTCATCGTCTGACCCCTCCATTAAATTAAGAGGCAATAAATTCTAAGAATAGATCTAGTTTATAGAAATCTTTGCAGAGATACGTTGGCAAACGAATAGCGAACAGATTCAGCCTTTGACGATCGAAAAGAGCTTATAAACTCGCAGGTATTGTAGTAAAATATACTCCGATAAATTTGAAAAGCTGGTCGTCTAAACAAGTTCAATTCAGTACGGTTAGTATAAGATTTAATTTGATTGATCGTATTTGTATTCAATGACGTTAGTGTCAAAGTAAAATGAACCTACTTACCATCAAGTGAGATCGCAGCGGCCTCCTTTCAGAGAAGAGCACCGATCACAGAAGATGTTTTTCTTCTGTGATCGCTGGAGAAGAGTTATAACCCAAGTAGCACACGAAGGCTGCTTAGCAGCTGAATAACGAATTCCCGTCACACTTAAAGCTGTATAAAAAAGCTGCATAAGGGCTGTATACGGCCGTATACAGCTCTTATACCTCTTAAATGGGCACAAATTATACAGCCTTAAGTTGAGTAAAAGATTACAAGTTACTCTTTATTCAGCAAATATGTCACGTGACGTAAAAGTGAAGTAGCAAACCATAGATAATACAAATCTAGCAAATTAATATACTTCGTGGAGTGAATTGAATTTGATTGAATACGTGTGGTTATATATTCAAAGTTAAGTGCATTGTTTTCATATTTATAAAAGAAAAATGATTGGGAATTTAATTTTACTGACATTATACATATATATTACCTAAGAAAATTTTAGTGCGCCACGAAAATATTCGGTTTTTAATTAGTTTCGTGATATAAATAAGCCGTGATGAAAACTTGAATAAACAATTTTTAGTGCTTTGAAAAGAATTATAAGATAAAAAGTTGTTATTACGATATCGAGAAGTAAAAACTAATGCAATCCATTCCTAATTCATACACAAAACATCATAAAAGTTGAAAAATGAATCAGTATATTTATATAGGTTATGAGGTTATACTATAAAATGGTGGATTCATGTTAAGCTGTAATGTGGGTCACATATCATCCATTATATAGCTATTAACTTCATAATAGTTCACACGTGCCCCCTTAATAAGTCAGTGTAATAAGAGTTCACAAATACCTTCTTATACAGCTTTTGGCGTAATTTTATCCACTAAACAGCCCTTATTCAACCTAAGCTGTTTAAATATCACTGACAGCTATTATGCAGCTGTAGGATCACCAGTGTACTCTTAAAAGAGTCTTAATACGCATAGAGTTTCAAATAGGTCTAAAAGTGAGTATTTATACAGCTATCTGTGCTACTTGGGAAGCTATAGTCCACCACGCTGGCCCAATACAAATTGGTAGACTTCACATACCTTTGAGATGATTAAAGAGAACTCTCAGGCGTGCAAGTTTTGTCACGATGTTTTCCTTGATCGTTGAGGTCTGTGATATTTAAATATTAAATAATTAGTAATTAATTGCCTAAACGCTCATAACCACGAACAACTCTGAATTGAAAATTTAAAACACCCCCGACATGTGAAATAAAAAAAAAAATGAAATTCGCCATTTTAAATTTGAATTTTATCATAGCGTATAGTATTCTACTAGTCAAGCCCTTTCATTTAATATCCATTATTGAGGTAATTGTGAGAACGCTCGCACGCACGCATGCACGCACGCACGCATACATGCATGAACGCTCGCACGCAAGCACGCACGCACACACACACGTGCGCGCACATACACACACACACCTCCAACTTATAACACCCCGTCGATTTTGCGTCGGGGGTTTAAAACAGGCGCATATCCGGGGTTGAACCCGCAACCGACTTAGAAGGAGACCGCAGTCCTAACAACTAGGCTTTTCACTGCTCTTCAAAATTTAGACCATGCAGCAAAGTATTAAATGCGAAACTACTATCATTTTAGACTCTTTATGAGAACAAAAAAGCACTTAATATTAAACATAGCGAAAGTCAAATGAGCATTGTAATACATTAAAACATTTCAACGTACCATTTTATATTTTCAGTGGAACGGATCTCAACAAATCTCTGCAGCGGTTATCTTCCTGGCTTAATGGATTTACAAGTACAAAAGAATAATCCTTTAGAGCTCTAAACCCAGCAATGCGATGATGCGTGCAAACAACAGACTGTGCACGATGTTTTATGTCAAACTTAGGTAGGTACTTTTTACAAACTTTTATTTAACTTGCAATGTATGTATGTACGTTTGTGTAGGGTCAAATCTTGTAAGCTAAATTAGATGCACTTTCCGGTTTCCGATTGAGCTGTTGGATGCATATTACTGTGAATTGGAGGAGATCTGCTGATTGAGCCGGAAGATGGCTTTTTTATATTTTTAGCGAATAAAGGAGCAGGCGGGTCACCTGATGTTAAGTGATTACCGCCGCCCATGAACATTTGTAGCACCTGAGGCACCACCAATGCGTTGCCGGCTTTTCAGGAATTTGTTGGTCCGGATTCATTCAACCGGAATCCGGTTCGGATTCATTTTTACACTAATTTTTGGCTATGAAGTTATGGAAGCGGCTTCTTTTTTTTAAATATTTTTAAAGTAAATCCCAGGATGCCAAGATAACCGGGAATGCATAACTTATTTAGATGGAAGTAACTTCTTAAAATTATTTAATGTGTTGATTCCAAATTGTAATTTTGCTTTTACGTAAGTATTGAATTTTGTTTTTTCTTGTACGTATATTGTAGGATTCTACAAAGTAACGCTTGTTTTTATCCAATTTATTACCTATATATCGTGACAGTTGATAAAAAGCGGGTTGTTTTCTTAGTTTATGGCTTAGATGCTGCTATAGTTACTTCTCCGAACTGCCTTTAGCACAACGTTTCTCACTAAACTTATAAACTACTTTGTCGGTAACTTCCTTTATTATATCGATATGATCTACAAGTATCGCCTACTTAGTAACTTTCTTGCCCGACTTTTACCAACTTGCACAGCGTATTATAAAGTTGGTAGAACTTAAACAAGATCGAATTTATGGACAGAATATAATGTGTTTTATCAGTTCATATTTAGTACGTGTTATTGCTGAACTTAAGCGTGCTTTCTCATTGAATTCAAAATGAAGATACTCGACATCCCTATCTATATATATAAAATTCAAAATCCTGACTGACTGACTGACTGACTGAGATATCAACGCACAGCCTAAACTACTGAAGTTAGAAACTTGTAATTTTTACAGTTGGTTCCTTTTATGACGTAGGCGCACACTAAGAAAGGATTATTGGAAATTCCACCCCTAAGTGGTTTAAATAGGGGATGGAAGTTTATATGAAACTCCGTCATTTTTCAAGCTGTTTCCATCAAAGTTGGTATTTGAGCTTTCAGTTAAAAATAAAAAAGTACGTGTGTCACAGTTTTTGAAAATTCCACCCCAAAATCTAATTCCACGCGGACGAAGTCGCGGGGGCAAAAGCTAGTTATATTATAAATGCCAAAATGTGTTGCTTGTGTGTTGTTCCTTTAATCAAGCAACGACCTGAATTGCACTTTATTGTGTGACAGTAAGAGTGGCTATTTATTTAAATGACTTTGCGGAGCGAATCTTCTGCACCTACCTATACTATATTATGGATTCTGCGGTAGTACCAAGACTCTCTGAGTTAAACCGCGGACAGATGGCCGTACTTTACGAAACCATAAAAGTTCCTTGTTGTTTTACTACGGAACCCTAAAAATATTAAATTGCAAACAAGATCCGGTCACAAAATTCGAAGACACCTTGATATGAACGTAAATGTTTATATTGTTATATTTATAGCAGTGACTGTGCGATGCTCTGGCGCGGTTGTACCGCATGCATTCATTTTCATATTTCAACAAAAATTTTAATAACGTGTCACATAGCGCGGGTGTGGAAGACGCATATTGTGCATTCTGTTGAACACTTTTGCTTCAGTGTTAATGCGCAATACAGTGGATGAGAATTGCGTTTGCTGTAGTTATTTGAAAGAAAGAAACGTTTGTTTCATAAATTGTGCCACACGTCACCCAGTAGGTATACCTAGATTAGGTTATCTAGATTAGGTTGTGCCGTCACCTCCACCACTTGAGCATTAAAGACAAAAGGCGTCAAGCAGAAGAAGCGCCGGAACAACTAAGACATGGTTGGCACAACCCGCGGAAAAAAGGTCCCAACTCAGCAAAATGCGGTCTGCTTTGTACTTGCACAAGAGGAAAACTTGCAGAAGTCAGCTTGTAGTGTGTTAACACTGGCAGCAAGTCAACTTCTGCAAGTTTATTGAATTCTGCAATAAATTGCGAAAGTTACTTGCCAGCTAACTCCATTTTTCGGCGTGTAACTTGTTTCAATTAATTTATCTAGTAGCTTCATTCAATGCGATTGATGTAAGCAAATGATATAAGAGTAGTAAAGTAAGGAATAGTGATTAATTCATAATACAAAGAGCAGCGAAGTTTGGAAATGAAATAAATCTATCTAACCTTGCTATAAGTCTAAATGTCGCACTCAGATTCGCTAATTATCTAAATGCCCCGTTAATACAAACAAATGACAGCTCATTAAGAGATTTAATGATAATTAGTTAATGACTCATTAATTACAATTAAATGAATGTCTCCAAGTGCGGAAGTTAGGAAAGCCTTAATTTCTGATAAGATTTTTACATAAAAGAGAATAATCTTTTTCATTGTTAATAGTTTGACCCGCTTTCCCTTTACTAACTTACGCTTGAAATAATTTGAATCGTTTGAAAAATTGTTCAGTCCTCTTTTCAACCGACTTCCAAAAAAGGAGGAGGTTCTCAATTCGCCGGAGTATTTTTTATATTCCCCGATTACTGGATGACGCCAGGACCGATTTGGAATATTTTCTGGAGAAATTTCTGGACCCTGGAGAAATCGAGGAAACTCTTCAAATTATATAGGCACAATTGATATTCTTTGTAGTGGCGTTTGAAGTCGGTTTTATACAAAAGAATTTTTACGTTTATATTATACTAGCTTTAACCCGCGGCTTCGCTCACGTTAGGTTCGATTTTTTAACCCCCTATTTAACCCTCTTCGGGTTGAAATTTTCCGAAATCCTTTCTTAGCGGATGTCTACGTCCTAACAGCTACCTGTATACCAAATTTCAGCTTGATCGGTCCAGTGGTTAGAGCTGTGCGTTGATAGATCAGTCAGTCAGTCAGTCACCTTTGCCTTTTATATATTTAGACTAGCTGCTGCCCGCGACTTCGTCCGCGTAGATTTAGTTTTTAATAATCCTACGTGTACCTATTTAAAAATCTTTGATTGTCCAGAATGAAAAGTAGCCTTCGGTTCGGCTCTCGTTGGTTGACCGCCCGTTCAGTAATTCGTTTTCGCTTAGCGTATTTTCTTTCTTTGCTTTTTACTTTCCCTCTTTTTGCTTGGCTTCTAAGGGTCGTACCGTGAAGTTAAATAGACTATAACCTTCCTCAAGGATTAGGTTAACAAAAGCAAAAAGAATTTTTCAAATCCGTCGGGTAGTTCCAGAGATTAGCGCGTTCAAACAAACAAATTTTTTCGCTTTATTATATAACTAGCGGACGCCCGCGACTTCGTCCGCGTCTTCAATTCACAGTTCCTAAATGCCTACAGTTAAGGTGGGCAGAACCCCTGCAGCATCAGGATTGATGAGATGGGTCCTGTAATTTAACGATGTAGTCTTTACTTGGTACCTACAATTCATAATCAACAGTTCCTAAATCCTTCCCGTTTAGGTGGGCAGTACACCTGCAGCATCAGGATTGAGGAGTTGGAAACCGAAGTTTTTATGAGAGCATCTCGCAAAGTTTTTGTGTCGATTAAAAAAAGATTCACGCAAATCGGTTAAGAAATCAAGGAGATATCGATAAACAGAGGTAGAAAAACACAACTCCTCTTTTTTCGAAAGTCGGTAAAAAAGTAGTCTAAATTTTGCCCGATAATATCAGCTATCTACCATTGAAAGTCCCGTTAAAATCTATCCAGCCGTTCCCGAGATTAGCGCCAACAAACAGACAGACAGACAAAAATTTTAAAAATTGTTTTCTTGTTATAAGTACCGTATATACTTTCGTATGCAGTTAGTAAAAAGCTGTTCTTTTGATATTACAAACAGACACTCCAATTTTATTTATTTGTATAGATGTATAGATAAAGTATAAATACGGCAGGAAGCCATTGAAATATATAATTCCATGTATGTAGCTGCTGTAATCTCTGCGTAATGCAAGCTACGGTTTTATAGGTCACTCGCACTGACAGGACTATAATAGTTAAGGTATTGACATGTCGAACCCTTTGAGTATAATAGAATAGAATACAAATATATTTATTGGTAGCAATAAACACAAAAATATACAAAATAAATCAAAATTAAAAACACATCAATGATAGGTATTAGATATCATTACTTTGTACAGCAGTGCAACGCTACCAAAAGGTGAGTCACTCAGCTTGTGTTGGGGCTCCTAGCCTCACAGACCTAAAACTGGCGAAGCCGCCAAGTTTCAAAGCTGTGGGAGCCAGCTGTCCCAACGCTGGTTTTCAGTGACAGACAGTAATATAAGCAACGTTGAACCTTTTCTGTACGCTTTTGTTTTAGTGTGGGTGGTATTCGTATTTATAACTTCGTTGCGATAGAATAGCTATGTCAGTCATGTTGGTTAAGCAACATCATAAAGCAAGTTACAAATTAGATCGGTGACCGATTTTGGGGTTAAGATTTTAGTTTTCATCAGATCCATCGCAATCAGATTAACTTTCAAATTTCAAAAACTGCATCGAAATCGGTCCAATCTTTAGGGAGCTATGAGGAAATAGACAGACACACATCAAATTTATAACACCCCTGTTTTTCCGTCGGGGGTTAATAAAATATATAGTTCGAATTGAACAATCGATTCCGATTCCTATTCGTCCGATTAGGGGGTTGAATCTACACTGCCATACCCGTTCCAAGTTAGCCCGCTACCATCTTAGACTGCATCATCACTTACTATCAGGTGAGATCGCAGTCAAGGACTATCTTATCAATAAATTAAAAAAAGAACATCTATAATTGCTATATATGCTCTTCCAAGATCTGTGTTTCCTAACACGTATAATTTGGGTATCTTTAAAACAAGAGTGAATAGGCATCTTCTAGGCAAACGCGTTACACCTTAGACCACATCATTACTTTCCATCAGGTGTGGTAGTGGTCAAGCGTGTGCCTATAATGTATAAAAAAAATCTGTATCTTAAGTAAGAATTCCCTAAAATTTAGTTAACATTCCATCGGGAAATAATAATTCTATTGTCTAAATAAAATATTGAATGATTCAGGAGCTTTTGTAAGTAAAAGCTTTTGACCAAGCTACTTAGGTACCTTAATATCAAGTCTTTGTCGAAATTTCCCGGAACGTGATGGAAAATTCAATCGCTCAATTGAAAGTGCTAGTAACTTAAATCCCCAGACTCAATATCATCCTGCAATCTATCTCCAGCTGAATAACTTTGCAACTAAGTTAAGCAATACATTAGGGTAGTTTAAGCACCTAGCTGAAATGTACGCGATTACCATCTTCTAGCTATGGCGGGTTTTTGAATATAACTCACGACCAAAGTTTTACAGTTTCGTGTTTACAATTTCGTGTATTAAATATGAGATAAGGAGACCGTAGGTGCCCTATATATTCTTCGTATTAATGTAAAACTGCAAAGTATATACTCGTCCTTTCATTCCACGAAGGCTCGTGGCTCATGGTTGTGTGTTTCATATTTGTATAAGTGTGATCGAGAGCTTGCTCGCGCGTGACCGCTCCCACCTAAACTCTTGACAGGCACGCACACTTACGCAATGTGCATGTACACGACGTGACCACAAGTAAAGTGCCCGTAACTTCGTGAGATAAACGTGCTAAAAACTAGTTGCAAGATAATATCCCGTTAAGTTGATTTCTTGTATTATTTAGTATACAGTAGTATAGTTAATAGCGGATCAATCAATGTATACGGAAACAGCAAATATCCGAGAATAAACCAGAGATGTATTCTACGCCGCAGCCGACTTGCTTTGTAATACGGGTTGAATATTCATCCACTTGCGTCGACTCCCGGCGTCAGATGTTGGACTCTGTTGGACAGGATTAGACAAATGATTTGAAATCGATTCTAATCAATTCAATCCTAAATTAACCATAGATAAGACACCGCAATCTTCGCTTTACTGACGGTAGAGTGATTTTAAAATCTCGGCCAATTAAGTTGGTGCTTTTATGCATGTTCCGGTTCTAAATCTTCTTGTTCTTCTTTATTAACTTATAGATGTCCGCTGCTGGACGTAGGTCTCTTGCATGGACCTCCACAAGCCTCTTTCTAGCGCCACCTGAATCCAGCGTCTCTCTGCGACTCGTTTGATGTCGTCGGTCCACCTAGTGGGGGTCTATCAACACTGCGCTTCCCGGTGCGGGGTCGCCACTCCAGCACCTTGGGACCCCATCGACCATCAGCTCTTCGAACTATGTGCCTCGCTCATTTTCACTTCAGCTTCGCAACTTGCAGAGCTACGTCGGTGACTTTGGTTCTCCTACGGATTATATTGTAAGTAAAAAAGATGTAACTTAAAAAAAAATGATTGCAATTACTCCCGTCCTTGAAAATGCGAAAATGGGTCAGTATGAACATTGGAAATTCTGAATAGGAGACCATTGTACAATTTTATCACTCGTTCGCTCGGAACGAATGGGTAATTTTTCCGTATTCCAGCGCATTTTCCGTTCGCGATTAATTGTCATTTTTCATACACAATGAACGCTGTTTCAATGAAAACTTGTTTTCCCGTGTACAATACCCATCCGACTAATGGATGCAAGTGGACTCTTATCTGCGACGGGAATTACCTTTAAGCTTGGATTAATCCTAGAAGCTGTTTTAAGTTTTTATAAAGTTGCGGGAACAGTACCTACTGCTTCTTTTATAAGTAGTTACAACGACGTACTTGCCCTGATTAGCCGTTTTAGGAAAGCAAGATGTAATGTATGTCGCACTAGCTGATGCCCGCAACTTCGTTTGCGTGGATTGATGTTATTTGATTCACGTGGGAACTCTCTTATTTTCCAGGATAAAAATTAGACTATATGTTATTCCAGACTATAATGAAATAGTCATGAGACTTAGAGGCGCAAAGAATATATGAATATATTTTGATTTTTGTTATGTGTGAATGAAGAAAAATAATAATCTATCTATGTGCTAAAAAGCCAAATCGGTTCGGTAGTTGCGGCGTGAGTAACAAACATCCATCCATCCAAACTTTCGCATTTATAATACTAGCTACTACTCCTTACTAAAAATGGCCTATAACTTCTAAACTTTATAGTTCGATGTTTTGTACCAGTTAATTACGTACGCAGTGATTGTTACACAACTGACAGCAAAATCGACCATCTAATGGACTCCTAAAATGTAGGGTATTTAATAGTGAGCTATAAACAAGTAGTTGTAGCTAATCCGTTGTAAAGCGAACTAAAGCCGCCGGTATTACAGTAATCCGAAGAACTAAATGTGGGGCGATAAGCGGGGGTAGTTCTACGCTATGCGCTAAACGGTTTAACATTAGAGCAAAGATAAAACATAGTGTCACCTCATATCGAGATGTAAAACATGGCGCCACACTTTGTACATAACAAAAGAAATAACAGAAAAAGTAAAAATAATATGTTATCTATCACAAAACTTTTAAAGGTGACTGATTGACTGACTGATGGCCTGACTAACTTTTTTTTTGTTCGACTTCAAATTCAACCCATAAAGGGGTAAAATAAAGTTTTGAAAGTATGAAAATCAAACCTAAAGTGAACGAAGCTGTGGGAAAAAAAACCAGTTTTCTTATAATTTAGTTTTGTTGGTTAATTCTTCAACCACAATATTATAGCAACGGATCAAGGGTCGATTTGATATCCATATATATATCTACGCAAGGATTTGGAAAGTGACGAAGACTACTTTTTATTCCGGAAAAATAAAAGGATCCTACGGAATTTTTATAAAACCTAACCAAACTATTGTTTGCCATAATTTTAAACGAAGCTGTCATCTCATCAACCAGTTAGAATTAAACGAGTAGCTTCCAACTTAAGTTATAGTAGCAAAAAGATAAATCTTCTGTATCTTTCTTGCGATTTATCTTAACAACTCCGTATAAGTCGCGGCAGTTTATTTAGCTGACACAAAGCAATAAGCGTCGAAGCGCAAATCCTCGCTGAAATCACGTTCCGGGCTGAATACGTTGGAAACACTGCTGATAGATTAACTATACAAATAACGTTGTTACATTAGAGCTATTTCTCTACGCGTTTGTATGCACACGTTATTATTCATATTTCACACAGATGTATTTACTCGTAGAGTTTAGGAAGTGTGTTGGCTGAAACGAGTAAAGCATAGCAAGGATTGTATGACAGGAACAGACCACAAATTTTTTATTCTTTATTTTTTTTTATTCGATGACAAGATAGCCCTTGACTGCGATCTCACCTAATGGTAAGTGATGATGAAGTCGAAGATGGCAGCGGGCTAACTTGGAAGGGGTATAGCAGTGTAAATTCAACCCATACCCCTAATCGGTTTCTACACGCCATCGTGCCGGAACGCTAAATCGCTTGGCGGCACGTCTTGACGGTAGGGTGGTAACTAGCCACGGCCAAAGCCTCCCACCAGAGAAATTAAAAAAAAAATATATTAAAAATAAAAGCATTCGTGTATACTTACGTCTTTTCATAAGAGCTAGCGGGTGCGGCTTGCTGCTAACTTCACACACAAAATCAAACAATGTTGTCAGCATTGATAAATTGGTGAGTGAACCAGCCAAATTTATTTTTGGAACTGTATTGTCTGAAACGAATAAAGTTATCAGCCACTGTATGGCCGGAATGGGTCACAAACACAAGCAACATGTATGCAGTTTACTCTTTTCATAAGTACCGGCGGTTGTAGCTTGCCACGAACTTTTGGGCTCATTTTTGATATAGATGAACGAGTACTTCACAACCAGGAAGAGGATTATTCAAGGATTATAGACTAGTTGATGCCCGCGGCTTAGCACGCGTGGATTTAGTTTTTAAAATCCTGTGGGAACTCTTTAATTTTCCGGGATAAAAAGTAGCCTATGTCACTCTCCGTGTCATCAACTATACCCATGCAAAAAATTATGTCAATCCATTGCTTTGTTGTGGCGTGATTGAAGGATAAACCTAAAATTCAACAAACCAACAAACAAACAAACACACTTTCTTATTTATAATATTAAATTATTAAGCTAAAATTATTAGGTTTTAAAAAGCAAATATTAAATATTGCAAGCCGTATTTAAGCACAGTTTGGTTGCCCATGTATTTATTTATTTATAACAATTATTTAGGTAAATTACCCAAATTCGCAATAAAGTAATTGAAATTTAAATTATAAATACGGACGTACTAAGTCTACTGTGGGTTTATCGATTATTCATTACTATTGTTAAATAATTACTGTGATTGCTAATCTGGGGAAAGTCATTCTGAGAACAAACTCAGTTATCATGATTCTCGTAATGTATTTCAATGATTTTTCAATGATTACTACAATTATTTTTTCACCCAAACCTTGAGTTGCGACTCGCCTAAACCTTGAATAGAGATTTCATCACGTCTTTGATTTCTTATTCCAGTTTTAATAATTGTAATAATAATTATTTTTTGTAAAGGCACCAATTTGCTAACACTTTCAAGTAATAGGCAATACTAATAATATCAGTGATTTTTATGTATGCAATGTTGGTAAAAAATAAGTTTCCTAATAGTTTGATTCATTCAAGTAACTACCTATTTTTTTTATTAGATGATAATTTGGCCCTAATGCGATCTCAATTAGGCATGGTAAACTAAAATTCAGACTAAGTTGAAAGCAGTCTAACTTAGAAGGGTTTAATCGTTTTTTATAGGTATTGTACAAAAACTCCAAATCGCTTGTATGAGATTTTTTCCAAACATGTAGGTACTACGTAGCTTTTCTGCCTAAATAAAATAATATTATATTATATTTTTATTTTTTTGGTAGATCTCCGTATCTACATAATATCATATACATTTTCCTTAAAAAGTATTTATTTAACATAATATAAGACTTAAAACTAGTAAGAGCAACTGCTGATTTTTGTCGGCTCTTCTTACCAGAATCTGCTTTCCGAACACAGTCTTGACTTGTCGTAAGAGGCACAAAGTGCCAAGAATTGATTAATCTACACTATTATAAAGAGGAAAGATTTGTATTTTCGTATGTTTGTAATGAATAAACTCAAAAACTACTGTGCCGATTTAGAGAATTCTTTCACCATTGGAAAGCTACATTTACCCTGAGCAACATAGGCTACATATATTTATTTTAAAAAAAATCTTATGTCCACCCGTGCGAAGCCGAGGTGGGCCGCTAGTTAGGTATTATATATGTATTTCGCCATCCGATTACATTGTTTAACTTCATAAAGAATTGCGTTACAATAGCGTACCTTTACTTGGGAATCTCATTGAAAATAGGTATATTGTAACGTGAGATTCAGTTTTTTACTAAATACATGGCTGCCTAGGTATTGTATGCTGTAACTAATTAAGTATTACCTACCTTAGAAAGGTATCTCCCTAGTGAGCTCCATACAAACAAGGTTTGACTTTACTTTGGTCTGGTGGGAGGCTTCGGCCGTGGCTAGTTACCACCTTACCCTCAAAGACGTGCCGCCAAGCGATTTAGCGTACCGGCTCGATGGCGAGTAGAAACCGAGTAGGGGTATAGATTGAACGTACACTGTCATACCCCTTCCAAGTTAGCCCGCTACCTTTTTAGACTGCATCGTCATTTACCATCAGGGGAGATCGCAGTCAAGGACTATCTAATCATCGAATAAAAAAAAAACTTTGAACATTGACAAATCAAATCATAGAAAGTATACATGACAGTTGCCACACTCAGAGACATTCATTAAATAATATTTCAATCAATAACTAATTATAATTAAATCTATTAATGAACTGTTATTTGTATTTACTGACGAAGCATTTAACTAACTGTAAAAGCAAAATTTAGACCTGTTTGTGTGAACCGAACAATCAACAACCATAGATATATATATAGTAATAGATATATATAGTAATAGATATAAATTATATCTATTACTGTGATTAAACAGGATTAAAACACATAGTCTAACGGTGAAAAAAAAACACTGTATGTTATTGAATTGTATTATTTATTTCTTCAATTCTGACTTAGAAAATGTCAAAAATATTACATAAATTAAATAAAAATAAAAAAATCACACAAAATACAAAAGTATAAAACCTACCACGTACAAAATACTTACTTAATAAAAATAAATTAATTTAATGTCAACAAAATTAGGTACTACTTATGTCAAGGGTCAAAATAACATAATAATGCAATGTCATTAAACATAAATAATACCATTGAAAAAGAAAAAGGTACTCATTATACCTAGAGTACTTAATTTTTATGTCAAAAACAAAGAAAAGATACATACAATAGTACTTACATAATTTCATTTTTCCCTGGTAACACTGTATTATATGCTGAAAAAGGAATTTCGTGTGTAAATAAACTGCGTCAGTATAACCGACAGCTAATTTCACGTATCGTTAACATCGAACGCAATAATCCATTTGAACTGACGTGAAAAAGTGCCTACATTAGCCGTATTTTAATATGGATTTGGATTTTGGAACATTGTATGCGGATTTATTTTAATCTTGTCAATAATGTACCTTATAATTAGGGTTGCCAGATTTTTTTTCAGCCTATAAGGGACAAATGGTTAATGGGGAAAAAAATACGGGATTTCAGTTTTTTACCCGGGACAAATAAAATTACAAATTGTTTATTATAATTGACAAATTATTTTTTATATTTTTCCGAGGATCGAGCCAGTTTTAACATTGTCATTCTGAGACTGACACTGTTTTTGGTCGATGCGGGCTGCGAGTGCAAGTTAGTAGCGAGACGAGTACGTTTTACGAACGTTGCGTGTGTGAATACGTAGATCGATTTCATAATGAAAAACGACGTACGGTTCAAATACGGGACAGAGTCAGTCCCGCCGGGACATTTTAAACTATGCCTAAAATACGGGATGTCCCGGGAAATACGGGACGTCTGGCAACCCTACTTATAATTGTATCCATCCCCCACGTATAAGGTTAAGACAGTTAGCTATAGGTGCATGAATCTACTATAATATTTACTCGATTTAATTGCATTTGAATTTCAGGTGTAGGTATTTCATTTACAGTCACCGCTACGCTAGCTTTAAGCGTCAATCCTCGCTGTGAAAGCTGCAGGACATTTCTAATTTCATTAGGAATAGCTGTGCAATGGTAGCGCAGTTTAAAGTGATAAAACACTTATCTGCTAAACAACTTTAGATCTGAAATACAAATTGTATTTTCCTTGTTAGGAATTAATTTTTCACAAAATTAAAATCTTTTGTAGATTCTAGATCGTAGCGTAATTTCATATTATCAAAGCCTAGCTTGGTTAAAGAATTCACTTCTCCTACGGTAGATACAAAAAATCTCTTTATGTTTGAGAACGGCATTAGTTTTAATTGTATAAATTTTACTTAATATGCTCTTGCACTGAAAGTCATGAAATTAGTCTTGGAATTGTACACATTTCCCATTGATGGGTTTAAAAAATAATCCAATTCCATGTTCTTCCTAATTCTATGACGCGTACCTACCCAAACTTTTTGATTTGGAACTAATAGAAAAGTCAAACGTCACTACCTCACTTTATGTCATCTAAGAGTTCAGTTTGGACGTGCATTGGCCCTCCAAAAAAAAGCCTTTATTAGAAGGAAAGGATCCGCCATTTTTTGAAGTCAAAGTGGTACCACACAAGCTATGAAAAGGATATACATATACGAAGAAATCTTAAGCAGAAGTTAGTGAGTTTCAAATTTCCTTTATATCCTGTTCTCGCAATTCCTTTCTCTTTTTTTTTAATTCGCATTTCAATATTACAGTCCACAATTTTTAACGCAAATTTTACCACCACCTTTGAATTATTTATTTACAATCCTTACTATCCTTACTTCCTTACTATTGCTTACTATCCTTACTTCCTTACTGATGCTTACTATCCTGACTAATATTATAAATGTGGAAGCGTGTTTGTTTGTGGGTTTGTTGATTTGTACTTCAATCACGCTGCTACGGAGCTATGGATTTTTTGCATGGGTAGAGTTGAGGACCTGGAAAGTGACATAGGCTACTTTTTATCTCTAAAAATCAAAAAGTTCCCGCAGGATTAAAAACAAAATCCACGCAGACGAAATTGTGGGCATCAGCTAGTTAGATAATATTATTATCGATGTGTCTTTGTGTGAACACTGAACAGTAATATTATTTGAGTTCGCGACATTTATTGCGACACCTCGTTTATAAACCTTTTACATTGTGTTAACGGATCAGACATTAATTATTGTGTAGCAATGAATATGGTAGTTTGCGCCGACCTTTAGTGGAATCAATTACAATTTCAGTGACTAAAACGTTCAGATTTAAGCGTCAATCCCATTGATTCAGCTAATCAGACATTACGCCATCCGCAATCAGACTTTAAATCTAGCCTATTCAGTGCTATTCAATGCAAGGCTCGTGCTACGGGTTCAGATATGAAGTACCTAGGCCGATTACATGTAACAGGATTAATTGTAATGCAATTCTAATGAACTTAGCTGTGGAAATTGGTTCTAAGCACGTCATGGAAATACATGTGCAATGCCCTCTTTGGTTGGTTCTCTCTTGCTATTGGTTGAAATGTACCTGTTGATGAAGCAAGAGTGCCATAAATTCGGCCAATTAGATGTGATTGCCATTGTCACATTGTAGCAATGATTTTTTAAAAATCCCCTAGCCGGTCCTTAACTACGCAGAATACACGTGTAGAATGTAGCGATTCTAATCTATACATCAGGCTCAACATTGATCCTTCCAGTCGATTAAACAATCGGCTTGAAGGATCAATGTTGAGTCTGATGACCATAAAAAGTCAACTTTGTATATTTTAGGTTAATTATTCAATTAATGAACACTTAAGGAGGTCAATGGAGAAATAATTGTTGACTAATTTGAATTAATTAAGTTAAATGTTGATGCGTGTCTAAAACTACTGTTTATGCAAACATGCGGTTACAGCGTTAATTAATAGCTTAACACGCTAAGGCATCGGCCTCACTATCAACGGTCTACTAACTAGGTACTTACTGCTGAACTGCGCCTTAATCGGTCAGTCATTGTTTACAGGTTAGTCACTTTACTACCCATTTATAATGTGACCGCCTTAAACCACTATGTAATTGACATCCTTCGTTCAATTGTTTACTTCCCCGTAAGTCGTTATAATACCTACTGCTAACTTATGATTTTCCAGTACATAACACTTTTCCTCTTTACAGCAACTTACTTTTTTGAAAGGTTTCCGTAAACTTGAGTACTTAGTTTTGCTTTGATTTAGAATAGTAGGTAATAGAAAAGTTTTAAAAATTCGAAATTCCTCAGTGCCTGAAGACTAAAGTCTTCGAACAGTGCGTGTTGCCAGTGATGACTTACGGATCCGAAACATGGTCGCTAACTATGGGCCTCATAAGAAGGCTCAGGATCACTCAGCGGGCGATGGAGAGAGCTATGCTCGGAGTATCCCTGCAAGATCAAATCAGAAATGAGGAGATCCGTAGGAGAACCAAAGTCACCGACATAGCTCTGCGAGTTGCGAAACTGAAGTGGAAATGGGCGGGGCACATAGTTCGAAGAGCTGATGGTCGATGGGGTCCCAAGGTGCTCGAGTGGCGACCCCGCACTGGGAAGCGCAGTGTTGGCAGACCCCCCACTAGGTAGACAGACGACATCAAACGAGTCGCAGGGAGCCGCTGGATTCAGGCGGCGCAAGACCGAGCCTTGTGGAGGTCCATGCAGGAGACTTATGTCCAGCTGTGGACGTCCATTAGTTGATAAAGAAGAAGAAGAAAAGTTTTTGTATTACTAACCTTTGCCCTTGTTTTGTTTTGAGATGTCATACAATATCAACCTTAAATTAATTACTTTACGTGAAGTTAGAACGCAGAAGCGATATCAAAAAATATAGGTAGCAGTATTATTTCAATTTTGTTTTGAGATGTCATAATATAATGACAATCTAAGTAGTTCATTTAATGTTGACATTTTATGTCATCTCAATTTTCGGCATAATTTTTGCAATTCACGAGAGCGCGTGAAATTTACTTGCGGTTACATAAGTTTGCGTGCCTGTCAGGAGCCTAGGTGGGCGCGGTCAGGCGCGAACAAGCTCTCACTCCCACTTACATAGATACATGCATAGATACGACACACACACAACCATGAGCTACGCGCCCTCGTGAATTGAAAGAACTATAGTACAGGCCGTCTATGTGTCAGCGTTTACAGTCTGATGTAAATTTTTTTGACATGGCTTCCGCTTTCTAACTTCACGTACTCTTTAGATACTAAAAGGCACCGCATTGCGGTACATCAAGGAATAAAAGGTTTACGCCCCTGCGGTGATTGTTAAATATTTTATCATCCCTCGAGATTTGGGTGCGCCGAAATAACTGTGCTGTATTTGCTGTGCAAAAAAATGATTTCTACACCATTTTTTATCCAACAACGGCTAAAGCTAAGGTAAAGCTAAGAAAGCATAATGTGTTCAACAATTATGTACCTACTGGCACTATGATCCTATGTATGATGTATTACCTACTGTAGCGTAAACTGTTAGACCGATTTTGATAACAGTTGGGTCGCTGGTTTCCTTAGCCTTTCGTTTCTCATTAAGTTATCATCCTTACTAATAATATAAATGCGGAGGTACGTTTGTTTATTGATTTGTCCTTCAATCACGCATCAATAAAGCAACGGCTCCACGTGATTTTTTGCATGGATATAGTTGAGGACTTGGAGAGTGATATTAGGTTATCTTTTATCCCGGGAAAATATAGGGTTTCGTAGGATATTAAAAAACCTAACTCCACTTGGACGAAGTAAAAGATATAACTAATGTAAAATATTACAAGTTCGTAAATGTTGTTGGTATTTTTATAATGATGTTTGATCTTTTGTATTAGATTTGTTGACTGGAAGTGACTCCTAATTTATAAGATTTTCCCCATGTCGACAGTAGTAACTACAATCAAATAGGTAATTTTATTAAAGAAAATACTCAAAATTTAAAGGTATAATAGACCAGGAAAATATCGTTTCATAAATAAATATAACCGGTAAACTATAAACTATTTAGCTTCAAATTTCATTTTTGTGACGCAACTGTTCACATCAGAGGTCGTAAAAGTAGAAAATGGTACGGGGTCTTTATTTTTCATTTCCCTGAACATATTAAAACCATTGAGTTCAATAGCTCAAGATCAGCAAACTTAAAGCTCCGGCTACACGCTTAGTCTTGCCTGCGCAATTAATTGCACAAGCAGAGACCACAAGTCGACGATTGCTCAAGCCGCGGTTTTGGAATTGCGCGGGATACCGTCTTGGCGTCCACTCACACGGCCACGCGCTTAGCCTCTCGCGATTGACGGAATTGAGTGATGCATAACCCATTGTTGGATTTGTAGATTTTACTTGTAGATTTTGTCAAAATAGATTTTACTTATAGATTTCGTGCAGTAAAAGCAGAGTGTTGATCATGCAAACATTAATCATAGGCCGTTAGGCATTACAGAGTAGGTTATCCGTACGTCGTAACTCTCAGCAGTGATTAGAATCAAACTGAGAGCAAATCCTTAAAGAAGACCGAGAGTACAGAATGATAAAAAAATGACTATTTCTTTTGCTTTTTTTCACAGAACTACCACACTGGTTGCAGCCGTTTTGTGGAACGTCGCCACCTCTAGCATATGACACCTCTCTGATTAAAACCGTTTACGGATTATTTGCGACGGTTTTCCACTTTAATGTAAACAGCCAATCGCACAAATGAAAACTGACATTACTGCAACCGTACCCAATTAAAATACGACGATAAAAATTTATCGCTACGCCCGAGTCGCCATCAATGAGACGAATTAATCCGCGTATTTATCCGGGCGGATTAATTAATCAGTTTTTGGGGGACAACTTCTGTCAACTTGCCCGTTGGTCTAGATATTAGCCTGTTCATCTAGTTTACATAAAAATCTAACAAGTCCTAACACAGATTTCATTGTAGAGCATATGTATTTTCAAGAGCGTGGTCTAAAGAATTTCTTTGACTTTATTGCGTAAATTAAAACAAGAATTAAATTTTATTTATGTTGTATGGCACGCTCTCTGGAATAAATAGATGCTTAAGGGCACCAACAAGATGTTACAAGTAAATTGTACATTTTTTATACACATTTGGCGTGCCAAATGGTCAAACATGAATACAAAAAACAATTATTAAAGTGTGATCATCAAAAATCTTTAAAAATTCGAAGTTTTATGTAAAAAGTGTAGCAATGCTAAACAAAATTACTGTGATAGCAAGTGTAGATATAAAAGAAGAAAGTAACGCTCAGAAAAACGTGAGTAGGCACTAGACTCACGTTTTACGTAGTATAGAGCTTTTAACCTCGTGAGCGCTAAAACAATTGCCTCTGAAGTTTTCCGATAACAGCAAGCACTCCGTAAACTGTCTGAAGTACTGGGAAATCTCTTATTATTTATTTGACGACCTCCCTGGCGCAGTGGTGAGCGCTGTGGTCTTATAACTGGGAGGTCTCGGGTTCGATTCTCGGCGGCGGCAATTTAGGAATTTATAATTTCTAAATTGTCTCTGGTCTGGTCTGGTGGGAGGCTTTGGCCGTGGCCTAGTTACCACCCTACCGTCAAAGACGTGCCGCCAAGCGATTTTAGCGTTCCGGCACGATGGCGTGTAGAAAACCGATTAGGGGTATGGGTTGAATTTACACTGCTATACCCCTTCCAAGTTAGGCCGCTACCATCTTAGACTGCATCGTCACTTACCATCAGGTGAGATCGCAGTCAAGGGCTATCTTGTCATTGAATAAAAAAAAAAAAAAAAATTTATAGCACACCTACGTACTCTTTTTTTGATTGCGAGATACGTCGATCTTGTCTTACGGCTTGTGCGTTACGACAATCAATGATGGAAACTGGTATTGACGAGGTCTAGGTTGGAGCGCGCTTGTCTAGAAAATGACTGAATGCCAGATAAAAATCCCCGCGATAGATAAAATAATACATACCCGAAACCTCGTGTGAAACGTGACAGATGCTAGCGTGTAGGAGTGTAGTAAGCGCCAAATACATCATGTATTCTAAGATCTTAATACAATAAATTCTAAAAATAATCTCGTACTCATGCTCTTACAATTTAATTGGCGAGAAAATGTAAATGAGTCAAAATACGAAAATTATAATTTATTTCAAAATGTTTATTATCTGTTAATGAAAATTAACTGTATGATAATAAATGTGAAGATAATTATAACACACAGGTAGGTAACGCACAAAATTGAAATCATTTTGAAAAGGCAATATAATATCTAAACCTTTCTAATTAAATTCAAAGTGAAATTCAATATTATAATTATAATTTTACAATCATTTTACGAGTAAGAATTTAGAAAACAAAAGGAAAGGGTCGTTGTACATCGGGTGACTAAAAATCTTTTTTAATCTTATTAAACTCGTTTGGGGCTCTATTAATTTATTTGTGTGGTTCTTTCAACTTATGAGGGCGCGTGGCTCATGGTTGTGTGCGTGTATTATTTGTACAAGTGTGAGCTAGATCTTGCTCGCGCCTGACCGCTCCCATCTAGGCTCCTGACAGGCACGCACACTTACGCAATGTGCATGTACACGACGTAACCACAAGTAAAGTTCACGGCGTCCTTGTGAATCGCATGAACTATATCCAAAATGTTATCGAAACGTTGACCGTTTTCATTTAAATAGACCCTTCTCGTTTATTTAAACAGATTCAAGGATTCTCCAGATAAGTCTATCGTTTATTTTTTAACCACTCAGTGAAATTACTAAAAGAAAAACAGCACCATTATTTTAAATGAGTTCGTTACAGAAAGTTTGTCAGATCGTAAGGTGGCGTGAATTTGGAAATTCAAAACAGGGGGTTTAAGTCAGTTTATTTAAATAGGGGCATTATAATACCAAATTGCCGCTGTGCGCCGCTTAATTTCCGTTTAATATAATCTGAATTGAAATTTCAGATTTTGAATTTATTACGTTAGTTAATTTCGCTAGATTACCGAGTTCTGACAACAATCAGCCTAAAATTACTTACTATTTAATTAGGCAGATTATGATAACATCGTTTTGTTGCTATTGCTAGTGGTCTTTCAAGTTTTGTAATTAACGTTTGTTTTTTGGTCGATATTCAGCCTAATTGATATTTGAGCTTCAATAGACTCATACGGGAGAGTAGAATATTAGTCAAGTTCAGTACTAATATTCCTTTTTTTTTTTAATTTGAATAGAAAACGTATCCAGGATTTCATTGGTATCGACTAATGAAATGACCAAGGAATCATAAATAAATAAATCAAATAATAATAAATACTTACTTCGCTGGCTCAGTGACCCAAAGAGGATCTTGGCCTCCGACACCAGAAGCTGCCACTCATGCCTGTCCTACGCCACTTCACACCAATCGTGTGAATATTCATAGGAGGTTTCTAAAACACTGGTAATTTTTAGGGTTCCGTACCCAACGGATTATTATAAGTCCGGATATTTGTGAATATTTAATTCGTGTTTATGAATAAATAAATTGAAAATAGTATTACTGTTCCACTGTACAATAAAATGCTATATGAAAAACCGAGAGTCTAAACTTTTCGAAACGTGAACACAACTATTTGTTTTTTTAATAACCAAAAATCCGAATCGAATACGGTCAACACGCCGGAAGCTAGCGCAAAGCGTGGACGAGATACAACCCGAACAATGTAAGCAACTCTCTTTTTTTGTTACCTAGCTTTAAAAATCCAACGTTTCGTTATGAAAGTTTGACACAAATCGTTTTATATGTTGGGTATGGTTCGGCATAAAATTTCCGCATCAACTGTTTCCGATGAAATCCAAAGATCTACTAATAAGTCTCAATATATGATTGATATCTCTTTGTTAATCAAGAAGCTCTTTCGTGGATGCTAGTTACTTCAGGTAATATAATCCATGGTGTATACGAAGTAGTAATCATACAACGAAGTTATGAATTATTTATCAAACTAATAATTAGCAAAAATAGCACTAATTCTTTTTTCAGTTTGACAATTTAAAAAAAAAGTTTAATTGTTTGAACTTCAAAACAATTACTGTATATATATATTTTTCCACATATTTTAAAATACTATTAATTTAGATTTTTATTTATTTTACAAATTAATTAATTTTTGAGTCTATATGAGAATAAAAAATCTGCATATCACATAGGCTATGTTCAAAAGTACTAGTGGTAGCATTTTTTCGATAAAAGTTATTCCAAAATTAAAAAAAAGCAACAACCGCTAATTGATTAACTGGGCTGGCCAGAATAAAGCAACTAGTAAAAATAATATGAATATTTTTGGATACAATCAGGTTAAAAGGGCCACGGAATTAAAGTTGTAGCAGGCCTGACGGCACTTTAGTTTGTTTTAGTCCATTTTAAGTTTCTGCGTCAACAAAAGGCCGCTGAAAAGCCGATTAAAAGTTGTCTGCAGGGCAGGGGCACTCTTTAATTATATTTACTCAAATAATTCCCTGTAAAGTTATGTCTATTCTCGGTTTACTTAATTTCCTTGTTTATTGTTCCTGTTTAACGCGGGATTCTATCAATATTGTTCTTGGGTACTTATTTAATATCGTAGATGTTATTTTTACGGTTCTCTACCCAAACGGAGCCAACAGGGCCCTATGACTAAGCCTCCACAGTTGAAATTTTCACAGAATGTATTCAATTGCCGCTGTAAAAACAAAAAAAAATTAAAATTTAAAAAATAAATTTAAAAGTACACAGGGTTAATGTACGATGATACGGAACCCTTCCTGTGTGAGTCAGACTCGCACTTGGCGTTTTTATTTAAGATCTGTAAAGTATAGCCAAAGTAAACATGGACTAAATTCCCAGTACGATTTACTTTATATTCACGTGTTTTTTTTGAATAAAATGGAGGACTTGGGGGGTGTCAGAGGAAAAGGGTTTCCACAGGATTTTAATAATTTAATAGGCCTAAATCAGGTAAGACTTAATAGGTACCCACCTAGTCTATAAGTTCACATAATATTTATTTATGTAAACAAATAAAAAAATTTGAAGTATCTCTTTGTAAGATCAACAACAGCTTTTTGCTAAATGCATATGTAAGTAAAACGGTACTTATAACAAAAAACAATTTTTAAAATTTTTGTCTGCCTGTCTGTCTGTTTGTTTGTTGCCGTTAATCTCGGGCTAACATAATAATAATATCCTGGATTTAAAAAAATATTCTTCAATGGTTTTGAAGTTTAAAAATTTTCCTATTTAACGGTTGTCGAAGAATTCAATAATAAATTTTTCGTTCGATTTCAGAATTCGCGCAGGAATTCTTGAAGCGTTGAAATTTATTTTCGGTTTGTACTCAAACCGTGTTCATGGAATCGTTGATAAGTCAGCCCGGTGAAAAGCAGCGTGTGGACGAAATAGAATTTCGTACAATTCAAATAACTTGTTGACATTTTGCGCTGAAATATCCAATGTAGCGTTTGCTTGGCGTTCGTGAAAGCTTGAAAAAATATTGTTTATTTAGTATTTTTATTGATGCCTTAGTTTTTACACAATTATACTGTCTGTTAAATTATAAATTTTAAATTATTAAATTAAATTATAAGTACGCTATTTTGACTTTCATCTAGCACTAGATGACGCCCTCGACTTCATTCGCGTGGTTTAAGGTTTTTAATTCCCGCTGGAACTCTCTTATTTTGCGGGATAAAAAGTAGCCTCCAGACTATAATCTTTCTCTGTGCTAAACAACCAAATCGGTTCAGTCGTTGCGGCGTGATTGAATAACAAACATACCTACATCCAAACTTTCGCATTTATAATATTATATAAATTAATAGTATAATAGGATTACAACTAACGCATGGAAAAAGAAAGATCCTACATTTTTTCCTACATAGTCCAAACTGCAGGCTTCTTTGTGAATACAATTATTTAAAAGTTTATGTATAGTGTTATGTGATATTATTTTAGTATACCTACTGGGCAAAAATAAGAACATAGTAGTAAATAAAATGCAGGCAGTAACTCTATGATAAAAGGCTCCTATTCTGAGGGTGGCATGTTCAATTTATTGAATAAACTCTCCATAAATGTAAAATACACTAGCTGATGCTGACTTTATCCGCTTGGATTAAGGTTTCTTTGATTACCGCGGGAACTCTTTAATTTTCCGGGATAAAATGTATGTGTTAATCCTGGGTATGAGCTATCTCCATTCGAAAATTTCAGTCAAATCGGTTCTTTCGTTGTCGCGTAAAGAAGTAATAAACATCCATTCACACATCCATCCTCACTAACTTTCACATTTATAATATCAGTAGGATAGGATTAAACAAATTACGTGTCAAACCACGTCCATTATTTAGTATTTTTATAGCACACGTGTTCCATTTACTTAAAAATATAGAGATTTTTCATCCCATAATTTTTGGTAGGTATTAAATATTTTAACCGCTATTTATTATTAGGAAATACTCCTAAAAGGACACACTCTCAATGCTCGGATAATTTTTCAACATGCCTCAACAATTTTTCATTTTATCATATAATTGTGTTGGATAATGTAACAAAGCGTATACCATCCTAATGCAACGTGTCGTCTGAAAGCAATTTGCCTCGCCCCGTGCGGTCCGTCTTTCATTACCCGCCGTGCTCTCAAACCCATAAAAATTTACCAAGTCCGAGTTCTTCCTCCAAACAAGTTTCAACTTTATTATCATCAGTAAAGAGTGACTATTAAAGTGTTACTTGAAAGACATACGATGTTTTGGAACCTGTGAAATGGGGAGTAAAGGTCTAGTTTTAAAAGAGAATTACTCGTATTTTGAAATAATGTAGGAAGACATGGTTTTATTGGTCACTGTTACGAGTGGCTCTGTAGTGTTACAAAATTACTTAGCCATTAATTAAGAAAGGCGTCTTTTATGTCGGATCTTTCTGGGGCAATTGTATTAGTCAAGGTTATTAGGGTTTTAGCCTTTATTCTTTGAAGTCACTAGACAATACAGCATTGTAAAGTCGACATCTCCTGAGGATGCTCCGGTTTTGGGGCGGAACGTGCGTCGAGAGTAGTATAAAAGTCTTGTGTGGTGGTGGCATTGCTTGCTTGGGTACTTGGCTTTTTTGCTTGGTTGGGGAGGTAAGCAGTGCTTAGCTTGTAACTGCATGTTTGACCATACAGATGTTATCTGTTGGCGGATTATAGCAAAATAATTTTAACCTTTCTTATCATTTTCTTTTAACACAGCCTATCTAAGTATCTCTTATATAAAAATTTCTGCCAGCTTTCCTCGAAAGTCACTTTCCCAGTTTTGCATCACCATTTAACTTTAGTAATATTTTTTTTAAAGAATATCAGACAAACTGAAGCTGACTAATTTCCTTCAATCAACAAGCAAGCGGAAAGCTTGCTCTAAGAGTGGCTACGACAATAGTGCAACGGGTGGGGTTCGTACCTGTGACTTTATTGTTTTCAGTCCGCACCTTTACCTGTTGTGCAATTGGGGCTTTCAAAATTAAAATATATTGGTTCCCGAACTCAATTTAAATACCAACCTTGATTGTAACCGCTGCTTTGTTCTTCAGTGTTTGTATAAACTACGGAGATCGGTTTCAGCAATCAAATTAGCACCTATACAACTAAGCAGTGATTTCTTTATTTACGGCAACCAACCAACACAGTGTAAGGCAGTTCACAGTCTAGCTACAATTTGTAAGTTAAAGAACATTTCGCATCGTTGGCACCTGTTCGCCCATAATCCTACTATCATCATCATCATCATCAGCCCATGCATCTACTGTTGGACATAGGCTGTTTTAAGTAGCGCCAACGTTGCCTATCTTCGGCCTTTCGCATCCAGTCGATGCTTGCCACTTTCCGGATGTTATCGCTCTATCTAGCCGAGGGGCGCCCTACACTCCGTTTGCCGAGACGCCTACTATCCTACTATCACATTATACTCATTATACTAATGCTATAAAGGCGAAATATTTGTATGTGTGTGTGTGTGTGTCATAATCCACTACTGGACATAGATCACCCCTCAGAGAAGGGTCTAGGCCACAATCCACCATGCTAGACAAGTGCGCTTGAGAAACTTATGGAAACCTTTCAACCATATAAGTTTCCTCACGATGCTTTCTTTTGAAATACTTACATTAATTACATTATTAACATTAATTACATTATTTACATTATTTACATTAATAAAATTATTAAATTAATTATAGCAAAAGCTCATTACTCTGTCTCTATAGTTGAGTTAATCATGAAGAACCGTATCAAAAACTACTAAAATGTGGAAGGATATCTCAAACAGAGAAAAATTCAAAGCGAAGCCACCATTTTGGGATTTGTCGAATGAATGTAACGCGCCTAATGCAAACGGTATACGTACTGTAATTATCACTAAAGCCCTATTCACGCCGTCAACAGCTTTCACCGAACGAATTTATGGTGTGAGCGACTTTGATTGCAGAACGTGCGGTGTTTCCAATTAGGCCTTTTCAATCAGCCTGCGCAGTAAAAACATACCGTAGGGTGGCCATTTATTGAGCCTTAAAGCTTTAGTGCCAAATTGTGCCTGACTGTTTTCCTGAGCAAATGATTTGTTAAAAAGTCTTACTTTAACCACATTATCAGGAGCATCTTATAATCGATATTCTTACTCCATCTTTACGGTTTTTGACGAGTAGGGATCCCAAGATTAATGGCAAAGGCTTTTAGACTCTAAAATATGACTAGATGAGGTATTAATTTAGCTAACCTCTAAAATTTAGAGAATACCTCATCTCGGTTGATACTGTGATTTGATACAAACCTGAGACCACGGGTAGATGCTGTCTTTGAAAGCCACATAGGCTTTTTAAATTTTAATAGACAATTTCAGCAACCTGACTACTGCAAACCGTTAAAACTGCTGCATCATTGTATCAATATTGAGGATTATAACCCTTTTCATAAATTCATAATGATAAGAGTTTTCTTTAGTAATAATACGATTGATCTGAAACATCCTGTCGTATACGACACGACTATGAAAAGTAATTGTATGTACCAAGTAACGATATCGTTAAATTCCAGGACCCAACTCTTCAATCCTAATGCTTCAGGGACTCTGCCCACCTAAACAGTGGGGATTTAAGAACTGTCGATTGTGAATTGAAGACCCGGACGAAGTCGCGAGCGTTCACCAGTACAAAATAAAATGAGTCATGGTATCATGGACTCCCTACAGTACACATAATTTAATTTGGTTGTCAACATAAAATATGTCCGACCTATTAGCAGGCGTAAAGATATTAACTTTATCAAGGTTTTGATAGACATAATTTAATTAATTCCTTATTGCTTTACTTGTAAACATTTGATATACGAGACCGAAAGTTAAAACGAAGCAATATTACCAATTAATCTGAATTAGTCGTACCATTCACATTTATTTGGCAAACTCTGTAATGTTGTTAACATGTTATTGTAGAAATGTTTACGTATAGGAGAAAGATTTGGTAGGTAACGTAATTATTTTGGTATATTTCTTTACATACTATTGACTACTCCACCTCTCTCGCTATAGTGAAGCGTCGCTTAGATAGAATTCCTGAAAATCCTCAAAATCTCAAGTTTCTAGACCCAGCAATAATTTGATCTATAACATCTGTAGTTAAGATCCAGCTGTTTGTAGATTTTATATTTCTGCAGTTTGGGCGTAAATAAGTATCAGAGAGATTACTTCTCACATTTATGATATTAGTATTGAAAAAGTATTTTCTTGCTTGACATTAATTTTATGTACCAAAATACTAGGAATTTTGGTACTATTATATTATACCCATACGATACATTTCTTATTCTAGTTATGAACTTATTACAATTTTTATTGATATCGTCACAAAATATAACAGGCTGCTTTATTGAAGGTCATAACACACTCAAAATAGATATTTACTTACTTAATATAAAAATAATTGCTTAAAGTATTTTCGTTTATTTGGTCATTAACTTAATGTCTGTAATCCCCATGTTGCGTGTGAAACATGTAGGTTGAACTTTGTTTTTTTTGTAGAAGGAAAACTAAGGTAAGTATTGATTCCGTTCGGTTAAGTTTGCGGACTCATTTCCTTGCTTGTCGATAGCGGGTCTTGTTTATTTTGTTTACGACGCTTCCAAGTCGGTAAATGTTTGGGATGGATAGCATCAAGTTCCATTTTAACTTTTAACACTTTTGTATTTGTCGACCTCTTAACTTACCTGCTTCGGAACTTTTAGTAAGTATAACTTTTCAAATTACATCATCGTATTAATCGTGTTCAATTAATAATCTCCCTTTATTTATTAACTAGATGAAGCCCGCGACTTCGTTCGCGTGGATTGAGGTTTTTTTTAGACTCCTGCGACAAAAAGTAGCCTATGTGCTATTCCAGTCTATAATCTATTTCAGCCAAATCAATTCAATTCATTGCGGCGTGATTAAGTAACAAACATCCATTCATCCAAACTTCCGCATTTATAATATTAAGTAGAATAGGATTTCTTCTTAATACTATTTTTTAAAGATTCTATTATATGCTTATAGTATGCGATGAAATTGAGGTATCTATTTTGCTTGTTAATTCATGAATTCCTTCATAACATAGGGTTCCCTACTAAATCGCTTGCAAGCACGGCTTTGCGAGAGTACTAACTAGTCACTCTGAAGCCTTTTCACCTTTGCTTTTCAGCCCTTTCTCAGCGACGCCCTATACCTACTACCAACCTTAAAATATTACTTTAAGATTTTTATTATGTGACATCTCAAAACAAAATTGAAAAAGTAACACTGTTTTATGCGTTGGTAGTGTAGGCCCAGAAAAAACAAAACTATAAATTCCCATATTGCCCCATTCTGAGAAACTAACCTCAGACATAAAGACCACAGCAATCAACACGGGTATAGTGAGGTCATCAGAAACTAAGACCTGCTTACTTCTTCCAGCTTATATGTACGTATGTACCTCCTATGCCCGCTGGATTTACTGATTTATCTTCCAATGCCACGTGAAACGTCGAGTTGAAACACTAACACTGGTTAATGCGATTTAAAGTCCTCTACTCTAGTATTTTATCTTGCACGGACTTTGCTTTGACGCAACCAAGCCCCTCCGAACTGTATAGTTTATTCAGATTTACTTTATTGCTATTGTTTTGACTTTAGGTGCACTTTTGATTCCAGTTTTAAATATTATCGAGAAACGTGATTTGAGACTGCTCATTTAATTTTTCTCTTTTGTACAGGTTTCTAGTATTTGTTTATATGCCTTTATTTGTTTTTTGTTTGTTCCTAGTTTTATTTTATTCGTCTATACTTTTCATCGTGTAAGTTTGCTTAACAGGTAAAGGTCAGGGTGCCGTGGTGATATCCTTGTGGTTAAGACTTCAGCTTGCTTTTTGAGTGTCTAGGGTTTGAATCCCAGTTTCCGGAAGTAAGTGTTTAAAGTAATTAAATATCACTTGATTTAACGGTGAAGGAAACTCTTCATGCCTGAGATCTACATATAATGACAATCCGCAGTTGGTCAGCGTGGTGTCTATGTCTTCTTATTCTGAGAGGAGATCTGTGAGCATTAACGGGCCAGTGATAGGTTGGAAAAGGTGATGATGAGTAGGTAAGGAACAACAAAATTCTTATTACTTAGTGCCAACTGCTTATATGTACCAACTGCACCATCACCAAGTATCGTTTCACCGACGTTATTAACAGATTTTCAACACGAAAACTCGAAAACGAATAAAACATTTATACTCCTCAGTTGAATATTACTTGCCGATCGTGAAATTGGACTGTCATTTTTGACAACATACGAACAGCAGGGGTTTTCCCTAAAATAAGTGTATAAGTTAGTTTATTAAGTGTAGTAATTTCACTTCGAAAGTGAACCCACTCGTATTATGCCAAGTAGGTAAGGAATAATTTGACATAATCGGTAACTCAGAAATAGATGATAAAGAATGGATAGGTATTCGCCTAATTTGTATTAGGACTAGTGTCACCGTTCTGGCTTTCTTTACCTGATCGGTGAAGTGAGTTTGCTTTCAAAGTGAATTTGTATTTAACTGAATAGCGCTGCAGGTATGCAATATATGAATTTAAAATGTGAAAATAAGGATTTGAAGAAGAAGGACATTCTAATTTTGCTCTCGATAAACCTGTTTACCGGCGTCAGTAAAGTGTTACCGGCAACGCGACGCCTGAATAGTTGCTATGCCATTACTCCTGCGAGAGCACTCGATGTGCATTGGAAGGCGTCGCTCACAAGTGATGTGAGCTTATTTACGAAAATTTTAATGCATTTCCTACGAATACTGCCAAAAATTCAAATTTATATTGAATACTTTGTTTCTTTAACCGACTTCCTTATTTATGCTATTAAAAGAAGCGCAAAATCACATCAAACTTGTTCCTATCGTTAGGGAGCTATGAGGAAACAGACAGACAAACCACTGGACGGATCGGGCTGAAGTCTTTCATACACAGATAGCTATTATTATGACATGGGCATCCGCTAAGAACGGATTTTTGAAATTTCTACCCCTAAGGGGGTAAAATAGGGATTTTAAAAATCTAACTTAACGTGAGCGAAGCCACGGGCAAATGTTAGTGATACATAAAACGTCATAGATTAAATAAAGCAAAGTTCTTATTTGAAAACCCCATCTATATATATAAAATTCAAAGTCCTGACTGACTGACTGACTGACTGACTGAGATATCAACGCACAGCCTAAACTATTGAAGTTCGAAACTTGAAATTTTTACAGTTGGTTCCTTTAATGACGTAGACGCACACTAAGGAAGGATTTTTGAAAATTCAACCCCAAAGGGGGTAAAATAGGGGTTTGAAAAATCGAACTTAACGTGAGCAAAGCCGCGAGCAAAAGCTAGTACAAAATAAATAGGTTAAAAAAGCTTTCGACCTTTCTTTCGATCTGTCGAAAGAAAGGATAAACATGTACCAAGTATACGATCCGTTGTATACTTGGTACATGTTTATATCAATCACTTGCAATAACCTTTAACTCGTGACAGTCGTGGTTTTGAATTGACTCGTAAAATATACAGGAGACTGACTGTTTGCATTGTGTTGACTGAGCTGATTACTTTTTTCACTCCCTCCCTTTCACTATTTTATTGAAGGCGCTCTTAGGTTGACTAGGGGTGTGCCAAGCATGTTTTTATTATGAATTCTAATAAAACTCATAATATTTCTATAAAATCCTCTATCCTGCGAGCACCACATTGACTGGCGAAGATTGTCAGATTCCGTATGTTCTTGTGAAGCGAAAAAATTTTTAAACAATTACGTAATTTTTTTTAATTTTATTATCTTTTTTTTATCCTTTACACCCAAATTATAAGGTACAAATCATGGGAGACAGAATTTTGAAACAGAATTTTGAAAAAAGACAAATAATCTACTCTCTACGCAGTGGAAATTTGGTTGAAAAGAAAAGGCATATTCAGTCTTATTTTTCATTGAAGAAACTGTCAAAATTAGAACTAAGTAACTGATCCCGCCTAGCCTATGTTACTTCCGATAACATTAGCTATCTACCAGTGAAAGTCTAATCAAATTTACTTCACAACAGACACTTCAATTTTAATATATGTAACACTACCATTCGTAATGTCGCAAGTTAAAATAGATGGCGCTAGCTGTAGGTTGGCACGCGTGATGTGCGTATCGTTGATATCTTACATAATACGCTGCTATTATGAATTTGTGCTAGGCACTTCAATATTATTTATTTGTATAGATAAAATTTCGCCAACCCTAGTAAGCCAATAAGAACTGAAATGAAGAAAGGCCGACGGCCTCGTAGTTAATTCAGCTAAGTACATCGATGAGGTCAAATATGCTATGTTAACATATTATATGTTTACTTATGAAAGTCACCTTATTTATTGCGCATATTATTATGCTTCGGGTAAAAGACCCCTTGGACATAAAGTAGTACTTACGATATTATTTTCTTCTCTGTCGTCTCCTTTCGGTTGGCGACTATTAAGCCTATCGGCACTTAAAACGTTCACGTTATAAATTAGACTAGTGGTTCGCCCCGAACTGAGACCTCGCGGTATCCCATAATTCCCAAAAGATAGTTTTAATTATATATTGTAATAATTAACTTTTAACATTAGACGCAATAAAAAATAATAATAGTTGGCGCAAAACTGTTTTACTGATACAGCGCCATCTATTAGCATTATTGTGAAGCTATTAGCATTAAAAATTAAATAATTTCGTTTCTTTATAATATTTATCTAATTTTAGTATTTGTTGTTCAAGTACAGGATATAACTGAATTTTCAACAAAGTTTCAGGTTCTAATATGCAATACTTTTTGGCATATGGCTCAAATTAAATCTCCACTTAAAAGTTAAATAATTTCGTTTCTTTATAATATTTATCTAATTTTAGTATTTGTTGTTCAAGTACAAGATATAACTGAATTTACCACTAAGTTTCTAGTTCTAATATCTTGTCATTCTTGACATATGGCTCAAATTAAAATCTCCACTTTGAAAGCCCCCCATTTCGTCAATTTTAAGGGAAAAATTAAAAAAAAAATATTTTTGTACTCTGTTCAAAGTCGTCTTTAAAAAGATATATCGCAAGTCTATGTAACGCAACAAACAAAATTTTACTTCAAACACGCTTCTATGAGAGCCCCCCTGAAATAAAGCTTTTTATATTTTTTTATACAATGTTCGGCTGAAGGCCATCAGTTTACATATTATATTTAAATTTGAAGTAATTACGTTCAGTAATTCAGAAGTTATAGGGCTCTGACAGACATTTGGACGTACACACTTCTCTGTCCAGTACAGACAAGCGCCCTAGTTGGCTCAGAGAACTCGCTTCGCTCGTTCAATAATATTTTTATGCTGCATCGCGATATCGTTCATAAAGCATTTTTTAACCGACTTTGTAGATTTTTTATTCAATGACAAGATAGCCCTTAGATAGCGGGCTACCTTCGAAGGGGTATGGCAGTGTAAATTCAACCCATACCCCTAATCTGTTTCTACACGCCATCGTGCCGGAATGCTAAATCCTAAATCACTTGGCAGCACGTCTTCGACGGTAGGGTGGTAACCACGGTCAAAGCCTCCCACCAAACCAGACCAGAGTCAATTCAGAAATTACAAATTCCTAAACTGCCCCCAATTCAATTGTTTGTTGATTTTTTTTCTTCTCAAGCAGTGAATCAACGATGTCTTTCCAATGATGTAGTTATAGAGATAAACAGTGACATTTACCTAATTACTTATTTTCTTTACTTAATTGATCCGAACGAAATTGCGGGCAAGCCTAGTATGATAAAAATATTTTTTTTAAAAGAATTTTAACCACGCTGAACATGACTAATATTCCCCTTTCTCCTCCTACTAAGAGTTAATCTTGATATATTATGAGTAAGTACGACAATAGTGCCATGAATGGGGTTTGAACCAGCGACCTTACAGTGGTTTGCACTTTTGCAGTCCCCGCCTTGAACCGTTGCGCTATTGAGGCTGTTGAAAATTCGAATTGAATTATATTCACTCATCAAATTTCCCTGCTATTGGTCTAACACAACAAATAAACCTATTTCTACACAAAGAAATAGGTAACATTATTTTAATCATTTTGTAATTAATTCAGATAGCGAGTAATTATGTTTGAATAATAATTACTCACTATCAAATCATCCTGAAATTGAATTTCTATCAATAGTACGTACTTATTTACCATTTCAATAGTATTTTAATTCAATTCCAGTGCAACGTGAATATCAAAAGACAAAATGGAACCAAATGAATTTTTTTAAACAATTGTAACGTTTTTGTCAATTTTCAAACTACGTTGTGTTCGAAAATTGGACACGATGTAAAACGACCTGTGCGCTCATGTGCGCTTAATGATTTGTAAGCTTTTGAACCAAAATATTTTATTTTCTACTTTAAAATTTTATATACATCATATAATTGTAGTACAGTATTAGAACCTACTATATCCCTTCCAAGTTAGCCCGCTACCATCGTAGCATCGTCACTTACCATCAGGTGAGATCGCAGTCAAGGGCTAGCTTGTCATTGAATAAAAAAAAATACTTAATATAGATACCTATTGAGTAAGCTTCCATCAAGAAGTTAAAATTTATAACCTTAAGAGTTAGTCTAACTAACTTTTGCCCACGTCTTCGTCCGCGTGGAGTTAGATTTTCGATAATCCTACGGGAACCCTCTGTTTTTCCGGGATAAAAGTATCTACTAATATCTGATTAGGAATTAAAATCTAAATACGAGCAAACTTGTACACAATAGTAAAATACTCCACATTGGCCTATAATTTATAAAGGGGAAAACCATCGCAGGCCTGTGTAATTAGGTATTTAATTATAGTTAAATACCTAATTATTTATTATTATAATGCAAAACAGATCCAGTTCGAGACGCCCAGTGTTGATGAAATGGTTTGTAAAAGAGCAGAAGTTGCTAAATGCGCATAGCATATTGGAGTCGAACTGTGATACGTTATGGTTACATACCTGATCATCATCATTAGTCTGTTTGCATCCACCGTTTGACGTATCTTACTCCGGAGGGCCAGGAGGTCATGTTATGTGTTTTCCCGCCTACCTCGTCCAGCATTTTTTCACCACATTTAAAGTTATAGGTCCAGTATAGCAGACTTACTGTTACTTCACACTTTCCTTGAACAGACGCTCGTAACGCTCCTCGGTGTCTACTTCAGAAAATATCTGTCATAGCAGACTTGGTCTGTCTAGTGAAATAACAACTAATTAATTTAGCTTTAATTCAAGCGTTTGCAATCTGTAAATCTTTTATAAATTGCGAATCCAATTTGGTAGAAGAGTGTTTTAGTGAAATTTTGCTAATTTGCCCAGAGCTATTCTTTTGATAAAGGATTTAGTAGATAATATTATAATTTGCCAGTTACAATTGAGGCTCTCTCGCTTTAAAATGTTTCAAATTGATGCCTTTACCAGATTCTATTGAAATGGTAGAACTTTTTGCTGTACTTTTAATTAAAATTTATATAATTTCACGAAAGTTTCTGAAAATTAAGCTTCTAGCTGCAGTTTATTCTCATCAGCCGCTAGGCATTTACTGCTAGACAAAGATCTCTTGTATGGACTTTTAAAGGCCTGCAAGCCTGGGTCACATACCGTATATACCAGAGGCTTCCTGCGACTCATCTGATGACATTGGTCTACCTAGGGAGTTGGAGGTCTATTAACACTGCGCTTTCTGATGTGGGGTCCCCACAAACGATGTGTCCCGACTCCCTCCTTTTTCCACTTCAGGTTCTTGACTCGATGAGCTATGTCGGTAACGTCACCGATGACATAACTGTTATGGCAGGGTATCTGAGAGACCCTAACGCAAATGTTCAATGACCGTTCTTGATTTTCGTTTTGCTCTTGGACCTACAATTGAACATGGCGGTCAAATGATATCTATTCCAGGCAGTGAACAGAATTTAACAAAAGTAATAAAATACAGGCCAGTTACCACTAAAAAAGTAAAGCATTTTAAACAAAACATCTCAGCTGGATTGCCGACGCTTGACCTTGCACAGGATGATCCGGATGAAATTTATACAAAGTTTTTTGATTTGTTAAGCTCACAATATAACTCTATCTTTAAGGTGATGGAGAAAAGACTGTTTAAAGATCTTAAGTTTAGTGACTGGGCAACTGCCGGCATCTATAAAAGTAGAAATAAGCTGTTTGACTTGTATGCAGAAAAAAAATATAATTATTCCCCCGCGTTTATTGAATATGTAAGAAATTATTCTAAATTGTTTAAAAATGTGTGCATACAAGCAAAGTCACTTCACATAAAACAAAAAATTGTCAATTCTGATAATAAAATTAAAACAACATGGGGCATCATCGGCGATGAAATGAATAACCATAAGGTGCATAATAATAATAAATTGGAGCTTAAAATTGATAATCATGTAATTAACTCCGATATAGAAGTTGTAAATACATTTGAGAACTTTTTCAAAAATATTCCAATTACCACAACCAGTTCTCTAAATTCCTCGCCGGCAGAAGCCTATCGTCTTCTAAGAAGCAATGTCTCTGAGTGCAATAAGTTATTTAGGTTTGAATACGTTACCCCATATGACATAGTCAAAACATTTAAATCTTTACAAAATAAGAAAACAGCAGATCTATGGGGGATATCAGTTAAAATAATTCATAATGTAATTGATATTATTGCGCCGTATCTTGCTTTAATTTTTAATAAATCAGTAGATTCTGGATCTTTTCCAGATCTTATGAAATGTAGTAAGCTAATACCGCTTTTTAAATCGGGCAGCAAAAGTGACCCGAATAACTACAGGCCAATTTCAATTTTGCCAACTCTCAGCAAGATATTCGAAAAAATAATGCTCAACCAACTGCTTTTACACTTTAATTTAAATAAACTCCTACACACTGAGCAGTATGGTTTTACAAAGGGTCGATCAACAACCGATGCAGCCGCAAGGCTATTACAACACATATTCGATGCGTGGGAGAACTCACAGAATGCCATTGGTATTTTCTGTGATTTGTCAAAGGCATTCGACTGCGTTGATCACGAGACTCTTTTGCTTAAACTGAGCCACTATGGCATTAAAGATTTTGCACTTAGTCTCATTGCGTGTTATCTCAGCAACCGAGTCCAAAGAGTATGTGTCAATGATGTAAAATCATCCGGATCAGCCTCAGTAATGGGTGTACCCCAGGGTTCTATTCTAGGTCCATTCATGTTTTTGGTCTACATAAATGATTTACCACATTTTGTCCAAAATACTTGCGATATTGTACTATTTGCTGATGATACGTCTTTAATTTTTAAAGTCGATAGGATGAAAGACAATTTTGACGATGTAAATAATGCATTATCTCAAGTTTCTGAATGGTTTACGGCAAATAATCTCCTTTTAAATGCTAAAAAAAACAAAGTGTGTTGAGTTTTTATTACCTAACACGAGAACTGTCAGTAAAAATTTAAAGATAAATAATAAACCTTTGAAAACTGAGGACTCCACAGTGTTTTTGGGGTTAACCCTGGATTCAAAGCTACAATGGGGCACCCATATAGCAACGCTTGCTGGCAAACTTAGCTCTGCTGCTTACGCTGTTAGGAAGATTCGACAGTTGACTGACATAGAAACTGCAAAAATTGTTTATTTTGCATATTTCCATAGTATTATGTCATACGGAATCTTAGTATGGGGTAAGGCAGCCGATATTGGAAAAATTTTTGTTTTGCAGAAGAGGGCAATCCGCGCAATCTATAATTTGAGGCCGCGGGATTCCCTTCGAGAAAGATTTAAAGAGATAGGCATTCTTACAGTAGCTTCACAATATATTTATAACAACATAATATTTGTCAGACAAAACATTTTGAGTTACAAAAAAAAGAGTGATTTGTGCGATAGACCAAGTAGAAATCCAAATAGGCTCATGTTTCCTGGGCTGCGCCTCAAGAGGGTCCAAAAGACATTTGTGAGAATGGGCGTGACGTTTTACAATAAAATTCCACAGTCAATCTTAGACTTGCCTCTACACAAGTTTAAGAAATCAATTAAATCTGCTCTCATGAAAAAAGCATATTATACAATTGAAGACTATGTAAATGATAAAAAAGCGTGGATATAATTCGCTCCAGTGATTCATAAGACAGTAATAACTATCCTGTGTTCAATAACAATTGTAAAATTTTTATTTTTTTTGAAAAGAGCAACCGCCGAGTTTCTTACTGGCTCTTCTCGGCAGGAAAGGCATTCCGAACCAGTGGTAGATTCATTGACGATTTAAAAGTGCTTGTAAAAGTTTATTTGAATAAAAATATTTCTATTTTTTTTTCTATTTTCATGAGCAAGACAAAAATCATGTCTTAGTCACTTGGAGTACTGCGAGTACATAACCAACTTCAGTCATTATATTGCTCCACCCAGTAATCTTTGAGCCGAGCTTTAGCCCAATATAAATATTTTAGTCAAGGTATGACTACATTCATATCCCGGAACAGACAAAAACAAAGAAATCCTCCGTCGTGTCCGGAGAATTCTTTTTACGATCTCCCGTTAGGGCGCTGCGTTTGATGTGCATACGAATTGTATGAATTTCTGAAAACATCTCAGGCAATGGAAATTTTATTCCTGGCTTTACGAAAAGTGTCCATACTTAGTGTCAATTATTAATTTTGGGCTTAGTTATCCAAAATTAAAAGAATTGAAGAAGTTTTTCAGATGATGACTGCCAACCTGCAATTCGGGGAAAGGCATTTTGATGAAGTATATCATTCTATACCATATTAATTTTTTGATTATATATTCATAAGTGTATAACATTCTGTTATTTTGAGAGCAGTTAGTGAGTGGAAATTGTAAATAGGCTAGGTGCGGTTTCAGATCCCGGACCTTACATATATGTAGCCTGTGTGTCACTTCTCAGGTCCTTAACCAAACTAATGCAAAAATCTCGTCGATCCGCAGCTCTTCTGCAGCGTTATTTAAGGTCAAACCAACAAATTAACAAACTAAAAAGTCATCAAATCAACAAATAAATACATTTTCACATTCATAATATTAGTTTTTTATCTATAATCTAGTATTAATGTACTCTACTAATACTAGATTACTGAATATATTATGCAGTTTTGGTTTACCTTAAACGTGCCTTAAACTTTTAGCGACACTAAGGTGATTTCAGGGTGATTTCAGCTGGCTGTTGTCATTTGAGCAAGTGCAATTGTGAAATATTATATAAAAAGTTACGAAACGTTAATTTCAAGGCAATAAATTCTATTTTTCCATAATTTTATGAGTATGAGCTAAATAAATCTTGAATAATTGCCAAAATGGTTACAATTTTGTCCACAAAAGAAGTGATAAATAATCTAGCATCAAAATAATTGGCGAAATTGTATTAAAGCTCAGCTGGGTCCGAACAAATTGCAGAAACGATTAAAAATCTTTTCATCGCGAAATATGGAGCAAAAAGTAATTTTAGATTTTACTGCCAACCCGTACTTGGCCTTGAGAACATTATGGAGAACTATTACATTTACTACCTACTAGTATAACTAGTACATTTTTACCTTAATATTATATTATTATTTTATAATATTAAGGTAAAAATATACTCAAAATAAAAGTAGAAACTTGGTTCACTTTTCACAATCTGAAAATAGCCTACTTTCCTACTCGTATTTGATATTCCATAAAGAAAATTGAGTTTTCCACTCAAACTGGACGGGAATAAAATATTTTGGCCTCGTAGGAAGGTAAATCTTACAAATCACTGGGGTGAGAGGGTTAGAATATTTTAAGCGTTTATGGGGCCACCACGCTTCAAACATTGGTACAAATATTGGTTCTATTATTATATTAAAATTATTTATTTCATATAATATTCAATTTGTAGCTCTTAAACAGAATAATAGACTCTATCAGCGGCTCGTCAAGCAAATTCGTACGCGAACTTAAATTACTTTAAATACTTACTGAAATACAGTTGCTGCGAAACTGGTTGAAAGTATATATTTGTCACCAATTTTAGCACTGACGGGATGTGGGACAGTGGCTGTAGTCTAAAATGATGCGATTGTCTTCGAACCAGTGGTAGATTAACTAGACGATGCAAAACTACTTTGTGTCAGACCAGATAAAAAATCATACCTACAATTTATAAAAGGAAAAGATGACTGATTGAATGACTGACTGACTGATCTATCAATGCACACCTTAAACCACAGGACGGATCGGGCAAAGGCAGCAAAAAATTTTATTAAAAACTTGACTTATATTTTACCTACTCTCCCCTTCGAATAAGCGAAAAACTTGTGCTAGCAGTGGGTACGATACTAGTCTTAGGGGTGGGGCTCGAACCTGCTACCTTTCAGTTTTCAGTCCATACCTTTAACCGTTAGTCTATTGAGGCTTCTATTCTATTTCCTATTACATACATCCAATTAATTCCTATCCTATTATAATATTATAAATGCGAAAGTTTGTATGTTTGTTACGCAATCACGCCGCAACGACTGAACCGATTTGTCTAAAATTTGGCACAGAGATAGATTACAGTCTGGAATAGGACAAACGCTACTTTTTATCCCGGGAAATAAGAGAGTTCCCACGGGAATAAAAAACCTTAATCCACGCGAACGAAGTCGCGGGCATCGGCTAGTTGAAAATAAAATTTGTTAAACGAGTCGTCATCAAAAAGTCGCGATTTTTTAATCGAGAACACCTTTATTACATTTTTATTGGATGTCAGTTACTCATAAAACCGGATAGTGGAGATAAGCGTGTAATAAAAAGCACAGTTTAACAGTTTTTCGATACATTTTATTTGCGTATGCGAGTAAAATCCCTTTTAAAAGTTTGCACTGGGATGTCAATAAAAACCGGGTAAACTGATTATAGGAGTAGGAACAGTTATATTATGTACCTACTAGCCTTTGCCCTAGACTTTTCCCGCATGGAGTGAGGTTCCTATAGGATGTTTTTAAAACATTTGAAAAGAATTTTGTGTTTTCCAAGGTTTTTTGGTATCACTTTCCGAGTCCTCAACTATCTATATACGAGTATCCATGCAAAAAATCACGTCGATCCGTTGCTCTGTTGTTGGGTGATTGTAGGACAATCCAACATAGTATGGGGAAGTAAAGATATAATTAAGTACATTACCATAAGTTAGGCTGTTTAAGTATCAGGATGATTCAAAGAATAACGTTGCTCCAACAATTTTAGAGCCACAAAAATAGTAGGCAAACCAAATTCAAAGATAGTAACTTAAAACATGTAATATTGCATGTAATACACATCATTATCATAATATTCTTGCTAATATATTCGTTGGTTGATCGTTTAAGTTTTGACTTGACTTTAAAGCGTTTCAAGTGCGATTTTGATTTTTATGTTTTACGGGAGAGCGCAAACTCCTGTAAATTTTTATTCAAAGCACTTTCTGGGTTTTGATATGGGGCAGTTGCAGCAACTCACCAGATGGACAGATAATTCTAAATGAGTCACTAAGAGCACAAAATCTTTGTTTGTGACGTTTTTGTAAGAAACTTATGCCCAGCCGTGAGCTCCCAATGGTTGAGACGATGATGTCAACGACAATACTACTACTAGTAATTTTGTTCAGAAATCTTAGAATCAAAAAATCCTACAACTAACACAATTCAACACAATAACACAACGCATCGGTGGTGCCTCTGGTATTTCAAGTGTTCATGGGCGGCGGTAATCACTTTACATCAGGTGACCCGCCAGCTCGTTTGCCCGCTATTCATATAAAAAAAAATCCACCATCCAAGTCTTCGATGTTTTAAATTTGCATTATTCAATCACATGAGAGGCGATAAATAAGTATACTCAGAATGTGTATAGAACCGGATTCCACTTTACACAAGACAGGGATAAAATACCTGCAAAGTTGCCAGGCGCTGGAAGTTTCTAGTAAAATTCGGAGCTTTATCTGCGAAGTTCTACCCTCAAAACTCCCAAAACTATTTATTGACATGGATGTGTACGATTAACTATATTATTTTACAGTGAAAGAGTTTTGAGTTTGGAAGAATTGTCATGGATCTCTTGGAATAAGACCTTGTAATTCTAGTGCAAAACCCTTGAAACTGTAGTACTTGAAGGGGTCTTAACAGTAATAGGTAGATTATTTGATTAATCTCACTAATTGGTCTCTGGAAATGTGTAAAGATGATTTGAACAACGTTATTTATTATGGCTTTTCCTGATTTAAATAAACATCTTATTGCTCAACATAAACATTTGAGAACGTGTAATAAGATCAAACATATAAAAGGTTACAGTTAAGTATAGTTTCAAGGGGTTTCACTAGGGTTTCAAGGAGGGTCTTTGATCTTAATACACGGTCTCCATTCAGCAAAAAGATAATGTTTATCGAAATCAGGAAAGCCATAATAAACAACTTTGCATAAATCGTTTTTACACATTTCCAGAGACCAATTATTAAGATTAATCGCACCTGCTGGCTTTGGAATTGAAATGTAACCGTTTTTAACAAATTTTGAGATAATTTGTGTTTTGACAGTTATGCTTTTTTGGTCACGGACGTGAATAAGTTTCAGTCGTTGCTTCTCGCATCAAATTAATTTATATCATATTTCAGCATTAGATTTCTAGACCATTATGATTAATTCTAAATGAGCAAATTATTTAAAAAATCCATCTGCGTTTAAAAATATCAATTGAAAATTCAAATAGAAGAATTAGAATGTATTTACATTCTATATCATACAGATGTAGAAACTGATGCGCAAGCATACTTCTTCGGCGTCAGATAAAAACGTACTTACACAACGAATAATAAAAGAAATACTGTGTCAAACCGATAAAATATCGTTCGTTTTATTCGAATAGGCCTAAGATACGAAACTGTCAAAACTCTGAAAAGCAATACGATAACATTAGCACGAATGCATTCTCCATTTTCGCAGATAAAGTATTGGCCACTACACGATTCACAATTTTCCAATATAAATTCAGAGGTATAAAGTTTGACAGTTGGAAAACTGCACTGCACATTTTAACGTTCTCCAGGCTCGTATATCATGCTTACACTGTACATGCGAAACAAAATACCGATATTATTTCCATAATTTCTGCACGCCACTGTAGTCTTAAGTTACTGTAGGTAAGATACAAAATTGTGTGAAACAGTTTTGTGTACGCAAACAGAACTTGTCGACTGTTAGTGTAAGATTTTAGACTCTTACTCAAACGTTAAGTTGGCAGTGTTCGTGTATTTTGTTTGTGTTTCTATTTTCGAGTTGTATGAAGAATTTATTTAACGTTTGCTAGATGAGAAATTGTATTTATTTTTGGAAACATGACTGAAATATTGTAATTAGTATTTAGAATAAGATTATAATACTGTATGAATCTGTGTATTACACCACTATTAACTTTCGACATAATATTCATTGAATTTATCATTTTCTGCACCTAGTATTTATTTTATAATTTTGGCTTATTTAAAAGTAACTTATCGTCCGATTAGTAGAGATAAACTGAATATACGATGACTAACTGATCCATAATAAAAATGATCCTAAAAGTACTACAGAAAAGTTACATTGTTCTTTACTTCGATGGTTCTTAAAGTTCTTAAGCTATGAAGTCAAAGAAAATCACATTTTTGTCAATAATTTATGCCGTAAACAGTCCTTTGGAACGATGCCAGACCAAAGGCGTTGCGTGCGCTGTCAAGTGGAATGTATTGAACAATAAAATAAATTTATATTTTTTTGTACTAAGTATTTGCTCTCGGGTTTGCTGACTAATTTTTTTTTCTTTTTTCATAAAAAAATTGTATTTGTGCTTCATAGAGTACACCCTAGAACTGTAATGTTTGAAACCAAATTGCTACAACACTGCTATAGGGTATTACGAGATACTTAAGCCTGAGACTGAATTTTATTATTAAACCACCTTTCTTGTACCTCATGGGACGACTTGAACCGTGTAGAGTTATATCAATATTATTCACCAAATCCTCAATCACACCCATGCAAAAAATTAAGAATTCTCAACTTATTAGTTTTCGTTTTTTTTAGATATTTTTAGCGGTCAAACGAGCAGGCGGGTCACCTAATGTTAAGTGAGCCACTTTCTACCGCGCTGATCAAATGCGGTTGGTTGCGACTTCGTAGGAGAACTTTCAAGTATGCAGGTTTCCAAATTCCACAATGTTTATTGATTACATTGTTTCAAGCGCACATAAAGAAAAGTTACGAAAGAATAAAGATTTGAACCCCAAATCCCAGGAAAAGAAGCCAAAATCTTAAAACCACTAGCATCGCCTCACTGCTGCAGTACCTTGAAATTAAATTGAAAGCCAGAGTTCAACTTCAGAATCAAACGCCTAAATAAACAAGCTAAGGTTCAAATAGCCTTAAGGAACCAACGGTGGTTGAAGAGACTTCAAACGATATTATTATAATAAACATTTAGAAATACCTAAGGCGAAAATGCTAAACTGAGTTTACACACTATGCTGTGGGGTGCCCCCATATTATAAATTGGCTCCGGTTACTATTACTATGCAAATAAATAATTGAAAGTCACATCTTGTCATCGAATAAAAAAAAAAGCCAGCGGATTTTTAATGTGTGTGTGTGTATACTAGATTTTATCCACGACGACTTCATACGCGTAGAATGAATGAATGAATGGATATACTTTTATTGTACACCACATCCATTAAAAGAGATGAGAGCAATGAGCTTAACAAAGTAAGTATACAGTTTGGTGGCGTTATCGTTACATAGCGATCTCTTCCATAATTTTTTTGATTCTCTTTCGTGGAGTTAAATCTTTAAAAATTCCGCTTTAAGTTTTTCCGCGATATAAGGTAGCCTATGCCACTCTCCATCTGCTCAGATATCTCAATGTAAAAAAATCACTCACGTCAATCCGTTAATTGGTGCGTGATTGAATCAGAAAGCAACAAACAAACACACTTTCGTATTTATAATATTCATGCGGATTATAATTTCTTTTAATTACAAAATTCGATATTGTAAGCTTTAAAAAAGGGGTTGCGCTTTGATTGACTACTTAGTTTGTATAAACGCAGTAAAAAGTTATACCAAACTCGATGTCAAATCAGTGCTTGCAAAGAACGCTATGTGTAGGTATAGTTCTTTCAATTCACGAGGGCGCGTATATGGTACAGGTATAGTATTCAATTCACGAGGGCACGTGAGCTTTACTTGTGGTTACATCGCACATCGTGTTATTTTACCTCAAAATCGGACATCCCTTTTTTATGATACTAATCGAAACTTTAAGCTTTTTTTAATGCTAGAGTAGAACACCCAGAAGTTAATTCTGTTTAGAACCGGAGTTATAAATTTTTTTATGGTTACCAGAAAAAAACTAAGAAATGCTGTAACTTTCTATGTAACGAAAGTTTTTAAGTTTCAATTATAGCATGCTATAAAATCAATTAAGTGCTATTTTTGGAAACATATAATTAATTTCTAAGTGAACAATAAAGGAAGATATGTTTTTTTTAACTAATTTTGAAATTAATTTTTTTCTCATCTTTGTATAGATATTAGCATCTAATTTTCACATATTGTATTTATTAGTGCTATGTTAACCCGCCTGTATAATATCAGATACGTAACACTTAGGACTTCGGAGTAATATTTTTTTTTAGAAAATGCTGTATTTTCAGAAAAAGGCGAAATAAAAGAATTGCATTTGATATTTATACAATTATTTATAGGTCAAAGTGGCATTATATACAGGGCATTTTATAAGCTAAACAAAATAATTTTAGTATTAATAATAAAGTTAATATTCTTAATTTTGTGATTTTTACATTTTATTTTTTTTCTCATAAACCATTTACGATTAGCAGTAGATATCTATCTGAAAACATACCTCGTAACTGTATTGTTACTAGTAAAAAAAATCACACAGAAATCTATGAGGACATTGGAGATATGAGATTTTACAATTTCAATGATATTAGGGTTGTCACAAAGATCTTAATTACAAATGTACGAGAGAAAATTCTAAAAAAGTGGCTGAAAGAAAGAATTTTTATCCGACTGTGGAAACGGAGGGTTATGTTTTTCAGGGATTATTATTGAGTTGCATAAAATGAAATTTTTAAAATTCAATTACTCCGAGGTCCTAAGTGTTACGTATCTGATATTATACAGGCGGGTTAACATAGCCCTAATAAACACAATATGTGAAAATTAGATGCTAATATCTATACAAAGATGAGAAAAAAATTAATTTCAAAATTAGTTAAAAAAAACATATCTTCCTTTATTGTTCACTTAGAAATTAATTATATGTTTCCAAAAATAGCACTTAATTGATTTTATAGCATGCCATAATTGAAACTTAAAAACTTTCGTTACATAGAAAGTTACAGCATTTCTTAGTTTTTTTCTGGTAACCATAAAAAAATTTATAACTCTGGTTCTAAACAGAATTAACTTCTGGGTGTTCTACTCTAGCATTAAAAAAAGCTTAAAGTTTCGATTAGTATCATAAAAAAGGGATGTCCGATTTTGAAATAAAATAACACAATGTGCATCGTGGACATGCACGCTGCGTAAGTGTATGTGCCTGTCAGGAGCATATTATATAGATACGACACACAAACAACCATGAGCCACGCGCCCTCGTGAATTGCAAGAACCTAGTAATTTTATCACCGACCGCATAAAGAACTACGTAGGTACCTACGTATTTTTAAATCGAAACCGCAACGTAGGAAACGCTCATTTTGCGGCCGATCAATGTGAAATAACACGCCAACGTTTAGGTAATAGAAAAATTCCTTGAAAGATTGCACTCTCAAATTCAATCGCATTCGACTGGGGGCGTCACGGTGGTTGCTATACATTTCGTTCAAAGAATAAAAGTTTATTCTTGAATCCTTAATAACTAAATGGTATATGGATCACTGAGTAATAACAGAGTTGATTTTTATGCTGATAAAGAAGAAGTTGTGTCATATACTATATCATCTTCTTCGACTAAGCATTGTCGTATTAGATGGGGTCCACTTTCCGGCATAATTTTTCCCACTTTGCCAGGTCATCATATATAATATGTATATGATCATATACACTATCGTATGATTGAGTGAAACAATTAATGCAGACTCCATGGCTAGTCTTAAGGAACTTAAGTAACTGTGATGAAGATGATATTGAGAATTTTTTGAATAAATTCCAATAAAAATACATTAAAATTTTTGTATAGATCATGAAAATAAGTTTAACACGAATTGTTTATTAATTGCTTATTAGTTGATACAATTAATTGTCACCAAAAACAGTAATAGTTTCGCAAAATTCAATTTTTTTTTTTTACAAAAAACCAAGAGAGAATAATTTCATTTTATGTTTATTTTATTTTTATACACAATAATTTATTCATTGGATGAGCAAAAATATTACCTACATTAAAGCATATTACTGATTGAAGCTGGAACAAAAAACACTCCTTTGAGCTTTTAATTAATATTATACAGAAGAAATTTTCACAAATAACTAACTAAATAAAAATAAAAATGTTAGTTAGTAATTAACAAACATAGAGAAGGCCCGTGGAGTATTTTAAAATCATAATTTATGTATAAAAATAACGTGGTTATTGAACAATTGAGGAGGGCGATGATCACCACAACATAGTTTATACTTCTGCGGAATCTAGTTAAGTGAAACATATTGCTCGCCCCTTCTTTATATACCCCCGGGTAAAAGGATACGTTTAAGAATTGTGTGTATATAATTATAATAATTTCAAAATAAAAAAGATGTGGCGTATCTGTGAATATTGTTTAATCTATTGCAATAACAATACTAGCGAAACAGAACCCTGGTAGTTGGTACAGCACCCTCAGAATTGCATTCTTCACGATCCAATAGCGTATAAGAAATGATTTATATTTCATGTGCAAGCTTATAAATTCCTCGGGGTGAACTATTAAGTTGAAAATTTTCTATATTTTTCTTGCACAGCTTTTGGGTGAGATAAAGCAAGGTGCAGTAAATTAAATCGCTTAATATAATACTATCGTCTGACTTCAACTTCACATAAATACTACGATCAGTGAACAATGCATGGCCATTACATTATAATTAATTTCTTTAAAAAAAAATCGAATTAATATTTATTACCCTTAGTACAAGTTTTCAAGTCTCGATAAGATGATGTGATAAAATTTCAAAAATAACACACGAAAGAATAACATAGGAGGAGAGTACTAATTTGACCCCATATTACGAGTTCAAACTTAAACATCAGTGACTCAACTTACTCAATTCGTTGTATTGTATTAAATAACTCTACTCGTTAAATTAAATCTTCAAGAATCTTTAAATAAACGTATATTTATTATTAAATATTAAATAAAAATTAAAAACTGAAATAAAAATTTAACACGCCCAAATATTCCGTTTTTGAAATAAAGCATGTACGAGTACTTCTATCCAATGACCTAATTGTTTAGCTGAGTATGAATTTAAAAGCTTCTATTTAAGCCTCAATAGCCCAACAGTCAAAAGGTGCGGACTGAAAACTGAAAGGTTGACGACGGTTCGATGTCATGCATTATTGTCGTACACAATCCTATCACAAGATTTCCGCTTATTTGGAGGGAAGAAGAGAATTTTACTCAAATTCAGCTTAGCTAACTTAAATCTACGCAGACTAGCTTGTTGGAAATAAAGCAATATGTTTTCTAGAATAACATTCGAGCACGTAATTCCTCTCACGTTGAACACACGATCCGTAAATGTAATGTTGGACTCGGCACTTGGCCGCTGTTCCGCGCTATTAAACAACATCCCAGAAAAATCCTGCCACCAAAAATGCACCTTTATTAACTGAATAACCTTCATTTGCAACTTCTTTCTCTTATATCATCTTTATTAGCTTGTAGTGACAGTTTATTAGCCCTACCAAAAGCACAAAACAAAATCATTTGGAACAAAATCGCAAAAAATGTTAAGCCAATCTTCTGGATCTATTAATATTTTCATCCAAATTCGATGAGCTTTTTTAATTATTAAAAAACTTTTCCATTGAAAATACATGAGCATTCTTTAGGCTTGTTCGCTTTAGGACAGATTCGCTTTACGACAGATTCGCTTTACGGCAGATTCGCTTTACGGCAGATTCGCTTTACGGCAAAAATTGTACAGGTCGAGATAAAATATGGTCTCCACTCCAAGGAAAACTTTCCTTTATATAATTATTATTGACCGAGCGAAGCGAGGTCTCCGAGTCTACTTGAGTGAATTTGCACTTGTCCGTCATTTGAATTTTTTCTTTAAACTAAAGTTAGGTTAGGTTAGGGTTATACATGAATATTCAGGTGCCCGGCCGAAGGCCGGGCACTTAGGTTCTGTTGGGATCGTAAACCTACCTAAAGCTTACAAAAAAAAGTAAGTAAAAAAAAAATTGAATTTTTTTTTTGATGCTAATATTAGGTACATTTTGATGATAGAACAATATAGGATGTGTTATAAATTATAATTATTGATGCTTCACTAAATTTTAAAGGTGCCGAGTTATGAAATTAGAAAAGACGTAATAAAAAATAATAATAGTTGACGCAAAACTGTTTTAACATGACTTGACCGATAGTAAATACAGCGCCATCTATTAGCATTAATGTATTAACTTGTTTAATGTATTATTAATTTTAAACAAAAATCTATCTATATATATTCGAGTTCACTGTACTTCTGCCGTAAAGCGAATCTGCCGTAAAGCGAATCTGCCGTAAAGCGAATCTGTCGTAAAGCGAATCTGTCCTAAAGCGAACAAGCGATTCTTTATTCTACATAAAAAAACTAGAAATGACACTTCACTTTTCTGACATCTATGCGACCAATTATAAAAATACGTCATTTATATAGCAAAAAAAAGTTCTGCTGCAAATGACGTTCCTACTTATGATTAACTTCGTTTATTATATGTAGCAAACATTTTTGCTACAGAAATGACATATCTACTTGCAAGTATTTAATAGTTTCATCAATTGAGTCATAGATAAAGGAGAATGCGTCTGAATGAGTGAAACCGTACAATTCGCCCAGTCATCATTTACGCATTATAAATACGCCTTTCATTTACTCATACGTCAGTGCACATACCATCGCATCGCGCTTACATTACTGTAATTAAGTTTTTAGTAGAGGCCAATAAACGTAAACCTCTACTTCAAGCAGTTTCATTACTGTGCGGTCCTGCACCGTACAGCGTGATTCTAAAAACATAATGTCGGACGGACAGAGGCTTAGTAATAGGGTCCCATTGGCACCCTTTGAGTTCAGAACTCTAAAAAGTTATCATACTCCTTAACGTATTTGGGTCCGATCTACCTAAGGTGCAATTACTATGGGCCCTCTTCACAGCTTCCACGGTCATTTCTCATACGTCGTCTCTGGCCCCATGGGGACGCTTTACTTTCAATAAGGGCGCGATAAGGGGAGACCGTCGTAATAAGGAGCAGGTATGTGACTTTTTATAGTGAGGGTCGAGTTTTCCTAATTTTTTATTCCTTCACACGCGGTGCAAAATATGATGACCATTATTTCCGTGATGTACAATTTTAAGAGTTTTTGCCAAAGTGTTTGGGGTATGGATAACATTTTTATGTTTAAATTCCCTTTGATGTTTTATGTGTAAAAGTAATTTTATAATTTTTTTTTTAAATATATAGACTAGCGCATGGCTGTGATCACACCTGATGGTAAGTGAAGATGCAGCCTAAGATGGAACGCGCTTGCCTAGAAAATGCCTATTCACTCCTGATTTGACACCCAAATTGTAGTTGTAGGGAAAAACGGAAGCCGGAAGGCTATTCCAGCGTTGCCTATACTAGGATTTAGATAATACGGTATTATTTGAATATTTTTCGCTTTCAACTTTAGTTTTTATCGGTCTATTGGAGCTTCATTGGATAAAAACTTGAAGGGATAAAAGTTAAAAAAAACTGCTCATACAGCGAAATGAAACCAAAAACGGATATAAAGCATTATAATATTGTGTATTCCACTGAATACCAACGCTGCTTCCGCATCATAGCTTTTAAAATTTCGCAACGCATAGCACTCTACCTCATGCAAAACGGAACGTGATCTATCACATTCACAAACTGCAAACTGTAGTAGTTCTTTGTTTTTACATTTTATGGGTAGTTATTTAATAAAGGCTCACTTTCGTCGTCTTGCTCAACGATATCATTTCATTGTTTGATAGGAAACGGATTGTGGTTTGTACAAAGCATGGCATTAAGGAAACCATTTACCGATAAAAGTGATATATTTCAAACTGGCAATTTTTTATCTAATCTTACTTTTCAAATTCATTACTCATTACGCCGCCTGTGCTGTGAGCTTTTCCCTGGCGCTGTCATCTACATTGATATACATAATTCCTAAGGATGCACTGGTAGGTAAATAGCGGAATAAAGGTAAAGCTGCAGGAAAAGATGATACAACGTGCTTCGCACAGGCTCAGCACTCACCGAACCGGTGTTTATTAAAAACATAATAAAATATGACTTAGATGTTAGGTATTAATTCGACTTCAAACGCCACTACAAAGTATATCAATTCTGCCTGTAAAATTTGAGTTCCCTCCAGGATCACATAATCAGATCCTGACCTGATGACTATGGGACCACCGAGGTAGTGTACCCTATTGAACAAAAAACGAATTTTCCAAATCGGTCCACGCGTCTTCCAGTAATCGGGGAACATACATAAAAAATAAAAAATAAAAATTTCCGATGCATTGAGAACCTCTTCCTTTTTTCGAAGTCGGTTAAAAAGGCGTCCACTGTTGAATAACTCTTGTATGGACTTCCACAGACCTCGGCATAATACCATGAAAATAGTTTAACAATTTCCAATATTTTCAACAAACTTAGTGAATGAAGTATTTAGTATTTCACTTTCTCATTTACACTGCCCCAGTGATCCCTTTGTAGCGTCACTTGTACATACATATATTTGATTTGTACATATATTTGAAGGGCAATTCTGACTATTATGACTTAAATGTCCTATTAACTTCCACTCTGAGTCTCTAATTAGAAACTAAATGTTCACACATTAAAATTCATGTTACATTTCCCTTCATATTATCAGACTCTACGATTTCTAAAATAATAATATATTCGTAATGTAAGTTTCAATTTCTAAAAATATTTGCATATATTTTATTAAAAATAGCCTTCGGTTCGGTTCTTGTTCGGTTCTCGTCGATTGACCGCCCTCTCGCACATCTCAAGCTCCCCCCCCCACCAGACGATCCATCGCGCTCCGATCGCACGCGGCAGGAGCGCGATCCAAATGTTTTTCGCTTAGCGTTCTTTCTTGCTTTGAATGATTTTGAATTTAGTGATGTTGAATAGGCTGTAACCTTCCTTAAGAATTGGGCTAACGACTGGTATTTCTAGAGATTAGTGCGTTCAAACAAACAAACTCTTCGCTTTACTATATTAGATTAGTATTTTCTAGGAAGAATGTACACTATTTAAATCAATAATATTTTGTTAATATCTCTGTTAGTGGGCAGTTTATGGCTTTAGAGCGTTAAGAACATTAAACAGACCCTAATAACAAAATTTAACCCATGAAACTTATACGTAAATATAAACAACATTTATAATAATATTATGTTTAAAGGGTTATTGTTAGTTTTCATAATATTATTAAGCTTATTAAAAATTATGAGCTTGTTGTTTTTGTTATTAAACATGAAATTCGTACTAAGTAGGTCAAATCAAGCGTCTAGTACATTATTTTTAAGTAATATCTATATTGAACCCGTGACTTTGTTCCTGGGAGTGTTTTTTCTAGGACGAAAGGACTATAAATATTTATTTTCATATTCCTAATCTTCAGTCAAATAAATAATAAAATTAGTTTCAATGCGTATTGGTGCACGGACACAGAGTAGCGTATCGTCTTCTCTACAATGTTTCCTTCACATAAAGTAGCTACATGGTAGATAGCAGTGTCAAAACACTTTTAGAATAGACGTGTTATTTCAAATCAGCGCTAATGTACTTTAAGTATTGCTACTTGTCAACCAAGTTGTAAACAACCTGTCAAAAATTCTATTTTGGGAATCTGTTTTACATAGCTGTTATAGCATCAAATTAATTCTCAATTAAATAGAATTAATTAACGTCTACATTAAATTTCGAAGTTAACCCCTAAATTCAGGACACAATCAAAGTGTTCAGGCTATTTAGGACGGATGAATCAATTGGTATTTCATTTCTGTTACCTACTCGTCGAAATTAGGTCTCTGGAGTTTCAAATATGAAGGTCGAAAACAGAAATCTCATTATTAAAAGTGTCTGATTTGATCATAAAATAAATGTACAAAAAAGTTACCAAGAGAAGAAAAAGGTGACTTAGCGTTTGATCACTTATATTCAGCCGTTATTAAAAAGGTGTAAATTGCTACAGAACTTTTGTTTTAGCTCCTGCAATATTTAAAAACTGGGATGAAAGTTTAGTCAAGAAAAATATCATGCTAGTGGATTAAAATAAGAGCCTTAATTTGGCCTTAGCCAAGTCGCGGGTAGGTCGGGGGCCTCGAGGCATGGTCACCTTTTTTTTTAACGTTAAGAAATGGCCCGAGTGAGACGTGGGTAAGAACTAAGAACACTCCCGCGGTTATGTATTTTAAGCCATATGTTGGCTAAGGAATTTAAGGAAAATTCTTCAGTGACTGAAGACTAAAACTAAAGTCTTCTAAGTATCGCCAGTGTGATGACTTATGGATCTCTCACTCAGTGGCTGAGCATAAATAAATAAAATTGTTCTGTTCCTTTGAGAAGAGTCAAGGGTTTATTTTACTGAACGCAACATTCGTTTTTAGACCAATTCGTATTGCAGTAAACCTTGTACCATCAGTCAAGTCACTGCTGAAACCCGTGCAATTGGTCTCAATGACGTGTTGACGGTATTGATTGAAGAACGTTTGTTCCAATGTGAATCTTCGAATATTGGCTCGTTAGATACAACGCAGTAATACCTACCACAGTACTTTAGTACTGTTAGGTATTCTGTGACATAGTCGTTATACAGTAGATTCTAAATGTCTTAATAGGCCGTGATTTCATCCACGTGGACTTCATTGATTGCTAAACTCGTGAGAACTCTTCGTTTTTCAGGGATTAAAGTAGTTAAGGTCCCTCTACAAGACAAAAAAAACTTGAGAGGTGTCAAGGGACACCCGGATGGAACGAAGTTCAATGCGAAATAGAAATGAAAATATCTGGCTTGCTTTCTATAAGAGAGAGAGAGACAGACAGAGAAACATGCGACGCCGCACAGCTTACAATAGCTTACTATAGCAAAAAGTGTCGTGACAACTTTTCGTAAGAATTTTTTCCGCCTAGCCCCCTTTCACAACGCGCGATAAGGAACTTCGTTCCAACTATCTCCATATTAGTTATATTATTTTGTCAAGATCAGTTCAGCGGTTGAGTTTTGAAGGGTAACAGATAGACATACCAAATTTGCATTTATACGTAGGTATAATGTAATTAAGTGTATAACTGATAGTATAGTAGTACCTGCTTATATGTATAATATTTCGAATATTAATCGAAAAGGAATAATTATAAAAAAATGTGCATGGATGAATTCTAAATTCAGTAGCCAAATATGTAATTTAATAATTCGAACAAAAGTTAATCCGTTTGGCACCTACACCTACGCGTCCGAAATTGAGGCGGATGGCTAATCAAGACTTAAAATTAAATGCAAAATAAAACTTTTTTGTTAATGATAATTAGGCAGGTATTTACGAAACTCTCCCTAGGGCTTAAGACAGAATATAATCGGATTTAATGAAATTTTAGGGAGCGTATTGTTAATTAAAGTTTTCTAAAAGCTTCATAAAAATGTTTTGTTGGTAAAAGGCTACTCGCTTCCCCATTCAGGGAGCTTTTTCTAGCAACAAATTTGCATTTTCAGCACGTTACTAAAAACTTGATTTTGCTGTGTAATCGTGAGAATTAAATGGGTTTAAATATTATATTTTAAATTTTACTGCTGTTTTCTTTGGGTTAATTAAACTTCTACAGTTTTCTATTATAGAATGTAGGCTACACAATTAGTGTAATTAAGTATAATAATTATAAACTTTTTAACATTTTATATGTCTTTAAACTACCTTTTGCCAGAGGTTTGCCTTGATGTCATCCTCTAATTCTTCAAGTATGCCCATACAAAAAGCACGATGCGTTACAACAACGGATTGCTGCATAACTGAAGAACCAACTAAAAAAAAACACTTTCACATTCATATATCAATAAACTAGCTGATGCCCGCGACTTCGTCCGCGTGGATAAAGTTTTTAAAATCCTACGGGAACTCTTTGATTTTTCGGGATAAAAAGTAGCCTATGTCACTCTCCAAACAAACACACTTTCGCATTTATAATATTAGTAAAGATTAGTAAAGATTCACTCTATTTCCAGTTAAATAATTAAGCTTTAGCTCAACTAGAGCTATCTTATGATAATACACATATTATGTAATAATATTATTGATCAGAAATAACAGTTCTCAGTAATATTTATTTAACCATTTTCTCTTGAAAATAACGTCATACAGCATGCTGCAAAATGCAGTTTCAGTAGCACTTATATGAACACGAAATGGGCTAACTTTTACAATAAACATCAAATGGTTCAATATTTATTACTTTGCACTTGCTGATTACACTATTATTATAAAGTTTATTACTGTAACCTATAGTTATTTGATGAATAATTCTTGTTTTATTACAATCACCGTGCAAACAGTTTTTCACTAAATTATGTTACCTATTTGGAAAGCGTTAGTCGTACATAATATAAGTAGGTACCTATAATGTCAAAAAATATATGTTAAAGTCTAATACGCCATGTACGTAAAGCCTCAATAGCTCAACGGTTAAAACTGCGGACTGAAAGGTCGCAGGTCGAGCCCCACCCGTTGCACTATTGTCGTACCCACTTCTAGCAAAAGCTTTTCACTTATTTGGAGGGGAGAGGAGAATATAAATCAAGTTCAGCTTGGCTAATATTCTTTATAAAAAGAAAAAAAATACAATGTCAAAAATGTAATGGTATACGAATAGCGATACAATGTGAACTTTTGCGGAGCATCTGTAATATTTTAGGAGGTTTAACTAGCTTATTTTTCCTTTGAACCCTCCGTGTTCACTCATCACCTGATCATGGGTTTTAAAATAACTTGTTTTTTAACGACCAAATAATAGCCGGGATTTGTAGCGTAATGTGTATTTCCATTGCTCCAGATCTTTTTTACACGTACCACCAAATTGTGGAATCTTTTCCCTTCGACAGTGTTCCCACTATATTACAATGTGGGGTTATTCAAGGGGCGCACCAATAAGTTCCTGAAATGCCGGCAACGCATCGGTGGTGCCTCTGGTACTACAAGTGTTCATGGGCGGCGGTAATCACTTTACATCAGGTGACCCGCCAGCTCGTTTGCCCGCCATTCATATAAAAAAAAAACCACGACAGAAACTAATAATAGAGTTCCAAACTCGAACACCTATTCAGTAACCAACTTCGGAAATCAGTCGATATGAGCTAAAAGATCAAAGGAAGGAAAAAAGAGAACAATTGTAAAAAGAATGAATAGAATTAAATTAATACTTACCTTAAAAAAAAAAAAAAAAAGAAAAACTCCTACGCTACGCTACACTAAAGTTAAGATATTATAAAGTAAACAAAAATATATGTTAAAAATAAATAAATAATAAAAAAACGACTCTGAAAAAAAAAAGATCAAAGTCACAAGTTCCTAAAATTCAAACCTAATTTGGAAAGCAGTGGACTGCAATCTATAGTTCTTTAATCTATAGAATTTTACTTTAATTTTTAAGAAACGTATCGTGTGTGGCGATTTCTGAGCCAAACATAACCTATGCTTTATGACACAAAACTAAAACGCATCCCAGTGGAGATAAAGTTTATCGTACTTTGCGTCTAATATGCCTGAACCCTTAAAATAATACTGTGCCTATTTTATGTTTATCTGTTAACAAAACAAACAACGCTCGTAATTTCCGGAGCATGTAACTACCTAAATCACTCACAAACAAATGGCAAAGTGTTTGGGATCCATCGTTCATTATAAGGGTAAATTCCAAAGCTTTCCCTAAGCTTCGTTAACCGACCCCGTTACAGCCTATTCATACATAGCTACATTCATCATGTACGATACGTCATTAATATTAATAAACAATTCATTTAATTTTTCACTGTATTTGGGTGAACGGGGTCTTTGGTCACACACGTCCGTTGAAATTAACTCACGCGTCATTTAGATTTTTTCGTATTTCAATTTTTCGATAGTTTTCGTATTTCGATTTTTTCGATTGTCGATTTTTATTCGATAGTTTGTTATGAAGACGAATAATCGGTAATCGATAGTTCAATCGTTCGATGGTGTGATTAGTTTCATTGTTTTTTTTTTGCTTTTATCCCCCATTGCTAACTCACTCTACTCTATACTCTTTAACCCGAGGGTTGAGCTAAACGAGTGAACCCACCGAACTTAGGCGGTGACTTAGAAGATGTCAGCTACAATGCATGTTCATCGAAAAGCAATAAACTCTCCAAATCTGCTTTGTCTGGTGGGAGACCGTGGCTAATTACCACCCTAAAGACTTCCCGCCAAGGGATTTAGAGTTCCGGCACGATGGCGCGTAGAAACCGTTAAGGATAGGGGTTTATCATATACGTGCATCGTCACTTACCATCGGGTGAGGCCGCAGTCATGAATGAATTAAAAAAACTCGTCAAGCGTGGTGTTTTATGTATTAACATTCAATTTATTTGAAATACATAAGCAAAATCGGTCACAGGCTGCAAAAGATTTCAACACACAGACAGCCAGATATAAATTTAAAAACGTGTTTTTTGGTTTACGGTTATGAACTTAATAAAAGAGAAAGTAATATCAAAATCATAGACAGATCTTCCCTATCTTTTTACTCCCTATTTTTAAGATATTTATTAATTTCCTTATTAATTGCAAATTAGTATAAATTCTAATATTCATGTCAACAATACACAAGGTAGGCTATGGACAGCCAATTTGTATCGTATACGAGTAATTTGCACAACAACAATCAACTAATCTCCAAACAGTCCCACATCCTAACCCTGAGTATATCTCAGGTTTAACTTGCCTAAGTACTTTGGTGTATTAATTAAGATAATAATATGTACAATCCAGATCACGGTTACCTAAGCAATTGAAATTTCAAATTGGGCCAAACAATCTGAGTATACCTAGTTGACTTGAGGCTTATTGCTTGGCGTAACTTTTGTTGTATGTATATTAAATTAGGGTCTAAGGGCAGATAAGCCTAATATTATTATTGTTATGGGTTAATAAGTTATGCGGAAGGATCTGGTTTCTATGCGGAAGGATCTAGGAACACTTTGGGGAAAGATCTAGGAACACTTTGGAGAAAGGGTGATTAACACGATAGGCAAATGAGAAATCCAAATAGTCTCGTGATTCCTTGACGTCTGAAGAAAGTCCGAAAATCGATTGTAGGCATGGGTGTGATGTACAACATGATATTTTAAAAAGTGTAAATTGAAAATTTAAAACACACCCGATCTGTGAAATTAAAAAAAAAAAATGCAATTCGCCATTTTGTGGTGGCAGCCATCTTGAATTTGAAATTTATCATACTGTACAGTATTCTACTAGTCAATCCCCTTTCATTTGATACCCATATTGCCCACAATATCGATGTGATGTGAAAAAGTGTTTTGTGGTGGCGGCCATCTTGGGCCGATTTTCATCAAACATAGCTAGCACTCCTGACTAATTCACCTTTCAAACAAAAGCAAACAAAATCAAAATCGGTTCATCCGTTCGGCTGCTACGCGACACACACACACACACACATCACACACACACACACACACACACAGTCGTCTCAAACTTATAACACCCCGTCATTTTTGCGTCGGGGCCGGGATTAAAAATAAGAGTTAATACAGTTTGTCTGCAAATTTAAAAATATCATTAACGCCAACGCAACAATAAAAAAATCGTTTTCAATATTGTAACTGCATCGACGATGCTCGTTGTTGAACGCTTTTACAGGGGATTGGATAATGCAAACACGGTACTGTGTGCGCAAAATATTGTTTTTTATTGTTCCGATAAATGGAAAGAATATCGTTACAAAGCATTACATCACGCTTTAAGTAATTGTATAAAAATTATAATTTACTAGACGATGCCCGCGACTTCGTCCGCGTGGATTTTAAACTAACTAAAACTATCTAAACTATCACTATCCAGGTCCTCAACTATACCCGTGCAAAAAATTACGTCGATCCGTAGCTCTTTTGCAGCGTTATTGAAGGACAAACCAACAAACAAACACACTTTTGCATTTATAATATTAGTAAGGATTACTAGACGATGCCCGCGACTACATCCGCGTGGATTAATATTCTTGAATTCGTAAATATAATAATCAATATATAACATAAAAATATTTATTGAACAGGAGTTAAAAAGATTAATAAACATTAACAAATAATAAACTACACTAAAAAAGATTATTAAACATCAACAAATAATACTATAAAACTTCTAGAAGTGCTTTAAAGTCGCAGGTAATTTAACATACTTCGAGTTATTTATCAGGTCAAAAGCATTTCAAACAAGATCTTATTACTATAGCAACAAGATGTTGTTCAGTTAAAGAGGAAGGACTTTGGTATTTTGAAATAACTCTCCGGACAAATTATTCTACTTGCGCCGGTTGAATTCTAGTTTAACAAGTAGAAAACCGTAAGAGCTCTTTCTGTAATTAATTTTAACGAATAGCTCTACTGTTGAGAAAAAAATCTCCCCAGTAGCGTTTTCATTTAACTATTAGAATTATTTGCCTGCATTTTCTCGAGCGTTGCATTGCGAACGTTGACAGATGCTTATTTAAAAGCGACCTCGAAATTAGCTCGATGAATTCTTGGTTTGCGGATTTCAGATTTACCAACCAGGGAAAATTACTTCGCCCACGTTTCTTGAGGGTCTAAGGATCTAGGTGATCCAACGCAGCATGTCCAATGTGGAGGGTTACTACCAAGAGGCAGAGCGCGGCCTGGCGGTGTCGCCACCACCTGCCTCCTCTGCTACAGCTACGGAGACATGGTGTGTCACCGGCGGCTCCTTGACAGTGAGTTCCTTATCTGTCGACAGGTGGCGCTAGGAGTCTGTTATACCGCGGTGACGGAGAATTTTTACATATTTGTCAGTCAACAGACTTGCTGATTTATTTGACTTGGTCTTAACTGAAACTGATTTATACTACGCGATAAAGGAGAAGTGTTAGATTTGTTTGTTGATTTGCTTCAGGGTTTGATTCCAACAATTTAAATTTGCCGTGTCATTCGATGGATCGTTGAACTTGTGAGCATAGGTATCATCCAATGATCATGATCGCCACAGATCGCAATCTTGTGCCGCTTGTGTCCAATGCTTCCCAGCGATACTCTTGAGAACTTCCATCTACCAAGTGGAGTCTTCCAATACGAAACTTTGGAACCCCAACGTTTATCAGTTTTTCGAGCCAACCCCCAACCCCAAGTTTTCCAACCCCTTACCACTTTAGTTCCGGTACTCGATAAGCTATAACAGTATTCTTAGTTTTCCTACGAAACTTTTTATTCCTGATGTAAGTTATCTCTCAAGGATACTCTGAACATAGCCGCTGAGTGTCCCTGAACCTTCTTATTATAATTTACACGTGTAAAGATAAAGAAAGATTTGTGCTTGAATAAGACTACGAAGATATTGCTCAAGGAAAAACCAGTGAAACTAATTTTCTGATTACTCCGTGTACAGTAACGAATCAATAGAGTAGAGACACTTTACATTGCAAAATCTTAGGACTGTTACTTTCTTTAATTATTTTTTAATCGCTTCGAAAACAAATCCCTTTTTTTTGATCTGCAGAAAGTTTCTGTAAATAAAATTAATTAACAATTTAAATAAATTTAAATTGTTAATTCTGCTTATTTCTAAAAAAACAGCAATCGACTTATCTCTTTATTTTTTTAAATATTTAAATAAGCATTAACGCACTTTATTTTTTTCTTCTGTGATCGAAGACTTTATTTCAGTAGTAAATAAACAGATGTGACAGGATATAATATGATCGAAGAATATACTAGTGGTTCGCCCCGAACTGAGACCTCGCGATATCCCATAATTCCCAAAAGTTTTAATTATATATTGTAATAATTAACTTTTAACATTAGACGCAATAAAAAAAAATAGTTGACATAAAACTGTTTTACTGACACAGCGCCATCTATTAGCATTATAGTGAAGCTATTAGCTTCACAATAATGCTAATAGATGGCGCATTAAAATTAAATAATTTCGTTTCTTCATAACATTTATCTAATTTTAGTATTTGTTGTTCAAGTACAGTATATAACTGAATTTTCAACCAAGTTTCACGTACTAATATTCAGTAATTCAGAAGTTATAGGGCTCTGACAGACATTTAGAGGGACACACTTCTCTGTCTAGTAGGCAAGCGCCCTAGTTGACTCAGAGAACTCGCTTCGCTCGTTCAAATATGGACGAATAATGACTATTTTTTCATATTTAAGTTATGGAACTCTAACAAATGTACTCATATTATAACGTAAAAGAAAATGTAGTAATTCTTCATGACTGACATGACTGATAATATTTCGATATTCATCATTCTCCATTTGAAATGTTACCATCCCCATATTGTATAAAAGCTATTAGATACTTAAAGCCTTACGTAACAAATAAATATCCCTTTCAAATATTTATTTTAGAATGTACCTAATTCAATAAGATGTTCGAAAACATGATATTTCCATCCACATTCGTTACGAGAATTTTCATGGCACATAATATTAATCATCGTTTAGGGTAACCATTTGATTATGTCCTATCTGATATTTGATATATTTTATAGATATACAGTATTATGAACTATAGTAGTAAAAAAAAATTGTGTGAATCTTTGTGGTGTTTTTGAGTCACGGGTTTGTTTCCCAGCAGGGTAAATTAGGATTTTATAATTACAGAGCTGGCTTTGGCTGTGCTGTGCCGCAAATTTAATTATCGTTCCAGTACGATGGCTATGGAAACCAATTAGGTAGTTTATTTAGTCTAATATCATTTTAAGCTGCTGTAAGTAGGCTCAACCAAACGTTGATAATTGATAGGTGTAACAAAACTGCCATACTCTTTCTTCTTTAATCTATTGTCATACCTCGTGTATGTGGAGTCCACCGAAACCGTAAGATTTAACGTTCATCGTAAACATTCAAAATTATTTAATTTATGGCTAACATGTCTCTATTAAGATGAGTTAAGTCTCTGTCACCGGTTTAAAAACCAGAATCTATTGATAAGAGTCAGCAAGTAACTTGCACATTTTTTTAGATGATTTTTTACAAATATAATATTATTATTTATTAGAGACTAGATTTTAAATATATTTCGTTTAATTAATTTTCATAAATACAGAACATACAACAAAATAAAACTTAAATAAATAACTTAAATAAATTAAAACTACCACTAGTTAAGACTAGTTAAGTTAGAGACTAGATTTTTGAACAAAATTTATGGTCTCCCTCCACACGTCTTTTAACTCTATTCTATTTGCCTCGCATTTGATGTATAAGAATAATATATATAATAAATAATATATATATAATAAATAATAGGCACTGAATTATTCGAATTCACTGGAACGTAGAAGAATCGATTTCATTCAGTTATTCGATTTTCGGCCGTGTTTCAAACCTTTTTGCGCGCGTGTACAGAATTTTAAATTGAATTGAATTGCCCGATAACTTACACGTATTGGATACTTTTTTCACGATAAAAAGGGATGATTACCGGTTACTTTTTTTAGAGTGAAAACGAGTAAAAAGTATTTGAAAAGTAATCATTTTATAAGAACATTTTAACTTTCGAATAGTAATTCGAAAGTAAAATTTAGTCAGCAAGAAATGACAGGAGCGCTCCTGTCATTTTCCTATGTTTCTGATTATATTGAAACAGCCTCAATAGCTCAATTGACAAGCGAACTGAAACTCGAAAGAACGACAGTACAACCCTTCCCTTCAGTTGAACTATTTAATTGATTGTGCCCCACTCGTAACACAATCGTAAATGTTACTTTCGAGGAATAATTTTTTATTTATTTTTATATAAAAGATTTGTTCACAAAGAAGAGAACCGTCCGCCTTTTTTTTTTTTTGCTTTTTACGTTGGTGAGAATGGCTTCTGAGAAATCTAAAAAGCTACTGGTTTAGTTAAACAAATTGTTTTTGTTAAAAAAATTGAAATGAAATTAAATGAAATGAATACACTTTATTGTACACCACATTAGGTAGGATTGAAACATAAAAGATAAAATTTATTAACTTTACAACTTAACTTACCTACTATTAATTATCAACGGTTGGTTGAGCCTACTTACAGCAGCTTAAAATGATATTAGACTAAATAAACTAACCAATTGCTTTCCATAGCCATCGTACTGGAACGCTAATAATGAACTTAAAATAAATTATAAAAATGAGAGCACACATTTCTCATACTATATCAGTTCAAATACATTTTTGAATGAATATTCTTTCCACTCATAATACATAATACTATGATGTTTGTTCAGCACTTAAATGTGTGCTAGAATTCCTCAATACCAAGTTTGTGATGTATAGCCGAAACACAATGGTTATAAGGGTTCACCTAACGATGTTATGTTACCGTTATATGGGTCAGACTCCTGAGCACTTACTAGAATTTATGTTAGTTTGCGAGTGACTTAGAGCTTTACTGTGTCAGGTATTTATATCTTGTTCTGGGAATTACAGTATTGTAAGTTTATTCTATCAAAATATTAGCGATTCATTGGTCTCACGCTAACTTACATAGATTATCTAGTTATATTCGTAAAGCGCTCAGTAGGTAGGTTAAAAATTTTTTGCTCCGTTTTCCGTTGCTCTATTGCGGTATGATTGAAGGAAAAACCAAAAACACTTTCGCATTCTTGATAATATAATAAACGTGAAAGTGTTAAACACACTTTGTCAGTTTGTTGGTTTGTCCTTCAATCACGCGACAATGGAGAGAGAGTCACATATCTTAGGAGAAAGCATGGTTTTCCTTTTCCTTAGAAAAATATTCAAAAATGGTTAGTTGTTGACGTATCAATCACAGGCGCCGAAACGTTCCAAACTGACAGGCAATGAAAGGATTTGATATTGAAAGCGATTGCGAACAAAAGAATAAAAACTGGGAATAAGGAAATAGACATCATTGTGACGGGCTTGGGTGATTGAATCTGTTAGAGTTGAAATATAGAAGAGGCTTTTCGCTTTTATATAGGGACGTATGAGTATATAGATAAATGAAACCATCCGTTTTAAGCTGACAAATAAACTAAAGATTTTAAATTATTATACAAATATGCATATACTCGTATTTGAAGAACATGAGATTTATAATGTTGTCTCTTTTAATATAGTCCAAGCCACCTATGACAGATAAAGATGTCACTTTTATCATGGGTCAAATTTTTTGTGGTATAGATAGTTCTTTCAATTCACGAGGGCGCGTGGCTCATGGTTGTGTGTGTGTGTCGTATCTATATAATATCTATATAAGTGGTAGTGAGAGCTTGCTCGCGCCTGATTACTTTCATCTAAGGCTTTTTTGACAGGCACACACACTTACGCAATGTGTATGTACGACGTAACTACAAGTAAGGCTCACGCGCCCTCGTGAATCGAAAGAACTATAATTATTTCTAAAATCTACGAAAATACCTATCATATGTGGCAACTATTTTAACCATCCACCATTTTATCCGACGAGTTTATGTTGTACACCGATTGTCAAACAGTGTTCGTTTGCAACAACAAATTGGAAATTTTATTTGAAATCAGTGAGTATCAGAATATTACGGAAGTACCTACGGAATATAAAACTTTCCAACATGCCTAGGTGTGGTATTATGACGGCCATATTATTCGCTAGACATTAATTTAAGGTCTGCACGTCTTTTTCGTAGGTATGCTAGGTACAGGGGTAACTAGTCACGGCCAAAGCCTCCCACCCTAAGGTCCCAGCAGACAAAATTAAAATTATATAAAAAAGACGCTTAAAATAAAATACCTGGGGAAAAAGCTCGTAATTCTTTCTGTAACTATTATTTTTTGTATTCAAAGATGTCTGTGTTGCTTATTCAGTTATGCTTTATGTTTTCTAAAAGTACCTCGTTCGGGGACTTCAATACTGAATAACTGAATATATTGGATGCTTTATACAGTTTTCTTTTATTTACCAAATCAAAGGCTATAAAAGAGAGGTTTCGGTCTACTGGTAATGTCATTGTAGGTACTCAGCCAATTATTATGCAGACTCTTCAGGGTAGATGCCAGAAAGAACCTATAAAAATGAAAAAGAAATAATTATTATTTATATAGACAGCTAGTCTATATAAATAATAATTATTTCTTTTAGAATTAAATATTTATATAGACTTCGTCTGCGTGGTTTTTCAGTGCCAGGCAGGTTAGTCAGTGTCAGTCAGAAAAGGTGACTGACTGACTTAGAGAAACAGTTCATGTTTCATGTTGAGTTAGAATTCTTAGGAAAAAAAGTTGCAAACAAAGTTCTTAGTTTGTCTGGTGAAAGTCTTTTGTCCAGGCTAGGTACCAGACATTGTGCCAATACAATGACGTATAGAAACCGGTTATGGGTATGGGTTTAATTTACACTGCTTTATGATGGTAGCAGGCTAACCTAGAAAAGTTAGCCTGCTACCATCTTAGACTGTGTGTCACTTAACATCACGTGAGACCGCAGTTAAGGGCTATCTTGTCACGGAGTAAAATAAAAAAGGCTAGATCCCTTTTTTTCGGCAATCAAAGTTACAAATTGAGGTAGGCCCGTAATTCCTCCAGCTTAGCTCAAGAACGCCCCAAAGTCATTTGTCAGAAAGTGTAAAGTCCTATAATAAAATTCCACAATCAATTTACAGGCTTTCACACAATTTTAAGAAATATTTTTAAAGTAAGTATGCTCCTAAAAACATAATTCTATTAAATTAGTGAAGATTGAATAAATGAAAAAAAAAAATAACTCCAACAAGGTATATTTTACTTTGAGTTTTCTAACCGTCTTTCAAAAAAAGAGGAGGTTCTTAATTCGCCAGAATCTTTTTTTATTGTTCCCCGATTACTCGAAGACTTTTGAATACCCTATACTTCCCAGGTGGTCCCATTGTCATCGAGTCAGGATCTGATGATGGGATCCTGGAAAAATCGAGGGAAATCTTTAAATTTTATAGGCACAATTGATATACTTTGTAGTGGCGTCTGAAGTCAGTTTTTTAAAAAGAATTTTTACGTTTATATTATAGAAAGATTGCTATTTGTCGAATGTTAATTGCATCTTCTTGGTAGTCTGCTACCCAGAAGATGCAAATAGAACTTGGTCCAAACTCAACCTATCGCTTCCGACTACTAGCCCTTCTCACATGAGTGAGTTAGGCCATAGTCCAACAAGCTGGGTGAGTGCAGTTTGGCAGAAATCACTCTTGAAAATTTATGGAAAATTCTCAAGTCTGCAGATTTCCTCGCATTATTTTCCTTCACCGTCGAAGTAAGTGATTCTTTCTTCTTTTTTGTTGGGGCTGGTTTCCACACGTTAACGCACGACGCACTAATCCTTCCGATTTTCTTCACTCCAACCAGCCTATCTCTCTCCAGAAGCCTAGCAGGCCGAACAGATTGCCAAGAAATCCTTGAAGTGAGACTGGGAATCCCAGATGGTTCTTGCGTTGGTCTGCCACGCCCGTGCATCCCAGGAGCACGAGCGCTGGTGTTTCATCTAGGCAGGCTCTGCACAGAGGACTGTCGGTGGCACCTATAATAATAAAGGTATTTTTTGAATGGGCTGTGCCCCGTTATAAATCACACCATCTTCCTGAATTTACCTCTGTCCAGGCAGGGTAGTGTATTAGTTACATGTTTGTCTAGATGGCTATCATATGATATCTTTTCCCCACTAACACTTGGTTAATTTTTTTGTACATCATGTTCAGTTTGGTGCGTGAGCTAAAAGCGCAAAAAACTTAATTCTAACCCAATTCTGCGAGAATATTGATGGTGACTTACCCCAAATAAAATCGAAGTTATTTACTGAAGCTATGTAACAACAAATTAATTAATTAATCAAGATCGATTGAGTTTTGGCGAAATTTCGATGCCCCTGGGCGTCGTATAGCAAACTTCGGTGACGCGTGTCAGTGAATAAGCTTGGGATTTGGACTCAAATCTATAACTTGAATAACACATTTATAATATAAACTATCATTTCATCAAACTTATTGTGATTCTAGTGTACATCCTACTTCCTACTATGATTTCCTACTAATTCTTCTAATATCCTACTTTCTACTATAATATTATAAATGCGAAAGTTTGTGAGGATGGATGGTCGGATGTTTGTTACGTACTTCTTCATGTCAAAACTTGTGAACTGATTTAGCTGAAGTTTAGAATGTAGATAGCTTATACCCAGGTTTAATACATAGGCTATATTTTATTCCGGCAAATTAAAAATTTCCTGTGGGAGTTAAAACCCAAATCTACACCGACGACGTATTATATTGCACAGGTGTATACGCAAACACACTTTCTATTCCCTCACTTTCATGGTCCAATGGAACGAAAATCCAACACGACAGGAGAAAGATCAGCCGCAGGACCAACAGCTTAACGTGCTCTCCCAGGCACGGGGGTGACTCACCACCAACGTCCTAACCAAATACATTTTTGGCCGACCCGGGAATCGAACCCAGAACATAGTTATCAGTAGTCGAACTTGCTAACCACTAGACCAACTTAGAGTAAACTAAGTTTCATTAAGCAAAAAGTACAAACCAAGCACAACAAAGAGTGAATCCACTTAACTCTGGCTCGCGATCACGTAGTCACGCTTCGCTGGATTTTTTCACGCATTCCTGGATTTAGGTACATAAAAAGAGCTGAAAGCGTTTAAAATAAAAGGTCCAGCAAAAAATAACGTTTACATGAAAATCCGAGCCTAAACTTAGGCACAAAACACCTGCAGAGTCAAGTGGAGCCGAGACGCAGGACCTTTTAAATAAAAAAACGTCACTTTATTTGTGTCACTTTGTTCATTAGAATGGAGATAAATATAACAGCATTTATCATTAATTTTAGATCCGTTTACATCCAGCCATACAATATGGCGTAAGAATATTAAGAATTAATGTATCTCACACTTTGGTCAAACTATATTATCATCGGGTATACTGCAAAACCGCGTATGTACCTACATGTGGTAAAAAACGCGGATATACACTAGTCACAGTTTTACAGGGGTTAAAACAAAGTTTAAAACTTTATAAATTTCTTATTTATATGGCTATTGAGCTAATTTTTACACAGAAAGTATTAATTCATGTGTTCTATGTCGCTACGACACTTACGCGGGTTTGATTTGACCACAAACGTATAAAAATGGATTTTCAGGTACTAATGCTAGTTACGCGGATTTGCACTATTCCCAACGTTTTACCGGATTGTAGTATTTACTGAGAGTAAGAAGTAAATACACAAAAGAACAAAAAGAAAATATTACCAACATCAGGCCTCTATGAAATATTGATTTCGCTGAATTATTATCCCCTGTAAAGGAGAGCAGAATAAAGCTCAGGTATTCGTAATAAAGAATCGAGTGCTCACATTTTATTCAGATTCACGCCCATACATATGAATTAGAAGAGGAGTTTTTTTTTTGGAAATGTAATAAGGAGATTATTGAAGTTGCGGTAAATGTACGTCTAAATACAGAATTTGTAGAGTAGTAATTTTAAAAGACCAACTGTTAAAACATGCTATGTATGTGAAACACAATATGATTCTCACATTAGAAACAACGAAAGTAAAATAAAAACACAAAAACTTGGTGTCTAAGTAAAAGAAAAAAAAATATATGATAGAATTTTGCGCAACCAATTTTAAAACCAACATTTTTTTATAGAGCTACTTGGGATACATGATGTTTTTGATCTTCTTTCTTCATTCGTTTATACTTGCAATACTTACATAATTAATATTATTTCTGCAATATTAATAATGCCCAAACCGTAAATCAACCAATAAAATACAGGCCTAGTTTTGATTTGAAAAAAAAAAAAAAAAAGAAAGAATCTTTAAGTCTTTCGCCTCACAAATTAGAACACCACCTTAATGAGTAGATAAACTAAAGGAGATGAAGTTATTTTCGAGCCTTCTAAAAATTATAAACTTCGCTTATATACCTACAACCTACATCGTAACTTTATTAAAATGATTGACCTGCCCATAAAATTTCTTTTTCATAAAATATAGGTTTATTTTGAAAGTTTCATAAGAATTGGATATCTTAATATGCTCGAGTTTTGTGTAGAAGATCATTTCAAAGCTTAGGTCTTTTCTATACATATTTGGATTCTAAGGATTTTATTTCAGAGTAATATTATATTGTTTACTATTTTTTGTATTTTATTACCTGTTTGAACCACGCAAAGGTGTGGTTATTATTTTATTATTCTATAATTTTTGTAGTTGTAATATAATATGTTTGTTTTTTATTTGAAAGGCTATTGAAAGGGTATACTTCCCAGGTGGTCTTATAGTCCATAGTAGGATCCTGGAAAAATCGAAGGAACTTTTCGAATATTTTGGGCACAAATGCTATATTTTATAGTGGCGTTTGAGGTCGGTTTTGTAAAAAGAATTTTTGCGTTTAAATTATACCTAATATACAATCTTGCCTGCCTTAGTAATTTATATGGGTGTTGTTTATTGCTTCTGCGTTAATGAAGTACAAAGTAACAAGCTGTTTTAGCTTTACAGTGGCATCAATTTCAATTTGAGCTTAAATTTGTCAGCCTCGCTTAGGTATTAATTTATAGGTCCACGAATTTAATTAACTTTGATACATTGCCCAGTTAACAGGTTACCGTTACACAGGTTGAGTAAAAATACGGATAAATATAAAGGGTATGTCTCTGTAGTCTGTATGCATAAAGTACATACATTGGCCAAATATTGGATCAAGTCGTTGGACCAACAACGATTCACGCATGAAGGCAGTAAAGTTAAGTATACAAGATAAAAAGAAGATTTAATAGATTTATAAACACATATCAAAAATTCCGAGGCCGGCGGGATTCGAACCCACATCTCTCTGGGAATCGCGCCCGAGTGTGTTAACCGTTACACTACGGCCGAACTACACGTCAGCCACGAAATTAGTGATATGTATCTACTTTTTCAATCAGTTTTATAGCAACTGTTAGCGACATCTAGTAGCGACACATTTGACGTGTGGTTCGGCCGTGGTGTAACGGTTAACACACTCGGGCGCGATTCCCAGAGAGATGTGGGTTCGAATCCCGCCGGCCTCGGAATTTTTGATATGTGTTTATAAATCTATTAGGTTATTTCCTTTAAGTGTAGGTTAACACTTCAATAAAAAAATAAAAAAAGAAGATTGTACTTTTACATTATGATACATTTTCACGCCCTAACCGCTGAACCGATCTTGACGAAAGACACCGAGATAGTTTATACTCTGGAGACGGACATTATATATCTTTTATTCCAAAACTGAAAGAGTTTCCAGGGTTATTTTAAAAATCTACATCGAAGAGGATAAAGTCGTGGCCAGTAGCAGTTGCACACATACAAATAATTTCATTTCAGAGGTCGGAAAAATTTGAATCCGCCACTTGAACATCAATATAACTTCCTGAATATTCATTAATAAAATTGAATTATCAAATGAAATAATTCAGAGCCTCATAGCGTTCCCCGTTTGCCTAATGGGTTTCATCAAAAGATTTTATTAATTCGGCACCTGTGACGTCATTTCGAAATTGGGATGTCGAATTGATAAGCATAATATTTGGATTTTTTAAATCTATACTTATAATATTATAAAGCTGAAGAGTTTGTTTGTTTTAACGCGCTAATCTCAGGAACTACTGGTTCGAATTGAAAAATTATTTTTGTGTTGGATAGTCCATTTAGCGAAGCATCAGTGAAAAATGTTGCGAAAACGGGGAAAATTATCCATATTTAAAATATATTCTTTTAAAAACTTCTTAATCGCGATCATAATAACAAAAATTGACGCGGATGAAGTCGCGGGCAACAGCTAGTTTTAAATAAAGGCGTAGCCGTAGCTGCTACCAGTAAGTAGGTAACTGGTCTGCACTTGTCTTTTGAAGGATAATTTTTGCTCAAAAGGCGAAAATGCCTTACTGTAATACATATTATTACGTTTTGTTTTAACACGAGAGATCTTTTTTATGCCATGAAAAAATAACCCTTAGCTGCAGCCTGCAACCTTACTTCGATTGAATTCAGCTTGCTGCCATTGATGCATTGCTTACATAACTGTGAAGCTAAGTGGTTCAATCACGGAAAACTCCCCCCATATAACTTAATCACTCGAGTTCATTAATAAAACCAAAGTCTAGGTACCAAAGAGATCATTACCAAAGCTTACATTTTTTAATGGTGAAATAAGCCTAAACACAACGTACTATAATAAAGCATTCAATAGCCATCTTGATGGGGAGTGTGGACAATCTAAGTTTAGTCGTTATTGAGCACACAATCCAGAAAGTTCCCTCAATGCGCTCCCTTTCAGAAACTCTCGAATTTACGGGTCTATTTATTTTGGCATAAAACTATTAGTAGAGTATGGTTTCTGTACATTTACTCTAGGATTAAATTTGATATCTTTACATTTACTACCTCTCTGGTATGCCTATGGTCTTATGAATTCATAATGTAATACATCAATTACACAAAATATGATTTAACGGCGAAGTAAAACATTGTGAGGAAACCTGTATGCTTGAGAGTTCTCCATAATGTTCTCAGAAATCTGTGAAGTCGCTAATTCACACTTGAACAGTAAAATGGATTATGGCCTACACCCTTCTCATTCGAAAGAAGATCTGCTGTCTCACTTGACGATAAGTAACGATGCAATCTTAGATAATAAATAGCTGACTAATTCGAAAGGAACAAGTAAATTAAACCCATAGCCAATCGGTTCTATACGTCGTCGTACCAGAACGCAAAATCGCCCGCTTGGCAGCACATTTTTGATGGTAGGGTGGTCGTTACGGTCAAAACCTCCCACTAGACGAATACATAATTGAGTTTTAATATTAGGTAAAATAGGTAACTAGGTGATCAAAATAGGTTATTAGGTCATCAAAAGACTACAGCTGAATTTACAGGGAATTTTGACAATCTTAATTCTTGAACTGGCTATTTTTAAACTCAATTATCTGGACCAATGGATAATAACGTTCAGTGAACCGAAGACAAAAACAGGTTCAAATTAGATATATTTTCGAGTAAACAGATTTTTTCATGGCTCTAAGTAATTAAAATGTTTATTCTTATGAAGGCTAAGTAACTTTTAACCATTGAAAAATTTGAAGATTGAAACTGAAAGCCGATGTTAGACAGCTAGTCTTAATATAAATTGTTATGTCGAAGCCATTATGTCAAAACAGTTCATACCAATAATAATAAATTAGACGAAATTGATTATTTTAAGTTACATCTAGATTCTAGGTACATTGATTTCTTTCATAAGCAGTGTCCAGACAGCAGAAAATTTCGTTAAAACTAAGGTTAGGCTGTTAGTTAGGCGAATCACAAAATATGATAAAGTTTAGCCCCTGGGGCCTAATCATCTTACAAACGTGCAGCTGTTAGAATAGAATAGAATAATTTTTTATTCAAATAAACTTTTACAAGTGTTTTCGAATCGTCAAATGAATCTAGCACTTAGTTAGGTACTTAATACTTACAAAAAACTGGGAATTTCTCAGTCTAACTAAAAAGCTAGTACAAAAATATTTTTTTTGCTGCTCCAAGTACGTTTTTAAAGTCGTGCACAATTTGACATCATTAGTTCATTCAAAGTGACATCCTAAATTATGACGACTCCAGAGGCACAGAAGTTGTTCATTAAATACAACACTAACCACTAGGTTCTAGTAAACTTTCTTCACAGGGATCGGTCTTATTGTAATATGCAAGCGCGTCCCGTTCGTGTAAAATTGAACTCTACTGCCGTAAAAGTAAGATCGCATGACGTGTGACGTGTATTAGTCAGCTATTCAGGCGTGTTTAACGTCCTTTCATCAGACTCCTTTTACCCCGGAGCTGCAATTATAGCTAGCGTGCCTCGGGGATGGTTATATTTCGGAGATCCGTTGGAAATGTTTATCGGATGGCAAAATGTGACGTTCCCCAACTGCTTGCAGTGGATATACCTATCAAATCACACTAATATTATAAAGGTGAAAATTTGTATGTGTGTGTGTTTTTACTCCTTCACGCCACAACGAATGAACCGATTTAGCTGTTTGGAATGGAGATAGCTCATATCCAGGATTACTACACATAGACTACATTTTATCCCGAAACAGTAAAGAGTTCCCGCGGGGATCGAAAAACCTTAACCCACTCAGGGGATATCGCGAGCATCATCTAGTCCTTTGTAATGTCCGGTTGCTTGTTGGTTTGTCCTTCAATCACGCAGCAACGGTGCAACATATCGACGTGATGCTTTGCATGGAAATGGTCGAGGACATGGAAAGTGAAATATTATGTCATTATTATATTATGCTGCTTTTTATCCCGGAAAAATTAACGTTCCCGAGGGATTTTAAAAACCTAACTCAACAAGGACGAAGATGCGGGAAAAAGCTAGTAAAAGAGTCTATAAAACTCATGAATCATGATGGATGGATGTGTATATCCGACTACGGGATTGTATAGGACTAGGCCATTATTTATGTGTGTTTATTTGTTTGTTTAGTGTCATTTTGATAAATAAGATGTGGTTGAATTTTTTTTTAGTGGTCCACGTGTCAAAAATTGAAGAATGACGAATGAGAAAGGAGAGAAGAATAGTGTCTATGACTTTAAAATAGTGATTATGACAAAGTTCAATCCGCCATGAAAATAGTAACGTTGAGTTCAGCTTAGTAGGTTAGCCTGAGAGAAGGAAAAATCTAAGTATTTTATTTCGTGTAAGACTTTTTTCCTTCTCTGTAGATGTTATCACATCAATAACTTGCCGGTTCTGAGACAGATTCTCTTGAGAAGAACCGATGAAATTACAAAAGACGTGAGGCACTCGGGGACTGCCGCGGTAAAGCTATTGCATAGCATTTTTTATCAACGCCATCTAGCGGTGAGACCCGTGTCAGGTTATTTTCGTGACGGAAATTCTGGATTCGGTCTCCACGCTCAAGGCCCGTGATAGAAGCTATGCAATAGCTTAATAAAAATATATATTTATAAATATATATATAAAGTATATTTATAATAATAAAGTATATTTAACTAAACTAAAGCTACTAATTTTTAAATATTTATTACAATCACCCACTATGCTGCAGTTTTTTTTAATTATACAGAACCCCTCAGCTGAATATCTGAGATAAGATATTTCACGTATGTACTTTGCACCTTTTGTGCTATAACCCATAAGCTTTAGCTTTCCTCATTTTGTCGAGGGAAATAAGAAATTTTTTCCTTACTTTTACTCTACCAAAGGATATATGAAACAGTCATACAAGATATGAATTTACGAGTTTCCTTCCTTTCAAATACATGAACATGCAGATTTATTAAAAAGTAGAAGTACATACCTACCTACATGATATAAATAGGGAGTTATTTTGTAAAACTAGTGGATTCTCGAGTCGTCTTAATATTATGAGCCACCATTTAGCCCACATGAAATAAAAAAAATTCATTCATTTGAATTTACAACTACTAGAGGCAGAGGATTTAGTCTAAGGCTGAAATGTATAGACTGTACTCAGCTCAGACTCAAGATAGAGTTAAAACGATACAGATTTGAGTCATAGCACGCTCTAATAGATCTCAGCATAAGAGACCTTGTCATTGATTTAAAAAATGCATTAAAATTTTTTGAAAAATAAAACGCAGTCTCTAAAAGTATAGAAATTAAATTTATTAAAAAGTACTAAAAACTAAAAAAAAAAAATTAATGGGTGCGATGAAAAACTATTAGGTGCAAATAATTGTAAGACACTTAAGTAACACACGAATTTCAAAATTTTCGCACTCATTTCAGAATTCCGGGCGACCAGCCAAGTTATGATACTATCGTGATAGATTAAACGCCCGAGTGTCTTTGGCACTTTTTATTAAAAGCTGCAATGAACAGACGTTCAAAGCTTGAAAACACCGAAACTTTTCAAACTTGTTACCGCTCTACCGTTCTAGACGTGCCGCCGTGCGATTTAGCGTTCCGGCACGACGCAACGGAGTGTAAAAGCGGATTAGGGTTAGGGTTTCACCCATAACCCCAATACGGTATAATATGGTACGGTATGGTTCATGAGATACAAGATACAGCCCGCTGACAGACAGACGAACGGATGGACGGAAGGATAGCGGAGACTAAGTGCTAAGGGTCCCGTTGGCCCCCTTTTGTACGGAACCCTAAAAAACAGCCACACTCGTAGGTACATTTGGGGGTTTATAGAGTGGTGATTCAGAGAAAGTAAATATTTATTATTCACATGCATGTTACGCATCACGTATCACGGCTCAACATTGATTACCTATACCATGCAAGCTATAAATTAAGCATTGGTTCACGACGAACGTTTATTGTGTAAACAGTATGCACAAAACTATCAATCTAAATCAGGTCATTCAGGGAACACATCCAGACAGGATCTATAAATATTTGCTGACAAGCAAATAAATAGCTTTGCTTACGTTGTGATTACACACATCATCACATAATTATTTTTAACTGACTTCCAAAACAGGAGGAGGTTCTCAATTCGTCGGTATCTTTTGTTTATCATAATATTATCATTATTGCTGGCGTCACACTTTTTTATATCGAGATATTATGCATGCGTTTGAAAAATATCAAGTGCATAAGCACTGATGAGGTCTAGGTTGGAACGCGCTTGACTAGAAAATGCCTATTAACTCTTACCTTGAAAAAGTGCAATTCTGAGGCCTTTGAACGGTCATAAAAACCCAACAGATAAATGGGAACCGCAGAATAGCTTTTTAGTTTTATCCTAGTTTTTTACTCCATTTGATAGAATTATTAAAAGAGTAATACACCAAAGAGATAGATAATTATATTTTGTTGTTCAATTACTGTATTATACAACTGCTTACGAAGTGAGCCAGCATTTAAATACGCTCCTATTGGAGTCTCCCCGCTCCCGCAAGCACTTTAAATAACGAGGTACCTACTCGCAAAAGGCAGAAACAATGAATGCTTTATTAATCTCGTGGTTTATTTGCATTTAACTTAGCAAAAACTTGAAACAACTCCGACAATAAAGTGTCTCATACTTAATACTGTTAACGTTGAATTTTTGACAAAAAGCTACCCGTAGATTAAGAAGGTTCCTGAAAAGCCGGCAACGCATTGGTGGTGCCTCTGCGGCTCTGGTACTACAAGTGTTCATGAGTGGCGGTAATCACTTTACATCAGGTGACCCAACAGCTCGTTTGTCCGATATTGCATGAACCGTGATGTATTTATTACTCAGTCAAAGTGTGAAGAAGGTCAACCCTTTAGGATTAAGGATGCTAATAATAGAGAATCTGGAGAAGGATGTAAATATCGTGACATGTACGACTATAAATGACTTGAGCGACGTGAATTGAAGAAGTAACACTGGCATGGCGGTGCGGTGGCACGTGAGAGTTGCGTTTAATATTACACACACATACGACTATACATATAAACACACTCTTCGTTATCTTCAACTCATATACATCCATAAGTGGACATATCTCATAATCCCTTAGTGCTTGAGCAAAGTCTTGATACAGTGCGTGTTGTCAGTGTCGACTTATGGATTTGAAATATGGTCGAAAAAGAGGACTCCTAAGAAGGTTCTGAGGATGATGAAAAGAGCTATACTCGACGTATTTGTGCGATTTAATTTGAAAGGCGGGGGACAGGACTCGAGAAACAGATGGAGTTCCAAGGTGCTAGAGTGGTGACTCCAAGCGGAAGGTGTTGGAAAACCCCTCACTATGTAGACAGACGGTCTCTGGCAGCCGCTAGGTATATTGGTTAGATGGCACAAGATCAAGAAATAGTGAATCGGGGAGGCGAGTTTTGAATCGTAGTGTTAAATATTTTTTTAGAATATAATTACGTAACACAATCAGAGGCCCAAGTCTGCTATTGCAATTGTAGTTCAATTGTCTATCAATGACATCCCAATTGCTACTTTTAGCAATTTTGGTAGTCTACTAATTCAATGGCGTCACAATTGTTTTCCGATGGTTTGCCACTGACACATCTAGCTTTGAATCTAGCTTAAAAAAACGTTTTTAATATGTAGTTTTTTTTGAAACTCATTTCGGCAAACGCTTTTTAAGCTAATGGCAATACCGAGGTATCATTGAATTACAATCCAATTATAAGAAATCGAACGACCATTGTGAATTTAGTAGACTACGAAATTTTGGACCAATGATAATTGAATTCTAATTGTATTGCGGTTCAATGACAATGACATGTAAAATAGCAGACTTGGGGCCCTGGTCTCACATAGCATCTTGTGATATTATGTTCTAGGTTTCATTTGTATAGTGACTGATGCATGCGTTGTTTCATGTCGACGACCGTGTGAACCAACCCTAAGGGTTCTCTTTTTTGCCCTAGATATCATTGTTGAAAGGCGACCTTTAGGTCATAGATGACAAACTACAAACCTGTCTTCATACAAATACGAATGATATAGGTAATATCTCATCGACCTTGAAAGCGTTAGGTACAGAAAATGAGGCAAATTCTTCAGTTTGTTGAAACCTTACGCCTAAATTACACCCATTTCTAATAATCCATATTGTTTTCAGTTTTAGAATTAATCTAAAACTCTTGTTACAACGAAATCAATCTAATAAAATTATAGCTTGTAGAAATACTGAGTTTCCTTATGAACTAAAACCATTTTTAATCTGATCGTGAGACGTAATTTCCGTAATATTTTTCTGTAGAAAAATGATATTATCAAGTATCTTCTTGAACAACTTATCAGCTGTCATGTCGCCTTCAAGATAGTTATCAAATATATCATTTTCTCTACCAGCATTGCAAATGTTCTCTATTTTGGTGTTGCATAAAAAGCTAATACATATAAAAGATCTATACACGTACGCATTAAATAAAGGAAATCGCATGTCAATCTCTTAAGCTGCCCTAGCATACACGGTTCCGATTATCATGATTGTGCCGTGTTTATCGACATTATTATTTTTGGTGCAACTGTAGACTTTAACACTGAGATATCTAAGTTCATTTTCCTAATATTGTTAGTAGGTTCAAAATGATTGTTTTCCATACAAATGGTATTCCACAGTACAGCGTGGCACTAGCTTGTATCGTTAGATTTACTGGTTCGAGTCACGTTCGTAAACCGATACCAATGATCTAATGCGATCGGATTTGTTTTTTCTTCGATCGATAATTTATTGCACATCTAAAATGCAGTCGGTTGTTAAAACTTTTCTTGATAAATATCTTATATCGTTTCTAAGAATGCATGCTGTCTAGTGTCTATATTTTAAAACTACGAGAGAAATTCAAAGAAACAGGGAAGATTCAAAGAATATTATGTTACTTGCTTTAAGGTCGTCATTATATCAAATGTCAACACAATATTGAAATATTTATCATATTATGTATTTTTCTTACAGCTTCTCCATATATTTATATTCAGAGTCAAAAAATTTAAATTTACGCAAAATACAAACGAGAAATCGAAATGTGTTCCTAATTACTAAATTAGGTACGCCTTAAGAAAGTCTTGACCATTTATTGGAATGAGCTTTCACTCTACAATAAAATTCCACAGTTAATTTTAAACTTGCCTTTACATAAGTTTAAGAAATGTAATAAAGTACGCTCCTGAAAAAAAAGTTTTTTTTTTTCAGAAAATAAAAATGATAAAAAAGGCGTGATTTTCACTCGCTCCAGAAAATAATGTACCTACTTACATGACATAATAATATTGTTATTCAATTTTTTAAAAGAACTACCACCGAACTTAGTTCTACTTAAGTTTATTTGGATAAATATTTATCCACTAGCTGACGCCCGCGACTTCTTCCGTTAGAGATGGTTTCTTAAAATTCCGCAGAAACTCTTTGATTTTCCAGAATAAAAAGTAGCCCATGTCACTCTACAGGACTTTAGCTATACCCATGCAAAAAATCACGTCAATCCCAACGGAGCATCCTCCGTTGCGGCGTGATTGAAGGACAAACCAACAAACCAACGAACTTTCGCATTTATAATACTAGTTATTTTATTTATTTATAGTTATTTTATTTATTTACAATTAAAAACAGTATAATACCTACGTTACCAATATTTTAAAACATTGGATAAACCACAGAGGTTTGGCATCAATGCCTCTGCACCAGCGCCTTAAATAGGTAGGTACTACTTAACTAATTACATACTACTACGCATCTGCCTAGCCAAAGAACTACTTCCAAGGCAACCCAAATACATAAGTACCTACCAGAATTAATCATGATCATAATTATGGTTAGGTTTCTATCTCCGTTCTTCTTCGCTGGTTGCATGGGGTTAGCCAAGATGCAAAGCGTCTTAAGTGTGGGAAATTGGACGGCGAAAGCAAGTGACAGAGATGGATGGAGGAAGCTACTTGAGCAGGCCCGGGCCCACAAAGGGCTGTAGCGCCGCTGATGACGATGATGATTCTATCTCCGTGGCATATAAAACATATAAACCTATAAAACACTTTTATTGACTTACCATCAGGTAAGATCATAGTTGAGGGCCATCTTGTCATGACTGTATAAAAAAATAATCTTGAATTTAAAATGATGTATCGCAATGCTTTGAAAAGTAGCATTCTATCAAAGGTTTTCCCGCTTTTATGCCTTTGCCGTATATAACACGTACCAATACAGATGGCTGACCGCAGATGCGCGGTTCACATAGTGCAGACCGCATGTAGGCCGGGAACGTTGTAGGAAAACCATTGCGTGGTTCAGACGATAACGCCTACTGATTTCCTATTTATTTGTCACATTGAATACCCGTATTTAGTAAAAAATGAGTTTTGCCTGGTTAAAACCAATTTGCACACATATATCGCTCATTTGCGACAAGGGTGACATAATTCAAAATCGACGATGAGAGAATTCTCTCGTTAGAGAGTAGTGTTTTGTGGATGCTACGGTCTCGAAAGCGGCCAACAAAGCGACAGAGCATTAAGTCACAAACTCTCTCGCTCTTATTTTTTTGTGCTTAGCGTAATGTTGTTTTTATAGCAAAAAGTATAAATTTTCGGCACTAAAATTGGTGAATTTTGAATTATGTCACCCTTGTCGCAAATGAGCCATTATAATCCCTAAGTTGAAAGTAAAATTTCTTACACAAGGGCTACGAGGTTTTTAAACAACTTTACAGACACAAAATAGCGCTATGTTTTGCATTGTATTTTTGTGGCCAAGTATAAACACAGTAGATAATGCTCGCGTCTTCGTCCGCGTTGATTAAGGGTTTAGGATTCCCGCTGGAACTCTTAAATTTTCTGGAATAAAAAGTAGCCTATGTGTTAATCCAGAATATAATCTATCTCTATTCCAAATTTCAGCCAAATCGGTTCAGTAGTTTTTACGTGAAAGGGTAACAAACATCCATCCATCCATCCATACTTACAAACTTTCGCGTTTATAATATTATAGTAGGATAGGATTAAATAGGTAAGTATATTTTGTTTTTGCCGCGATTCGTATTGAGCATTGAACTTTGTGGTCTTCACGTCAGCAACAACTAGAATTAAATGCTAAAAAAATGTGACTACTAACTGACTAGAGTATTTTTGTGAAGCGCGAAGCTCATGTAAGAAGTCCTAGCGTGCCTACGAGGTCGAGTGAAGGAAGGGGGAAACTATCGTAAATTAATAAAGGTTGATTAAGTGAAGCTAAATTAAGAGGGCGAAGGTTACTTAGAATGCTCTTTTTTTAACCCCTGACGCAAAAAAGGCGGGGTGTTATAAGTTTGACGTGTCTCTCTGTGTGTGTGTGTGTATCTGTGGCATCGTAGCTCCCGAACGGATGAACCGATTTTGATTTTGTTTTTTTTTTTTTGTTTGAAAGGTGAATTAGTCGGGAGTGTTGCTAGCTATGTTTGATGAAAATCGGTCCAAGATGGCCGCCACCACAAAATGGCGGATTACATATTTTTATTTTCACGATCACTGACATGCGATCAGGATGTTGTAATATCACCGGGGAAACAGTTTTATCTAAGTTATTTCGTTAAAATTGGAAGAATTTATTTCAAAATCGCCAAGTAAATTTTATCCGATGAATTTTGATACACATTAAATAAAAATCTATGTATACATTCATTGTTCCTAGGTGTGTTTGATTTACTAATCATCTTTACTACTGTAAAGTGTAGTCACTAAGAAAACATTTATTTTGAACTACACAACACATTTTAAATGTATTATTATACATCGCTACTGGCCTCAGTAGTTGTAACGTTGTAAAACTCATCGAAATGTGATCGAAAATTCCGTTCAGTAGCCTGAAAACAATAAAAGTGAGATAGTTCATCAGACGCCAAATTTCTTTTGAACCGCTCCCTTTCGTGGAACGGGCATAATTAAAATCCGTCCCTCGAAATGCTAGTAGTAATAGAAATTTCACTAACTATTCGAGTGCTACACATACTTTCTGGATGTCTGACTACAATAAAAACGGATTGGAACTATCACTGGCTAGGTGTCTGTGCTTGGAAGTGAGTGGTAACAAAAAGCTAGTAACAATTCACGCTTGCGAAGAATTTTCGTGACAAATTTCAGAATAGTCTTTAAAAGACAGCTGAAAAGGGTATTCTTGTCATTTGTGAGTGGAAAAATCCTTTGTCATATTTTAATGCCCGTACCTAGCCCAAGCATACCCGTTGGTCACGAGATATAATGTTCAAAGCGAATGAACACGGCAAACGTCAAAAACAAAAATGTATACACATCTGGCGAATGCGCAACACGCGTGCTGCACGTGCATGGTATGCGTGCAAACTTTAACTACGTTTTCAAGTAGATAAGACATCGCAAGTTTTGCTCACTCGCGTGCGTGGTAAAATGCGGACGGTGGCGTGACGAAGCAAGCGTACGCGCTGCATGCAGACTAGAGGTTTGCACCGGAGCGGAATTTCGAGCACCGGTGAAAATCACCGGTGATTTGCCATTCTCCGGAGATTCACCGGAGATCTCCGGTGAATTCGAACATAGATTTAGCATCAATTAAAATGTTTTTGACTGTTACTGTTCTAGTACAGTGCAATGGAATTTTAAGCGCATTCGATATTGCGTGAACTATAAATGATATTAGATTATTGTAAAGGTTTTAAACAAAACAACAAGGATTTAAAAAAAGAATCATTCAGATTTATTAAAAAATTAAAAAGCTTATCTTTAATCGTAATTGTATTTGAATAAATTTTATTAAATGATGAAGAATGTTGATCAACAAACTTCTTTTTTTTTTAAATAAAATTACTTGAGTTGTGATTCAATAATAACCGGTGAAACACCGGTGATTCTCCGGTGATCACTGCTCCGGTGCAAACCATTAATGCAGACAGCATTTTAGCTAAGCTAGCGCAGTTTTCGCTTGACACGTAATTTTTTTGACGGCGGATCTCGATGTCCATGATCTTGTTTCTATCTCATCTCGGTCTCCACGATCTTGTTTCTATGAATCAATGAATATTGAGTAAGAGTTTACGCTTTTTGATGAAAGAACAACATTTTCGATGCCTTGAAGTAATTTTAATTTTGCCCGGAGTAATGAAATTCTTTCAATGCTTCGTGTAACAAGAATGAAATCAACCCAATAAAATACCAACACTTATAGGTATTGTCATTGAAAATTGATTATATGATAATGTTCTTGATGAAACAAAAACAATGTGCGACGTTAACGAGAAACCAACTGAAGATCAGCCGAGCCGGCTAGTTGTAAATGGGACAAGCATTGTTTTTCTTACAGCCAATTTTTCTTTAGTGGTGTTTTTTATTATCTTTGAGATTTTGTTTTTGTTCCTAATTATTACGGTAACAAGGAATTGTCATAAGCTGCTATAAGAAGTCGACTATTACCAGTATTGCGAGTTGATAAGCCCACGAAACAAAAGAAATAGACCGTCAGCTGGTCAGCTCGCCAATGGGATGCTCACTATAAACCAGCCATTACAAATACGCAGAGCACATTTGATTAGTGCACGAAGTTAATCAGCTTTACAAATCGCACCCCTTACACGACGCATTCAGTGTGAAGTTGCCTATGTGTATTATCACGTTAAGAATAATTTTTGGGAACAAATTGCTCTTACACCACTCTATGCCAGACTGTAATTTAAGCTCCAAAGTTTCTCTAACGAACGCACCGCAAACCTAAAGTGTAAATTACAAAGCAGTTATACTGCAACCGCCGCACGACTGCTCGCTTTCAATTTCAGAAACGATTGCGCTCGAATGAAGTTCAAGCCATAATTAAGCCACAAATTGGCATGAATATTACAAACTTCTAATTACTTCTTTGATGTCGTATCTCCATAGAACATGCGGTCTTCCGCACGGCCGAATCTGGTGGCACGGCCACCTTTCTGGTTAAAAATGGTTTTACTGATCATTTGTTGTCCTAGCCACATATCTGTCGCCATTCACTGGATGCCATGGCCGCTGGCTATGATCATGGCTGCCACTTTGATCGCAAAAAAACATACCCTCAAGCGGACTCTCAATTGTATTCAAGAGTTTTTTTTAATCAATGACAAGACTCCTTGACTGGGATCTCACCTGAGGGTAAATGACGATGCAGTTTAACATGATAGTGGGCTAACTAAGAAAGGAGTATGGCAGTTTTAATTAAGCTCATAATATAGGTCGATATCGGTTGGCGCAAGTCTTTGACTGTAGGGTGGTAACTATCCATGGCTAAAGCCGCTCATCAGATAATGGTTTGTTCGCTACGAAGTAACATCGAGCCGCCAGTTGTTCATTGTAATTGCTAAGTGCGTCCAAGTTGTGTTATAGATCTGATATAACCTATTAAAGTCTTTGCTAATATAAATGCGAAAGTTTGTGAGGATGGATGGATGTTTTGAACTCTTTCTACACTAGAAAATAATCATTTGGTAAAGACTCTCGTATGAAATAATAAATATTATTGATGTAAGTATTGAAGTTTACATACAGCTATAAGAGCCCGCCCGAACAAAAATGTTCACAGTTCTGCTAACAATAATTATTATTATTGTCCTTTAATGGCCATCGCTTGGCAACCTCATAGAAAATTCATTTTCCCTAGGCAAGTCGATACTTTACAGAAGAAATCGCACCAAAGCTCAAAGAGCAAAATGGCATCGACTCTTTGGTGCTTTGAGTTGCAAGGATCTGTTCCATATTCAGCATAAAATATTATATAAGTAAGTCAAAGGATTTAAGTAATTAATTACTGCTATATTTTTATGGACTTATTACATGTACTTAAAATAATTATGTAATTTGTTTCTACAATATTCCCCATGAATGATCGAATTGTGTAAATTACAAAGCAATTCTGTGACATCTACTCAAAGCGTTATCGCTTCATGGAACCGACGGCTTCGATTATGTACTACCTAGAAGCGCACAGCTCAAGCTGTAGTAATTATTTCACACATCGCTAGTCGCTACTGATTCAATTACTTCATGAATGTGTTGAGTACACGTAAAATTGTATTTAAAAGCATGTTTATCTCTGTTAGTATAAACTTACTATATAGTTTCTTTAATAAACAGTCATGAATTTTTAGAGTCAAAAATGAAAAACTTTTGAGCTAATTTTTAAGCAGAGTCTTGCATTATACAGGTATCACCTAATAGCAGGTTCTTAGGCAAGTTTTGAGGCTGCATTAGATAGTTAATTTAATAGTTGCAAATAAAAGTTCTAGTTAAGAATAAATAAAATATATATCATGAAATAGAAATTATTTCACTTTTAGTTTGAATTTTTTAGCCGTTCATTTCACAGTACGGGCGGAGTGCCAAGTTATAACCTTAACGTGATATATTAAGCGTGCGGGTGTCAAACTGTTCTTGGCACTGTTCATGCAAACTGCTGTAAAACTGGCACTTCATAGCAATTTTCTCGAATTAATTAGCAACTATTTCTTTGTATAAGCTGCTAGAGTCTACTTTAAGGCAATCGCACACTACGTAGCTAGCCAAAATCACGGCATGCCCTTGCGCAATGTGCACGGCTTTGCGCAAGCGTGATGGCTTTGCACAAGTGTGCGTGCCTATTGGGTCCTGTGGTGGCTAGGTACGTATAGAAGCGGTCAAACGCGAGCATTGCGATCGCCACACTTACACAGTTACTACTTACCCACAACCATGAGTCACGCGCAATCGTGAATTGCAAGAACTATACGATACTTTACATGAACGCTGTGGTCACTGGCTGCGCTTGTCGCCAACTAGTGCGCGTAGACCCTTAATTAATTTTAAAATAAAAACATTGCCTGAAAACCACCAGGTTGAGAATAAGTAATTCTAATAAAAAACGTATTTTTAAATTACCTATTAACACTAATTACTCCTTAAAAACTAATAAATAAGCCTCAAGCGACTAAACTACATCAAAAAACAAATAAAAACTACACTCACATCGGCTGTTGTTTTTGAGATGCCACAGATAAAAACACACAGCCAATGAGTTTTAAACCTGTAACCAGTTCAGAGGCGTAACTATAGGGTGGCATGACGGCAAAATGCCACGGGCCCCAGCTGGAAGGGGCCCCCGATCAGAGAAGGCCAGAAGCACAAGATGATCCTAACATTTATAGCCATTCCTGTGATTACGACTAGTGCCGAGCGATCATTTTCAAAATTAAAATTGATATAAACTAAATTCTTTTGGACAAGAAAAGTTTTGCACAGTGTCGGATTTACCAAAAGGCCGAGTTGACTGGAGCCTAGGGCAGCAGATTTTAGCGGCGGTAAATTTGGGGCCAAAATTTTCATTTTTACAGAAATGAAAAAGATACATATTTGTATAAGTATGTACCTAAATGTCATTAGGTCCATAAACACATATTTTAAAATTTTATAAAATATCTAATTAATTACTGAATATAGGTACCCCAAACAATAACTAAATAGTTGGTAGAGCCGACTTTACCTACGATGCCAGGTGTGCGGCGCATACAAGCGCAGGGTCTCAAGCGTCAAAAATACAGGACTAAATATGGCGTAGTACAAAATAAAAAATTTCGCGCTCGCTTCGCTCGTGAAAATGTCACTTTTACGTTGCTATTGTAGGTGCCAACTGCCAATTATGGACTACTAAGTGCCGTAATGCAATCATAAAAAATTTCGCGCTCACTTCGCTCTCGAAAATGTCGCTTTTACGTTTCTATTGTAGGTGCCAAGTGTGGACTACTAAGTGCCGTAATGTAATCATAAAAATTTTAGCGCTCGCTCCGCTCGCGAAAATGTCACTTTTGCATTTCTATTGTAGGTGCTAAGTATGAACTATTAAGTGCCGTAATGCAATCATAAAAAATTTCGCACTCGCTTCGCTCGCGAAAATGTCGCTTTTACGTTGGTAGGTGCCAAGAATGGACTACTAAGTGCCGTAACGCAATCATAAATTTTGTGCTCGCTTTGCTCGTGAAAATGTCGCTTTTACGTTGCTGTTGTAGGTGCCAAGAATGGACTACTAAGTGCCGTAATGCAATCATAAAAAATTACGCGCTCGCTTCGCTCGCAACATTTTCATTTTAGTTAAGCATCAAGTATATGGACTAGTGGAGTAGTGTCAGAATACAATCGTAAAAAATTTCGCGCTCGCTTCGCTCGCGATAATGACATTTTTGGTTCTTATGTCATTATCGCTTTCATGTTATTTTATGTCATTAACACTTTTGCTGAACAAAAAGCCCGAAAAAAGGAATTTTAATCTTTGAAATTTGGTACTAATACAAAAATTGTGACATACAGTTCAATACGCTCTGAATTAAAGGTTATTAGAAAATCAAGTAATTGTATTCGCGTTTAGTTAAGTAGGTACTACTTCACCTAGTGATTTATTATAAAGCAAAAAAATATTATCTCATTGGTTGAGCTTCTTTATATTGGGGGAGAGAGGGCCCCGTCCGATGAATTTGCCACGGGCCTCAAACGGTATAGTTACGCCTCTGAACCAGTTACCCTCTTTTTACGTCCGGGTTTATAAATTGTTGAAAGAAGGGTTACCAAAGGTGGAACCTTAACCTTTTACCAACAATCTGTTACCATGGGAAATGCAATATCAGGGAGTATTGCAGCTAAGGCATGTTTTACTCAATCGTAAATCTTAAAGGGCAACGTAAACAAAATATTTCTACAGGGTTGTCAGTGATGGGATTTATCGATAAAAGTGACTTTATCGATATTTTGTTCATTTCTTGATAGCTGTGGTTAGATTGTATTGTATTTAAGGAGGGGATGCCTGCCGACGCCATGCGAGTGACCAGTCCTGTGTCAGGACTATTCCACCCAATTCTCTGTGTTTAGATAGTTACCCGCCTACCTATAACAATGTTACGAAAGCACAATAACTATGGCTTTTCACACAAGTTAATATCAATTTTAAACACTGTGGTGGTGAGATATTCTGTTGCAGAACGCGCCATCAAATATTGGCAATATTGTTTCGCTTACTAATCTGCCTAGCTACATTGGCTTTCTGTGAAATGGCCATAAGGTATTTGAAGCATCGATAGGCAGACTGAAACACAAAAGAACGACGGTTCGAACCTCACCCGTCGTCCCACTCGTAACACTATACGTTTAAATTGGACGGAAAGGGAAATTTTAGTGTAAAAGTTCAATAAGGCGAACTTTTTTTAACTTTTATGATTGGTGACGAAGGCATTATTTTAGATGTTCAACAGTACAATTTTACGATTAGAATTATAGCATGAGACTAATTCAAAATGTAAAATATGCTATGGTTCTTGCATTTCATGAGGGCCCGTGAGCTTTACTTGTGGTTACGTCGTATACATGCACATTGCGTAAGTGTGCATGCTTTTCAGAAGCCCAGGTGAGAACAGTCAGGCGCAAGTAAGCTCTCGCTCACACTTATACAGATACGACACACACACAACCATGAGTCACGCGCCGTCGTGAATTGCAAAAAATATAAGGTTTATTCTGCAAGTCATCGATTTTATATTACTTATCGAAATCAAAGCGAACAGCACTAGATGATAATATTAGCATAAAGGTTACTACTATGAGAATATATCGTGACATGCACAATCTGTTCATAAAATATTAGACTAAGTATATATTTTGTAGAATACGTTACAGTTTAAGTGCACAGATTAAAAAAACCCTCTTTTAATATAGGTGTAAGTTAGAATGTCACATAAAGTTATTAGGGACTGTGCAAAGACTATGGTAGGATGGACTGCAGGAATTTAATTAAATCCTGTATCTCTATCTACGAAAGGATACACATGGATACATTTTGTAAACTTTAAACTCTACCAAAACTGCGAGTGGATAGTTTGCAACGAAATTAAATTTTACTAATTGAAATAATATATTGAGTGTAAATATTCTAGTGTAGATTTGGTTTGGAAGTCGTGTGATTGAAATGAGAGCTTTACACAACGTGTATCTTACTAATATTATAAATGTGAATGTTTGGATATATGAATGGACGGATGGATGGATGGATGTTTCTTATTCAATAATGCCGCAACGCCGAACCGATTTTGCTGCAATTTGGCACAGATATAGATTAAGCCTATGGTTTAGAATAAAATATAGGTTACTTTTTATCCCGGAAAATAAAGGATTTCCCGCGAGAGTTAAAAACCTCAATCCACGCGTACGAAGTAAGTATCAACTAGTTTAAAAAATTTACGAGTGAGCAATTCGCGGTTTAAGCGTACGCGTCGTGTTCTGCTAGCTAGTATAATATAGTACTTTGTGTTATAGTACGTTTATCTCACGAAGTTACCGGCGCTTTACTTGAGGTTACGTCGTGTACATGCACATTGCGTAAGTGTGCGTGCCTGTCAGGAGCAAAGGTGGGAGCGGTCAGGCGCGAACAATCTCTCGCTCACACTTATACAGATACAAACACAACCATAAGTCACGTGCCCTCGTGAATTGTAAGAACTATACAAGGTTTTGAACATATTGTGAAAATCATTGTTAATTTTTCAGCTGTGTTGTTAGTTGTTAGTAAAAAAATCCAACTAACAATATTGCTGAAAGAAAGTCATAAAGGAATATAATATAACATTTAAAAATACGCCATTTTTATATTAGCTGCAATGCAAGATTTTCAAGACTCCCATAACAAGCTCCTTTTTGTGTCACAGGCACTGCTAAACGTTGCTGAAATGTATTCACTCGGGATGAATAGAAGATTTTTCCATTTGAGGCGCTACAGTCATAATCCTTCAGGCTTTTCAAGTGTAATATAACTAAATTGAAGCGAACTATCTCTGATGAATCTTACAGGGATTATTTCAAGCAAAAGACAACAAAAGCTTCAGTAATTGCTGCGGTCGTTTGTAAAAAATCGCCAGGCAAATCTGAGAATGTCCTTCATGAGACAGATGAAAAGGGTATTCTTCGTCATTATTGTGGGAAGAAAAAATTGCCTTGTCAGATTTTTTCCGGGATGGGAGATATTCTAATGTGATGGAAATTATAATTTCTTGTAAATTATAAAAGTTTGCAAGGCGCGTTTAGAAATAAGCTTATCAAAATACTTTTAAGGTGTACACCCACACTTGATCCTTTTGTGATTTCCCCTTTATAATCCCGCCACGATTGTGTTAGGTAGGTATGAGTTAAATGACGCTATCACTGGATCCGGCCTAATAAATTGGTGTCATCACCGTGTACAGGACACGTAAATAGTAATAGTTAAGAATGGCCGTGTTTTGAATTTTGATGCTACAAATAGCTACACCCATCAACACGATTAGATAGGCTGATGATCGGGCTAATGTTATCGCCAAAAAAGGTCAGGTATGGATGCACCCTTAGCTTAAGAGATGTTAAGAAATATGGGCAACAACGTATTTGTTATAAAAATTCAATAAAACTTTCTTCATGCGTGATACTGTTTAGTCTTTTCCAAATTATACCTATCAAGCTTGAACTTTTTTACCTTAGAATTATTTTTTATCCTTCAAATCCATTTACGTAGGGGTCTCCAAGGTCTCCCATTTCATTCAATAAAGTAAATGTATGTAGAAATTATAAGTAGGTTTTTACTATTATGTGCAAATAAGGTCCTTCTTACACGAGGCTATGCAAACTAAATTGGTGTCCACTTGCAAGTTTTGCCAACTGATGCAACTAATATTTCTACAAATTGCGTCCTCGTATCTAAAAGCAAATGGATTTGAATTGACTTAAATTCCGTCCGTTCCGTCCGACTTGATTACTTACAAAAAAAAATTATTGTACACAGTCAATCAATATTTAAAGACAATAAAAATTTCAACTAAAAAGCGTTATTATTGAAGGGAACAAAGACAGCAATCTTGATGGCATGACGATATTAAATGCAACTATGAACACAACTTCTCACGAGATTGCCGCCAATCCGCTGGCGACTAGCATTGCTAATTGGGTTACTCGCAGATGTAACACGCGCTTGACTGGTTTTCGACAAGACACTATTGAAATGTATGTGCCAACGTGACAACACGAATGTTATTGTCGGAACTAGAAACTAAATTTATTTTGGTCACCTCGTGTGAGAATAGGCTAAAACGCACAATTTCTGTGCATTCTCAAAGCAATTATACCTCACCATGTGGATTTCGTATTCATTCCTGTCATAATTAAGCCTTCAGCTTGATTCAGGTGCAATGTGCAATTGATTTTGAAATTGCAAGACCACACAACGTTCATATAGCAATTTACGCTGGCTATACAGTCATATTCGTAAATTTTGCATTATAATTTAGCTATTTCGCTGCATGGTTTGTATTTGTATAACATTAAATATAATATTATATTGTATATGGAGTTTTGCATGTTATCTTCTCTACATTGGGTGTTTTATTTTTCATAACTGGTGAAAGTAAAGTTTGTAGATATAGTAAACTAGTTATGTACTTTTTAACTAGCAGTAGTGTAATAAAATCGCCGGTCTATTGGTTCGTTATCGAGTATACATCAGAGTATAATCAGGAACTTTAAATCTTTGTTGCGTATGTATTTTCTCTGGGCCTCTCCTATAAATGCTTTAAGGAGTATTATTTCAATTTTTTTTTTGAGGTGTTAAAGTAATATACTGTAGTAAACTAAAAAATTTCTACCAAATAAGTGTAAATTGAAATTTTAAAACTCCCCCGACATGTGAAATTTAAAAAAATAAATGTAATTCGACATTTTGAAGTGGCGGCCATCTTGGATTTGAAATTTATCATAGTATTCTACTCGTCAAGTCCTTTCATTTGATACCCATATTGAGGGAGTTGTTAAAAAATATGTAATCTACCATTTTGTGGCGGTGGCCATCTTGGACCGATTTTCATCAGCGTCGGGGGTTAAAAATAGCGAGACCACGTGACGGTTGGCATTATGTAGTTGATGTTCAATCAATTCGCACCAAACGTTATTGTTCAACGTTACTTACTCAAAACAATCAATGAATATTTGAGTTCCATATAATTATTTTCTGTACTGGTACTGATAATTACATTTTTGATGGCTATTGTGATGAAACATGACATCCTTTTGCAGCGCAAAAGGTCATTTTTTAGTAATTTTCTGCGAGTTCGTCGTATTAACGCGAAGATACTACGTAGTCTGTCTTTAAAGACTTAACACCGCGTCGACTGTTGCGCTTCTAAGCATTATAAGTTCGATGATAAATTCCACTTTCCTAGCCAAATGCGCTTCATACAAATAAAAGTCAACACCTTTTATACACAACAGTTTGTGATCGAATGCACCGTCCAGTCCGCGGTCGTAGCTCGTAAATCCAACGATACAAGCGGACATGCAACTGTAGGAGAGTGGCATTCGTATCGCAAACAATGCCTTGCAAACCACAAATTACTTCCTACACCAGTCATAAGAATTTGAACTCTATCTTTCCAAACATAAGGATTAATGAAACTGCTGTTTTAAATTTGTCGATACTTGTGGCCGAATCGCGATAGTTCAGACCGTACGCCTAGATTAAAGGCAGTCTACCGACGTCTATGACATTGATGATCCTGCTCTTTTGATGGAGGATATTAATTCTGAGTATTGTTTCAGATTTTATACTGTTATTTTTTACATACTTGTAGTTTATTACTGTGTAAATAGAGTTTTAAGATTAGTAGTAGGTATAATTATTTAAGGGTACGATAAAGCTGGCATGCATAATGTAAAAGCCTTTAAATAAAAGATTAAAACACCTCCATAAATTGTTCCATTGATTTACTTTTAGAACAGAAAACTAAATATGCGGACTAAAATTATTACCATTAACACAATTTCATGAGCCAATAGTCCCATCGAAGATCCTTTAATAAAAAGAATAGTCCAATAAAGAGCTGAATACGGCTGCAATTGCGTCGCGATCGGGCGGATTAAAGGGTGTCAACACGGGAAGTAATCAAGTTGGCTCGCCTTCTGACGTGTCAATCGCTCCATTGATTATACAGATTAAAAGGTCTAGAGAAACATGTCTATCCTTATGAACCCAATAAAGATAGACATGTTTTTTTATTTGCAAGTAAGATTCACACTTTGTTAAGAGATCAAATCAGGAATGAGGAGATCTGCCAGATAGCCAGAGTTACTGATGTAGCTCATCAAATTGCTAAGCTGAAGTGGCAACAAGCGTGGCATGTTGGCAGAAGAACTGGTTAGTCATCGGGGTCTTAAGGTACTGGATTGGCGACCTGGCACCAGAAAGCGCAGTGTTGGCAGATCTCTCTCTAGGGGGACTGACGACATTACGCTTATGGAGCCGCTGGCGTAAGACCAAGGTAGGTGAAAGTAATGCAAGAGGTTTATGTTCAGCAGTAAACGTCTTCTGGTTGATAAAGAAGAAGAAAAGACTTGTACTCGACGTTAAGTTTGCCATACGTACGCTTGGTGGTAAAGAGTCCAGTGTCAAGTAGTGGCTGGTCCACTACTTGACACAGGACTCTCGATGGATTTATCAGTTGACAAAGAAGAAGAGACTTGCGCTTGACAAAAAAATTACCGTAAGTATGCTTGATAGAAAAAGAGTCCTGGGTCAAGTATTGAGCCCGTGAAGGGTCTATCGATTTATAAAGAAGAAGAAGAGAAAACTTGCACTTGATAATAAGTTTGCCGTACGTACCTATACTTGATTGTAAAAAGAGTCCTGTGTCAAGTAGTGAACCAGCGATAGGTCTATTGATTGATAGAGAAGAAGAAGAAACTTGTGCTTGATAACAAATTTGCTGAGCGTATGCTTGATGATTTCAAGTAGTGGGCCAGGTGGGTTAGACTGAATGATGAAATTCTCGTTTCTAATACAGTTGAAAGGGAAGAAGTTATAATGAGGTGAACTAACCAAGAGATGTAAACAGGCCAGGAAATATTTCACGAATATCCAACAAACATTCTTGTTTACCAGCAATATCTTTCTATTATAGACATTACTAATGTAAATCCTCCACATATTTATGGAATACTCTCTCAAAGCCCTTGCCTACTACTCTGCATTTGACATGCTATAGGCACTTACTTATTCCCGATCTACTCATTCACTTCTGATGTAGCAAAATGTTACATGCTTTTAGAAATTATGTATAATGTATTCTCTTATATATTTATAATAATATATATAAATTAAATAATGTTGTTTGCCTTGCTGCGGTGGATTTGAGGAGATTTTAATTTTGTGTATTTTGAAAAATATATTTGTCTACAGATTTTTTTTTGTTACAGAAAAATCATACGGATGTGGAGAAAAGTTATACTCGCGTGTAAGTATTTAAGGAGTACGAGTGATGTAGAAACAAAAAAGCGTAAATACACGGATGAATAATACGGACTTCTAAATTATATTTTATTCTTCCTTTGCTTATCAAGTGGAGGGATCTGAGGCTATAGTCATTATTTATCTAGCTTTCATATTCTGCGACCTACTTATGATCACCTCAATATTTTATACCAACTTATAGTAAGTATATGTTCGATAACTCTCAATAGCCACCCAGAGAGTCATTATTTTGGTCACAGCAGTTATGGAGCTAGCATTGATCATTAATTCACGTAAAATATGCAGAGGATAGTTTATGGAAAATGTTGTGAGATCCGGCATCTATATTCTATCATACTTAATACTAGGTAGGTATACCTACTTAATTACTTAACCCGCGCCAAAAGAAAAGAGTTCAAAATGGCGGCTTGTATATTATTGTACCTACTATAAAAAAAGATACTGGCTGAATTGATAACCTCCTCCTTTTTGGAAATCGGTTAATGAAAAAAAAATTTGTTTGTTGCCGCTAATCTCGGGGACAAACAGACATGCCAAAATTTTAAAAATTGTTTTTTGTTATAAGTAGGTACCGTATTTACTTACATATGCATTTAGAAGGTAGAAAACTGTTATTATAATATTACAATCGGACACTTCAATTTTATTTATTTGTATAGATATCAGTAGAAATATCTTAGTTGCTTTATATACACATGTAGCTAGATGTGTTAGGAAAAATATTTTGCATTTAAATTATATTGAGGTAATTTCGTGTATGTTAAATTTCAATTTAAACTCTAGTGTGACTGTGAAACTTCTATAAAGATTAACATTAGTGTGTAAAGTTAAGCTTTATTGATATTTTGATAAAATTGTAGGTAGAGCTACAGATAATATTGATATTTTAAACTGAGCTGGAAGTTATAATATCACGGTATTAACATGTAGTTTTCTGTATGGGATTGAATCTGAATGCGCGGTTTTCCAGACTTTAGGTAGTAACAAACTTAAGCTTTAGCTTTAGCAGACTTTAGTCTGTAGCATAATGAACTTACGAAAAAAAAGATAAAAACAATTTAGCGTCTCAAGATAATTACGTCAAATATACTCCGGCAATAATGTTAAAAGCAAGAATAATCATCGGGCCAAATAACTTCTTGTAATTTGAACTTCAGGGCAGTAACGAAAAGAAATAGACTCGCCTTGTTCGCCCGGAGCACATCAATCCAACTTTTTAAATTAAAGCGAAAGTAAGAAATTTCAAATAAATACGAAACGAAAGCAACCGGCCACTTTGAAAAACTCGACTCTGACAATTTTTTTTATTCACGACTGCTTCGTTACTGGGAAGTTTATTTCAAAATATTAATTACTAGCTGTTGCCCGTAACATCGTCCGCTTGGTTTAGTTTTTCAAATACTGCAGGAACTCTGATTTTCCAAGTTAAAAAGTTATGTCACTCTCCAGGTCCCTCAACTATACCTACCCGTGCAAAATACACGTCAATCCGTTGCTCTGCTGCAGCGTGATTCAGGGACAAACAAACACACTTTCGCAGTCAAAATAATAGTCAGATTTAATTAGTGCCGTACAGCAAAAAATATTCGACTGTTTGCCTATGTATTATAATGCTTATAATACTAGGTTTTGCTCGCTACTTTGTGTATGTGGAGTTACTTTTTAAAATACCCGCATTTCCTTGTTAAAAGTAAAACTTCTTCTGACTTTATACACTTGTGTTGATATTTTTAAAATTTTCAAAAGGACACTGCGATGAGAAGTTTTCACGTAGGAAAGTTTATCACTAACAAGTGTAAATTAATTTAAAACACCTCCAACATATTACAACATCCTAATCGCTAGTCAGTAATCGTTGAAATAAAAATCCACCATTTTGTGGCAGCGGCCATCTTGGACTGATTTTCATCGATTCGATAGATAAGAAGTAAGAACACTCCCGACTAATTCAAACAAAAAAAAAACAAAATCAAAATCAGCTCATCGGTTCGGCTGCCACACACACACACACACACGAACACGAACACACAGACAGACACGTCAAGCTTATAACACCCGTTGTTTTTGCGTCGGGGGAGGTTCTCAATCGTGAGGAGAAACTTATTTTTCACGGACACAGAGTAAAATTTTAAAAAGCTATGTTCGAATTCTTAGTAACGGAAAGAGCAGGCAAGAATAAACGCCGCCCAAATTACATTTCGTATGATTGTGGTTTCATTCGAAATACGAATTCGAAATTTGGAATTCGATTGCAATTTAACCGGACGCGTTGCGGATGTATCCGCTCTCCTGAAATAGAACGTAAAACGGTACGATGAATTTCACTCTCCTGGTATATTATGTATCATACTTTAATATTATTAATCCGAAAGTATATTTGTTTGTGAAAGAAAGAAAATGCACTTATTTGGAGCATATGTATGACACAGTTATAGCGACAGATACGTATGTAAGACAAAAATAAAATATGTGTGGTCAAAAAATGAATATGCTATGATTGTGGAGGAAGCGGCTAGCGCTGGTCTTGCGTGAATTCAGAAGTTTCGGATGACTAACGAGATATGATAAAATAGAAGTAGGTACGTAGAAAATAGTTAATATACTGGGTTAGTGTATAGCTCTGATATATTTGTCCATTACCATTTATCCCTTTTTTATTGAAGTTTTTTAGCAATTGCTTAAACTGATTGAAAGTAGATAGGTAATATGTAGGACAGGAGAGCTGAACCGTGGTCGTAGTGTAAAATGGTTAACATACTTAGGGCGCTATTCCCGATCTCCGCCGGCCGCAGCACCACAATTTAGATTTTAATAATATGTTCTTAAAACAATTAATTCAATGTATGTATTAATAACTTAGTGACGGATAACGAACGGAATTGATTTTTTTATGGATGTAGTTTAAGGCATTACTAGGTTGGTTAACTTTATCACTAACCGCCGATTCCAGCATACATCTTAATTTTATAAAAAACTAGCTTTAACCCGCGGCTTCGCTCACGTTAGGTTCGATTTTTTAACCCCCTATTTAACCCTCTTGGGGTTGAAATTTTTAAAAATCCTTTCTTAGCGGATGTCTACGTCCTAACAGCTACCTGTGTGCCAAATTTCAGCTCGATCGGTCCAGTGGTTAGAGCTGTGCGTTGATAGATCAGTCAGTCAGTCAGTCAGTCAGTCACCTTTGCCTTTTATATATTTAGATAAATAAATCTTATCCGAGCGTATATTTGATATTTTGACAGATTTTCAATACAAAAACTGTCAGAACGCCCAATTTATTCGTCGTTACACGTCGCTTTCCGTGGGATTTTAAAAAAATCTTACTCAAGTGACGGGCAAAAGTTAGTTTTAAAATAAATGCGAGCTATTGCATGGAACTTCGTTCTCGTGGATTACATATTTTTGAAACCCCCGTGAAGCTATGTTATCCCGAAAAAAAAAATCCTATGCCGGTTTCCAAGCGGGGCAGGAGTGCGGCCGTGCATGTATGTTTGTTTGTTACTCTTTCACGGGACAAAGAATGAATCGATTTAGTTGAAATTTGGAATGGAGATAGCTCATCATCATCATTCATTCATAATTTCAGCCTGCAGACGTCCACTGCTGAACATAGGTATTTCCCAAACAGCGCCATCACACCACTGATAGCTCATACCCAGAATAATTAATACATAGACTACTTTTTATACCGGAAAATCAAAGAGTACATATCAGCTAGTGTACAATAAGTATTTAATCAGAACACCAATAAACACCAAAAATTGCTTGAAAATGATTTTAATTCATAAGAAGCCAAACTATAAGTAAAAATTATTACCACTTATAAATTGGAAGATAAAACGCCAGTCCCTCAATAACTCAATTGGGATCCATTAGTGAGATTACTAGGATCCTGAGATTTTATTGGAGTAGGTATATGTTATTTACTAGCCTCCTATCATCATTTAATTCCAGTATTTTATGAATTAAATTAAATTAAATTTTGCATCATAATAAAGAATTTAAAGAATTGCCATTGAAGAATGTTTTGTAAAAAATATTTTTACAAAACCGACTTCAAATGCCACTACCTTACTTGTACATTTTGAAACTATACCACTCTATAATTTCCCCTTACTCACTTTCAAGGGAAGCTGGAAGAAATTTCTTTTTTAGATATAAGCTTCATCTATGTTTACTTCTTCTAATATAATGTTTTTATCTTGTAATAAGGACATAAAAAATAAAAATAAAAAAATAAATATTCCAGGTCATATCGGAAAGAGCGAATAAGTGTGTAGGTTGTCACAGTAGAGACGGGTCCATATGCAACTTCTGGTTGACACCTTGGAACCTCAAAATCAGTCCTATTAAACTGCAAGTCCAAAGCGTTCCCACTGTAGTTGGTAAAAAACAACAAAAGAATAGTTTAATATTCCTCCTTCGTAAGGTTAAATATTCCAGGTCATATCGGAAAGAGCGAATGAGTGAAGGAATAAATAAGTGATACAGTATGTCAAATCCAATCTAGGGGCCTTTGCGAAGCGTATTCCATAAATATGGAGGCCATCTAAATTGCAAATGTGTGAAGCGGAAAACATCGCGAGTAAACAGGAAATGTTCGGTAGGGGATAATGAAGCAGCTAGTCCGACAGATGTTTATGGACGTATTACCTTTCGAAGGTATGTAACACTCGAAAAACAGAGTCTTAGTTGAAAACGCGGGCGACACGGATGTGTTTTTTTTAAATTCGATGGCAAGATAGTCCTGATGGTAAGTGACGATACCGTCTAAGATGGTAGCGGGCTAACTTGGAAGGAGTATGGCAGTGTACTCGTACTCCTAATTGGTTTCTACACGCCATCGTGCCGGGCGGCACTTCTTTGACGGTACGGCGATAACTAGCCACGGCCAAAGCCTTCCACCAGACCACACCAGAGACACTTCAGAAGTTATAAATTCCCAAATTGCTCCTGCTGGGAATCGAAGCCGAGACCTCCCCATTATAAGACCACAGCACTCACCACTGCGCCAGAGAGCTCGTTTGAATATTTTATCCCTCTTATTATTATTATCATAATATTAGTTTACTTTTGTTACTAGTATTATAAATGCGAAAGTGTGATTGTTTATTGTAACGCAGCAACAGGTCAATGTAAAGTGCAAGCTGACTTTTTATCCCGGAATAACAGAAAGTTACCGCGCCACCCACCCAGTTTTTACTTGCTCTAGGCGAAGTAGCGAACAAAAGCTAGTCTTTACTATATCCTTACTAATATTATAATTACGAAAGTGTGTTTGGGTTTATTGGTTTGTTGGTTTGTCCTTCAATCAAATTCTGCACGGGTATAGATGAAGACCTGGAGAGTGATAGAGGCTACTTTATCTCGGAAAATCAAAGAGTTCTCACGGGATTATAAAAACTAAGTCCACGCGGACGAAGTTGTGGGAATTAGCTAGTAATATCAAAAAAAGGAAAGATAGTGAACAAGGACTACAAGGACTTACTAACTCTGTACTATTATGTACCTTCGCATTCCAAACCAATGCAATGATAGAATCACTTGACGGCTCAAAAGCACTTTTTAAAAGTTTATTTGATTAAAAAACTATTCTATTCTGTGGAAGTATGTATTTTACTCAAAATAATACTCATTTGAGCGGACGTAAAGAGTGTCTAGTAATTGAACGTCGTCATTACCCCTCACCCCTCAGTCCTCTCGTCTCCGAGCTGTACAGCCGATTGTGCGAACGGCGCGTCAGCAGACGATCGGACTTGATTACTTCCCGTGTTGACACCCTTTAATCCAACAGATCGTGACGCAATTGATTTGGTATTCAACTCCCTACTTGCTGGACTTCGCTTTTAATTAAGAGCCTGAATTCCGGCGTGACAATGTGTTACGGTCACATCACATCGGGATCGAGTGGCTCGGATAAAAACTCTCAAACAAAAACGGGCACCAAACGGACATAGGTTTGGCGCGGATATTTCGGGACGTAATGAATGAATGAGATATTTTTTATTGTAGCCAAGGAAACAAAAGAAAACATGATATAAAAATAAACAAAACAGAGTACAATAGGCGCTCCTATCGCTAAGAAGCGATCTCTTCCAGGCAAAATGACAAAAAAGAAAATAATAATAAAACTTGCATATATTGAGAAACTAGATGACGCCTGCGACTTTGTCTTGATACCCACGGGAAGGCTTTAATTTTCCACGATACAATTTAGTATATGTGTTAATCCTGGGTATGAGCTAACTCCATTCCTTTTAGCCTTTGTTTATTCGTTGTGTCGTGAAGGTGGATGTAGATATAGGTGTGCTTCTGTCCTCAAATGCTTTGATTGCTTGTTTAGGTCAAACAGCACCTCGGACTTTAATGGATCGGTTTGATCAACGTTGTACCGACATGATAATACGGCAATCTTATCTGATGGTAAGTGAATAGCTAATCCAAAACAGAATGAAATCAACAGCTAAATAAACAGTCATTAGCCTCAAGTATCTGAAAGAGGCTGAAACATGACCTGATTACGTAAGAGAATTGAAGGAGATCCCATAAAATGGGAGCTTATTTCCATACACCTTAAAGATTATATTCCGAAATGGAAATCCAATACTTGCGAAACTAAATTTTCGCTGATTCTTAAAATCACGAATGTGAAGTGCTGGTTCGACGCAACGTTCTTTTGCTTTTGTTCATTTGATCACTGGTTGGAAATAATCCCAAGTTACATTGTTGAACTTTCAAGGTTTTATATTTAAGGACAGTGAACTAACTCGATTCGTCCTGAACTAGATTTTGCTTGCGGCAATATTCACATACCTACCAACTCTGCCGAACCTTTTTCTGTTTTAGATACAATTTCCTTTATCGATTACTCAGTATCCTTTTAAGCCTTTTAGGGAATTACATAATCGTCCCTGGAAGTAACTATTGTATTTATAGATTTGGCATTTATTGACTGACTTCCAAAAAAAGAGATGGCTCTTTTTTGTATTATTCAAAAAAAATCGAATAGAGATACCTACAGTAAGTATACTGTACCTATAAACCTCTTGTCATTCTGGTAAGTAATATTTAACTTTATACAGGTATAGTTCCTGCAATTGACGAGGGCGCGTGGCTCATGGTTATGTTTGGTATCTATAGGTATAAGTGTGAGCAAGAGCTTGCTTGCGCCTGACCGCTCCCATCTAGGCTCCTGACAGGCATACACACTTACGCAATGTGCATGTAGATACACGACGTAACAACAAGTAAAGCTCACGCGCCCTCGGGAATTGAAAGAGCTATAATTTTGGCATCTGCACTATAGCGTGCTATCAGTCGCTGATCCATTGACCCGGAAACACCGGATCCGTCTGCGACGTGTCCGGTAAGATTACAATCGAATTTCAAATTTCGAATTCGCATTTCGAATGCCACAATCGTTCGAAATGCAATTCGTAGCACTTTTATTTTTGCCACTGCTCTTTCTGTTACAAACATATCGGATATATGGCACTTTAGACATTTAATCATTAAACGAATAAATCTGGTTTACTAAATTATTCATTGGTTAAAGTTTATTTGGAAATGGTGATATAGGCTCTAAATCGGTGAATAATAATTGGAAACAATAGAAAGAGTTCAACACAAGAAGTTTGAAAACAAGGAAAAATAAAGAGGTCAGCGCATGTATTAGAACGAGTAAAGCACAGTAACGTGAATACCTCACGTGTAAGTATCCAGGTATGTATGTCCCCATTCCTTGTCATTCCACTGTGTGACCTGCTTTCCTATTTCCTGGCGTACAAGGGAGAATTTTGTGTCTATTTCTTAGACTGTACAGTGTACAGGGTGACGAATTTGAGCTAGAGCTGATTATTGTATTAAGGGAACTTAAATACAATTAATTTATTATCAATTCTAGCTCATTAATTTGAATACCCAATTTTTGAGGAACTGTAAATACAGTTTATAAAAGCAGTGAGGGCAGAATGGTTGCGCTACAGTCACCGGAAGAGATTGCGCTACGTTGGGAAGACAACGAATAGACACACGTAAATATGACGACATAAATAAAACAAAGAATAGACACACGTAAAATGTGACGACATAAATAAAACAAAGAATAGGCACAAGCAAAATGTGACGACACAATTAAAGTAAAGAATAGACACATGTAATATATGATGACATAAATAAAACAAAGAATAGACACACGTAAAATACGACGACATAAATAAAACAAAGAATAGACACACGTAAAATGTGACGATACAAATAAAACAAAGAATAGACACACGTGAAATGTGACGACATAAATAAAACAAAGAATAGGCACATAAAATGTGATGACACAAATAAAATAGCGTGTACCTACTCTGTTCGGGTCAAATAAACAGCACTCTAACATCCTGTTGGAAAATTTTTGCTCGAAAGTCATCTATCAACAAGTTATAAACTAAATTAGCGAGTTTGCACAATCGAGTGGGTAAAATTTTCAACGTTTACGAACGAAACTTGAGTAATGGCCGACATGTTCCATAATTGAATTTATGGCTTGTGTACGTGACAGTATTCAACCGGCTGCGAATATCGGACTATAAAGTTTAATCATTGCTGAAAATTAACAGATTTTTAGGTTCTCATAATAATTTATTTATATTATCTTGATGACTCAGTCCATTTTCAAGCGAGCTTACCTACTAGATAATACTATATCACACTAAATCAAAACTGGATTTTCAGGTCAAAATCGTGAGATAGTAATTGGTAGCGTTCATCAGAAAAGGTCTGTTTCTCTAACAGTGGGATAATACAAACCGATGTCAGGTTAGGATTCCATACTATGTGAAACAAAAGACCTTTATGACACTTTGTTGTCCGTTTTCTTGTCCATCAAGATCCGTCAAGGGTTATATACTCAAAGCCGTCAAGGCTTAAGGAATCAAGATGAGTTCTACTGTCTACCTGCTTTGTTGTAGAGTTTTGTGTTGTGTAGAGTCGGTATAATTATTATCATTCCACATTCGTAAAGACTGTGACTAACTATTATTTTTAGAACTGATTTCACCAACGTAAATTAAGTCTTATCCGAGCTTTTTGTCATTTTTTTGTCGAGCTATTTGTTATGAAGATCTGCTCAGGTGTTTGAAGATCATCCACTAATTATTTTCCTACTTGATTAAAAGTGCGTACTTTACGTCGGATTATTTCCAGGGCATTATAACCTTGAGCTGATGCTGCAGCATCAAGTAGTCTGCGGGATGCCCAACTCCTCAGCAATTTACAACAGATATAGCGTGTTTGGGCTCATTAGAATCGTCTCAATGAGTAGGTGTTAGATAGATGATGATCTGGTCGAGGATCTGATGATGAAGTGGAAAACTGAGTAACAGCATGCAAGACTTATCGTAAACTAGTTGATGCATGCGACTTTGTGCGCATGGATTAAGGGTTTTTAATTCCGGCGGGAACTCTCTTATTTTCTGGGATAAAAAGTAGCCCATGTGTTATTCCAGAATATAATCTATCTCTGTGCCAAATTTCAAACAAACAAACATCCATCCATCCATACATCCAAACGAACGATAATAAGATAGTCCAGCCATGTCGAGGGTATTTTAAATTTTCAACTTTTACTTGTTATTAATTTACGACAGCAGTAGAAGTACGCAAAAATGGTCAACACGCAGAATTTTCAAACGTAGAGCATAAATAATCCTAACATTACTTCGCATACAATTTTCCCTGAAGGCAACCTGTAAATAGGTTTTATTTAGGCCCCCAGTTATTTATGGTTGACCTAATCGAGTTTGCTTTGCTCATATCGCTAACACATAACGTATTGCCAATATAAGACTCCAATTTATTGGGTACAAAACTCATTACTAATATCTACGTGTATTTTTTCATTTTGTCCGTGGATATCTGGAGAGGTACAGTGGAGCATTGCTGACTCGATGCCGGCCCTTGATGAATAATGTATTGCCGGGGATCTTGAAGGTGAAATATAGAGAGCTTTCGCTTGTCCTTGATCCCAGGGGGCGCTGCCAGCATGCTGTTCGAACGTGTGCAGCTGGCACGCTCTCACATTGCTTTGTGTATCTTGGTTTAGAAAAGCTTTCAATTTTTCTTTTTTTCCCGACAAAGCCAAAAGGAAACATTATAATTTTAGCAGTCTATGTATGTATATTTCTACATATATGTACATAGACTGCTAAAATCATAACGTTTCTTTTTGGCTATTAAATTCTATATTCCACCGTAACGCGTATATGATGTGTCAATCAATTCATGATTATGGTGCGGATGATATAAGCTGCATCCTTACTAATATTGCTTATTAATTCCTATACCTTACTTTCCTTCCTAATATTATAAATGTGAACGTGTGCTTGTTTGTTGGTTTGTCCCTCGATCACGCTGCAACAGAGCTGCGGATCGACGTGATTTGCATGGGTATAGTTAAGAAAGTGTTGCCAATTTTTTCAAGTTTTTATTAAACGCAATCTAATTAAAATATTATTGGTAGGTACCTATATAAAATAAAAAACTTGATAACTATAGTAGAGGTGCAAATTATAAATATAGAGCTATAGGTGAGGGCTTTAAATAGCACTATTTATTATTCTTATCACCTTCTCACAATATTGTATAAGAACTGTTAAAGCTATAATGCAATACATTCTAGTGTATAATTTCCTAAATAAGTGACTAACTTCCAAAACCTCTACATTTTTAAGTAGCGTGTTTTACTTATATACATATACGATATTTCTGATTGGCAAAAAATGTCACAAAAGTACACAAAAGACGATAAAATAAATCTGCGTCGACGAATAGGCAACAATAGGTTTATTGTTAAAGCGGATTCTACGCACTATTAATCATCAGTATCTAGCCTTAATTTGTTGTGGTCAGCCCTTTGTAATATAACGGGAAGTGGCGATCGTTAGCTGTTTGTTCCTGGCTTTAGGACCTTAGAGCCTATGCACACGGAATATTTGCCGCGCGGCGGCGATGCTGAGTGGGGTGCCTTATTTTTCCACTGCAATTTTATTTTTGAAATTTCACATTTATTTACTTTGTAATCATAATAATATTTTTCAAATTCAAATTTTAAATTATAAATCTTGGCCAACTTGTGGCTCGCATGACATGTCAAGGTGGTAAAGCCCTCGGTTCGGATTCTGCTGAAAATAGCCGACAAAAAACTCGACAGTTGCAAAAGTTTCGTGGAAAAATAAAAAATACTATCTGTCTACCTATTTGTAGTACAATGATATCAGTCAAGAAAACACAACTAAATAAAAAAAATAACTGACTAAGAACTTTGCTAAAAACGCAATAGATACAACGCGATTTAGATGCGCTTTCAACGCACATTATGTGCGCATTTTGTATATTATTTGTAGATACAAAGGCAAATTTTTCTATTTTTGTCTAAGCCTTTTTAGTGTGAGACTTTTTATTTTCTTTTTTATGCATGATGTGACCTGTAAACCAAGTTACACGTTTGTGCAGTACTTTATCCAGTAAGTTTCATTGAATCTTATTAATAACTAGACGATGCCCGCGACTTCGTACGCGTGGATAAAGGTTTTTTGATTCCCGCAGGAACTCTGTAATTTTCCGGGATAAAAAGTAGCCTATGTTTTAATCCTGGGTATGAGCTATCTCCATTTCAAATTTCAGCCAAATCGGTTCATCCGTTGTGGCGTGAAGGAGTAACAAACATACACACACACACACACACATACAAACTTTCGGCTTTATAATATTAGTGTGATGTGATGTGATGTGATGTGATGTGATAGTGTGATATGTAATCTTGTTAGTGGTACAAAATAAATAAACAGTCTGCTTTTTGGACTAAAAACACGCCGTAAAAACGCGTTCGTGATACACACGTTGTCTGCGCGTCGAAAATACACCGTGTGCATAGTCTCTACGGTACGAGAAGTTTTGTCGGTCAGTAGGCTTAGTATGGGGTTATATCATTCAAAGCGTTGGGTTAAGGGTGGTGTGACCTCGTTGTATGCCAGTCGATTGTGGTGGTTCAGCAACGATGATCAGTCAGTTAGTGAATGAGTCACGGTCTTCGGAGGCCGAGCTTGTTGTCAAAGAGCTACTCGTAAATTCGTTAAGTCGAATGTGCCGGTTAATATTACCAGCTACGGAACGGAACACGCTAAGCACGGTATCAAATATGCAGAATTAGGATTTTTTTGCTTACTTTCGAGTTAATTATATAAGGTTAAGAATAAGATAAATTTCAAAAATAGAAAGGCGAAATTGTCACATGTGTGTCGTAACCTTATGATATGTACATGTGTAATCTTAGTTCTTATGATAATTATTATGATATTTATATTTACAATCACATTACATGAAAATCTATGAAATCCCTCTACCACTCAACAGATTGAATTTCTATTGAAAAAATGTCTGGCGTTACTTGTAGGTATAGTCAAGCATCTGCTAAACATAATTGTGATAATCTATACTAATATTATAAAGCTGAAGAGTTTGTTTGTTTGAACGCGCTAATCTCAGGAACTACTGGTTCGAATTGAAAAATTCTTTTTATGTTGGATAGTCCATTTATCGAGGAAGGCTTTAGGCTATTTAACATCACACTGATCATAATAAAAGAAATTGACGCGGAAGTCGCAGGCAACAGCTAGTTTATAATACGAGTACGTAGGTATAACGTTAATTGTTTTAGTTGGAATTGTCGAGATATTTCGGATATTCGATATTTGAATTTCTATCTTTAGATTTGTCTTCAAAGTCTTGGCTGTAGGTAAAAGTGCAAGTGGATCGAAGACGTCAGAAAAACAATGATACAGATATGGATATACATAATTAAATCGACACAAAATATATAAATACAAGTGACTAGGCATCTTTTAGGCAACCTAAAACTCATCAGTGCTTTACATGAAGTCAAGTCTATCTCGTAATAAGAAATAAATACGCCGAACGATATAATATAAAAAAAAAATTCAAAAGAAACTTTAGACTACAATTTTGTCTCGCGTGTGTACTTATTATTACGCATCATATTCTTTCATACAAATTTTCAGTACTTATCGTACGTTATTCCTGTAGGAGAGAAGGAGAACCTGAAGAAAGCGCACACGAGAAAATGTCGACCAATTTACTGGTGATATCTCTTAGAGATTCACGAATAAAAGCGACTAAATGAGTAAACTGGATGCAGATTGCTTGAATTTTTACTCTTGTAAATATTTCTTTCATTTTTCCACGTCTCCTTTATGTAACGTATGAATGTGAATGAAAGTTAAGGAATGCTACGAGTACACTGCCACAAACCCACTTTCAAACAAACTACACCCACAGCACAGTAAGTTAAGGTCCCTGTTTTGTTAAACTCTTTAATTAACCTGTATTGCACCTGCTCTCGGTGGGATTTCCGAAACTTTATAACGCGGCTCTTTTGTTAGAGTACATTCTAATGCTAGGATCAACGCATACAGCTGCTTTTATGTCTCAGTGAGACCACTTATTTTAATTATATAATGTTATGAATATTGTAATCGCTATGCACCTAAAAGGCTGCTTGCTTTAGTCTATTTTCCTTTCGCGCATATAAATAAGTATATAGTAGAATAGTTAATTCATATTTTGACTATCCTTATTAAAAATGAAAGCGAAAGTGTGTTTGTTTACTACCTTGAACTTCAATCAAGTAGTAACACGGCTTGGATCGATGGGATTTTTGCATTGTTAAGTTGAATACCTGGAGAATGCCATTGGCTACTTTAAACTCTGGAGAAATAAACAATTTCCGCGGAATTTCCATAAAACCTAACTGCACGTGGATGAAATAATAATAAAAATAATCCGAAATTACAATTTTTAATATAATCTGACTTGAACCAAGTCCAAAGGATTTAACATTTTTTTTAACACTAATGGTTAAAAATGTTAGTATTCAAACTACTCAGATACGCGATAATATAATGCCTATAAAAGTTGAAGTAGTTTTAACTCAAGTGACTTACCTGAGATACGGTAGGTAATTACATAACTGCAGGTAGATAGTGTGAACTTAATTGGACCGCGTACGTGAGCTGTGTTGGAAACTTACCTCCTTTAACTTTAACTGTCGCAAAGGAAGACATTTTTGTTTACTACCTGTCAGACATACTTTTCGTCCAATAAAATTTCCAATGAAAAACAAACATTTAAGTAAAGAACGCCCATTCAGCAAGCCCGAAGCGCAGTGTGGAACGATGAAGGTGACAAGTAGGTATTGGGTCTCAAATAATTGGTATAGATATATAGGTAGTTGATGTTGTATATACTTAATTGTAATATTTTGTGTGTACTGATGGGGCTGACATAAAGGTCACCTTTAAAAGTCCCCTACAAAATATTTTTTTTTTTTTTGTTGATTCTGAGCACCAAAGTGGTGCTCAATACAATTTCAATCTAGCCTAACTTAATTGACTAATTAGCAATTTTAATTTAACCTAAACTTCTAAATTACTATCTTATAAACTAATAAAATAATGAGAATCAAAAAGTATTGGGTGGATTTTTGTTTCCCTATCATAAAGCACCAATACGTAACCGGTTTTAAGTGGCGTTTGAAGTCCGTTTTTTAAAAAGAATTTTTTTATGAGTACTTATTATTATTTTAAAGTTTTTAGTGTAACTTTTTAGGACCAATTCTCTAGATCATTTGTTTTGCTCCTTAAAACATACATATTAAGATGCCGAATAGAGATTATGTATGCTATGAACTATGCATGATTAAAAGCCTACACTCTGCTTAAGCTCTGATCACGAGCGATTTGCTCTTATTAATTTCCGGAATTTCGTCCTCCATCTCCGAAATTTAATGAAGTTATGGAATAACATCTCCAAAAAAAAAACACGCGTTGAATCGAGAACCTCCTCCTTTTTAGAGTATATTCCGTAGATCTTCACCAAATTTAAATGGGACCAACCTGACGATAGGTTCTTTCAAATAAAAAAAGTTCAAATTGAAGTCGGTCCAGATTTGACGAAATTATGGAGTAACATCGCTAAAAAAAATACGAGTCGAATTGAGAAACTCCTCCTATTTTGGAGTCGGTTAAAAAAATAACCATTTTATTATGAAAGTGCATTTTACATGAATCAACCTACTGGGTAGTTACGCCTACGCTATGAACTTTCCTACTGTAGGCGTAACTACCCAGTTTAAACCTACCAATTTATGTCGAATAGGCTTTTATGTATATCGTAATGTGAATCGTCAATTTTACTTTATGGTTCTGTTACGGTTCCTAGCTGTGGTTAGCGGAGCGATTCAGCTAAATCGTGTTTATAAAGCGGAGTTTATGGTGAATAATGACAATATTTTTGGTATGAGGAGGTCTTAACTGTTACGTGCAAAGTTATTTTATAAAGGCGCTTCGACAGATAGATGGACGAGTGCAAGTTCATGTAAACTTAAAGATCTCGCATCACTCGATTAATTAGTCTTAGCGATCAAAAAATTCCATCAGGTTACAAAGAGCTGATATATCCAAAACAGTCTAAAGTCTAAGTGATAGCACTATAACGTTTTTAGTTCAGTATAAAATCAGGGGCCGTCTATAAGAATTTAAAATGCAAATTCTTTTAAAAACTTTCCTTATGAAGCTTAGCGAAATTTTAATATTCTTTCCTAAGATAAATGGAGTACCAACCGATAGTCTTTGTAGTGTAAACCGCAGCCACTTAAGGTTTATCTCGCTTAAAAGTTGGCGGAGGCTAAGCGTATTAAATATTAAAATGTGTGAGTAACTTTAGTACAAAGAAGTTATTTTCAAGGAAACGAGATTGAGGAACTGGATTTATTATAAAACTATTTTAAAAGTTAAATCGTAACTTAGAGAGGAGGAGATTAAGATCCCAACCAGCAAATTAGTCCTATAACGGAAGACTACAAGTCTATCAATACTAATAAAGCTCCTATACAGGCATTGTATTACGCTCTTTTACTTATAAGTTTGCCATCATATTGGCTGTCCAGATTGGCGAGATATTAATCTTAAACTTATTTGTACATCTAAATATAACAAAAAAAAAAACAGAAAGAGAGAGAGAGTATGTTTTTTACAGCAAAATAATGAAAAATTATTTTCTACCCAGCCAAATGAAAATTAAACTTTCTTTTGGTGACCCCTTCTAATCTATATTGTTTGTTTGAACGCTTAATATTTGTACAGTCATAGGGACCCATTTTGTACGTGCAAACATGCGACAAATACTCTAAGATATAGAAAATTCTTTAAAGATTCATTAAGATCTTTTCCCTCAGATAATACAACTACCGGTCGATTCTAATTAAAAAAAAACTATTGCCTTACTTACCCTTGTAATCCAAAATCTATATGTAAAAGTGTCTAAATTTAATAACAAAAAAAATTCAATCTTGATAGGTATAGTTCTTGCAATTCACGAGGGCGCGTAGCTCATGATTGTGTGTGCCGTATCTACATAAGTGGGAGCGATAGCTTGTTCGCGCCTGACCGCTCCCACCTAGGCTCGATAGGCACCTATACGACGTTACCACAAGAAAATTTCACGCGCCCTCGTGAATTCTAAGAACTATACCTACGAGATTATTATTGAAACGCTTTAATCTGGATAAATTTTGACCATCAATCTGTAATTTTAGATAACATAGGTTAAGCGGTCTATGTGTAGGTACCTACAGTGTAGCCACTAAATAAATATATGGTTACGTTCCCTCAAATATGGTTGAGCGAAGCAATGACTGGATCATGCGTCGTGCTCGTGAACGGGTGCCACCAACGGGAATGGGTCTGCTTTGTCTTCCCATGTTGACATGTGTTGGATTATATGTATTGCATTTTTGAAGCTTCACTATGGAAGCACTGTATACATAGCATAGTTTTGTTACTTATTGTAAAATTATTTTATTTTTTGAAAAGAGCAACTGCTGAGTTTCTTGCCGGTTCTTCTCAGCAGAATCTGCATTCCGAACCGGTGGTAGATTTATGACGTGTCAGAAGAGCTACAAGGTAGCTTACATGAAATAAATAAAATTTGAATTTGAATTTTGAAGTGTAAGTACAATATTAGTTTCATCATTGTAAACGTCACAGACTACTTACTATAAAGAAGCAACAATTTCTATCTCCTGCTAATTTATCATCGCCTGCAATCCAAACATGTTCTTAGAAGTAGGTAATGCCATGCCGTGGTGGATTAGATTAATTTATCCACATGTACATGCAACACCGTATGCCGACAGGCCGAGGCTTATTATGTAAACGTGCGTAATTAAATCTGTTCGCTTGGGTGAAGTGTCAAGTGTGTAGCTGTAGGTATTAGGTCACAATCGAATTAGCTGCATGACATAGTACGTCTGCTGAAGGAAGTTGACTAAGTCTTTGTCTACAAGAATCAATTGTTTTTCAAGTTTACAATATTGGTATGGGTTCTTTGCACCTCTAATGCTGAGATCGATAGAGTCTGCTCTGGCTTAGCTCGGACTCAAGATAAGAGTAAAAACGAGACTCAAATATACTCCGACATAAATCTGTCTCGTTTTATCTCTGTCTTGAGTCTGAGCTGCGTTAGAGCAGTTCAGAGCACGGTCTATAGATCTCAGTATAGGTAAGTCTTTTAACTTATATAAGTGCTGCACATCAAATCTAAATTATAATAGCTCTAAACAAAAACAAGTACTTGTACCACCATATCTAAAATGTAAGATAGTTCATATTGTTGTCATATTGTGTAGTGTTTTTCAAATAACTGTATTTTTATTTTTCAAAACTACAGTTTAAAAAAATGTTAGTGGAACATGTTTTGGTATATTGTCTAGAGTCTGCGTCTGTCCCTTTGCCGTCGTCCCTTGGGCTAAAGTAATTAATTTTGACGTGTGTCACTCACCCCTCGTCGATAAGCGGAATCACGGAAGGTATGATGTATTGTGTGATTTTTGGGGTGAATTTCTGTAGCGGATATGACATAAATTGTCAAGTTAACCGAGGTTTATCCTAATCCCCGTAATATAATAATATAGGTTAATGCAGAAATGTTTCTATCTGCCTGTAAGTCTGTAACTTTTGAACGGCTAAATCGCTGAATCGTCTAATCAGGCACAGAGAAAGATTGCTTGCTGTAGGGCTAACATGCTCGCCATCAATGATATTTGTGTATATTTTTTTCTATATGAATCTCTATAAAAATTCACCAGTAAACGTGTAAACAAAATTTTCTCGTGGCGCGCATGTTAGGTAGTCTGGAGACGTCCTACGTAGACTGTATGTACTTCTATGTAGTACTTATTCCGAAAATCGAGTCTGTTTATGACTCTGTATATAGCATAGATTTGCCCAATCGCAAAATTGGAATTAATTTCAATTATTTTTGACATTTTGCAAATTTTAATTAACATTATTAAATATTGATCGACAGCTACCATTTGATATTATAATGTGAAATAACATGACTGATATTTTTCCGCGGAGCGCCAACGCTTTACGAATGCAAATTTTCTTCTCGCTGCTAGTTTACTGCCGATAAGGGGAAATTTAATTATAAATGGATTGAAAGATCGTCGATATCCGTTTACTCTAGGCTCTTACCAGAGCAAGATACGTTTGAAGCCCTTGTATAGGTTTAGATTAAGTTTTCGTTATGGATATGTTTTCATTATGGAAGTTGGGCAAGTCAAAAATAAATGAATTCTTTGGTAAATAGAAGGTTAATTACGTACTTTACATGTTAATTTTGATAACCGTTACCGACCAACTATCGATAAACCTAAAAATATGTCAAATGTTTGTGACCTCACAGTTCACTATTCCATACAAGCCCCACTACTACTACTACCTACTTAGCAACTTCCCCATTTCAACAATGGGGAAGTTGCTAAGTAGGTTCATATAATATATTCATAAGTTAGTTTTGAACATAAATGATATTTTGTATATGTGATTTATGTGCACATATTATTATAATATGAAATCCAGATTTATCAAGCTTCTTTTCCGCCTTAATTCCCTACGTTAATAAAACACATATGTAAATAACGTACGTATTTTAATAATAATAATGACATTCTCCTAAATGAAATATCCATATCAAGGAAATCCCTTTGTGATCTGCGATAATAATATAATCTGTGGACAAAGGTTGCGTGACGCGCATGTGATTAACATATTACCAATAATGTACCGAAGAATAAAATTACATATTAAAACAGAAACAACATTGTTACTGTGCCAATATTTACTGCCAATTTCATCATTGTAGAGTAACTTTCAACTGATGAGTTTTGACACTCAGACAGTATTAATTTGTAAAAGCGTCAAATTTATTCGTTGTTTAAACGTTACTCGTCAATGGTGAAAGCAAAACTACGCCTGTATGAGAAACAAAGCTGACGGGACTCTTAGGCTTAAATCTATAGACTGCATTCTCACTCAGCTTAGACTCAAGACAGAGTTAAAATGAGACAGATTTATGTCAGAGCATATTTGTGTCTCGTTTTAACCTCTAGTCTTAGTCATGTTGTGGGCATTACTTAGACTAATAGTATTGGGTATTTATTTGAAACAACGTGTATGAAACTGTTTGTTAAAAGCCAATACGACAGCAGCTGTGCAAACTGCAATAGCAAAGTGGCTCTCGAATTACAAAAGAACTTTACTGATCCCCCGAACTAATCAAATAGATCGATCAAGCGTACGATTGACATGACTGTGTGTTTTGAACGTTTCATTTTAAGTTTCCGAACTATTCGGATTACAATTGCAATGTTTTTTTCCTGCGTTATTGTTCTTTTTTTAATTTCTAAAACCAGTCCCTGAGGTTATAATTTCCTCTTTCTATGTAGGTTCCTAATCGTATTCAATTAGTTCAGTATGAAACACCCGGTTTAGGTAAGTATCACTTCTGCATCATCTTAGATGGATCACTATCACTGGAAGGAATATAGCATTTTAGGTATTAATTGTAGATACATTGGGATTTCTATTTACATATTCTTTGCCAAATTACTGCGGTAGCAACCAAAAAGGTGATCGCATAGGAACCCGCAATTATTTTTTAGTAATGAAAATTCAGAAGGCAGATTTCGCTGAATCGATAACATCGAAGAAATTAAGAACTTGGCAGAGATGAGCGTATGCTAGTCCACAACTGAGATCAGTATTTTTTAATGTGAAGGTATCTGTGTGAAATGTGTACTATTTTCAATACCAAAAACGCACTTTTTGTGATTGATCAGCTGTGATTGGCCCTAATTTTTGCTGATTTCTGCATTTTTTTCTACATGAATCTGTCACAGACATTTTAAGATTTTACTGAAGATGCGCCTTTTGCGGTCTTTTCATCTCTTTTATTTAAGCGATCACCTTTATAAAGTAGACTTGTTACTCCGATTAAGCCCGATTTAAGTGCGATTTCTGCATTTTTTTCTACAATATGAATCTGTCACAAACATTTTAAGAACCTACTGAAAATGCGCCTTTTGTGATCTTTTCATCTCTTTTATTTAAGCGATCACCTTTATGAAAAAAGCTTGTTACTCTACTTAAGCACGTATAGTGAGTGCAAAGTACCTACGTGACGGTTTTTATTGAGGTGGTAGCACATTTTTGGAAAATCCATCCTTTAATGGTTTCATGCACGCTCGAAATCTATTAGATTATTACGTGGTTACACGGAAACAGGCTATGATTGTGTTTTTATTGCGGTTGTTAAAATATTAATTGGCATAGTTATTTATTTAATTTTATTAACTTTAATAACTGGTAGTATTTACAAAAATTTGGGAAACCCTTTTGGCTTCCGTTTTTTAATCGACTTCAAAAAAAATGGAGTTTCTCAATTTGACGCGTATTTTTTTTTTATTCAACTACCTATAACTTGGGTACCTTTAAATCAAGAGTCAAACAAGAAGAAGAAGATACAAATGTGGTAAGCTGTGTTAATAACACGTGATGATAGATATTCACAGTCCCTGAGGCTGAGGTAAAATACGAGTATTATCATTTAATCATTACGGTCTACCACTTATTTTCCAATTTCGGTTACGTCGGTACACCGCAGAATTGAATTGAAATGTTTGCAAATTCAACATGAAAAATGGTTCTGTTTAATTCGATGACAAGATAGTCGTTGACGATCTCACCTGATGGTAAGTGACGATGCAGTCAAGATGGTAGCGGGCTAACTTGGAAGGGGTATGGCAGTGTCTCAATCCATATCTACCCCTAATCTGTTTCTACGCGCCATCGTGCCGTAGGTAACGCTAAATCGCTTAACGACACGTCTTTGACGGGAGGGTGGTAACTAGCTACGGCCAAAGCCCCCCACCAGGCCAGACCAGAGACAATACAGAAATTATAAATTTCCCAAATTGTCCCCGTCGGGAATCGAACCCGAGACCTCCCAGTTATAAGACCACAGTGCGCACCATTGCGCCAGGGAGGTCGTCAAAAAGTGTGTGCGCTTTCTGACCTATTTCCTTGGAAAAAAAACGTAATGCTCAACGCTAATTTACGTGAAATAACTTTTAATCACGTGGTAACTACTGAAGAAGTTTTAAGCCATCTTGTTTACCTTGAATTCTGAATTGTGCTTGTTTCTTGTGCCTAATTTCTCAGAAAATGAGGATTATCTACAGAATTGGGCTTGAAGCTTTAGATTTCGCAAGTTATTTACGAAGTCTATTATTAATACCTACAATATTAATTCAATATCGGTAGATTCTTACCTCTCGTGGATAAGTTGGGCAGTTGATGCGGACTGCGGTATCATTAGTTTCCAAAATATTGTATTGTTATCAAGGAACAGAATTTTTATCCGAAGTTTTAAATTAATCAGTTTATGGACCATCGCAAAGTAAACTTAACCGTAGAATGAATTTGACAATTTATGAATGAGTTTTTTACTGGCAGTCTGGCGGAACCTTATGATTTTTTTATAATATATCTATCTTTTTCATAAAATTATGTTTAAATGAATTGCGCTACTGACCACCGCTATTAAGTACAATGTATTTACTTAACCGCATGTAGTGTTTTCTTTAAAAGGATTTTCCACACATTGTGCATGTAAAAATTATATGTAGGTACTTATTAGATTATAAGACTTTAAAAAAATCACTAGTACACCTAATAAATACCTAATAATTGACGACCTCCCTGGTGTAGTGCTGAGCGCTGTGGTCTTATAATTGGGAGGTCTCGTTCGATTCCCGGCGGAGGCAATTTGGTAATTTATAATTTCTGAATTGACTCTGGTCTGGTCTGGTGGGAGGCTTTGGCCGTTGCTAGTTACCACCCTATCGTCAAAGACGTGCCGCCAAGCGATTTAGCGTTCCGGCACGATGGCGTGTAAAACAGATTAGTGACGGCCCTTCCAAGTTAGCTCGCTACCATCTTAGACTGCATTGTCACTTACCATCAGGTGAGATCGTAGTCAAGGACAAACTTATCATCGAATTAAAAAAAAATATATCAGAACGCCCAATTTATTCCTCAGTTAAGCGTCACTCGGTTGCTGAAATCGGCACTTAAGAGTGATAATTAAAAATCAGTCACCATTTTCATATCGAATAAATGAAATTGGTGATAAAAGTGAAGATAAATAAAATTGGTTAGAAAACAGATTTATAGAGATTAAAAGCAGATTTCAATTCCATGTACCCAGTGATTCCATAATAATGTTCCCAAACGTTTGTACCTGATCCCACATTTAGCCTAATTTGCCTTGGCAGCTCGTTAATCCCCCGGGTGAGTGCCGTGTCGAATATAAATGCCTCGTTTACAACAGCACGGTATAATAATATATCGTTCACTTTGTACACTATCACTTTTAGTAATTGCATCTATAACTTTAGTTAGCGCAAAAGAACTAATCTAACGCTGAAAGAAACCGATTGTTGCTGTTTATCTTACGAAGTTACTGGCGCTTTACTTGTGGTTACGTCGTGTACATGCACATTGCGTAAGTGTGCGTGCCTGTCAGGGGCCTAGGTGTGAGCGGTGAGGCGCGAGGAAGGTCTCGCTCACACTTATATAGATACGACACACACAACCATGAGCCACGTGCCCTCGTGAATACACACACACAACTCTCGTAAATTGTAAGAACTATAACACCGTTGATCTAACGGCCAGTTTTATTTACCTATTTAATTTAAAAATTGAAAGCCAAATATTGAATACAAATATATAGAAAGTGTTTACAATTGTTTAAAATTGGTAATATGGATTGATTTTATTATAAACACACTTTACTTCTTATTTGAGTTAAATAAACGAGTAAAGGTTATACCTTTTGTATTACAAAAGGTATAACCTTTCAGGGATATTCAAACCGGCCGTTAAATAAAATTTTTATTTATACCGATTCAGCAAGTGTAAATAAAAAAATTTAAAACACACCGACATGCTACCAAATCCTGATCGCTAGTCAGCAAAAAATGTTAAAATAAAAATATGTAATCCGCCATTTTCCGCCAAAATCCAAATCGGTTCATCCGTTCGGGAACTACGATGTCACAGACAGACACGTCAAAATTATAACACCCCGTCGTTTTTGCGTCGGGGGTAACATAAAGGACATTGTTACTATAGTTTGATTTGGAATATGATAACCAGAGACTTAGGTATGCTTTCTAATGAAAACAAGATGTTTGAGATACGATCGTCAACAGGGCGTTTAGAATTTTAATTGTGTAAGAGATTTCAAGTCAGTAGGTAAACGTAACAAGGTCCTTGATTTTATTGGAAGCTTTGTCAATATTTTAACCTTTTGTTCATAACTTGTTTAATATTCCGATTGATCAAATATTTCAAAGAGAATTCACAGAGAATTAGGCAATTCTGAATTTCATAACAGAAGTTTGAAACATCACTTTTTCATTTGAATATTGGAATAATAAGCATGCTTCTTTGGCAATCGATGTACGAGGAACATATTCTGGCAATTAAGGTCCCCACTTCATCATCATCTTAAACTTAGCAACGGCTTACTGTTTAGTGCACTGGGGTTAGTATAAGATTTAATTCAATTAATCGTATTCGTATTCGATGACATTAAGGTCAAAGTAATATGACTTAAGTGTATTGACTTAAAGTCACAATTTCAGTACAACCGATTTTAATTTAGAGCGTATCCGTATACGTAAACGTATAAGAATTCGTGTACGAAATTGAGCTCTAATTCAATTTTGTTATGGTTCATGTTACTTTGACATTAATGTCATCGAATACGAGTATGATCAATCGAATTAAATCTTATACTAACACTACAGGTTTTCTCCCAGAGCATTAAGACGGCTCTCCACCAAGGAAAGTTGCCAACTTTTATCACCAACACGTGTTGGCAACACGAAAGTTGGCAACTTTTCTTTGGTGGGGAGCCGGCTATAGGTCATAGTCCACCACGCTGGCCCAATGCAAATTGACAGACTTCACACACCTTTAAGAGTATTACAGAGAACTCTCAGGGGTGCAGGTTTCCTCACGATTTTTCCCTTTTTTTTACAAAGAATATTAGCTAAGCTGTACTTAACTTATATCCTCCTATCCCCTCCAAATAAGTGGAAAGCTTGCGCTAGGAGTGAGTACGACAATAGTGCAACGGGTGGGGTTCGAACCTGCCACCTTTCAGTTTTCAGTCCGCACCTTAACTGTTGGGCTATCGAGGCGTTGAAGCATGGAATTTAATTGCTTTTTTGATCAAAATATAGTAGTAAAATTTATTTACACGGGATGAATAGAAAGATATTTTGTACATGTACATGGGTAGGTATGCTCGTCTGTACCCTTCAGATGGTGAGAATTTCCACAATTGACTGTGGACCTTTTGTCAAACGTACGACATAGTTTCACCATGTTTATTGTCCGGTTGTTCCAATTATACAGTCCTGGATTCCACCCTTGTTCTATTTCCTACAGACAATAAGCTTAAAACAGTGTAGAGTAAGACAAAATGTACTTTAAAGGAAACTATTATTTTCTGCTAGACGATGCCCGCGACTTCGTCCACGTGGATTAAGGTTTTTAATTCTCGTGGGAATTCTTTAATTTTCCGGGGTAAAATGTAAAAGGTTAATCGTGGGTATGAGCTGTCTCAATTAAAAATTTCAACCAAATCGGTTGATTTATTGTGGCGTTAAAAAGTTACAAACACACACAAACACACACACACACACACACATACACACACACACACACATACACGTACACACACACCAACGCAAAATGTTGGTGAGCGGGGTTGAATTTTCAAAAATCCTTTCTTAGCGGATGCCAACGTTATTAAAACTATCTTTATGCGTCTAGTGGTTTTAGCTGTGCGTTGATAGCTCAGTCAGCCAATCAGTCAGTCAGTCAGTCACCTTTTCCTTTTATATATTTATACAGATAGATGACAGAGTTAGGCACATTTAACATAAACTTATAAATCGCTACGAGATATAGTTAGGTGCGTAGCTTACTTTAGGTTCTTGCGAGATCCACTCGTTTCGATAGGGCGATAAAAAAACCCTTGTACTAATTATTTTTTCCTTCTAAATTAAGTTTAGAATATTCTTGAGTGTTACTTTGATAAAAATGGAATTAAACGTAAGTAACGCTTCGGTATACATTTTAAATCTAAACACTTTTTTTATAATAACTTTCAAGAGACTCTTGACTTTTGCCTCTCGAGATTCGGCTGAGGTGAGATGGTTGCCTGCTACCTTTTTAATTTATGAAAATAAATCTTCAAAGGAAAAAGTGGCTATTGTTGGAGTAGGTACTTGGTTCGTTTTATTATAGGTTTATCTCGATTCATTTATCAACACTTGTAAGCTCCTTTTTTTATTTAAGCATTATAAAATAAATATTATAATTTTGTTTGTAATAAGTATCTACTTTGATCATAATATTCTCCACTTGAATGAAATTCTCCGAATAAATTTTATGTTATATATATATTAATATTAAAATTTTTCGAAGAATTCCTTTGAACATTAATTAAGTACCAAAAAAGAAATACGACTAAGAGGATTAAGAATTGGAATAGTTTTTCATCTCTCAATTAATATTTTAATATTAAACATTAGAAAAAAAAATTAAGCAAGAAATAATTTCAATTGTTTAGTTGAAATAAAAAAAAAATTGAATCATATTTTAAAATACCATTAATATTTTTATCTTGAATGAATTCATTAACAAATATATTTTATTTAAATATTAGCACTTGTTTAACGATATTTTATATCTTCTTCTTCTTTTTCAACTAATGGACGTCCACTGCTGGACATAAGTCTCCTGCATGGACCTCCACAAGCCTCGGTCTTGCGCCGCCTGAATCCAGCGGCTCCCTGCGACTCGCTTGATGTCGTCTGTCCACCTAGTGGGGAATATTTTATATGCCTTTGAGAAAATTATATAGAACTTTCAGGCATGCCGGTTCCTTCACGATGTTTTCCTCTACCGTTTGGATGGTTTCGCGTTAAAACATAGTAATATTTAATAGCTCAGTTAGTACTATCTAACTAGGCTATCATGGTTATATCGTAAAATGAGTTAGAATTATTAGTGGTTTGAATGAGTATGAATTATGCCAAAGAAGTATTTCGAAACAACTCAAGCCCGCCTTCTAGCTTAATTAGTGCCTACTCAGCAAATATAATTAGCAGGCAATCGTAGCGACAATAGCGAAATTCCGTGTGGCAAATAGCGGTTTTGGTTCGCTTTTATTTGTAAATTAAGTTAATTTATGAATTCGTGTTAAACACTGCATATTTTATGTTTTTGTTACATTGAATGAAAATTACAAAATTAAAAAATTAATTATTCACATTAATCAAACAAGCCTCCTGGGTTTAATAGCGTAATTTATTAAGTCGGTTCTTAATTTTTTTTACTCTATTAAGAACTAGCTGATGCACGTGGTTTCGTTCGCGTGGGTTTAGTTTTTACAATCCCATGGGAACTCTTTGATTTTCCGGGATAAAACATAGTTCATGATAATCACCAGCTGAGTGATCCTCTAAAAATGGTTGCTAGGTACAGTTTAAAGATTGCAATCGTTTCTGATTGGCCGATATTCACTCACTTTTGGCTAAAATGCATTATTGCAGAAATAACGCGATAAATTCAGCCAATCCTTACTAGTGAGAATGTAGAAATTAGTGATGCAGCTTGTACAGAATCCGGCTGCAGGTCTTCAAACTCAAACTCAAAATTATTTATTTCATGTAGGCCAACTTGTGGCTCTTATGACAAGTCGAGAATCTACCACCGGTTCGGAACGCTGATTCTGCTGAGAAGAGCCGGCAAGAAACTTAGCAGTTGCTCTTTTCAAAACAAAAAATTGTTACAATATGTAGCTTATCTGTCTTGTGGACAGCAGTAGAAAAATAATGAAATACGAATGAAAAAAGGGATGAACAGAACAAATCAACCGAAACTCTGACCAAAAATTGACAAACGCTATTAATAACCGGACCCATCTCAGAGGTTTCGCTCATCGATATTATAATACCGAGCTTTATAACCTGTCGCTCGAAATCGGAATTTAAGTAGCGCGAAACACGATTTTATTTTTCATACGTACACGAGCATGCGCGGAACGCACCGTTCCTCCCGGCAATGGCCACTAACACATACGCAGCCGGAGGTGATCGGCAACAAACACATCCATAATCTTTGACTATCAGAATAGCGCAGAATCGTCTGAAATCACTGGCACAACCATCTGAAATAACCCACACACTGGTAATTCATTTTCCGTGTAGACACAGTGTACCAACACAGGACGCGCACACAGAGACAAATCCTACCCTGACTTTGCTGTATACGTTAGTCTACCAAAGATCGGCATGGGAAGAGGGTGCTATTGCTACTTTCACGTGAATTTCACTCGCCAAGTGAATCGAGATGTGAACTTCTCAAACATCGTCCGTAGTCTCAAAGTTGAGTGATAACAGAATTTTATGGAGTTGTAAATAAATGTACTCAGCAAAGTTCATGGATTCCAAAAGTTTGTGAACTCGTGGATTGATATAATAAAACTTTTACGAAGTTTGTAAGTGAAGTGAAGTGGTTTGTTTGAATTAAGTTTAACACTGATTGAGACTTGCAATATTGATTGGGATTTTTATCAGGTAAGATAAAATAGCCTGTTTTTAGGTTAATCATTTTTTGTGTATGAAATATTAGTTGATTATGAAGTATTGATCGATCGGATAGAAAACATTCTTGTAAAAAATTCTATAGAGAAATTACGTGAATTTGTAATGTTAAAAAAAAATATTATTGATAATATTGATAATAATTTTAAATATGCTATTTTTTTTTGTTAATTACCTCCGAATTTAATTAAATCTTTAAATTCAAATTACCTAAACCAATTTGGTTATTCAAAAATCATGAAATTAATTAGTAATGGGTTTTTTATATTATTTTAATAAATAATGTAGGTATATAAACAAGAAAAAAAAACTTAATGGACAAGGAAACAAGTCTTATCTTTACTTATCAGAGATCTCTACCAGTGACTAAGAAAATGAATTGAGTTTGAAGAACTGCCAATACTCAATGTCATCGAAGAGAAAACTGTTTAATCTTTGCATACTTCCTGCCCTGACGTACGGATGCCAAACATGGGCGTTGACGCAGAAAACCTCAAATAAAATTAGAATGCCAAAGAGTCAAAGGTGTGGAACGCAACATGTTGGCCTTCTCTAGAAGGGATTAAAAGAGATGCAAAGACTTAAGAAGAATCACAAAACTTGAAGATGGAATTCTTCTAACAATAAAACCAAAGTGGAGATGCACAGGGCCATGCTTCGGGAGAAAGTAGAGAAGTGGACCAAATCTATGACAGAATGGAAAATTAGAGACAGTTCAAAATAAAAAAGATAGACAAAGGAAGCGGTTTGTTGACGACACTAAATAGATGGCTGAGGCACCAGTCACAATTAGCCAAAAACCTGACGACTAGAAAACCTGGAAGAGGTCTACGCGTCACAGGTGATGCTGATTGTGGAATGCTAAAGTGCAAGTAGAACTAAATAATTAACCATTGTTTGTAAATATGCAATAACAGTATTATTTACTTGAGTACTAGCTTATGCCTGCGACTTCATTCGCTTGGATTGAGATTTTTTAATTTCCATAGGAATTCTCTTATTATTGTTAAGTAGCCTATCTATTATTCCAGACTATAATCTATCAATGTGCGAAATTTCAGCCAAATCAGTTCAGTCGTTGTGGCGTGATTCGAGTAACAAACATCCATCCATTCATCCAACCGTCCATCCATATAAACAAACTTTCGCCTTTATAGAATAGGATTTATTTTTGTGACATTGTCATTATCTCATAGAATAAGTTTTACTCTTCGATCCCTGATCGAAGAATAAAACTTAAGAATATACTCGGATTATATTTCTAACAAGGCTTTATCTGCCTACTTTATATACAGGGGATCACGAGATTTTCCGCTATTTCCACATAAAAAAAGATGGTTAATTTTCCGCCTGTAGTTGGTAAAAACCTTTCAATCTGCTCTGTACTCAGGCCTCCGGACGGTCCAAAAATGACTCCGATAATTGGGTTTCTCTGAGAGAAACCTTTTACTCTTTGCGATATTTTTGTGCAAAAACATTTTACATTTTGAACGAAAAGATACATTTCTTTCCTTATTGGTGTTAAAGTTTCCATTTTGTATAGAAATGGAAGAAGGAAATTTCTACTTTTTTCAGGGCGTTTATTTATCTTGGACAGTATTGGACCTACTGTATAGGAGAGAGATTATAACCAAATGTGCGAAAATGTGTTTGTTTCTTAGTTTGTCCTTCAATTACGGATTGACGTGATTTTTAGCTTGAGAAGCTTCAAAGGCTACTTTTCTATCCCGGAAAAACAAAGTGTTCCCACGGAGTTTTTAAAAATGTAACTCCTATCTAAAAACCAGCCAAGTGCGAGTCATACTCGCGTACTAAGGGTTCCTTGTGAGGATTATTTCTATACTAGATGACCAGCTAAGTAGCCTATAATATATTACTGGAGACGTGACGTCACTGAAACTTTGTATAAAAATATACGCGAAAACGAAAACGTATTTTTTATTGAATTGAATTAAAAACTTACAACCCTAACGAACCGTTGACATTTGTGTTCAGTATTTCAACTCAGTAGGTAGTTCGCGTGATTAAATGTCATATATAAATTATATTTATATCATACTTGCTCAGTAACTAGGGATTACTATGGTGGAAAGTCTCCTTGTAAGTTGGTGTTTGCAATTCAAGGCAACATTACGTCGCACTATGCTTTAATTGTAATGTTCACATTACAGTTCAAGCTATGCAAAACTCCTTGGTAAACAATCTCTTTTCTTATAAAATGGTAAGAAAACTTTTTACTGAAAAAAAAAAACACTGAACATGGCGGCATTTAATTTCCATACATTTCAAACTATGCAAAACTCCTTGGAACTCAGAGCCGTAAAAAAAAAAATGGAAAACTATTTACGAAAAAAAAAAATGGAAATGGCGGCATTTCATTTGATCTGAAAGTTTGTGAAGTTTGTTCGTAAAGGGATTTAAGTTATTTACAACAGTGTCAAGCACTTCATCAGACGAGGCTAATACAGAAAAAAGGAGGAGAGCCTGATTTTTGTTTGCTTGAAGCAGAACAAATGATGCAAAACCTTTTGCCGGATAAGTCCAAAGTTACCTCGCAAGAATGATATAAAGTAGAATGCTTACCTCGGTTGCAAGTAGCTATTACACCCTCGAACTATATTCACCCTCGCTCGCTGCGCTCGCTCGTGTGACTAAATATCTCGGGTGCACGCGATCCATTAGCGCCCTATGCGAGCTGCGCTCGCACTGGCGCCAAATTGGATCTTGTTCTGTAATAGCTTACTTACGTCCCTTGTGTAACAATCTACTATTTTTTGAGTAATACCGATTATGTCATAGATTTAGTATTACTCAAATTTTGTATATATTTTTTATAATCTTACATTTATGTGTGAGCTGAATAAATGTTTATTTATTTATTATTATTATATTTACTCTTAAAGCCCGGTTTGATAGAATAACAAGAAAATACGATGACTTAAATTCCCAATGTTTGTTTTTAGATCCCTTTTCCCTTTCAGTCGCAAAATACCCGTTTAATATTTATATTTCCGTGGCTTTTCGAAGTAAGCGTCAATAAAAATGTTTCTTGCCCGAACCTTCAGGATCTCCATGATTGTCTCTCCTTTTACCGTAAATCCATTTCCAGTTAAAGCTCTCTTCAGAGACGAGATCATTTTTACTGTTATCGGTTCGATCTTTTCGAACCAAAACTATTAAAACCACATATTAAACAGTTCTAATGATCAACGTGATCATTAAAACTCGTAATAATCAGGTGTGAATTGTGATCGCAGTGAAGCGCTAGTCTATAATATATTTAAAAAAAAGTCTAATGCTGAAACCTATAGAGCGTACTCTGACTTAAGATAGAAGTTAAAACGAGACACAAATGTGCTCTGACATAAATCTGTCTCGTTCTAACTCTGCTTTGAGTCTGAGCTGAGTGAGAGTGCGTAGATTTCAGCTTAAAAGCCATCAAGCAATAGCGTTACAAAACCAAGTTCGAGCTAAAAGAAAAATGAGAAGGTATTTTATGATTATTACTAGCTTTCTCCCGCGGCTTCGCTCACATTAAGTTCGATTTTTTTAACCTCTATTTTTACCCCATTAGGGGTCGAATTTCCAAAAATCCTTTCAAATCAAATCAAATCAAATCTTATTTGCACAGATTGAGTGTATATTGATGTTACAAAATTAAAAAATGTACTTCAATCTGCCGGGTATTGGCATGCAAACATGATATTGTTGTAATTATTCTTAATCTAATTCTATTTCACAAATCTTATAGAGCTTTCCAACCTTAAATTATACAGATTAATTCAATAATTATAGCTTTCGTAGCAGATGCCTACGTCATAATAGCTGCGTTGATAGATCGGTCAGTCAGTCACCTTTTCCTTTTATATATTAGATTAATTAATTAATAAAAATAATAACATTAGTAATTATAAGATTATGGAACTATAATTTGTATTTGCGAGGTATTGTAATGGCAGGCATCAGGTATCTCAGGCCAAAGCCTAAATATCATGTCCATAGCATCCTATCCAATAGCCTAATTAAGTAGTTTTGTGTTCATTCCTTGAAATCGTCCTGCACCCACCGGCGATTATCGTTCAGTGCAAATTACTGATATTGTATTGAAGGATAAATTCCGGTCGGTGAATTCATCGCCTAATTTAGATCAACTGTCTCATGTAGCCTCTACGCATTGGACTATATCCCCGCGCAAGCTTAAGATCCGGGCTTTATCCAGTGAGAGTATAAACAAGATTATGGAAAAAACTTAAAAAGCACAATAGCCAAGCCTCTTGGATTTTAATCTATAATTATATAAAAAGGCTTGTCCTGACTGACTGACTGACTGACTGACTGACTGACTGACTGACGATCAACGCACAGCCTAAACCACTGAAGTTAGAAACTTGAAATTTTGACAGTAGGTTCCTTTTATGACGTAGGCGAGCACTAAGAAAGAATTTTTCGAAATTCGCCCCCCAAGGGGGTAAAAAGGGGGGTTAAAGTTTGTATGAAACTCCGTCATTTTTCGAGTTATACTCATGAAATTCGGTATTTAGGCTTTAAATTGAAAACAAAAAAGTACGTGTTTCACAGTTTTTAAAAATTCTACCCCCTAAGGGGTTAAATAGGGGTTGAATGTTTGTATAATAGTCCTTCGTTCTTCAAGTTATTTTTCAAGTTACGTTTATGAAACTTGATATTTTGGCTCTTGATTAAAAATAAAGAATTACGTATTTTACATTTTTTTTAAATTCTCCCCCCAAGGGGGTAAAAAGGGGGGTTAAAGTTTGTATGAAACTCCGTCATTTTTCAAGCTATACCCATAAAATTCGGTATTTAGGCTTTAAATTGAAAACAAAAAAGTAAGTGTTTCACACTTTTAAAAAATTCTACCCCCTAAGGGGTTAAATAGGGGTTGAATGTTTGTATGATAGTCCTTCGTTCTTCAAGTTATTTTTCAAGTTATGTTTATGAAACTTGATATTTTGGCTCTTGATCAAAAATAAAGAATTACGTATTTTACATATTTCGAAAATTCTCCCCCCAAGGGGGTAAAAAGGGGGGTTAAAGTTTGTATGAAACTCCGTTATTTTTCAAGCTATACCCATAAAATTCGGTACTTAGGCTTTAAATTGAAAACAAAAAAGTAGGTGTTTCACAGTTTTTAAAAATTCTACCCCCTAAGGGATTAAATAGGGGTTGAATGTTTGTATGATAGTCCTTCGTTCTTCAAGTTATTTTTCAAGTTATGTTTATGAAACTTGATATTTTGGCTCTTGATCAAAAATAAAGAATTACGTATTTTACATTTTTTGAAAATTCTCTCCCCAAGGGGGTAAAAAGGGGAGTTTCAATAATCATAGTTAAGACAGGACAACGTCTGTCGGGTCCGCTAGTGTTAAATAAATGGCTTACTGCTTTTTTAACAGCGGAACTGCCAGGGCTGTCTAGACTGGAGTTGTATCTGAGTTTTGAAATTCGAAACTTAGGTAGCTCTGTTGACGTGGACAAAGGATTTTGTGCAAATTCACTGGGTTTGAAGAAAATGAAAATTTTGGCCGACACAAAATTCGCTTATCAGCTTACAAGAGTTTGTTGATGAGTTTTTCGGTGTTTTTCTTTGACGCTCTCGAAACTGTTTAGTCATTAAAATAAACAGAACGAGGGGCACTGGCAAACGGAGATTGGATGAAAATCAGACCGATAATGGGTAATGACTGGCTGTTTTTGAACTACTAAACCACTTTCAGATTTTTTGTTGTTAATGCTGAGCAAAATTTTTATTTTTTTAATTCACTAACAAGACAGTCCTTGACTGCGATCTCACCTGATGGTAAGTGTTTTCCTTTGTTGGTTTATCCTTCAATCAGCTGTAACAGAGCTGCGGAATTCGCGGATTGGTGGATCGATTTGAATTTTCGCTTGGAAATTTATTTTTTTCCATTTCAGTTCTTTCACAGAATATGGGTATAGTTGAAGATTTGGAGAACATATTATTTTATGACTTTTTATCTCGGATAAACCAAGTTTTTGGAAAATCTACAAACGAAGTCGCGGGCAAAATAGAGTGCTAACTAATGATGATAATTAGAGATTCTGTCAGTTACATTTGAGGCAGGTACTAGGAGGATATAACCAACGGCAGGTATTAACACTGTGTAAGGCTTCTTTGAATCAAACGGTGATCTATTATTAATCATGTGCAGATTATATCAGTTATAACATGAGGCTGGTATAGAATTAGCGTGAGGCTTAACCAAAATCTCTCAAACAAAATACGACCTTAATTTCGTGTATGTCATCCGAAAGGTGGCAATTAGGGCATAAATTCAACAGTGACGCTGACGATACTTACCTAGGCAGTAGGCAGGTAATTAGTAATAGGCTTTGACAAATAAAATGTGCTACATTCGTGGCTTCAATAGTTATAATTATTTGAATAAAATAGGAATAACTGTCACAGGTGTAATTAAATGGGTTACTTATAGTTATTTTTTTAACTTTCAAATCCTACCTATTATTTGTATTATTTATTAGCTTATTACAATTATAATTATAACATAAGCCTCAATAGCCCAACGGTTAAAGGTGCGGACTGAAAACTGAAGGTCGCAGGTTCGAATCCCACCCATTGCACTATTGTCATACCCAATCCTAACACAAGCTTTCCGCTTATTTGGAGGAGATTGGAGGATATTAGTCAACTTCAAGTTGGCTAATATTCTTTAAATAAAAAAATTATGCTCGTCCCCAAAGTGCAAGCTATCCTTTTAATGATTTTTATCAAAATTGATTAAACGATTGACTAATATTGTTCGTTCAGTTCTAGATATGAATTCACGTGGCCATAGTTGACCTGAGAAACGCTGATAGGAATAATAATCATTACTGTAGAGCTCTTCAGCCAATTTGTGGAAGAAATCTGAGAGGAGGAAAAGCGATGGCTCTCGCATAGACCTTTCTCTCGTCGTGATGTGTATGTTATATATTGTTATATTTATTTCCTTCTCCCTTCCAAATATATAATAATCAATAAATTTTGAGTTAGGAGGTGGTTTGACAATATATAGTGCGACGGGGTCAACCTTTCAATTTTCAATCTGTATCTATAAACGTTTGGATATTGAGAAACTTGGGGTGTGTATGAAAGAAATTTTAGATGATTTCTCCAGAATATAACACGTCAGTATGGCGACTGCTTGTCACATGTTTCTCAACTTTGCACCCTAATGTATACAAGGCTTTAACTGTGTGACCCTTATGTGACCCATCTGATCTGACGACATAAATCAAGAACTCTCGTGATAAATTCTTGTCAGCCTGATACACAGATCCAAATCCGATAAATGGTTATAATTTATTAGACTTACCTGAGTTGCCCTAAATTAATAGGCGCAATTCGCAGTTACATCAACTCGGGTGCTAGATATCGCTCGGGCCCTTTGTGTTAAGATGATTTGTTTACCACAACCCTTCGTTAGATAACACAAGTCTTGAACTGTGTGGGAGGCTATAGGTTTGTCTAGGTATTTGAATAATGAGCTTATGCTATTATCTTGGCTTAGGCCGCCTAATGTTGCGAGAGAAATCCAACATAATTATTATAGTCGTCTTCGTCAAACACAAAGGTTTAATTTTTGCCATCTATACTTCTATACTATCTACACTTCTACATCTACACTACTATTATACTACGTATTTTTGTGTGTATGTTTGTAATGAATAAACTCAAAAACTACTGGACTGATTTGGCTGAAATTTAAAATGAAGATAGATTATACCTTGGATTAAAACATAGGCTACTTTTTATCCCGAAAAAAATTATAGTTCCCGCGGGATCTTGAAAACTAATTCCACGCGAACGAAGTCGCGAGCATCAGCTAGTATTGAATAGAGCTAATACTTACTTGATCACTGGCTAAGACAGACTTGACTCTGAAGATTCATTTCATCATGATTAATATGAATTTATCGACTAGCTTCTGACCGCTACATAGTCCGCTTGGATAGAGGTTTTTTTAAAGAAACCAGGGGCGCAATTTGTTTTTCCGGTTGTTCATAGATCTCTTGTATCGTTACAAAACCGGACACCTCACGCCCAACGTCGTAAGCCTCAATAGCCCAACGGTTAAAGGTAGGTGCGGACTGAAAACTGAAAGGTCGCATGTTCGATCCACACCCGTTACACTATTGTCGTAGGTACCCACTCCTAACACAAGCTTTTAGCTAATTTGGAGGGGATGAAGGACTATTAGACAACTTAAGCTTGGCTAATAATCTTTTTTTTAAAAGATAGAAATTTAAGCAAAGATCTTATGATTACCAACTTATTTCAAAATCGCAGCCAATCATATTATATGTTGAGAAGATGAAACAAATAGACAGGTCACAGCTATGTTTTCTTAATTTAACATCTAGGTTTATGAGCATATTACATACCACATATACCACATTGAACCATAAATAAATAAGAAATACAAGATCGTAGACGATAAGTAGTTACGATTTATTAGACTTACCTTGAATTATTAATAGCTGTAATTTACAGCTATAGGACTGTCTTCTGCGTTAGATACCGACGGTCTTTTGTGTTACGTTGCTTCGGATGATTTGTTAGTACAACCCTTCCTTGTGATAACAGTCCGCTCAAGCTTTCAAACAGAAATGGGCTCTATTGCTTTCCCAAATAGATTGGTAATTGTTGATCTTGAAACGCTGAGTAAGGGTTTGTTGGGGTATTATAAGTATGTACTTATGAGTTCATGTTCGAGAGTATTGCTTATTGATTCGCACTAAACCTTTTACAGGCAAATAAAGAAAATGTTCATGGCATCATGTCACGGCAACGAGTAGTTTAAGGAGATGTCATAGGTATTAATCACTATTAGCGTATTTTAGCCTTTCCTTTACTAGCCTTTGCCCGTGGCTTCGCTCACGTTTAGTTCGATTTTCCTTACGCCTATTTTACTCCTTTAGGGTCAGTTCACACCGAGACGCGACGCGACGCGACGATGCTCGTAATTTTGTCGATAGTGAAGAACTTCTTTACTACACAATAAGGTATTTTTAGTGAGAGTGCGAAAGCGACCTAGATACGTGTCGAAGTATGGCTCGTTATGCCGCCCTACGTCGCGCTGCGCCTCGCGGCGCCTCTACGCAGCGCTATCTCTCGTGCTTCTTCAAGCATCTGCGCGCCTCGTCGCGTCTCGGTGTGAGCTGACCCTTAGGGGTTGAATTTTAAAATTTTCAAAAATCCCTTCTTAGCGGATGCCTATGTCACAAATAGCTATTCGAATGCCTTTTCAGCCCGACCCGTACAGTTTGAGCTGTGCGTTGATAGATCAGTCAGTCAATCTGTCACCTTTTCGTATAGGTAATTATTTGGATATAGAAATAATTCGATGTTTTTCTCGTTATTCTGTTTACGTTTGTTTATATTCTTAATTAAATTCATAGTATACGCCTATGAATTTTGGGAAACGTATTATACCTACCTTATTCTTATTTTATTTATTTATTTATACATACAAGCAAATTCTTGTCTGCCTGAAAAAATAAATAATATTTTACCTATATATAGTAAGTAGGTATATTGAACCATAGTTGCGTTAAAATATACTTCGTTTAAGTAAAGGATAAAGTTTGGCCTGCTGCCAACGTTTATGACATTTTATTATTTCCAACGAGAGATATATTTCCTTGACGTTACCGAGTGACGAGTTAAGAAGGGATTTTTGCGAAGATTTAAGACAGAACGTCGGGAGTGTTTGAAACTTTTATATACAATTCTTTTCCGATAAAATATCTGTCACCACTTTTTATTTACGAAATATTTATTAGGTAGGTCATTATATTGAATACCTTTCCCGCTCGTTGTTAAATCCCACCACCAGCACCGGTAGCATGGGCAGGAGATAAAAGTTTTATCCCCCGATTTTATCCACTGACAGGGGATAAAATTATCTTTTCCCTATGCTAAAGCATGGCGATAGAGGAAAAGGCGATGTATATTTCTATAAGTATATCCACTGAGTGTTATTTCCACCGCTGTGCCCATGCTCGACGGGTGGATAAAGCTAAGCGAGACGTTTTATCCTTTTCCCGGGGATAAAATTTCTCCCGCCCATGCTACCAGTGCTGCCACTAATTTCCACGTGATTTTCAAGCTTTTACATTAGGTTGACGTCTGGTTGAAGGCGAGACGAAAGGCGATACGTTGATGATCCCTTTCCAAGTTTATATATGTGCTATGACCTTAAAAGTTACGCAACCAATATAGGCACTTGTTGGTTTAGTGCAAAACAGAACAAGCCGTATTATTTTGGCAACCTCGTGGGAGAATTACCACAAGGAACGACAAAAAAAATAAGGCTCCATTTTATTTGATGATTTCTATGAGAATAGACGGTACACTTGTAAAGATGTAAAGAACCATTTTCCATTATACTCGCACACGTTTATTTTTTGAACAACATAAATATTAAATGTGAAGCACTTATATCGATACGCTACATTTTCTTTCAAGAGAACGCGCCTAAATGGTGTATCAGCAATCTCGGAACGATAATCGAAATTGAACTTCGGGTTTGTGTACTCGCTGCCTACAAATTGTATAGGTATACGTTCTCAATAATATGTTTTATGAAATATAGATTATGACTTGCTTTTTACTCAACTAAGGGAAGTCAAAAGGAAGGGTTATTCCTACTAATATTATAATTGGTGAGGAAGGATAGATATACGGTTGTATGTCTCCTTTACGCTAAAACAAATGAACCGATTTGGTTGTTTGAAAGAGAACTAGCTCATATCCAGGATTAGCCGTAGACGTTACGAAATCGCTGGCCGATAAACACAATAGTGTTTAAACTTTAAACTCTTACCAGTTTCATATTGAGTGAAGCCGTTAAATTAGACCAGCTTGGCGGCAACTGGCTACCCTCGAACTGATGGACCCCTAAGGATTAATATAATTATAGGCTACATATTTCCCAGAAAATTAAAGAGTAATCCCGGGAATGAAAAAATTTCAATCCACGAGGATGACGTCGTCGGTATCATCTAGTAACTAACGTCTTAATTACTGAGCCAATTTTAATGAATGAGGTGTCAATCTATTCATCCCGGGAGATATAGGGAGAGTACATGCGAACAAAATCAATTTAAAGGATGTTCAATCACTATGAAGCCTCCCACCATTGACCAGATAAAATTTTAATTGGATTCTATATGGTAACAGATAACATTTCAAATGGGTTTTATATCAAACAAAGTTATTTATTTTCAACAATTTAATCTTTGTCCAAAATATAGATAAATAATGCACACGTAATAAAATTGCCATGTTAATAATAATATAGTATTTCTACCCCCGTTATTACACCATTTCTCCGCACAGGCAAAACTATATAAAAGCCAATACTGAATAAATAGGAAGATATTATATTTCTGCTTATAAAAGAATCTAATATTTCTTCCTAAGACCAAACGGTAAAAGAATATTATACATCGAGTACCTACTAAAGTTAGAACAAAGGAACTATCTTAGACGTATTATTATACTAACTTTTTCTCTTATAGTTTTTGCAATTCACGAGGGCGCGTGAGCTTTACTTGTGGTTACATTGTGTACATGCACATTGTGTTAGTGTGCGTGCCTGTCAGGAGCCTGGGTGGGAGCGGTCAGGTGCAAGCAAGATCTCGCTCACACTAATACAAATTCGACACGCACACCTTCATATTGAATTTACTACGAATGTCATGTTATCGCACTTTAATTGTTTATCATCAACGTTTTTGCCCACGATTTAGTCTACGTGGAGCTAAGTTTTAAATGTCCCGCGAGAACCCATTATTTTTTAGAGAAATAAGTCTATAGTACTCTCCAAGTTCTTAGTTATACCCATGCAAAAAATCACATCAGCCTCGCTCTCTGGTTGCGTGAATGAAAGGCAAACCAAGAAACCAACAAAAAAAATCACGTTTGCATCTATATAATATTCGTAAGGATTAGCTTAATTTATTTATAGGAATTAAAATTTAAAAAAATTAAGTATAAATATAAATTAAAAAATAGTAAGTATAAAGAAGTCGTATCAAATATTGCGTTACAAATAGCTCCTTGCCGTAGGACACTTATTACAAGATCGTGTATGTATTGCCTCGAACACATCCAAGAGATTTTCGCCCTTCATCCCTTTTACTGCGATTCGAGTGGCCATCAAAGGTCCACAGATTAAATTGGTTATGTGACGAGTAACAGCTTTATTGGGTCATAAATTTGGACGGGTCCCGGGTTATTTTATTAGCAAAGCAAATAAAAGTATGATGGCTGGACGGCCTTGCGATCGTAAACGCAAATTGCTTCGAAGTGATCGGTGTGTAGACTTTTAAAAGCTTGTTAAGTGCTTTTAAGAGGAACATCTCAGCTAAATTCGTTATAGTTTAGCTCATACTAATAGATGTTAACATGACAAAAGCTTTAGGGAGTCAACACACATATCAACTCGGAAAGGGGTTGTAACCGTATCGCCTTTCGCCTCGCCATCTACCAGGCGTCAACCTATAAATGTAAAAGCGTATCAGCAGCACCGATACGTCGACTTGGCTACGGCTAGGCGACGCCACGCTTACAACCGTCGACCGCAGGTAGACGGCTAAGCGGCACCAGTTCAATCAAGAGACGTGTTCGGGTATGGAGAGACGTAAGCGCGAAGACGACGAGCCGTAGGCGCGGGAATTGCAAGTTGACCATGAACCGCACCGCGGCAGTGGTGAGCTGGTCCCAAGGTGAGGCGATCACGATACGATTCCGATAAGTGTGCATTGCAGTTCTCCTTACTGTAAAGAATATAAGGAATACTGGACGGCTGGATGTAATTTGTGTACTGTGACCGTTATTTCTGCAACACCACTACTTCAGCTTGCTTTTACTTATACAATCTAAAATTATCATAAAACTTGGTCCTCTTACTGATTTCCTCGGATTACCTCAGGGATAACCTGAGTGAGACACCCGACATCTATAGTGCCATAGAGTGCTGAGCAGCGGTGCTGAGCGACTTGTGAATAATACATATAAGAGTAGGACTATTAACCATTTAACCCAAAGGACAACCTGAACAGATTTTTGTCAGTCAATATTACTTTTGCACTAGGTGTTAAAGAATCAATCAAAAAATATTTTTCAATTCTCATAATTGGTAAGCTACTCGTAGACGTTTATAAGTTAGACGACCAAGAAAAACAAGACAAAATGAATGATCATCATGCGTAATTATGTTTTGTCTTGTTTTTCTTGGTGTTTAATAAAGTTATTCTTTTCTTGGTGTTTATAATTATAAATATTAATTATAATCTATTTTTATTTCTCGAGGCTTAAAATATCAAATTCAAATTCAAAATTATTTATTTCATGTAGGCCAACTTGTAGCTCTTATCTTGACACGTCATGACTCTGCCACCGGTTCGGAGTGCAGATTCTGCTGAGAGTCAGCAGGTAAAATTATATAAATATTATTTTAGTATCCAAATTAACAGCATCGAGTTTAAAATCTTGACATAAATAGTGACATGGTTGTGAAAATTGGAATATCACTCATAACGTGTGAACATTATATTATTTTTTTTTTTTTTTATTCGATGACAAGATAGCCCTTGACTGCGATCTCACCTGATGGTAAGTGACGATGCAGTCTAAGATGGTAGTGGGCTAACTTGGAAGGGGTATAGCAGTGTAAATTCAACCCATAACCCTTACCAACATTATATTATGCAGTTTGTTTTCCATATTCCCTTGACCTAAATCGTAAACAAAAACAACCCTTTCCTCTAATGGCTCGACTCGGTTTCGAATATAATATATTATTATCAGCGGAACTGGTATTATGGCCATAACCTATATTTATTAAAGGAAGACGCCTGCGAGAATTAATCAAACAAAGTTTTTATTACCAAGAGTATACTAATCCTTGATCTGGTGTCAGATAAACGGTTCTGTTTACTTACCGCTCTGCTGATTGCAAATACTTCTTTATTTTCCTTGTTATTTTTTTTCTGGACATGACCTACTTTCGTTCTTTCATATCATCTGTTTGTTCATAACTCAAATCGGTATAGCAATCTTTCTATTCAACAGTAAGTTGTTTAACAGTTTGAGATAATGGATGGATGTTTTCCTTATTGCTTGATAATGCTGCGGCATCGATGTATGTGGATATGCCTGTCCCATATTTACGTCTACGAAAATGCGCTTGAATATTACTTCAACGAACACCGCGCGTTCCCCGCGGTTCGCTTTGACGTGACTGTCAACTAATCACATTCGAGGAGTAGCCACTCCCTATTGACCAGAACAAAAATGGAAAGAAGTGACTTTAGTGCATTTTTTCAAATAATGCTTCTTTTCTAAGTTCTTTTAAGACGAGATAATTTTGCAAAATCGGTTGTCTTTTTGAGCGCATTTTTTTTCCTCTAGAGGCCTATCCAAATACATCGATGTGCTGCGGTCATTATTGCGGAATTAACTAAGTCTTTACACTGCCATACATAATTTCAATGGTTCTATTTCAAAAACTAGTAGGGCGCGTGGGTGCGCGGCTCGCTAAAGCGAACCGCGGTTTTTCTGCCCACCAAGTAGATCTTTGGGTCTTGATCATCTTTTTAGAAATTTGTGTGACCGCCATCTTGAATCCGGCATTTTGGATTTTTTTTCAGCTCCCTGCCAATTGGATGAGGTTTAGGGAAACTTTTGTTTGAACACTCCCCACCTACCTTCGATACCCTGGCCGTGCTCCTCACCCGTCTCCGAAATCCTTAATCATCAGCTCCCACCATATTTTCCTAAGAATAAATTTTTGTCTTCTGTACGAAACCATCAGAAATTTGGAAAAGAAACCGTATCAAAGTCTTGCATATATTTTGTATAGAAAAAATATTCCGCCATCTTGAATTTTTTTCTATTCATCTAATAGACCTTCGAGTCTTGATCATTTTTTTTTTCAAAGAAACCACTCTTCCATCTTTTATAGTCTCCTAGATAGACACCGACGAAATTTATATGGCCGCCATCTTGAATCCGCCATTTTGGTATTTTTTTCAGCTCACTGCCAGTTGGATGAAGTTTCGAGTGACTTTTATTCGAACACTCCCTACCTATCTTCGATACCCTGGCCGTGCTCCTCACCAGTCTCCGAAATCCTCAACCATCAGCTCTCTCCATATTTTTCCTCCAAATGAATTTTTTTCCTCTATACGAAACCATCAGAAATTTTGAAAAAGAGCCGCATATAGTCTTGCATATATTTTGTATGGAAAAAAATAAATTCCGCCATTTTGAATTTTTTTTCTGTTCATCAAGTGGACCTTCAACTCCTGATCATCTTTTGTCAAGAAACCACTCTTCCATCTCTTATACTCTCCGAGATAAACACAAACAAAATTTGTATGGCCGCCATCTTGAATCCGCCATTTTGGAGTTTTTTTTCGGCTCTTTGCTAATTGGATGAGGTTTCGAGTGACATTTGGTTGAACACCCCCCACCTATCTGCGATACCCTGGCCGGTGCTCCTCACCCGTCTCCGAAATCCTCAATCATCAGCTCTCTCCATATTTTTCCTCCGAATGAATTTTTGTCCTCTATACGAAACCATGGGTGAAAAAAAATTTTTCCATACAAAATTTTACAGGAGAGGTGATCAATGAGTGAGTGAGTGAATCAGCACGAGTAGCTATATATATATTAATAAAACTTGTTCTTTACTGATTGGTAAAATTGTTCGTAAGAAAAAAAGAAGACGTCCTTCCTGCGACGATGTTCCCACTAAATTACAACATGGTTATTCAAAGGGTGAACCAACAAATTCCTGAAAAGCCGACAACGTATTGGTGGTGCCTCAGGTGCTACAAATGTTCATGGTTCAAGAGTTGATGTTAAGTGATTACCGCCAAGGTTGACAAAGAAGTAGAAGATCTATCGTGATGACAATACCAGTGTTACAGATCAAATCACGATAGTTGAAATTAACTAAAAAGATAAATAAGCACTATTGTTTAAAATTAAAAATAGGCCTGTCAGTACCAATTATTATTATGTTACCATTTACCAAGTTCACAATGTTCGTCTTTTAAAATAACAGCTGCGCCGCCAAAATTTGTTATTAAATATCAGCTCGCTCAGTAATCGAACTCGAGCTGAATATGTAGAGATACATGAAATGTAACTGTCTATATTGATAGGCTGCCACCCACGATGATCCCAAATTGAAAGCATAAGCGCCGCACATTATATGATACAATATTATATACATATACTATACAATTATACCTATACAATGTTATTTGAATTTGAAGCCACTTTAGAGGCGCACGTATTACATATTATGTAGGTATATTGTGATACTTTTCTGAAACAATTTATTAATTCTATGTAGATAAAAATGTTAACACTGTTTACTCTTTACTTCGTTTAGTAATGCTAATATATGTTTTTATGTAAATAATAATAATACTTATGCTACTATGATTAGATGTCTATAATCTCGTCCGCGTGGATTAAGGTTTTTTAATAATCCTATAGAAAGTTATTGATATTCCAAAATTAAAGGTCATCTATAATCTCCCTCAAATTACAAGCTATCTTTTTGTAATTTTTTTTCAAAATCGATTCAGCTATTAAGTTTGGTAGAGAGAGAGAGAGTTACTTTTACAATTAAGTATATTAACATGCTGTATACTACGAATGTTAAAGTATTGTTATAATATCACCTATACCACTTAAATCTGCAACATAATATCAGCAAAATTATTCCCTAGTAACTCAATAGTCAAAGAAAAATATATCAATAACATTATCATAACTGCTAACCGAAGACGTAGAAGAAAATCACTGAGGCAAAATTATTTCGTACGCATTTTGTTCGTCATAATACATAATATTGAGTGAAAGCCTGCTTTAATTAGGCCGTAGTTTCAAACCAGAGGATTGCAAAGCAGCTACGCTCTTAGGGAAATAATTTATTGGAAATTCTGTCTATAATTAGAATATCACTTAGTGAAGTGTTTGTGTTATAATAATATTATTATGTACTATGTAGTTTTAGATTGAGTTTGGGTGCGTTCATGTTTGTACAAGGAGGTACTCCATGTAGTTGTTTTTATGTATAATATAATTTAAATGAATGAGAAAATTAAACATCTAATTGTTATTTTTTACAATAATCTAAATATATAAAAGGCAAAGGTGACTGACTGACTGACTGATCTATCAACGTACAGCTCTAACACTGGATGGACCGGGCTGAAAGGCACACAGATAGCTATTATAACGTAGGCATCCGCTAAAATTGGGGATTGAAAAAAATCGAAGTTAACGTGAGCGAAGCCGTGGGCAAAAGCTAGTGATGGAATATAGTAATTTAAAAAATAAATTACTTAAGCGCTGAAATCACCGTCATACCTAGGTGCAAACATGAGATATAGTGCGTTTATCTCACGAAGTTACGGGCGTTTTACTTGTGGTTACGTCGTGTACATGCACATTGCGTAAGTGTGCGTGGCTGTTAGTAGCCGAGGTGGGAGTGGTCAGGCGCGAGCAAGCTCTCGCTCACACTTATACAGATACGACACACACACAACCATGAGTCACGCGTCGTCGTGAATTGCAAGAACTATAACATTATTCGATATGATTTGGTTGATTTTTTTTGCTTGTTTTGTTTGGTATAGCTTCGTTTTTCTCATTTGTATAATTTTCCAACAGCTTTAACGCTAACTTTCGCATTTATACTATTAGCAAACCTTAAGTAAGGATTACAAAAAAATTCCATTATTTTGCGAAGAGATTTCAATGGCTTCAGTATAGTTACGTAGAGAAATTGTCGATAAATTCAGTAGATGTTGTTGTTTGTTCAGCGTCTTTCGCTATCGGCGACTGGACGTCCATTATCCGCCTGATAATGAAGCTCAGGAAAGACTTAGCCGACTTAATCACGGTTAATTGGAATTACTTTTGACGAGGATTGAATTTTTTTACTTAAGTATTCATTTACTTGAAATTTTATAATAATGTCCTCCCGACCGTATCCGGCCACGGCGGCCAACCACCTCTGAGGTTAGCCATCTGCTCGGGAGATATTTTAGTGCACACGTTTGTGCGCAAATACATGTACACTCTTTATTCCCTCAATCTCATAGTTCGGTGGGACGGGAATTCAACACGATCAGGCACGGGACCGAAGATTTACGTGCTCTCCGAGATACGGGAATGAAACACCTTTAACTTCCTCACTCTGGGCTATAGTACTAAGAATTTCTTGCAGGAAACCTGATAGGTACATTTATTGGCCCGACACAGGAATCGAACCCTGGACCTCGACATCCGCAGTCGACCATTCTAATCACTTAACCAACAAGGTGGTTAAATTATAAGTATTAACACACTGAGTACCGACACACGTTAAAACAACTAAAGCGTCCCCATCATAACCCTCTCTCACAATCATTGTTACGTTCCCTCAAATATGGTTGAGCGAAGCAATGGCTGGATCATGCGTCATGCTCGTGAACGGGTGCCACCAACGGGAATGGGTCTGCTTTTGCCTGCCTGTGTTAACATGTATTGAATTGTATTTATTTGTATTTGTATTGTATTTATTTTTACTTGTATTGTACTCAGGAAAATTCATCGTGGAAGCACTGAATACATAGCATAGTTTCAATAACAATTGTAAAATTTTGATTTTTTTGAAAAGAGCAACCGCCGAGTTTCTTGCTGGCTCTTCTCGGCAGGAAAGGCATTCCGAACCAGTGGTAGATTCATTGACGATTCAAAAGTGCTTGTAAAAGTTTATTTGAATAAAAAATATTTCTATTCTATTCTATTCTATTCTATTCTATTCTATTCTATTCTATTCTATTTATGTCGCATCTCACGCAGCGCAGACGTAACCCACTTGAGTTCCCAGAGGCCAGACGCTTCTGCGTCTAAAAGATAACATTAGCTCATTTTATTATAAACACCGATACGTTAACTTGATTGGATCACGTCCGTTAAAAGGCCTGTACCCATTTCAATTGCATTATAAATTCTAAACAAAACTTTTGCCCGCAACTATCAATTCTCCCAAAAAAAAAAGACAAACAAAAATTATATTTCTATAATAATACATAATAGCTTTTCCCGCGGCATTGCTCACGTTAAGTTCGATTTTTTCAAATCCCATTTTTACCTCCTTGGAGATGAATTTTCAAAACTCTTTTTTTAGCGGATGTCTACGTCATAATAGCTATCTGTATGCTAAACAGCGCGATCGGATCAGTGTTAAAAATTAGCCTTTGCCCGCGGCTTTGCTCACGTTAAGTTCGATTTTTCAAACCTTTATTTCAACCCCTTAGGGGTTGTATTTGCAAAGATCCTTTCTGAGCGGATGTCACTAATAGAATAGATCAGTCAGTCAGTGACCTTTTCATTTTAGATTTGTGTGTATAATGTATGTGTGAAGAAACAGCTTTATAATTAACTAGCTATTGCCCGCGACTTTGTCCGCGTCAATTTCTGTTATCGCGATTAAAAGAATATATTTTAAATATGGATAATTTTCCCCGTTTTTGCAACATTTTTCCCTGAAGCTTCGCTCCTATTGGTCGCAGCGTGATGTTATATAGCCTTAAGCCTTCCTCGATAAGTGAACTATCCAACACAAAAATAATTTTTCAATTCAAACCAAGAGTCTTGAGATTAGCGCGTTCAAACAAATAAACTCTTCAGCTTTATAATATTAGTATAGTTGCAGAGCTATTTCTATAGATACGGCTATACGAGAACATATTATATTATGTCTATTGCGAGCTTGTCTTGAGCTTGTACAAGTCGATGTCGTAATTGACGTCTTACTCAGCTCAGATAGGGTTGCCATGTCTTCAAATCGAAAAGTCGGACAGGCCAGCCAGTTTAGCCGGACATTTGGGTACAAAGGCCGGACACCCTTATTTTTTAAACCTAGCACCAAATGGCAAATTTTTTAAAAGCTCGTTTGCGCAAGTGTAGCGATACAAGATGAGGCGAGCGGAACGGAAACCAACACATGACAAATATGTAAAAAAAATGGTTAAACTGAAAAAGCTTAGCAAAAGTCGAATAGGCCGGACACCGTTTAATTTGGCCGGACACTCAACCAAAAAGCCTGACTGTGTCCGGCTTTATCCGGACGCCTGGCAACGCTAAGCTCAGACATGGCTCGCCTCGCCTCAGTTCTGTACCCCACTGCGAGCTTATTTTATTACAGGCACCGATGCGTTAACTTGATTGGATCACGTCTGTTAAGAGAGCTGTATGTAACCCAATACAATTCTATTACGACGCGCACGCATTATCTTGGCGCACACACCCCCACTCTCGCTTCGTCAACCCGTACTTGCTGTGGCCATATGCCTACTATCCTTAATAATATTATAAATGCGAAAGTGTGTTTGTTTGTTGGTTTGTCCTTCTATAACGCTGCAACGGAGCTACGGATTGACGTGATTTGCATGGGTATAGTTGAGGACCTGGAGAGTGATATAGGCTAAGGTTGATTAACCTTTCAAACCGTCCGGTATGAACTGGTATTTTAAGGTTTAATATGTTACAATGTATTATACACATACACATATATTATTTAAACGTAACGTATTAATGTAGTCACAATAATAAGGCCTTCTTTAGACTCATACTACACGGGCGGTTCTCCCGCTGCGGGAATCCGCTCGACAAAGCTGCCGCAGACCATCAAACTACACGGGACGCGGTTTACCGCTGTCTTTAAACGCGGTCATGGCGCGGTTTACCGCGCCATGACCCCGCGCAGAATGACGTAATAGCGGGAAACCGCCCGTGTAGTTTAAAGGCCGCTGCATACATAACGTGCACGGGACGGGACGGGACGTGGACGGGACGGGACGTGGAGTTTTGGAAACATCGTTTCATAGAAAATGTAAGCGACTGTGCATACGTCACGGAGCACGGACGGGACGGGAACGTGCCACGCGCGGAACGGGAAAAATATCGTCGGCGACGATGTTTAGCACGTCCCGTCCCGTACGTGCCCCGTCCCGTGCGTGATTCCGCTGCGTATGCACAGTCGCCCCGTTCGCTCCGGAGAGCTAAGTAGTGATGTTTGTGTATTTACCTACGAAGCAAAAATGGACGAATGGAAAAACTAATTGAGTGTGTACGATCATTGAAAGTATTTAGACACCAAATATAAAAATTATCTGTGGCGTAAAATTGCAGTCGAACTATCACTCACTGAAAACGGTCAGATTTATTTTATTAATTTATTGCATTGGTATCTCTACTTATATTTTAATATGTAATAATAATTACAGTTGAACTTTTTATGATCAAATCAATAGGTATATAGTATCAACCTTTGACGACCTCCCTGGCGCAGTGGTGAGCGCTGTGGTCTTATAACTGAGAGGTCTCGGGTTCGATTCCCGGCGGGGGCAATTTAGGAATTTATAATTTCTAAATTGTCTCTGGTCTGGCCTGGTGGGAGGCTTTGGCCGTGGCTAGTTACCACCCTACCGTCAAAGACGTGCTGCCAAGCGATTTAACGTTTCGACACGATGGCGTGTAAAAACCGATTAGGGGTATGGGTTGTATTTACACTGCTATACCCCTTCCAAGTTAGCTCGCTACAATCTTAGAAAAATCCATCTTTCCTTGTTCACATCACTAGCACGTTAGTTCTGAGTTATTGCCACGTTGCGTATGCATTAAAAGTTCCCGTCCGTGTTTACTAACCACGTCCGGGCCACGTCCCGTCCACGTCCCGTGCACGTTACGTATGCAGCGAGCTTAAAACGGCGGTTATCAGCGGCGGTTTGACGCTGCATGCGGCGGTCGTATTTCTCCCGCCTGCAAACCGCGGCGGGAAACCGCGCCGTGTAGTATGCAGCATACAACTTTCATATTAAATTGTGACTAGAGCGGTTCAGAAGCGGTTTCCCGCGGCGGGAGAACCGCCCGTGTAGTATGAGTCTAAAGAAGGCCTTATTATTGTGACTACATTAATACGTTACGTTTAAATAATATATGTGTATGTGTATAATACATTGTAACATATTAAACCTTAAAATACCAGTTCATACCGGACGGTTTGAAAGGTTAATTAACCTTTCTGGTTTCAGTCGTTGAGCCATCGAGACTGTCTGTTTGATTACACTAGTATATTTTACAAAATGTTACTTAAAGTCGTCTACAGAAATTCACAAGAGAAATAATAATCAAGACTAGCTAGCTCTGTAATTATACTACAGCTAAAATTGTGCTCATTTTCTTTTGTTCCAAATTCTTTATTCGAAATCGTGATTATATGGGTGCTTTATAAGGCGTGTATCGAATGTGTACTCTTTAATTTTTAAGATACAATGTGTACAAAAAGTTTTGCATTATTTTTGTAGAGAGCGCACTTTTTAAGAAATGTTTCCGTTATTTAAATTCCACTAACAATAGAACTGTGTTTTTAATATGTGTACTCCGAATAAAAAAGCCATATAATATGTTTTTCGTTTGGTAAATAAAATTGGAATCTTTTGTTCTGCTGCATCTACTTTGTTATTGAAAGACGTATTGTGTAGTATGCAAAACGAAATCGTGAAATGCTCGTTATTTACATTTCTGTAGTTCATTTATTTACTGGTGTAAACGTTTATTATTGGAGCAGATGATGTAGATTCAATTGTAACAATAAGAAAATCTTCCTCAGGGTTGGTAGTCCACGGGCATATCAGCATCCTGCAGGAATTCTTCCTATTGTTACGGTTAAGCCATATTATCACGCGCTCACGCACAACTTTCTTTTGTTTCACTCATAGCCAGAGCATTTTTGTTACGTCGTTGTTGTAGTTTGTTTACCTGCAATCAAAATGTTTAACAAGTTAAGTGCGTTACCAGTAAATTTTGACTGGTACATCCTACCTAACTTACAGTGGGTGCGGTTTACTTTTTCTATTAAATCTTTTTATTTATTTATTTATTTTTCGGAGGAAGTTCGTTCCTCAAACTAATGGCCTAGACCACAAATGAACTCTTACACAACTTGGTTCGAATCACATGTGGCTAGTAAAAGTCAAGCAGGTGATCGTAAAATTTTATCCGGTCTATAATAGCCAAGAAATTTGAAGTGTTCTTTCAAATAACCTGGAGTCGGGGCTTGAACAATACACAGTACAGAAGAGAAACAATGTGCAAATTCCGGCGAAGGTGAATAGGTAACCTCTTGAACTTACAAAGAAAATAAGAGACATCTTTTTTGTAGGAAAGAGACAATTATATGAAACGAATCACCACACTAAAGTCTACTATTTTAATTATTATAGTAAAGGTACCTACGAATTGAAGCATGAAAATGATTGTCTTACGCAGTACCATGTTATAATTTATTTATTAAGTAAATACTCCACTCTTCAAAAAATACCTCGTGACTCTATTTAGGAGAGGCTCGACATGTTTTAATAATAATAGGTACCCAAATAATTTATGTTATCGGCCATAATATATTACGCAATGGATGGTTGATTTTTTACTGTCCGCTAGGGGCAAATTCCATAGGCTCTACATGTACATGTACTGTCGTCATATTAACATGTAACGCAAGCTCTACCTAGTGAGCTAGTTTCTTAGGTACTCGTCAAGACATCATTGTAAGAAGAAAGCTACGGACGTAAAACAAGAAAAACACAAAAAGTTTTCGTAACACAATGCTGTGTCAACAAAGTTGAAGTTTGTAATTTTTTACAACAGGAAAAAATCTTATTTCCGAGACTTGTTTTTGTTTTGTCTGTTTTGTTTGCCACAATAGACGTGCTGTTTGCTTGTCAACTAAGTGAGCTTTGTCTTATTTTTGCACGACCTTCTGCCGCTTTGCGAAAGTCACGGGCGGCTAAGACGCTTTAAAAATTTTATGACTTGAATATCACAGTTGTATAGGGTATGTGTTTTGTGATGTGAAGTTGTCAAAGGTTTACTCAGTTTGTCTTGACTTTCGAATTGACTTTTAGTGCCATTTCACTATCAACATTGAACCGATGAATAAATTAGACTTTTTCAATGGAAGGATTTTCTATTCAAAAACTGTCAGAACATCAAATTTACTCTTCGGTTTAACTTTACTTGGTGATGGTGGAACTGGCATTTAGTTAGCTAAGTAGCTAAGTGGATAGATTAAGGAATGCGCCTTACAAGATATATTCCTCTGTCATTTATATCACTGTATAACGTACTGTGTAATGTGATGAGCGATGTTTACACAACAAAAATCGTTTAGTTTACGGTTCACTATCTAGAATCAAGCTCCTAAAATAATTAAGTACTTAATTAAAATTTAAGTATTAATTATCTATTTCAAGTTAAATTTTCTAAGTCTCGCTGTCTCAGGAATAAACTAGTCAAAGAGTTTTACGAAGCAAAAAAGCATTTAAATATTTAAACATAACCGTTGCGGTGCGGTAACGTAAATATGCCTTAAAAGAGGTTACTCGTATATGCCTAGCATTTATTTATATACGACAAATTCACGGCAGCTTACTCTCCTTTGTGCGTACATAAAAAGATTGACAAAAATATATAGGTACTGAGGATATGTAGAGAGCTTTCTATTGTCGCTCAAGACTGAAGCACCGTCAAAATATCATTGTCCTCGTTCTTGGCATACTCCGTGCCCCACTTGGCAAAGTTTTACGCCACCCAGTATCTTTTCAGTATCCATCTAATATATCAAGCTGCAAGTATAAAATAAGAAAACGAAATATTTTGGAGATAAAAGTTACCATCCAGATTGTCACAATTCATTTAATTCCGGATTTAATAAAAGTTGTGAGAGTTGATGCGACCCACTTGCATAAGCGTGACATCCAAATTCAGGATATGATTTTAGGACAGTTAAATATTTAAGTGACATGTCCACAGGCAATTTATTCCGCAATTCCTTGCAAGCGATAACACCGTACGAGTGACTCGCTCGCTAGAGCTGAGTTCTGCATTGATAGTGTATATTTGATAGCGTTTCGTCATTAATTCTTTCCTTCCTCACCAAACGATAGACGTCCACTATGATATCTATCCTTTTCTAAGGTTTCTTGCATGAAGCTCAACATGCTTCGATATTGCGCCACCTAGGTATGTCTAGTGACTCCTTGCGATTCTTCTTTTTTATATTCGACTAGAAGCCCGCGCCGACTTCGTCCGGGTTGAAAATTTAAATACATATTTGTTTTTACGGGACTGATCGCACAGAGCTTCTTATAGGAGACGATTGTAAATAAAATCACCGCAGGAACCAGAGGAATCTCCCGCGCCGAAACCCGCCGCCACCGCCGTGCACCGCCCCCGCGCCGGCCGACACATATTAATTTAATTTTCCGATAACTCCTATGATATTTATTTAAATTGTATAGTGTAAAGGACAAATATGTTCTAAAGTAAATACTTACGATAATAAACATATTTATTTAGATATAGATTGACATCGCATCGGTTAAAGAACCTTCGAAAATAATTCATTATTTTTAATCAAAATTTGAAAGATAGAAATGGTCACTGTAAGTTATTCTTAGAAGATAGACATGTTATCGCGGACTTTTTTTTAGAGCTTTTTAAGAGGAACAATTCACCCATACATCATTTTCATCCAATAGCAGTATATGACCCAGCGCACGCCTCGAAAACGTTTAAGATTCAAAAAATTTTCCGACTTCCTTAACAAATTTGCACATAATATCTAACCATAATACTTTATGTGCATAATATATAGCCTATAACCATCTGGAATAATGTACCTTTGAATTGGAAAAAGAATTTTTGAAATAGGTGCGGTGGTTCCAAAGTTTGCTCCGGACATACATACAAACTCACAAAATTCGCGCTCCCTCTTTATTATAATAGTATAGATAGTATAGATGACAAGATAGTCCTTGAATGCGCTCTCACCTGATGGTGACCGAAGCAGGTGGAGCGTCACGCAATAAATGAATTGAATTGAAAAGTAGGTACCTAAGAGTAAGAAATTATTTTTAAATTAAATATTTTATATTTAACTAGCTTTTACCCATGGCTTCGCTTACGTTAATTTCGATTTTTCCTCTTCCTTCTTTCCTCCTTTCTTAGCGGATGCTTACGTCATAATATCTGTTTATTAAATTTCAGCCCGATCCATCCAGTGGTTTGAGCTGTGCGTTGATAGATCAGTCAGTCAGTCACCTTTTTCTTTTATATATTTAGATAACTGTAAACTATATGATGCGGTTCGAAATTAACTTCGATGAAACCACAAACTCTCCTCACTTAAGTAAGTATTAGGTAAGTATTATCTTTGTTGTGGAACTTCAACATCGTTGAGTTTACCATCGTAGCATTCCAAAACTAAGTGGTCAGAGATAAACAATTTACCGGTAAATCCTTAACAAACATTTGTAGAACACAATTTAACCATGTTTACATCAAAAGATGACCACTCCAACCCTCGCAAAGTACTTATAGACAACAAACAACAAATTCCACAGTTTATGCACTACTAAAGTAGGATAATTTAATACACTCGAATAAAGGTTATCGTACATCTGAGCGATTCGCAAATTAACACTTTCTATTCGTGCTCTTGCAATTCTCATGACATGTTTCTGCGTTTATATTCTCACACTCATTTCTATTTTCAAATGCCAAAATTATTTATTTCATACCGCCAAATTCTGGCTCTAATGGCAAGTCAAGGCTCTATTTCAAACTTCTTCTTCAAATTTGGGACCTTAGTCGGTCTAAATTTTTTTAGTAGACTACGGTTTGCCTATGAAAAAATTTTCTATAGCAGTGTTTTTCTATCCAAAGGTATATGGTAACTGAAGTATTCCCGCGGGATTTATAAGAACCTAACCGGACGAAGTCGCGTTTAAAAGCTATTAATCTTCAAAAAACCTTTGATTTATAACCATCGCACTATAACGCTTAGAACAGAAGTTTCTAACAGAGCTCTGCTCCAAACGTAAGCTCTTAACAATAATATAACCAATTCTTAACAACCAATAATTGTATGAGTGCCATTTATAATACTGGTATTGATAAATACGTTTTCGATAGTTATTATGATTAATTATGCCACCCTTTCACAGCACAGTACGTCATTTTATGAGAATTTTCTGCAAGCTCGTCGACGACATTTACTGTTGGCGTTTAAAGACTTACTAAAAATGACTTATCATCTGATATTGCGCTACTAAACGTTATGGTTCGATTTTCGTAATTTAGTAAGATTTGTACAACAAATGGCGCAAGACCGAGGGCTGTGGAGGTCCATGCAAGAGACCTATGTCCAGCAGTGGACGTCTATAATTTGAAAAAGAAGAAGAAGAAGAGTACAACAAAATTATATTCACCAGTGTTCCAGCTATATTGTTCTTTATTCAACAAAGCGAACTTTGTATGCCTTTATCATTTCACATATTACTTACTATGTAGATCCGTCTTGCGTTTTAAGGAAGAAATATGAAAGGCAACGCTGAAGTTTCCAACTTTCCTTTTATATGGTAGCGGTAGAAACTTTGTCCAATAAATAAAAAATTATAATCAAACTTTGTGTGCTCATGTGCTTATTTACATATTATATTTCTGATGCCGTATTTATAAGTAAAGTTGTTTTTGGAGAGTTTCAATCAAACTTCGTTAATTTATTTATGTGTTTTCGGAGTTTTTCAGTACTGAAACCTTGTATTAATAAGATGGATATTATTTGTTTTTTTTTTTATTGGTTTGTTAGTTTGGTGTTTCACAATAACGGAGTAACGGATTGACGTGAAATTTTGTATCAGTACAGTTCAAGACCTGCTGGAAAGGTCTCTTGCATGGACTTCCACAGGATCTTGCGCCGCCTGAATCCAGCGGCTCCTGGTGACTCGTTTAATGTTGTCGGTCCACCTAGTGGGGGTCTGCCAACACTGCGCTTCCCGGTGTGAGTTCGCAACTCCAGTACCTTGGGACCCCAACGCCCATCAACTCTTCGAACTATGTGCCCCGCCCATTTCCATTTAAGTTTTGCAGTAAACTAAAGTTGCATATTTATTTTATACGAGCATCATATTTTGTGAGAACATGCAGTAAGTTACTCGGAAATATGTTGCGCAATACTACAATATATGAGCACGGTGCAAATACTTTACGCCGTACAACCGGGTTGGGCGGGCGGGCGGGCCGCTATCGCTCATTTGATAACGTCACCAGCTTGCTAAGAAATATTTCTTAGCATATATATTACTATAACTTGTAAATGTTCTCGTTAGTAAATTGAAAGTACGTGAAATGTTGTTTCATTTTTAAAAGATAATTACACAAAACCATTCGAACAAACAAACACCAGGCGATGGAAATTCTTGAAAACCCGTAACGTCAAGAATCCCGAGTACCAGTAGGTACACCGAATTTCAAATCAATCGTATCTGTAAAAGTTTGTAAGACCCAAAGTAAAAAATAAGCTGATGATCTTCAAACGCTTGAACAGATCATCATAAATTAGACTTAGTTAAGATTCATCTCTATCACATCAGCTTTCAAAAAGAAAAAACCTGTCCAATTCATTAAGAAGCTACAAGGGAAAGGACAGACACACATACAATTAAACGGGTCAAACTTATAACACCCCTGTTTACTTATCGGGGTTAAAAAGAACAGTTGTTCGGTGCCTCAGCAAAGTGACGTCATGACGTGTCAAGTCAACATTGTCGACTCTCCCTGTAGGTTCTAAAACGTTCATACGGCTGTAGGTACAAGCGCTTCACAGGATGTGTTTTGACAGCACTTGATGTCTCCACTTTATAGGTTTTAACTTTCTTCTGTGATCGAAGGTTTTAACAGGAAATTGTCTCGAACGGGTTCCATTGAAACGAGGCTTGATCCTTTTTGATCCAATCAAATCCAAATAAACGAAGTTTCATCCTTATTTCAATACTAGCGGACGCCCGCGAATTCGCCTGCTTCTTCAATTCACAATCGACAGTTCCTAAATCTATCTGTCAGAGGACTTGGAGAGAGGTCACACTGCAAGTCTTCAACTCTATCCATTCAAAAAATCACGTTGATCCGTTACTCCGCTGCTGCGTGATTAAAGGACAAACCAACGAACAAAAGAGTAGTTTTAGTTTTAAGAATAGTTGTAACTTAATTAGGATATTATGGGTCTGGCATAATCTCATTTACTGTAAGAGATTCAAAGACCCTTTAAAAAATATAGAATTAAAAAAAAAAACACAATTTCGCATTTATAGTATTAGTAATAGTTATATATATATATAGGTACTCTATATACCAATGATCGATACTATATGTCTATTCAACAGTTACATTAAATGATCATTTACAACAATGACGATGATTAGTGATCAGTTAACCATTAATTTAGCCCCAGTCGTACGACAGCCTTTAATGAGTAACTATTATAAATCAGGATTGCACAGCGCGGATCGCATAATATCTACTTGAATTATTATTACTAAGACTAGCTGATTGCCGCGACTTCGTCCGCGTGGAAAAAGTCTAGAGTGACCTACCTATTGCTACTATCCCCGAGAAGTTATGTCCTCTATCTCCAATAATATTTAGATCTTCACCAAAATTAGGTAAAATATTTCTCATACAATTTACAATAAAAAAAGAATTATCAAATTTGATTTAGATTTGACGAAGTTATGGAGCAAAATCTACAAAAACTTTCATCCCCTATTCCGGATGAACCTTATTGTTTATCAGGTTAAAAAGTATTCTATATATTGACCCGGAGTATCAGCTACCACTATACCAAATTTCTTTTAAATCCGTTAGTTTTCGCGTGATGCGCCCACAGACAGACAGACAAAAAATTAAAAAAATTGTTTTAGGCTCAGTATCGATAATAAAGCATTCTACGATTATAATTTTCAAAATATATTTAATGTTCAGAATTCGTCCCTTTACAGTTTTATTATAAGTATAGATAGATATTTGAATTGCGTTCAGAATATCATTCGGACTAGTTTCTTTCGGTCGAGATGTCGCCTGAGCCTATTCAACTGTGTAAATATGCCTACATGGGTATGTGCAGGTTCCAAAATTAACCATTATTATTATCGTGGTACCTATTCAATATCTCAGGCTGAAATCTATAGACCACACTCTCACTCAGTTCAGACTTAAGACAGAGTTAAAACGAGATAGAATTATGTCAGGGCATATTTGTGTCTCGTTTTAACTTTAATTTTGAGTCAGATCTCGCTCTATAAATCTCAGACTTACAAAGTACAGTATTTCACTCGATATCGCTATGCCATTCATATAATGTGACTAAACAATGAACTTTCAAACAACAAAATACAAGACAAACACAAATCTGCGTCTAAACTGTTAACATTTCAAACAATGCTCCTTATTTACAGGCCCTATTGCGATCCTTGTTCGCAGTTACCTAACTTATATGATTACATAATTTAATGAGAGAAATAACCCTCGAGCTCTCCCGACAGTTCCCAAGAGCGCCCCTTACAAACGAAGTTTGTAAACTCAGTGATGGTAAAAAATTACTTTATAAAATATGATAGATTAGATGAATATGTTAGATGATTTTGATACACTTAAAGAGATATGTGTTAAAGCAACGTCTTGGGTAATATAATTTAATAGCCGGTATTTTCTTGGAATAGTTAAATTAGGTAATCAAAGGTCGTGAAGCAATAAAATATAATTTTCAAAGATGAAATACAATACCAAACGAAACACTACGAGTACAAAAGAGACGTGCTTAAGGCGGGCATATCAAAAACAGCGACCTATTTTAGCCAACTCTGCCTATATTTTAGCATATTTTTTTTTTAATTCGATGACAAGAGCCCTTGACTGCAATCTCACCTGATGGTAAGTGACGATGCAGTCTAAGATGGTAGCGGGCTAACTTGGAAGGGGTATAGCAGTGTAAATTCAACCCATACCCCTTATCGGTTTCTACACGCCATCGTGCCGGAACGCTAAATCGCTTGGCGACACGTCTTTGACGGTAGAGTGGTAACTAGCCACGGCCAAAGCCTCCCACCAGACAATAGCATAGATGGGTCCGAGCATCAATTAGACTATAAGTAGGAAGGTACTTCCTTTCATGGTTTTATCACATTCACTGCTGTGATAACAGGCGGATAATCTACTGTTTAATGCGAAACTTCAAACACTGAAGTGATTTTGGAGAATTTTCTTCTCAAAATCAAAATTATTTATTTCATGTAGGCCAACTTGTGGCTCTTATGACGAGTCAAAAATCTACCACCGGTTCGGAATGCTGATTCCGCTGAGAAGAGAAGAACATAACTGGTCTAAGACATTATAGTATAAATAAAATGAGTCTTATTTGATTATATGCTTATTGCATGTATTGCTAAGGCATCTACGTATGTTTGCACGCGATGCTTTTAATAATGTCATGCAATGTTTCGTGACGTACAATATGTAATGTTACGTAACGGATGTCCCAGTTTAGCAAGATAATATGAATTACTGGAAAACATTTCTTCATGCATCGACTGAATAATATAAATTATTTAAAAAACTCCAACGTTGATCAAGGCACAGAGCTTATAAGATATACTTTATTGATTAACTTAGCCTGTTATACGAATATTTTAGGTCATCCTCCTCAGACGAAACCAGTAATAAGCTGATTTATGTTGAAAGTATTCAAACAATGTAATAGAGTCTAAAAAAATACGGTAAGAGAAAAGAAGAAGAGAACTTTTTTACGATTGCAACTACATATAAGCCGAAAACTATATCATTTTTAAGGTTCCGTAGTTATATTATTGGGATTAGGCTGCAGTAGAATACCATTACACCATAGATAAGTGACACTAATTTATTCCATTAATTTCACTAATTCCAGAATATTTTTATGTGTCTTTCTACAACAGCGTATTTGCCGTTAACCATTCTAGTGACGTCATTTTCAAATCTCCGTAGATTTGAAAATGACGTCACTAGAACGGTCGAATGTATGAATTGTCCGTACAATTCATACATTCGACATAAGAGACGGACAGAAACAATGGGAATACACTACGTGATTCGTACAAAATGTGTCCTCTTTGAATAATTGAACAACTTTCAGCACTCCAATTTGTTACTCGGTAGTTGTGATTTAAAGCACGAAAACATTCTTGACATATCTGTCGTAAGGAAATGTACCTATAAAAATACTATGTGTATTAATCATAAGGGTGCGTACAGATTCGAGGAATGCGCCTGGTTGTGAGTTGCACGCGTTTGTTGCATGAGTAGTCAAAAAGCAAAACAATCTGTCCGCATGCCGCTCGTGTACCGTCCGCGCGCAATTTATTCGCCACGTGAAAACTGCGTTAGTGTTGTCTGCATGCAGCGTGCGTGCTTGATACCTCACGCCAGCCGTCACCCACATCTTATGCGAGCCTTATATGAGTTGTAGGTAATTATAGCGGTGCACGAAACAGTTGCAGTAATCGCACGCGTACAGCGCACGTGCAGCACGTGTGTTGCGCATTCGTCAGATGTGTATTGTGTATGCAGTACGCACCCTAAGATTTTAGTCTTATTTCATGGTATAGCAATATTCGTGACATAACAATAAATATATATTTTCTTTTGAGGAATTTACGTGGTAAATGTTCAGAAATATCAACGTAACAAAGGTCGTCCCATTATTATTTTGATTAGATCTAAAGAAGTGCTGTGATTTAATTGGAAGCTACTTGACTTGGCAACATTATCTATTATAATTCCTAAGCACTTCCAAGAATTTTGTTTTGTAAGAAATTGTACAGATATTTAAAACAGACATTTAATTTAGAATAAATTGTTATCATCCCATATTTATTTAAAAGGAAAAAGGCTAGATTAGACTAGCTTGAAGCCTTCGACTTCGTCCGCATGGAGTTAAATTTTTATTTCTGCTTGAATCCCTTAGTGTTTCCGGGATAAAAAGTTTTAATGACAAAGTCTGTAGTTTGACTGAAAATGCTTTCAAAATGACAATATACCATATCGTGGAGATCATATCGTTTGAGTTCTTGGCAACACTCCCCGAATTTTGCCCCTTGGCCTATTTTTCACGACTTTATCGCAACTGAAAATTTTCGTAGAGGCAATTTGCATGCACGCTAACGATTTTTTAACTAATTTTCTTATATGGGTAATTCTACGATAAGAGGTTATAAGTCCATAGAGAATACGGCCACGGAGAAAAGTAGTTATTTTTTCATTAAACACTTATATTATGATTTTTGTCCTATTTATTTATCTTTTCACGTAAGGGCAAGTCACTTTATGCATATTTTATTAAAAAATCAAAAAAGTAAAAAAAGTCAAAAAATTCAAAAAATTCAAAAAATTCAAAAAAAGTCAAAAAATACTTTTTTGACATTTTTGACGGTTTTTGACTTTTTGACTTTTTTTTTACTTTTTTTGACTTTTTTGACTTTTTTTGACTTTTTTGACTTTGTTGACTTTGTTGACTTTTTTGACTTTGTTTGTTTGCACTAACCTTATCTCCCCTGGTCAACAAGTTTCTCTCCTGACATTTATCTTACCAGGTGAAATATGGCAGGTGAGAGACGTTTTCATGATAAATTGTATTGTTTTAATTGACATAAGAAGTTTTTCGGTACATTATGTATCACACTTTCACTAGTCCATCATTATTAAATTAGACCAGTAAATGCAAATAAATTGAATGAATAATATAACTTTTATGACTTGCCAGGTGAGAGACACAATGACCTCGCGAAACGACTACTTCGAATCAACGGTCGCAACAACTAACAAATGACGGCGCTCTTAACGGCTCACTTTACACACATTACTAACTTCACGTCGGTAGATGACTTTGAGCACTTTTTGGAATATGGCCGTTTTATATTTGTGTTTGTAGTAGCGGAATGAAATTTTCTAGAGTAGATACCCAAAAACAGTGGGACAAAAGTAAAGTTTAAAATATATTGCAAATAAATAAATATTTTTCTATTTTTCCTTAACAATACTTAAATACATTTATTGAAATTTGTGTTTAACATACTTTAGTTTAATAACTGATACAAAAAAAGTATTTATCGTTTCAAATTAAACTGAAACCGTCAGAGGGACAGGCCAGGTTACAGACTTTTTTAGACTTTATAAGGAATTTCAGAAAAATATACTTTAATTAGGCATTGAATCGTGACGTTATTTAATAAAGTACATTTAGGTGATGTGTTTCATTGCAAAAAATAACAACATATAGAGTAAAATTTTTATTTTAAACTGATTGCCGCACAAGTTACCTCTTATCGTAGAACTACCCATATACCTAACGATGTGTTAGTAACGAGCTTTTGACAATAGAAGCAAGCTAAAATTCATTTGAAAAGATACTTAGCATACATTATGACTAATTTTGTCTTATGCAGTCTCTATACTATATTATAGTTGGTATTTGGTCTAGTGGTTAGCAAGTTGACTGCGGTTGACGAGGTCCAAGGTTCGATTCCTGGGTCGTACTAAAATATGTACCTATTGGGTTTTTCCGTCAAAATTAAATAAAATCCTCAATACTAGCCCTGAGTTAGGGTAGTAGGCGGTGTTTTACGCCCTCGGAGAGCACGTAAAGCCGTCGGTCTTGCTCTGGTCGTGTCGGAATGTCCGTCCCATCGGACTATAAGAGTGAGGGAATAAAGTGTTCACCTGTGTTTGCGCACATACCTGTGTGCTATAATATATCCCGCGCAGATGGCCAATCAGTGAAAATTGGTTGACATAGGCTACTTTTTATTCCAGAAAAACGAAGGATTCCCGCAGGATTTTTAAAAATTCAACTCCATGGCAAAATCTACTTTCAGAATATTACCTAATAGGTGAATTGGATTATATGTAGGTATATTGGACTAGCTGATACCCGCGACTTCGTACGCGTAGATTGAGTTTTTTTGGAGTCCCGCGGGAACTTTCTTATTTTCCGAGATTAAGCCTATGTCCTATTCCAGACTATAATCTATCTCTATGCCGAATTTCAGCCAAATCGGTTCAGTTGTTGCGGCGTGATGGAGTAACAAACATCCATACATCCAATCCAAACTTTCGTATTTATAATGTTATACATAAACTATAAATAGGAAAATAGGATTACAAATGAATTATAATCCCATTTCTACCTTCCAAAGATTTTCCTCACAAAACAACCTATACGAAAACTAGTCAAAACGAGTGCTATTTTCTTGAAACATCCCTAAGGATCCGCGTCATTTGTCCGACGTGTTTGTTTTGGGCTCTTATTTATCTTGTCTCGGCCTATTTAATGACCAAACTAGTGAAATATGGTTGGCACTTAAGCGGGGCATTGAAGTATTCGGTTACAATAGATCTGGTAGAACAAGCACATTTTGTCTGAAGCAGTTTCGCTCGTGATGTATGGCTAGCTACGAGAATAAGTAATGGAAAACTACGTTTGTGATTTCGGAATGTGAGATTTGGTATTCAAGCACTTTTCTTTTTCTATGTCATGACATCCCTACTAATGTCATTGACTAGACTAAGTGTGTGTCTTTATACATTTGAATACCAGAAATAAAAAAGGCTCTAAGTACCAAAACAAAAAAGAGCAGAATTTGTGTTTCAAATAATTAATAAATCATTTAAACATATTTCTTTTATTTTAAACTTCACATGGTTATTATTACAATTAAATTCTTTACAACGCTAGACGTTTAGTTCTTATTTTAGGTTATTGGCGAGGAAACATACTAAATAATAAAGTAATAAAAACCGAAACGAAATTTTTGGCACTTAGACCCTTTTTTATTTCTAGTATTCATTTTATCTCTCTACATATTTACTTACTTTTTAGTACTTTAAAATATTCAAATTCTTATTTCATGTAGGCCAACTTTTGGCTCTTAGGAAAAGTCGAGAGTCTACCACCGCCGGTTCAGAATGCTAATTCTGCTGAGAAGAGCCGGCAAGAAACTCAGCAGTTGCTCTTTTCAAAACAAAAAATGTTACAATATGTAGCTTATCTATCTTGTGGACGGCTGAAGTAAAGCAGATTGGTTCCAAGCAACTTTGTAATTAAGGAATTCATTAACTGTGGAATAACTTCTACTTATTAAATGTGTTTTTACACATTGTTTAAATTTATGTAATGGTAAATCTAGCAATTCTTTCGCAATCAAGTTATTGGCTAAATTGAACTTTTCAAGTTTCAACCCATTTGAGCCTATATTGAGGCTGCTACATAATGTTTTTATCTTTATAATTGTTTTTCATCCAAGATTCCACCTTTCCCCAAGCTCATTCAAGAAACTACAACAAAGGCTCAAGAACTTGGAAACTGTTGGTACAACTTCAAGAGTCTAAATGTCTGTAAGTGCCCGTTCTAACAAAACGAATAGAGTAAAATTGCTTTGTGAATTTGGCACTAGAAGTCAGATACAAACACTTTAAAAGTACCTATAGAATAGAGTAAATTGGGAAAACTATTCCCCTTCATTCTCTACTATTTACAAATGTTACACAATATTTAAACAAGAAAAAAGGGTAAAAACTGTAACTCAACTAGGCAAAATTGGATGTAACATCAGTTATATTGATTTTGTTCGTATAAAATGTAGCATTTGTCCTTTGTCATCCGGACCATAAATAATAATCAAAAATCAATTGATACCTCATTCACTAATGCTGAAATCTATAGAGCATGCTCTAAGTACTTGTGCGGGACGATTAAAACTTTCGTGAAAATAGTGTAATGTTTATGAAATACAATGAAAAATAGTTAGCAAACAGTGTGTTATGTGTACAGTGAATAGTTTAATAGAATGATTAGTTTTTATTATACTTTATTGTAAATAATTTAATAGACACATAGTCGTTAAACTGTAATCGTAAATAAGAAATATTGCGTGAAAGAGCAAGCTACGCCTACTCTCTTCTTTAGCTAAAATAATGGTAATAATGAGTGAAAGACGCGGCTATACTCGTCGTTTATTAAATAATAATAGCCGATTTGTAATTGGTTTAAACAACGCTCTCTGATTGGCCGGCGAAATGCGCCAATCAGAGGGCTTACATTTTTGAGGCATTTTTTGTATAAATATCGAGCCAAAATCGTATGCCGACACAAGAGAGCTCGGCTGCCGTCGAGAGCAGACGTGTGCTCCGGCGCTCGGGCCCCTAGGAGTTTTCGCTTTATTCGGTGATCTGCCTTCCGAAACTTCTGCGTCCACGGTGGTGTTGGGTCAACACGACACCCCCTCCGGCTTAGGCTCCCGGTCTGCCACCAGCGGCAAGCCCCGGGGACCAGGTCGGCGGGGTGCTGGCGTGCCAGCACCTTCGTTGGGCCGCGCCCAGGCAGCCTCGCCCCGCGCTCCGCTACCGCCCGCTACCGCCCGCCCCTCTCGCGCGCCCGCGTCATCGCGCGCCCGCACTCCCCGCGCCCGCGCCCGCGCCCGCGCATCTCGCGCCCGCGCACCCCGCGCACCTCGCGCCCCTTGCGCACCCGCCATGTCGTTTCCGATTTCTTCGCCGCAGATTATGCGGCGTGCGACCCGACCCCGTCCCCTACGTCGTAGGGTTTTCGTGCGGTCAAAGGCGGTGCTCGAGGCCGGCCTGGACGCTTTTATAGCGGCCGGCCAGGTCACTCGTGCCGTCCTACCTGCCAGACTGCCCCAAGCGGGGCCCTCGACGGGAGCAGGCGAAGAGTCTTTCGTCGCGAGCCCGCTGACGCTCTCGCCCGCCCCGTCTTCGGATACCACTGACCCGCCTCTGCCCAGGCGCACGCCAGCGCCTACCACCAGCCGCGCGCCAACACCAGCTGCGCGCTCCGTGACACCCGCTGCGCCGAAACGCGCCGCAATTACGCCTCCGCCGCGTGTCTCACCGCGTACACCGCGCTTCACTACGCCGCCTCCGCCCATCGCCGTTGGACGCTTCCCTTCCCCGCCGAAGGTTAGAGGACCGGCTGCCTTTTTGCCGAATATGCCGACACTCTCGCCTGTCTCCCCTATGGAGACCGCGACGACGAGTCCGACATACTCGGCCGCAGCCGCGTCCAAAAAGAAGCCCACGGCGGGCGGAACCCCCGCTACCACTGCTACTACGACCGCCGCCGCTGCTGGCCCCGCCACTGCCCGCGCTGCCGCCGCCGCCCCCGCTGCTGCCGCTGCCGCCACCGCCGCTGCCGCCGCCACCGCAACCGCCACCGCCACGTCCACCAAAACGACCAGCCGCTACCCGCCGCTGGTCGTCGAGGTGCTCCCGGACTGGCCTTTCCACTTCCGAGAGCTCAAAAAGGCTCTCGGACACGCACCCAACGGACGCCCGTTTGGCAAGGGCGTCCGCTTCATGCCGAAGTCAGACCAGGAGTTCCGCGCCATCCAGCGCTATCTTACGCAGCTGGAGAGTAGTGCGCGGATCTCCTGGTTTTGCTATTCGCTGCCCGCCGACCGGAGCGTGAAGGTGGCGATCCGCGGCCTGCCGGCTAACACCGAGCCGGCATTAGTGGAGCGAGAGCTGCGCGAGCTCGGGTACGTCCCGGAGCACGTGCGAGCGATCCCCGCTCGCCCGGGCAGACCGGGATGCCTCATGTTCGCGCAGCTGCAGCGGACACCGGACCTCATACCGGGCATATACGAGGTGCACGAGCTCCTCTGTATGCCCGGTGTTACCATCGAGGCATGGCGCGGCCGCAAAGGCCCTGCGCAGTGCCATCGGTGCCAGCAGTTCCGGCACTCTTCCCACAACTGCCACCGGCCCATAGCCTGTGTGCGGTGTGGGGAGTCTCACCCGGCCCGGGAGTGCCAGCGTCCCCGGGAGGAACCGCCGACGTGCGCCAACTGTGGCGGCGCGCACACGGCCAACAACGCCAACTGCCCGGTGTTCCGCAAGGAATTGCGCAACCGCCGGGCAGGCACCACCGCGCGCACCGCTGCACCAGCGCGCGCGCGCTCCACCACCGCCCACGCATCGGAGGCCGATGCGCCCGGGTCGCTCATGGCTGACGCCAACCAGCCACAGCGCCCGGGCAAACGCCGCCGCAAGCGTGGCAAGCGCGCGCAAGCGCGTCGCCCCGCTGCGCCCCCCACCTCCTCGGCTGCGCCGCCCGCTGCACCAAAGCCTCCCCGCGGACCGCTGGACCCCAGACTGACCAACGTCATCAGCACCCTTAACAAGGTGCTGGTGGCCATCCAGGAGCAGCGTGATCCCATTCCGCTGATCCTGGATTGCATCGCGGAGCTCTGCACAACCCGTGCATGAGCCCGCCCTACCCGGACACGACCGCTTCCTCGCCGCTGGCTGATGGGCGCTCGCCGGTACACCACCGGTGGGCTCGACCTCGCTGAGCGGCGGGTGTAAGCACACCCTGGACTTACCACCCTGCTGCAGGTTGCAGATCGCCCGCGACTTCACGCGGGCTTGATCGCACGGCAGCAGGACACACCCGGAGTCGACATTTCCCCCGGACGTGACACCGCGGACCGATCCGGTCCAACCCAGTGCCCCGCCTGTCGTTGCAGGCGGCGCTGGATTCCACCGAAAGGGGCCATTGCCCCGAGCGGTTACCCCGAGGCCCGTGAGGGCCTGCGTGGAAGACTCTCGACGATCGACGATCGATGCCGACACAGTTCTCACCGGCAAGCGGTAGCGGCAATAGCTACCTAATAAAGAAGAAGAAATCTTCAGAGGAGTTTTTCTGCTACACCCGACCAACCCAGCATAGTGAATGTACAGAAGCGTACAGTACTAATGTTTCAGCACTTGAGTGTTTACGGGTCTCTAGTGTTAGCGATATATTGAAATAGTAAAGATATACAACTTTAATGTCGGTATTGAAGGTAGTTTGATAAGACTAGTTGTAGGTAGTTTGACTTTGTTGACGTCGTAGCGTCCGTCTGGCGCCGCGTGTCGTTAGTATAAATACAGCGCTTTGGACGTTATTAATTCAGTCTCTTTCAGAGACTCATACGGCTATTGGATGCTCCCGCGTCTAGGTCGTAATATTTGATTAAGGGATTGTGATAGCAATCACGCCCTAATCGAATATATATTACCCGTAGGTTTAGATGAGTGTAATTAATTAAATAATACTTTGATATGTTTGATAGTTACCCTCACGTTCTGATGGTGGTTTGTCTGACGTGTTGTGGTATAATAGGTTAGATGTGAGGACAGGGGCCGTTATAGGGGTGGTTGGAGACGGCTTTAGGTAGGGTTTTTTTGTTTTGTTGTAGTTTATATCAGAAGTGGGATGGCCGCGTTCACAGTTCAATTATTATTGCCCACATTAAATTTTTGTCAGTTTAAAATCAGTCAAATTAAAACGTGAGAAATTGCTTATTTGGATCATTAGATAAAGTCAGGTTAGACCGAGCAGTGTTAAAAAAAAAAAAAAAGAGAAAAGGGTTGATGAGAAATATTGCATCATGGACATTGACATTTTGTGTTGCACAGTTTAAGTAATGAATAAATGAATTTGAATGAAGAACGTCACATTGGATTGCGAGCGCCCGAGCTTGAGAACGAACACTTAAGTGAGCTAAATGTTCTTTAAGTGCAAGTGGTTTTCAATATGACACATCTGTCTCCTAAGTTTGGCAAGTTCCCTTAGGTGGGATGGTCATGTTGAATGAGTTCCGGGGTCGCATGATGGACAGTTTTCACCAACTTTCAACGATGACACATCTGTCTCCTAAGTTTGGCTAGTTCCCTTGGGTGGGATGGTCATGTTGATTGAATTCTGGGGTCGCATGATGAAATATTCCGATGAGTGTAGAATGATTGATGAGACTCGTGTGGTGCCCGGGGCGGTCACCATGTAGGATGGCCGTGTTAGCGATATATTGAAATAGTAAAGATATACAACTTTAATGTCGGTATTGAAGGTAGTTTGATAAGACTAGTTGTAGGTAGTTTGACTTTGTTGACGTCGTAGCGTCCGTCTGGCGCCGCGTGTCGTTAGTATAAATACAGCGCTTTGGACGTTATTAATTCAGTCTCTTTCAGAGACTCATACGGCTATTGGATGCTCCCGCGTCTAGGTCGTAATATTTGATTAAGGGATTGTGATAGCAATCACGCCCTAATCGAATATATATTACCCGTAGGTTTAGATGAGTGTAATTAATTAAATAATACTTTGATATGTTTGATAGTTACCCTCACGTTCTGATGGTGGTTTGTCTGACGTGTTGTGGTATAATAGGTTAGATGTGAGGACAGGGGCCGTTATAGGGGTGGTTGGAGACGGCTTTAGGTAGGGTTTTTTTGTTTTGTTGTAGTTTATACTAGTAGGGTTAAACCCAGGGTAACAATAAATATTATTTCTGGTCAAACCGCATTTAGGGTAAATTTACAAAAAAAAACCCGCTGTGTAGAACGTGAGCGCAAGGATAGGCGTACAGACAGATTGATAAAGTCAGGTCATAAAAACGGAAAACACCTTATGTTCCGTGGGACCAATGAAAACTAATACAGTAAACATAAGCGACAGTTATTTATAGAGAAATAGTAAGTTACATACAAAGATAAACATTTATAAGATAAAGTAACATACTTTATTTCTGCCGTAAAAATCTGAATTTACTATACCGACTTTATCTCCTCGTAGAGCCTAAAAAGTGTTTTTATTCATCCATAAACCCAGACCTCGGCGTAAACATATTGGGATTTGGGAATACGTAGATGAATTAAATAGATACTAACATATTAATGTTCATTTATAAAATAAATACTTCTTAAGTCAATTATGTATGGAAGCATGTACATTTGTACAAGGTTAAGTCAAAGTCAGAAGAATATTTTTAGGTTTCTCTCCAAGAAACAAACACACTTTCGCAGCACTGGTAAAATTAATAGAAATGGAAAAGTTTATTTCTTTGTTGGTGTATTAGTGCCAATTTCACTGTTGTTGAATTTCGTTTAATCAATGAATGGTGTTTTTATAGTTTTTGTATTGAAAATGCTAAAATATCAACACTCGGAAAAGATTAATTTTTCATTGGTAACCGACCCTCAGTTGTAACTTCAATGTAATATGTTGTTCAATGTGAGTTGTATATTCAATGATAAGCCAGACCTGTGAATTGTGATTTAGTTTTTGTATTAATCCCATGGTAAGAACTCATGGTAAACTCTTGATTATCCGCAATAATATTCCGCCTGCTTGTGAAAGTCCGGTCAAAATCAGTTTAGCCATACTGAAGATTAGCTTTCACAAACACTTGTTGGAAGTTGACGCCTTCTTCAACAGATAGAAAAAAAAATCAGTCAAGTGCGAGTCGGATCCGCACAAGAAATCGACGAGCAAAAACAAAAATTTCATCATCATCAAAAGTTTATTGTACGTCTATAATTTTTAACTTTTTTTTCTTATTTGTTGTTATAGTGGCAACAGAAATACACATTCTGTGAAAACTTAAAGTGTTTGTTTATTACGGTTTATGAGATACAGCCCGCTAGGAGACAGACCGACGGACCGATGGGTGCACGAACTGACACATACCTAGTTCATAACACGCAGTTATTACGAAATCTCAGAGAGACAATTTTAGATATTCACACTCTGAGTGTTGTTAATTCACACCCGTATTTGAGTTAATGAAACGGTACATTGATAATAATATATTATGTATTTAGTAGATACTTTGGCAACGTTTCTAAGTTGAATTATCTGTACAATGAACTTCTATTGTTACAGTTGTCAGTGTTGATCTTTGTAAGCGTACTTCCAGAATGGTCTAAGGGCAATTACTGACGAACTTAAAACAAAACCTACGAGGGTCTCTAACATGCTCTAGTCTCAACCTTCAAATTTTCATATTATTATCACCATCTCACACAAAGACTTGTCCTGACAGACTGACTGATCTATCAAAGCACAGCACAAACCACTGAATGGATCGGGCTGAAACTTGGCATACATAATATAGTTATTATGACATAGGCATCCGTCAAGAAATTATTTTAAGCTATTGCATAGCTTCTATCGCGGGCCAGCGTGGAGACCGAATCCAGAAATTCCGTAACGAAAATAACCTGACACGGGACTCCTCTGCGGTGAGCCGCTAGATGGCGTTGATAAAAAATGCTATGCAATAGCTTTACCGCGGCAGTCCCCGAGTGCCACACGTCTTTTTTTGAAAATTCTACACCTAAGGGGATAATTGAAAGTATGAACATCGAACCTAACGTAAGCGAAGCCACGGGCATAATTAGCCTAAGTATATATTGGAACTATTAACGGTGATAATTATGATTCATAAACAAGTTTGATAATTCAAAATAATTTTCCATCGGCTTTACCAAAACTTTGAATATGAAATTCTTATTACAAAGATTTCTTAAATAATATTCGAAAAGATGTTTCTTTTCCCAGATGTCTGTAGCAAATGGGACCTTTATTTTGTACGATCTAACAAAGGTACATAATATTAAAATTTTCCTTTCTTTAATCCGCCTCCAAGGGTCACCTAGATCTTACAATTTGTCTGGAGTACCTAATTTGGGTAAAATAAGTATTCAGGCATGTCTTATCTTTAAGAATTCATCTATGTGTTTTGTTGAAGAAAAATTAAAAAGCTAAAATATATATTTTACACTGTTACATTGTGCTCATTTTTATCTCAAAAGATATTATTTTTGGGGATCTAAAGGATACGACCATTGTGGTGGGTGAGCAACTTTTTATCTCTACGGCCGATTTCACAAACTTAAAAAAAAAAAACAAAAAATCAAAAACCCGACTGTGTAGATAAATACTGTAAAGGAAAAAACAAGTCTAGTAATCAGAATACTGTTAAACCATTGGGACCCATTATTAAGATTTGAACCGATCTAGATTTTTAATCCAAGTCCAGCAGTGCGAAGCCGTATCGAGTCAACAAGACGGACATATTTAGATAATAATGACGTAATAAAACGGAACTCTTATCCCTAAAAATTGCATTGCCTACTCGAACATAAAGGCAGTATTGTTTCGCATCTTGGCAACTATCTCCAAATTTTGGTAGTTGCCCTATTTTTGGACGCTTTATCACGTTTTAAAATTTTTATTTCTGGCAAAAAGGCAATTTGTTCGCTTGCTAACGAATTTTTAATTTTTCTCCCATTCTTGCAAAACTAGTTATTAAGAGATTTTCATTATCTAAATGTATAGAACATAATGTTTTAAAGTGAGTTTAATGAAGATCGTTTAATAATGACTTTTATCTAAATTTATACAGAAATGGAAATTATTGTACTAACGAAAACCATTCCTAATCCTTATTAGGGCCAATTTTACAATAAGTTTTCTGAGCGTAAAGATACTCGTATTTTGGCAGATTTTTCAATATAATAAATTCATTAATTAACTCTAAGATATTATTGTAAACTTCGTGTAGCAATAAAGAATTTTCTATTCTATTCTATAATAATGTAGCTCGACGTTGGTGAAATCGGCACTAAACAGATTAAAGTTAATCTTTTTACTAACTTTACTACACTTAACATGTAAAAAATTAATTTTATTAAAATAGCAAGAGCCGGAAAAGTTACTCTGGAAACCAAAATGATTCATATGTAGGTAGGTTTAATAGAACGTTATTCCAATAAAACGCCATCTATAGTACGTCAAGTTTTATAAATGGGCTACACCAGAAAACTCGCTTCATTGTCCCATATACCTTCATTACACGGCTCTAGGGGCTGGATAGAAAAACTTCGTTGGAAAAGGTTGGATTGATCACACTTCATTCTGGGGTTGGGGGTCGCACTTTCGACTAAATAAACGAGTATATACTATAGAGGTAATATTTTGTTGAATATATTTTAGAGAAGCAAATGAATATTTAGTTAGTGTACGTATAAGTTATACTTGATAAGAAATACACAGTTAATATTTAAGTTTAAATTGTAGCCTTTAATAATTTAAATACTATTATAATACTTATCTCATATATATTTATATAGTATGTAGAGCTAACGTAGGTTATAATTTTTTTAGGAAAATGAAAATTCAAATTTATTTATGCATTTAAGCAGTTTTGATTCAAATCATTTTAGAATGTTGTAGGTTACGTCATACTTATGTAATACAGATTAATTACCAGTGCTCCTACAAACTCGACGTAGAAGCACAGTGCAGTGCCATTAATTATAAATAAGTATCATAATATAATAAATTTAAAGCGTAATATATTGTTTTGTTTTAGCATGAAATTAACGAACTTCTACAAAACAATATACATTTTGTAGTGTAATTAGTACATATTGCAACTTTTCATCACTGTACCGCAATCAATAATAATTATTTATCATTTATGATAATTTACTAATCAAACATGATATCAAGTTCATGTAAATAATCCCTTAAATTCCTATTATCCTTACTGATATTATAAACACGCATTTTCGATCGCGGTGATTTTTGCATGGGTATAATTAATTGAGTATCTGTAGAGCGGTATAAGCTAACTATTATATTACTAGCTTTTGACCGTGGCTTCGCTCGTTGGGTTCAATTTTCATACAAATTTCTAAGGATATTTTACCCTGCATGTTATAGTTAACATAATATAGTTAGTTATGTTAGTGCTATAACATGCAGCTAACTTGCAACGGTTAAGTTTGCAGCTTCTTGAACTGTACCTAGTAAACTTGCTCAATAACTGCCCACATATTCTACTTTCTCTCTCTTGCGGCCTCCCTGGCGCAGTAGTGAGCGCTGTGGTCTTAAAACTAGGAGGTCTCGGGTTCGATTCCCGGCGGGGTTCATTTGGGAATTTATAATTTCTGAATTATCTCTGGTCTGGTCTGGTGGGAGGTTTTGGCCGTGGCTAGTGACGACCCTACCGTCAAAGACGTGCCGCCAAGTGATTTAGCGTCCCAGCACGATGGCGTATAGAAACCGATTCAAGTTATGGGTTAAATGTTCACTGCCATACCCCTTCCAAGTTAACCCGCTAACATCTTAGACTGCATCATCACTTATCATCAGGTGAGATCACAGTCAAGGGCTATTTTGTCATGGATAAAAAAAAAAAGTTCTCACTCGCTCATAGATAGGTACGCACTGTTTAGCCAAATTAATTCCATCAAATAATTCTTTTTATTTTTGTGAGTAATTTAAACATCATCCGTTAAAAAGCATTCCTTTCAGTAGCTTACAAAATTTATTTGAAATTGCCAATTGAAGCATGTCTCTTACAAAGCGTATCCCGTTGATTAAATATGGGGAACGAAATTCACGAATACCCTCAAAGGAAGCAGATGAAATCACTTGTGCATACTTAACGCCATGATTCCGCCTTTTGGAGGTAGACGCTACACGAATGCGTTTCCATTGTATCAAGTACATTAATTACTATCGTGTTAAAAGTTTTCATCATTCATTCATTCATTCAAACATCTCAATCCATCACCAGCCCACTACTTAGCACAGATCTCCTCTCGAATTCAAAGTTTTCAAAATACTAATTATTGGATAGAATCAGGCATTACTTTTCGGAAGTTCATGATTAGCAACAAAAGGTTAGAATTATTTTGCTATAATCCGCCAACAAAAAAAACTGTATGGTCAAACATGCAGTTAAAAGCTAAGCACCGCTTACCTTCCCGACCAAGCAAAAAAGCCAAGTTCCCAAGCAAGCAATGCCACCACCAACCACATGGACCACCACACACAAAGTAGAACTAAACCCGTGCCTAGGAGAGCACGTAAAGCTGTAGGTCCTGCGCCTGATCCTCTCCGGTCGTGTCGGATTTCCGTCCCATCGAACTATGAAAGTAAGGGAATAGATTTGTGCAATATAATATCTCCCGCGCAGATGGCTAATCTCTGTGGAGATAATTGCTAGAGGTTAAAACATTACTTACCATTTTATACTTCTTCGTATGATTTGTTGTTCTTTGTTATGCTTGTTACTTATTTAACCTTTAAAAATCGCCTCCGTTTTTAACCGACTTCCAAAAAGGAGGAGGTTATCAATTCGACCGGTATCTTTTTTTTTTTTTCTATGTATGTCCACCGATTACTCCGAGGTTTCTGAACCGATTCACGAGATTTTTTTTTTAATCGACAGAGAAAACTCGCGAAATGGTCCCATAAAAATTTTTACCTTCAACTCCTCAAGCCTGATGCTGCAGGGGTATTTCCTTCCTAAATTATGGGACTTTAGGAAACGTCGTTTACGAATTGATATGCTTGGTCTAAGCATATACTAGATCACAGAGCTCCAGGTCCTACTCTTTAATCCTGATGCTGCAGGGTACTGCCCACCCAAAATTGTAGGGATGTAGGAACTGCTAATCATGAATTGTTATTGTATGTAATAAGCATTTACTACTCCATTAAAGTCTAGGTTCTAGCTCCTCAATCCTGATGCTGCAGGGTACTGCCCACTTAAACTGTGAGGATTTAGGAACTTTCGCTTGCGAATTGATATTGTTAGTATCAAACATATTCTACATCGTGGAATTCAAGGTCCTCGCTCTTGAATACTGATGCTGCAGGGGTACTGCCCACTTAAACTGTGAGGATTTAGGAACTTTCGCTTGCGAATTAATATTATTAGTATCAAGCATATTCTACATCGTGGAATGCAAGGTCCTCGCTCTTCAATACTGATGCTGCAGGGGTACTGCTTACCTAAACTGTGAGGATTTAGGAACTGTCGTTTACGAATTGATATTGTTGGTACCAAGCATTTACTACATCATAATGCTCAAGGTTCTAGCTCCTTAATCCTGATGCTGCAGAGTTGGAGGAATTACGAACTGACGCTTTTGAATTGATATTGTTGGTACCAACCATGGACTACATCATGGAGCTCCTAGTCCTAGCTCTTGTGTATTGTTAATAAGTACTGTAGGTACCAAGTGTAGAACTACATTAGTACCGTAGCGTTGGAGGGAGGGGAGAGCAGGAACAAGCTACACTAAAAAGCTTAAAATAAAAATTCTTTTCAAAAAACCGACTTCAAACGCCACTACAAAGTATAAAAATAATTTTATTTTGTACTCGTTTGTTGAAGTCGGGCGGGCTTAACTAGAAACGATGAAATCGATGCGCGACGCTTATCTTATGGTGACATATAAGAGACACGTTTATTGAAATCAGGCGAGCATCGCGTATCGGTTTCATCGTTTCTATTTAAGCCGCCCGACTTCAACAAACGAGTACAAAATAAAATTATTTTTATACTTTGTAGTGGCGTTTGAAGTCGGTTTTTTGAAAAGAATTTTTATTGTTAATAAATTATTATAATTTTTCCATTCATTCTTCATTGTTTCATCCTTTCATTAATTCATTCACTAACGACAAACTTCGTCTTCGTCAAAGACGTGCCGCCATGCGATTTAGCGTTCGGGCACGATGGCGTGTAGAAACCGATAAGGGGTATGGGTTGAATGTATACTGCAATACCCCTTCCAAGTTAGCCCGCTAACATCTAAGACTGCATCGTCACTTACCATCAGGTGACATCGTAGACAGGGACTATCTTGTCATGAAATAAAAAAAATTAAAAAAACTATCAAAAAGATATTGCAAGAATGAAAATTGAAGTCCTTACTTCGAAATAACTCAAGCGTACCTATTATTCAATAAAGAAGTCAACCCATACCAAAAGTTCTAAATGGAATACTTATTTAATTTAACTTTATTTCTGAGTTTGGATTTGAATATCACTACGGAGAATCCAATCCAATTATATGTAAGATCCACCAAAAGAAACGGAGAAGGAAACACAGATTTCCGAATTACCATGCAAATGTACAATTTGTAACATTGTCAGAAACATTTGCGAGTTACATGTTCACATACATATATGATACATGTGTCTTAAAAATAACTTCCAAGCCAGTTGTACCATAGCATAGATGAGTAAAAATCATTTTAAGTTACTAGATTTTGCCCGCGACTTCGTTCACGTGAGTAAACAACCCCGAGCGAAACCTTTCCGGGATTAAAAAGTAGCCTAAATTTATTTAACGCGTATTTTTACATGTCGTTACTAATTAATGCGATTTATATCCAAATTGCAGACAAAAAATCTGTCCCAGGCCTATAAAAGCGTCTGGACGCATTATTCATAGACAAGGACAATTCCAGTGAAACCCGCTTTCGAAAAAAAAAAACTACATTAAATCGGTCCATCCGTCAGTTTAAGCTCTGCGATGTCTCACACAGACAGATAAAGCGGTCACACTTATAACACCCCTCTTTTCCTTCAGGGGTTAGTGAAATAAAATTTTAAGAGTTTCAGAACGTTTCGCTAGGAAATGGAATTAGAAATACCAATTTACGGCGTTCTAAATTCAAAACAAAAAAACAACTTGAATTCACTGAGTAAGAAAAATTGACGTTTGTTCAGGTTTTTAGCAAAATAGGCACGCTTTTTGAGCTAGTGAAAAGGAAATTGCGCGATACACGTATTATCATAACCAAATCGCTTTCGTGCGAACATTGTCAGAAACATTCCTGTATAATATATCACTTGTTCACCTATATCATGCCTGGATGTTTACTGAAGACGACTTTCCATTACTAAGGCATCGGTCTTTTACGATATTGAAGTTATTCATATTGACGTATCTTGATTATATTCATAATAACTTATAAAGAAAAAAGTTCTTTTTCAAATGTCATTTCACACGTTATTGACTTTATGTTAGTGATAGCTTCGTTTTATACGCTATTACTTCTTCCAGTATATTTTTAAAAGATCACTTATCATAATTACGATAACAAAGGCACTCAAGGGAAAACAAAATCTTTATCTATCATCATTTATTGAGGAAGTTGTGAAAAAAAATGTAATTCGCCATTTTGTGGTGTCGGCCATCTTGGATTTGAAATTCAAGCCCGTTCATTTGATACTCATATAGAGGGTGTTGTGAAAAAATATGTAATCCGCCATTTTGTTTAAAATTTTTAATTTACGTGTCGTCTCGTTAAAGAAAGTCTCTGGTGATGATTGCTCTATGTAATATCGAGTTCTGAAGTAGCTGTTGCACAAGCCGATAATAAAAAACAATTATCTCTATCTTGAACAAAGTCCGTAACAAGTAGGTCAAAAATCTCTTTTAAGGTTAATCTGAGTGTAGCACGAGCGGTCATTGGGGGAATTGTTAACAAGTTTATACGATACAAATGTTAGCGAAACTCGTTTAAACCGCCATAACTGCTTTTTACCCCGGGAATTGGTAAACATTTGTTTAAAGTAGTTTAAAATGAAGCTAGATATTTTTTTTTTTAATAAAATGTGTATTATACAAGCGTTTAAAATACTTATCAATACGTCATAGTGTGAGAATGAAGAAGTTTTAACATCCAACTAAGAATTACGTGTGTAAACCTAGAATTTATCAAATAAGGTATAATATGCAAGCAAGTGTACCATCTCTTGATGGAGTGCATAGAACGACAAAACTCCTATAAAAAAAGAAAAAAAAAGACATAATTAATTACCTACTTTAGTTTCCGTTGGTATAAGCCAACTAACAGTCTGATATTATAACTGGGGTAACAATAACATTACAGAGGTAGGTACTCGTAGTAACAGATTTATAGGTTCGATACACACGTAAGCTAATCTCATTACAAACATAAAGTACTTAAAATACTAATAAGAACTTAACCCTGTTATTATTGTAGTTAACCTGTACTTCAGATTTTCAGTACATTGAAAATCGTTCTCATAGAACTCCTGAAAAATTACTTTTATTAATTCACAATAAGTAGGTATGTTTCGAATTGCTCTAATATAAGTTCCAATTTCAGGACTTAAGCTTTTTTCAGAGTGAGAACCTGCTACTAGTCAACTCTTAGACCTTTGCTGAGACCTTTGATGATGAAGCGAACCGGCGGTAGAGTCATGATGTGTCATAAGCGCTACAAGTTGGCCTACACGAAATAAATAATTTTAAGCTATCGCATAGCTTCTATCGCGGGCCAGCGTGGTGACTGAATCCAGTAATTCCGTAACGAAAATAACCTGACACGGGACTCCTCTACGGTAAGCCGCTAGATGGCGCATTTTTTATCAACGCCATCTAACGGTGAGCCGTTAGATGGCGTTGATAAAAAATGCTATGCAATAGCTTTACCGCGGCAGTCCCCGAGTGCCACACGTCTTTTTTTAATTTTTTTTTAATTTTTGAAGCCCAATTTCATCATCAAAGGTCTCTTCAAAGATCTATGACATTTAAGAAGTCTTTGAAATACATAATATTTGATTAGGTTTGATCTTCGCCGTGATAGGTTCTAGATAGATTCGGGTATGTATATTTAACAAAAGACTTTTAACATACAAATCCAATACAAATGTGCGAACGGTTCAGAGAATTTTAAAAAGGTTCGGTAAATCCAATCTTGTTCTCTGTGTCATATTAAAAGAGGTATTTGATCTACAGTGTGACACTAAATGTGACTTACTTTATAGGGATGTTGATTAATCTAGTCTCTTTTAAATAGGTCACCGAGATCGATCGTCGATGTTTACAAAAATACTTCTCTCATATATCAATTTTGGCTGACCCATTTCGTCAATAATTCAGCCAATTTACGGGTATTGTACATTGGCAGAAGAGAAAACTTTGTTTACTTCGTATTATATACTTAACAGTACACTTAGTTACAAAATCGTTCTGAAATTTATTTAATTTCTTGCATAAATACGCACTATACAAAACGGGTTTTTAGGGTTCCGTATTAAAACTATAAAGAACCCTTACAGTTTCGCCAAGTCGACAGTAGTGTATACAAGGAAGTTAAAAGGAAAACTATCACGAGTAAGTAGTCTTTACAAACCAGTTAACGAATATTAGTCGGGTAACTTTTAATAAAAGTAAAAATTTCATAGTAAATGACATAAATGCCATTAATACTAACTAGAAGCAGCGTTACTTCACGGAATTCTATGTTAATAAAATCAACCAAAATAATAAATTATATCAAGTATAACGACGTAGGATAACAATATAATATTTTAATCCCAGTAAAATATAGGCCCTAACCTTTAGGCGGATAAAAGCTAGTTTCAAATTACCAACCCTAAAACTACAGTGGTCTAATCTCACGTCAACAACCATTCGATATGAATTTGCACCTCAGTTGGTAATCCATTGTTTGGCGAACCCAAAACTTTTGACAGATAACAAATTGAAGCTTTAACAGCAAAAACAAAGCACCAGCCGCGCTCGGAATTTGCAAATGCTTACTGTTAGTCGGTTACTCTGATAAGGATTACGTATTTTTTGCTGCAGAAAGTTTGCTAATACATTTACGGGATTTGAATTTATACATAATAAGTAAGTAGGTATTTATTTTCAAAATAAATTATTTACTTATAAGTACCTGGCTTATATTATTTGTAAATTGTCAGAGGTACTTTATTATAGAATTAGTTTAGATTTTAGTCTATTTTAAGCTATTGCATAGTTTCTATCGTGGGCCTTGACCGTGGAGACCGAATCCAGAATTTCCGTAGCGAAAATAACCTGACACGGGACTCTTCTCACCGCTAGATGGCGTTGATAAAAAATGCTATGCAATAGCTTTACCGTGGCAGTCCCCGAGTGCCACACGTCTTTTTTTATGTTTAGATGTTATACGATGCACATAAAATAACAAATATTATTATTGTAGTTAGGTGTGACTTATTATCTAAATATATAAAAGGCAAAGGTGACTGACTGACTGACTGACTGACTGACTGACTGACTGACTGACTGACTGACTGATCTACGCACAGCTCTAACTACTGGACCGATCGAGCTGAAATTTGGCATACAGGTAGCTATTAAGACGTAGGCATCCGTTAAGAAAGAATTTTTTAAAATTTCAACCCCAAGAGGTTTAAATAGGGGTTTGAAAAATCGAACTTAACGTGGGCGAAGCCGCGGGAAAAAGCTAGTTTCATAATAATAAGCCTGATGGCCGTTTTCGCGTTCGTTTCCTAACTTTTACGGGCTACATAAGCTAAGTTAGGTGACGCTTTCTGTCAATTTCGTTTTCACGAAACTTTATGAATCCATTACCCGAATGACATCGGGTAAGGGATTGTATTTAGGGGCTACTTACGCAAAGAGACTCCTATTACTTAGGAGATGATTAAGATATGGTTGGTGAAAGCTTTTTTATAATAAATTATTGTACTTAAACAATTTTTTTTACTATATTTTAAGAATTATTGCGAGATAATAAAAAATCTTAACCACACGAGGCGAGGCGAGCTAGTCGAGTGCTGAGTTGATAAGTGAGCGATGACCTTAAGCTGCTTAAGTTGTTATCAGTAAAAAGCCCCGAAGCCACTAGTATACGGTGGCCCTTCGCTTTTGTTATAGCTTTTTATTCTAGGGCTATCATTCTTATAACATTAGTACCTTTAGTATTCCCTACGCGACGATATATTTTATCAAGTTCTCAAATCGTTTTCTCTACAATCTTAGAATAGCATTTCCATATTAATGTCTCGTGGGAGACTTTGGCCGTGGCTAGTTACCACCCTACCGTCAAGTGATTTAGCGTTCCGGCACGATGGCGTGTAGAACCGATTAGGGGTATGAGTATACTACCACATCCCTTCCAAGTTAGCCCGCTACCGTCTTAGACGGCATCGTCACTTACGATCGGGTGAGATTGCAGTCAAAGATTATCTTGTCATCAAATTAAAAAAAATCGTAAAATTTTAACAACGGTTTTATTTCTTTTGCAGGTAAATCTGGAGGTCTGTTTTATCACGGTGAATGGTTAGTAGAAATTATAAAATAAAATTTATTAAAAGAGTTTTTGTCCCTAACTCCAAGTGATTAGTCCAAATTTTACTGAAGTTAGGAAAATGAAGCGAGAATCTTTTGTTTTCCCGGAATATCTTATGTACATATTCGATGGCACTCTATAGATCTTTTACTATAGGTACACAAAATATGAAGTCTGTCCGTTGCTCCACCAATGCGTGATTAAAGTACAAAGTAACAAACACATTTTCTCACTTAGGGTCGATTTTACCAAAATTTGATATTTTGCCTGATTTTTAATACAAAAACTATCAGAACACCCAATTTATTCCTTGATTAAACGTCACTCGACTTTGATGAAATCAGCCCTAAGCTTGAGATCTATAGAACGTGCTTCGACTTAGTTCGGACTTAAGATAGCTCAAACTCAAGACAGAATTAAAACGAGACGTTTTAACACTGTCTTGAGTTCGAACAGAGTGAGAGTGCAGTTTATAGATTTCAGCCTTAGAATATTAGTATTTTAGATTGGGTAACTTTATTTATTCTTCCAATTCACCTAAGTTTATAATACTCAATAGGTAGGTCCCATTTCTTAACCGACTTCCAAAAAAGGTTCTCAATTCGTCGGAATCTTTTTTTTTATGTATGTACCCTGATTACTCGAAGATGCCCGGACCGATTTGGAAAATTCTTTGTTTTTTGAAAGAGAATACTTACCAGGTAGTCCCATTGTCATTTGGTGAGGATCTGATGATGGGATCCTGAATAAATCGAGGGAACTCATCAAATTCATCAAATTGTAGTGGCGTTTGAAGTCGGTTACGTAAAAAGAATTTTTACGTTTATATTATAACCTTTCTATGAAAGTTTAGATTACAATATCAAATCCCTTTGCTGATAACTGCGGAGTTTCAAATTTAGTCAGATCAATATGATCTGGGAATGGATCGGATAGAATGCAGCGAGTTATTTTCACATAAACTTTTCAGCAACGTCGCTCTCACTGTAAGCTTTGTTGAACAATAGCAACTTTTAATTAGAAGTCTACACTTATTCGCTATTATACAGGTTATTTTTTTAAGTGGTCAGTGAGGCTTTAGTTTTTGAAAATTTAGGCTACTTGATATCCAAGCATAATCGGCGATTTTGTTATAAGCAATTAATATCACTTGCTTTAAGGTTTTTAGCATCTTTATGTTCTAATGTTTGTTCTACTAATAGATCATTTTATGGGAAAAATAGTTAATGGTAAAGGAATCGTGAGTAAACCTGCATGCCTGAGAGTTCTCCATATAATGTTCTCAAAAGTGTTTAAAGTTTGCCGATCCAGACTATTATTTATCTATATAAATAACAGTCTTTAAGTAGTATAGTAATGTATCTCTAAGTAGTATAATAGTCTAAGTAGTAAGTAGTATATAATTTTTCATTTCATTTATCTATGAATATATAAATAATAGAAAACATTATGATGTCATCCGTAAACACAATACTTTAATTATTTATTGTTTGGTACAGTGCTCGGAGCCTTCGATATGAGTTTGATACACTAAGCGCACTGCGGGACTTTCACATTTCTGCGAACATTACGTTGAGCTAGATTTATTTGTATAAAATGCGGGTCTTTATGAGGTCAGTTCAGTTTCAAGTTGCGTGGGCGGCCGTGGGCAGAACATTAATCTTTGTGCTTCCACTGTGGAACTATTGTGTGTCTATTCAATTTTTATAGTAACAATATAAAAGCTTGAATGTTTCACATTTTTTAATTTCTTTATATTTTGTTTTTGTCTTCTTAAATAGAATATGAATTGGCCTTTTTAGTTAGCTTTAAAAATATGTCAAAGATAAAGCCATCACGGTTCGTAAGCTTACCTAAATAAAAGATAATATGAATCTTTATTGTAGATCTATATAAATAAAAAACCCAAGTGCCGCATGTATGAAAGATTATTATTTATTATTATCACTTGAGGAAGGCTCAACCGATTTGCTTGATTTTATTTTCATTGTATTCATACTTTTTTATCATACAAGGTTTAAATTATAAAAGAAAATTTATGGAAAATTTGAAAGTTTGAAAGTATTTAAGTATATATATAAATCTCAATAAAAACTTCTCATTTTCTTCATTAGTAAATTGCACCCAAGAGAGACCGGGGTGAGTCGCTAGTAATAATAAATTAATTATAAAACTTGTTTCCCACATTCGCCTTTATAAGATTTGAAGGAAGGTTTTTTGTTTTGGACAAAGATAAAAGGATATGTTGAGTCAATAAAGGTATAACTCTAGATCTAAAAAAATCATTATAATCTTAGGCTAAATTATACATAACAATTACAATATACTACGTTATAATATTATGCATAATTGCAAGTACAAAATAGAGGCACTTAGCTCCGAAAGGTTCAAACTATTATGATGTTAGTCTTGTTACCCTCACAAGAGTAACAACATTATCTATGGAGCAAGTCGGCTATTGTTATTGTTAGCTATTGTTACTGTACCTACATTAATGAGAGCTTGCAACAACACATGCATAAACTGAACGCATATGCAAATCGAGTGCCAACAGCAGTGCATTCTATGTTCCAGCATTTCACTTGAATGCAAATAATGTACAGTTCTCCTTATAAGTAATGCACAAGATAGCATTCTTATTTACGACCATCTTAAAATATAAAAGGAAAAAAGGTGACTGACTGACTAATCTATCAAAGTATCAACGCACAGCGCTAACTGCTGGACGGATCGGGCTGTTTGAATTACGGATAGCTATTATGACGTAGGCATCCGCTAAGAAAGAATTTTTAAATTTTGAAAAGAAAATAAACAAAATTTTGAAAAATCGAACTTAACGTGAGCAAATCCGCGGGCAAAAGCTACTTCATGAATAAAATTTATGTTAACTGACCCCCAAATGAATAAAACTTATAAAAACTTATGAAAATTTTTAAGCAATCATTTGGAAGGAAAAGCCAATCTAGCTTCATAGAAACTCAAACGGTGTTCATACAAAGAAAGAATACATTGTGCTCAAGAACACAATTTCGAATTCAATACTGTATACTATGAAGTTCATCCTGATTCCTGTGGCTCTTATGACAGGAAGAGTCTACTATTGGTTCAAAAAACAGTTTCTGCTGAGAAGAGCCGCTAAGAAACTCAGCAGTTGCTCTACCCAAAGCCAAATAAGTATTCAGTACTAGCTGATGCCCGCGACTTCATTCGTGTGGATTTAGTTTTAAAAATTCCGAGAGAAATCTTTGATTTTCCGGTATAACAAGGAGCCTCCACTGTTACTCTCTAGATCACGAACCACCCATGCAAAAAATCACGTCGATTCGTAGCTCTGTTGGATAGTAAGTAGATTGATAGTAAGGAAGTAAGAATAGTAAGGAAGTAAGGATAGTAAGGAAGTAAGGATACTAAAGAAGTAAGGATATTAGTAAGGATTAATCTTGAGCTTCTTATATAGCGGAGTTTGACTCCACAATAATTATGAAGAACTGCTCACAAGGCCGGAGCACAACTGTATAATAAACTGTATAAATGTCCTTCCAATAAACTGGATACAAAAGCGGGCAGTATGTCTTGTCGACAATCCCAAATTAACTTGCACGTCGAAGTCCCAAAAGGAACGGAGAGACGTCAGCTGTATTTGTGTGTTCTATCGACTCTGCAATGGAGCGTGCAAAGAATGGCAGCTTTCTGAAGAGTTATCTGAATTTATACACTTCTCTTTTAGTATTTCAAGTCGTAGAAACTTTATCAAAAGTCATTACCAGAATGTTTAGCACTCTTCACCTAGCAGGTTTCCCGAGATATATGTTTATTCTAACTTTAATCAGGATTTCTAATACTAAACAGACTAGCTTTAAATAAATCATTTCATTTCACCTCGTTATTTGAGGTTATTTCTGCTCACAAATTATGGAACCAGATTCCACTGTGCTGTGTTCTCTGAAAATTACAATATGGCCTTTTCCAGGGGTGGGTAGACCATACATAAGCAGTTCTTTCAATTTTGGTACTCTGGTGATGCAAATAATTATGGACGTAACCCGCCTATTTTTTGCTCACTTTTGATCCTTATCCTTTCTAATATTATAAATGCAAAATTGTATTTGTTTGTCGGTTTATTCTTCGATCACTCCGCAACATACCGTGATCAACATGATTTTTGTATGAGTATAGTTGAGGACATGGAGAGCGACATAAGTTGCTTTTTATCCCGGACAATCAAATAAATCCCACGAGGTACTATCATCTAGTATCCCATAAAAGAAAAAGTATAACAACGTTTAGAACAATCTTCAAGATGATTTGCGCATAAGGTAATAAAATAAAAATTATTTATGATTTTGCTTTCTCTTTGATTGATTCCAATATCTGCGGCAGCACGAACGTTAACCCCTCTTATATAAACAGGGGTCAAAGTTCATACTGCCCTGATCAATTTATGACTTGGGATCATTTATCAAGTTCAAGGCTGAATATGCGTAGCAGTATTTGATTATTTGGCAACAGTGAGGGCGCGTGAACGACTTTGACGTGGTAATTTTACGCCCAGGGTCATTGACACTCCTATTATTGTTATGAATAACGATTAACGAGAAAGCGTGTCACCTGATACTGTAATTAATGTTTAGTTCCAAAGGCGACTTGAATTTAGGGAAAGCGAACGATCTGATATAGTAATAATTAGAAAGAAACATAGACACAGAAAGAAAGTGAGAGAAAGAAAGGGAAAGACAGAAAGAATAGACAAAAGAAAAAGCAGCAAGAAAAATTGACCGAAACATAGAAATAATTATTTTTACAAATCAGCGATAATTCTTTTCCAACACACGAAGTGACTCGCACTTGGCCGATTTTATTTGATGAGCTTTTACTGCTTTATACAATTTACATATTCCTATAATATGCCAATGTGCTGAAGTGGCGACCTCACACCGGAAAACTAAGAATCCACAGAATTTCGTTGCCCACTAAATGAACCGACGACGTAAGACAAGTCGCAGGGAAGTCTTCGGAAGTTCATTTAACTGTATCTAGAAGTGGACGTCTATTAATTAGATAAAGATAATGATACGTATCATAATATTTAAAAAAATGTGGTGCTATTTCAGAACTTTTTCTATATAGGTATGAAACGTGATATTGAAAAAGAGTCAGTGATCCGGTCGCCATATTTATTCATGATAATATCGCACACAACAAAGACTCTTGGAAAATGTTTTTACATTGATGGACAGCTATAACAGCGTAATGAATCTTCAGAGTGACGGCTCGCGTTATGCATTATTTATTGCGTACCTAAAGTCCGTTCAACTTTTGGACCGAAAATAATATTAATGTTTTCAACAAATTTTTTTACCACCAAATCATCGTGCTTTTTAAAATCTAATACACTTACATGCATTTTTTATAGATTGCTTGAATAAAATATGGCGTTCTTGCTGCATATATACATTTTAACCTTCAAGCGGTCGCGCGGCGTCGAATCGACCGCACTTGTTACATTTTTGTTTATAATTTCAAACATATTCGTGTCAAATATTTCTCGTCTCAAGTACCCTCTTCTAAGTTCATTACAAACAAAAACAACTACATGCCTTCATTCTCCGCTCGTCCCATATTTAACAAATAGCTTTTGTTTTAACCGTGGCGTAGGCGTCGAAAAGACTACACGCGCCCGTCGTCGTAAAGGTTACGCGCGACTCTATTTGCGAAAATATTTTATCTTATGTATTAAACTAAATTTGTGTTTTATTGATAGTTTTTGTAAAAAATGACTCGTAGATTCGTCAGTGAATCCGAGATATTGCACAACTAATTGAAGAAGACACAGAGAGTGAAAAAGAGACTGATGAGGAAGAAAACTAAACGTTAATATATACCAGATTTTTGATCTCTAATTATAGGGATTTATCTTGCAAATTGTTTTATAATCCAAAAATTATTTGCAGAATGTTCATGGGCAACGATAATCACTTAACATCAGGTGACCCGACTGCTCTTTTGCTCGCTAAAAATATATTTTTTTTTTTTTTAAGTTTTTATTATATTGTTTGTTTTCTAATGATAATACATACGATGTTAATTTGTTTTGTAAGTGTTCAAAGATATTTATTTTATTTTATTTTAATAAATGAGTAAGACTTATGTCCTAAAATTGAGACCCAACTCAAAGAAATATATATTTCTTTTAAATATCATTTTAAAGGCTTGAAATATTTTTCTGCATCTAAATACTTTCCTGACTAAAAGATAAATGTTTTGATTATAAAACATAAATGATAATTTAATGATTTGTCATTTTAAATCCCTAAAATCTCCAATAGGTCTTTTAGGTTACGCGCGACCGCTGCCGTTATAAATGGCCACGCGCCTGCTTGAAGGTTAAGCGAGATAGCCACCCAATCATTTTTAGATTAAGACAACCTCACCAAATTATACTGACGTGCCATCGAAGTACTATCCAATTAAAAATCGCTCAATTGAATGCAATCGAATGATATTTACTTTATAATAATAATAATATAATTTTACTCGCTACTTTTTACCTCAAATTTCGAAATGAAACCAGTACCGAACTTTATTAAACCCTTCGAGACATTAGTCCGGTTAATTAAACAATTTGACAACAATTACTCTGCTACCTTGTTCCTCTTTGTTTACCCTTCGATGTCCCACAAGTGATAAGTCTGTTTGCCCAATTAAGAACTTTTGATTCAGAGAAGCCTTCAAAGATTAAGTTTCTGCTTCAAACAAACCATTCATTTGATCCATGACGCTATTTACTTACCTTAACTCCGATGGCGGTGGTTAAAATTTTAATGAAGCCACGAAACTAATTAACGTTTGAAACTGATTAATGATTTGTACGCTATAATACAAGTAAGTACCTTTTTATGACTTAACGTAATTTAACTTTTAATTGACCTGCGTGGTAATCTGCATTCTTTTTTTCAATCTATGCCAAGATAGCCCTTGATTGCGATCTCATTACAGTCTAAGATGGTCGTATCGGGCCGCATATAACGGGCTAACTTAGAAGCAGTATGGCTGTGAAAATTAAACCCATAAAATAGGTTTCTCTACGCCAGTGTACCGAATGCACGGCATTACTTGGCATGTCTTTGACGGTATAGTGGCTAGCTACGGTCAGTACCTCTCCAGACTAAGGACTACCAGACTAAAGACTCGATATTAAAGTCCTGCAAGTTGATAAAAAGAACTTAGAGCTAAAACATGGATATTATCCGCCAATCTGTTGTAGAAGGTCCAGAGAATCCGCTAGGCAATGAAATCGATTCTGCAGTTCAAATTGAAACTTTTCGGGGGTCTTAGATAAACGTAACATATTCAAATTCAAAATTTATTTATTTCATGTAGGCTACCTTGTAGCTCTTATGACACGTCATAAATCTACCACCGATTCGGAATGCAGATTCTGCTGAAAAGAGCTGGCAAGAAACTCAGCAGTTGCTCTTTTCAAAAAATAAAATAATTTTACAATAAGTAACCAGACTAAGCTATGTATACAGTGCTTCCACAGTGAAGCTTCAAAAATGCAATACATATAATCCAACACATGTCAACATGGGAAGACAAAGCAGACCCATTCCCGTTGGTGGCACCCGTTCACGAGCACGACGCATGATCCAGCCATTGCTTCGCATAAATTAAGAGAAAAAGTTTTAAGTATCTAATACAACTCTAGTTGCATCGTCATACTCTTATCTTGGGCCATAGAAATAATAGAAATGCTTATAAAAAAAACTCAATTTAATGTGCTTTCTCCCTACCGTTTATCTGAAGGGCGCTTAAGTTCATGAAATTTCCGCTTTATGCAAGAAACTTTATTCGAGAACTTTAGAGATTTTCCTTGTACAACTCTATCTCATTAGGAACGGAAAACAGAATCGTTATTTTTGTTCGTGAGGACCATCACAATAAAGAAGTTAAGTAGGTTTCGGTTGGAACGTGTTTGGAAAGTTCTTGACTAGTTTTGCGCAGGCGATTTTCGATTGTTATTTATTGGACTATACTTATTTATAGAAAACATAGCATAGCTAGTGAAAAGTACCTATTTTTAACATAACTAGAGACAGAATTTAGATTACTGCAAATTTTCACATTTGAGTAACACAAGCGCCCTATGCATTCGAATCACACTATCACATCATCACACTAATCACACTATAATATTATAAAGGCGAAAGTTTGTATGTGAATGTGTGTGTGTGTGTGTGTGTGTGTGTGTGTGTGTGTGTGTGTGTATGTTTATTACTCCTTTACGCCACAACGAATAAACCTATTTGGCTGAAATTAGTTGAATAACACATAGGCCACATTTTATCCCGGAAAATTACAGAGTTCCCATGGGAATTGAAAAACTTTAATCCACGCGAACGAAGTCGCGGGCATCGTCTAGTATTATCTAAAATATTAAGTATACAGTGTGATGGCTGATGAGCTTTGCCTTTTATATAATTATATTGTTACATATAAATAAATATTATCTTTTAATAAAAATAAAATTGATTCCTCATAAATTCAACGTAATTTGCTAGGTACTGCATTACCATAAAAGCACTATGATGTACAAAAATACAAATGGAAAAGATTTCTAACGGCATAACAAATCAAATCATGTTAATATATTTCTATTACTCGTACTTTCAGGAGGTTCCATGATAATTTTGTTGTGTCTTAAAATAAGCAAAATAGGTAGTGTTACTTATAAGCGTTAAATTGCCACACAACCTTATACCCTAACGTCTTGACAATACGTATTGTTATTGTTAACGGTGAACTGAGCTTTATTTATACGCATTTGGACACTATCCAAATAGGTTTCGGGGTTCACGTACGATTTATTTCCCGCACGGAATATTTTATACATGAATTTTCAACTGTTCGTGAAAATGCTAAAATATTGTTGTCAAAATCCAAACAATATTGCTCTTAGACTCCATCTATTTTTTAACGAAAATTGCTTTTTCGTGAATGATAAACGAAATGTACCTAAATTTAATATAATTAATTTTCAGAATGAAACAAAGAGTGACTGACGTGAAAATGCTTCAGACACTAAAAATAATAATTATACAAGATTTAAAATATGAAGAATTTGAATAAGGTAGGTCTTATTTTAGCTACATTACATACAGTCATAAAACATTTAGCTTCTGTTTGTACTACGACTAAATCTACTTTGTCCAAATTTGTTTGAACTACTAAGTAGACAAAATCGTTTCCTAAGTGTTCCGATCTTCCTTCTGAGAAATATTCATAGGTACAAAAAACCCTTCAAACGATTTAGGCCCAGATCACTCTAAAGAGGTAGTTTGTATCGTCTAGGCAGACAGACACATTTTTTTATAGATTAAACTTAAACTCACGTTGATTTGTATAGTTATAATATGTACTATTTAAGGTAAAATAAAATTGACCGTGCCCAGGTGAGTCGTATTTTGTTTTCATAAAATTTCTAATTTCAACAGTATATCAAAGTAATAATTACTTTAAAACTGTTTAAGTTATGCTATCATTAAAAGACGCTAGCAGAGCAGTCATAGCTTAGTTGTTTCGTCTGCGGTCTCCTACTCGGGGGGGGACGCGGGTTCGAGCTCCAGATTTTCCAGAGTTATATATTATGGTTAAGAAATTCATGCTTCCACGGTGAAGAAAAACATCGTGAAGAAGCCTGCACACCTAAGAGTTTTCCATAATGTTATCAAAAATGTGAAAAGTCTACTTATTGGGGCAGTGTGGTGGAATTAACCTTAAGGCCTGCCCTGAGAGGAGACCTGTGCTCAGTAGTGAGAGGTTAATGGGTTGCTGTTGATGATGATTATTATGATGGTGATAATGGTGATGATTATGATTATTATGACGATTATGAAAAGATGGTGCACCTAGGCACCACTCCTGTGCGCTTGGAGGTAACGGTGCAGAGAAATCATAATGGTCTATCATCAGTCTCCGAGGAAATTTTAAAGTTATAGAACTTCAGATTATGTGTTCGAAATTCGTTTGAAACTCCCACCAAGTTGAAAATTGCTGACGGAATTGTTGACAGAACAAATAATTTTATTCAGCGGATAGCCTAAAGCGAACCGTTCAATTTTAATGGTGTTTACCGCTATATACACGAGAATTTCTTCGCATGAGTTAAAATTTTTGCATTGTAGGGATTTCAAGTACAACACGTACCTAGTACCTACCTTATTTGGATTTTTTGCAATTTTTAAAACACATTTAAAAAAAGCTGTTGGGGGTATAATTTTTTTGAAATCGACGGCTTTTTTCTCTTTAATTTTGATGCAATTGTTTTGCGGCAGAATATAAAATTAATAGGTTATTTTTATTGTAACTCTTTCTAGGAGAGCTACATAGTAATTCCAGTGGCTCAGCTCTATAATTAATGAGATTAAAAAAATAGATTATTGTCTTAATCTGCGTTTTCTGGATAAATCTTTTGAGATATGGATTTACACGTTATTTACGGTATGTATTCTATCCAACCCGCGAGCCATGCGCTATCGAGATAGCAGCAGCTAAACGAGAGTGGGTATCTGTCTGTCATTATTTATAACAATGGTCTGTGTAGTTGCACTGCATTTGCATTGTCGTATAACTGCCATTCCTAGAGCACTTTAACAATCCACAAATTGAGTGGCTGTCAGATGTAAGTACGTTTATTGAATGAGCGATGTGAGATTTCAGAGTTTACTTGCGTAAAGTCTGTCCATCTAAGCCTTAGGTATAACTTCTAAATTAATGAATATAATTACTTTAAAACAATATTATTGAAAACTATATGATCCAAAATTGAAAATAACACAAAATAAAAATATAAAATTAATAATATTCTGCTTTACATAGAGATTTCATATATTTTTTGCTCCAAAAAAACCACCATTGTGATTAATTGAAAAAGAAAATTTTTAGTACCTATAAGTATTATGACGAGATACAATCCATGTATGTAGTAATGTAGTATTTTCTAAAAATGCATCTTGCATCGATGTAACGCTCGTAATGACCCCTGATCGACTGAATTTAAAGCGTTATTGCTGCAACAATGAATTTTAACCAATAGAATACCACTATTCACTACTGAGAGTCTACGTAACGGACCTAAGAAAATACGTACGTACCTACGAATGCTAGAAATACTCTTTTTGGGTGTGACGAAGCGTACTACAGGTGCGGAAGTTATGCATGAATTCCCAATTGGGTTCGAGCGAATCGATTCCATTATTTCAGGAAATTGTTACGAGGAATTTCAATGTTTAATAGATTTAGGTGTGTCTGCTGCTTGGAGGGCATGTTTGAGCGAGCGAAGCGAAGTCACCGACTCTACTTGGATGAATTTGTACCTACTTGTTTGTCTGTCTGTCTGTCAGAATGTCTACCATAACTTCTGAACTAATAAACATACTTTAACACAATTACCTACCTCAAATTCACAAATAATTAATATTTGAATCTTTGTTCGCATGTAATATAATAAGAAGAAGGCTAAGAATTTATTTATATTGACGTATAAAATTTTACATATTTCTATTGGTCCCTATTCTCTGCGCTAGGAAAGCCTGTGTTGAAATAATTCCTTCCAGATACAACATATATACAGGTTATCTTAAAATAGGTAATAATATACAACTTCATCCGAGGTGGAAGAATAGAAATAAATAGAGGACTAAATCTGCTTTCCATATAATTTGCTGTCTGACATAACTGATAAAATTATTCACAAACAATAGTTTTGTCAAACAGAACAAAAATTAATAAATTCTTCCAAAAATAATATATCTATGCCAAAACTTGAAATTCAATTCAAAAGTAAATGTAGAATGATACATTCACAAGTTCAAAACATAAAATCTTAGAAAACACAACTTTGCAAGATAAGAATTTGAATACCTAAATTATTATTTCCTTCAAGTTTAGCTGATTTCAAAGGATCCTCAAAAGTACTATTATTCAAAGTAGGTATAATAGTACTTTTGAGTAAGTATTTTATTATATTAACTAAGTATTTGAAAGTACTATTATAACATATCAAAGAAGAGATAAGTAAGTACCATATCTGATCCTATGAATAATATTATTATACACTTTTCTTATAAGACTAATATTTAAGTATTTTTTCTTTACTGAACGAATTCAGTGTTTATTTTACATCTTATATTCTGTATTCTGTTCTCGTTGTATTCTGTTCTAAGAAACATTTTATCTTTACAAAGACCGCAACGACTTTTCTTATTATTTATACGAAAAAAATTTGTATTGATTAAACTTCTACAGGAAATTAACCTCAAAATATTTTTTTTAATATTTTACTGTAGGTACATAAGAAAATGATTAATATATATTTTTTTTGGTTTAAAAGAACAGAGACGAATACGTAAGCTGCGTGTTAGTGCAAATTTCACCATTGCCAAGAAAGATTATAATGCACAAACTACAAATAATGTTTTAAGAGATTGTCAATACAAAAATTGTCAGAACGAGAAAACTCGTCGGTTAAACGTTATGTATTCGACGATGACAAAATTGGCACTAAGAAAACTTATTCTGTGGTTTTAACCCGCGCTCAAATTTCCACGTGAATATGGGTGCGAGCTTATTCATTATGGATGCAGCCACGCGCCCGTCCCCGACTTTTGGTCAGCGGTCTGATGAATACTTTTGGTAAAATTAAGTGCGCCGGAAATGAGTAGAAATGTTGCATATTTGAAAATTTGCGTCCATTATAAAGCTCTGAGTTAAAGGATGGATCTGAGAGATGTTAAAAGTTATGGTGGAAGTTGAATTTAATAATGGTCCCGACGTGATTTAATACATAAGCAATTTCAAGGCAACAAAGTTTCTAAATCTATAAATTACTAATTGATGCCCGCGGCTTCGTTCGCGTGGATATAGTTTTTAAAATCCCGCGGGAATTCTTTGATTTTTCGGGATAAAAAGTAGCCTATGTCACTCTCCCGGTCCTCAACTATACCTTTGCGAAAATCACGTCGATCCGTTGCTGTGTTGCGGTGTGATTGAAGGACAAACCAACCAACAAACACACTTTCGCATTTTATACTTTATAATATTAGTAGCTGTTGATGGTGTCATCGAATTGAAATAAAGTAGGAAATTAAATGACTGTGATATGTGTATGATGCTTCGATCACAGAAAAATAAGGTATGATGTCACAACAATTCAATTTCTCCATGTTTAGTGAAACAACAATTTAATACTTTTATATGTCAATGAGTTTGTGCTATATGTATACATCTGGCTTAAAATTTAACTCGGTGCCTACTTACTTAAGTACTTAAAATCTACGTTATAAATTATTTGCTTCATAAATAGTCCATTCGTAGATACAAAATCAATATGTGAAATAATTAATTTTGGCTTGGTTATGCAAACTGTTTTGCAGCAACTCGACGTTTAAGGTATTGTACCTTCAATTTAAATGTAGTTTTTAGACAACAAGTAAAGTTGTAATCATATTATTATTAACATTGATACAAATTAAGGTAGTTCATCATCATCATCAGCCACTCATCAATGGCTCACTACTATGCTATACAGGTATATACTATGCAGGTCTCCTTCTCAGATAAGGGTTATGGCCTATGGGCCACCACGCTAGCCCAATGCAAATTAGCAGATTTCACATACCTTTGAGAACATTATAAAGAACTCTAAAACGTGCAGGTTTTCTCACAAAGTTTTTCTTCACGGTTAGATCATGTGATATTTTAATAACGTAAACGACAGCAGCAAACATGGCGAAGCTTTGAAAGCATAAGAGGTCTTGTTTAGCGGTTGCAGCAGGCGGCACCTTATTCCGTACGAATACTGGCGTGTATTTATTAAATGTGGGCGCTGTTAAACTAGTTTCATGTTCGCGGTCTAACGTAAACTATTCTGAGCTCCATACGAAATGTTTTATATATGAGATTAACTTATATTTAAAATGGCGTGGCCTAATCATTTTGTGAATATAAATTAAAAGGTATTATTAAGTCTAATCTGCACCTGTAAAAACAGTAACGTATCTAATTGACAAATAATAAATAATTTGAACGAGAATAACTTTAAAGCAACTTGGAGAATTTTTTGAAAATTACATCACTATAGGGATGTTAAAGATTGTATGAAGAAATTCTATTTATATTTCTTTTAAACGACATCCATTTTCATATAGTTAGAATACATAATTTACAAATTATCTAAAATCTTACTATCACTTTACTAAATTGGAAAACTTTTCCTTATCTTAATCATTTACTTAGGATTCTAAATTAGGTACCGACCAGTGAGTTTACTTTAAATACTAGTACGCTATACCTGGATTATGTGTGTATGTGTGAATAGTTATTATATATGTGGATGTGATAGTTCGTGAGTGTGCCATTTGATTTGTGTTTTTTGGTATTCATTACTAATAAGTCTTAATCTGATCTGTTAAATTCTGTAATTTTAGATAAGGATCCCTAATCGAAGTTATGCATCCTCCAGTTTTGCCAATTATTTTAAAATGTGCATTGTTAATCCTGCAGATTTTCAAAATTTTTGTTTTAATCCTAAAATGCTTTTAATGGATATTTATCTACTCTTGATACCCGAAGACTCTCTCGTCACTCATCCGGTACTATTTCCGTCATTCTAGTAAAGTCGAAACCTATTTACTTCAAATACAATCCATCACCGGACGGCCACCGATAGAAAAATTAAGCATCCGAATCGTTTGTTAAACGGTCCATCAATCATTCATGCTCTGTAATTTTTCACTGTCAATTTAAATTGAGACGATATCTTAAAGGCATTGATGCGCGTGTACCCGTTTGTTTTATGTAAATGTTGTTCAACATTTCAGATATTGGAGTCGCTATATGGGTCATTCTGTTTAGTAGTGAGCGCTGTTTTGTCATAAGTCGGGGTTCGATTCCCGATGGAGGCAATTTGGAAATTTATTATTGCTTTGTAATTGTTTCTAGTCTGGTTTGGGGTGAGGCTTCGGCAATCCTGCAAAGACCAAGCGATTAAGCTTTCCGCTACAATGCCATATAGAAACCATTTAGTATCTGGGTTTGCTTATACTGCCATATCTTTTATAGGTAGCGTCTGCCTTCTCAAGCTAGGTACCAATCTTGACGTCGAATATTTTTTTCATATTCTTACGTAGCACTATAATGAATAGGAATAGCGTGTTGTCACATTCCACCACTTCGACTGTCTGTTGAGCACGTTTATCATCTTTAATGTACAAGGGAGTTTATAATTTATGTTTTATTTTCAACCAACTTCCAAAAAAGGAGGAGGTTCTCAATTCATCGGAATCGTTTTGGTTTTTTTTTTATGTATGTTCCCCGATAACTGAAAGAAATCGATACTTTGTAATGACGTCTGAAGTTGGTTTTGTAAAAAGATTTTTTACGTTTATACTTATATTGTTAAGAATATTATAGGTAAGTATATTTAAATGCTGTTAGTGTAGAAAGTTTTTCGTGATAAGTCATTGTGTTTTTAGAAAAGCTATTTTACTTTTATAATTATGAGTCAAGGTTCTGTTAGCCACGGAATACAGCAAGAACAAAAGATGTCAGCGTGACGTAAGGACACGTTCAGGCTATAAAAGCTTACTTTTTGAAGACAAAGCACCTAATTTGAGAGCATACGTAATCCACTAAGCCGGTAGAGTGCACGCTTTGAGATTAACCGTGTCGAGTTTTAAATTTTTACTGCATTTTTTAAATTGCATTCTTTAAACCTAATTTTTTTGGGATGACTTAATCTAGCGGTTTCAAATTGGATTACGTTTTGGATTCAAATTTAAATTGTGCACGTTATGTACATTTTAATTTTTGGAGGTTCATTTTAGAAATGAAATGAAAAAATATATAAAATTATTTTATACACTCACCGCCGCTTGTAAAATTAACATAATATAGTAGGTAGCATAAATCTATATAATTATATAAAAAGGCTTGTCCTGACTGACTGACTGACTGACTGACTGACGATCAACGCACAGCCTAAACCACTGAAGTTAGAAACTTGAAATTTTGACAGTAGGTTCCTTTTATGACGTAGGCGAGCACTAAGAAAGGATTTTTCGAAATTCGCCCCCCAAGGGGGTAAAAAGGGGGGGTTAAAGTTTGTATGAAACTCCGTCATTTTTCGAGTTATACTCATGAAATTCGGTATTTAGGCTTTAAATTGAAAACAAAAAAGTACGTGTTTCACAGTTTTTAAAAATTCTACCCCCTAAGGGGTTAAATAGGGGTTGAATGTTTGTATAATAGTCCTTCGTTCTTCAAGTTATTTTTCAAGTTACGTTTATGAAACTTGATATTTTGGCTCTTGATTAAAAATAAAGAATTACGTATTTTACATTTTTTTTAAATTCTCCCCCCAAGGGGGTAAAAAGGGGGGTTAAAGTTTGTATGAAACTCCGTCATTTTTCAAGCTATACCCATAAAATTCGGTATTTAGGCTTTAAATTGAAAACAAAAAAGTAAGTGTTTCACACTTTTAAAAAATTCTACCCCCTAAGGGGTTAATCTATATATATAAAAATGAATCCCTATTTCCTTGGTCATCGCATCACGCGTGAACGGCTGGACCGATTTCGCTAATTCTTTTTTTGTTGTGTTTGTTATTGTCAGGAGAAGGTTCTTAAAAAAGAAAAAATTAAGAAAATTGCGCGAAAAATTAGAAAATTTAAGAAAACTTAACCACCATATTAAATTATTTCTAATGTAACCGCTTTTGCAATTCAAACTTTTTTGATGTAACCTTATGGCGTTTGACATAACATTGACAGAATGCGTGCTGCCAATTTCGTCAAAGAGTTTCAATATTCATAGTTAAGAGAGGACAACGTCTGTCGGGTCCGCTAGTATAATATAAATGAAAAAAGTGACGGAACTATCATCGCACAGCTCAAATCAATGGATGGTTTGGGCTGAGCATACAGATAACTATTATTACGGAGGCATCAGCTAAGGAGCTAATAGGTTTGAAAATCGATTTTAACGTGAGCGATGCTGCGGGCAAAAACTAGTAATTATATTATAGAAGTATATTTTTGAGGCCTTGTTAATCGCTTCCATTCATTTGATAGATATTTATACAAAAAAAGTTTAGCTCACGAGTTCATCGGCGTGGAGTTGTTTTTAAAATCCAGTGGGAATCTTATTTTTTTGAGATTACAATTAGCTATGAAACTCTCCAGGTCCTTAATAATTGCAAAAAATCACTCTAACCCATTGCTACATAATTGAAGGACAAACAAATTTTCGCATTTTATATTAGTACTAGCTGATGCCTGCGACTTCGTTCGCGTGGATTGAGGTCTTTTAATTCCCATGGTAAATCTCGCATTATCGGGGATAAAAAGTAGCCCATGTATAATGCAGACTATTTATATCTATCTCTGTGATTTTCTGCCAAATCGGTTCAGTTGATATTAGATAACGGCAAAATTGGCCCTTAGCATATTATAATAACATTAGAATAAATTAGAATAACAATAGGCAAATTTTATGTAAAACACAGCACTTCGTTTCTAGGCAAGATAGGATCAGGTATAAATATGCAACGCCTGGAAAGAATTGAGTACAGAATCCAATTCAAATACTTTGACTGGTTTCCGAGATGCGCAGTGTCGAGTAGGGTACCCATTTCACAACTCGAACTCGGGCTTTTCTACAAAATATTATCATAATTATCCACGTTCAGCTAACTATTGGGCACAGGTTTCCTCTGAGAATTAGTAGGGTGTTAGGCCATAGGCCTCAACGCTGGTCTAGTGCAGATTGGCGACTTCACACATCCAACAGAATATTATGAAGAAATCTCAGGCATGATGGTTATTGGTTACCTCACGTCGTGACGTAAGTGCCATTTGATGCTTTGCTACGTGTCCTTACTTGTATACTGTAACACATCATGAGGCGGAATCATATACTACATAGTACTGTCATGATTTTATAAAACTACCGATATAAACTAGATTCCGAATTGATTTATAGAATCGGTAAATTATATGAATAGTAGTATTAAAAATACAATTATTGTAATAAATAGCATGGCCACATTTCAAAGCGGGCCACACTGAATTCGCTATGGGAGGGGTAATTATGGTCACGTGGGACGCTAGTCGGGCGCTCGTGACAACAGCGCAGTAGGTATATATTGCCCGGTTATACCAAATAACGGGTTAGATTCTTCCACCTCAAGATACAGTACAGACGGAGAGCCAGAGTATATTGTTAGCGAGTTTAGTGTTAGCGAGTTATCATCACAGTACCATACTAAAAGATAGTTTATCCTCATACTTATCCCACTATTGATTTTCTCAACGAATATAAGTCTACAGACTTATAAATAATCGTGTTGCTTCGTGCGGATAGCATCAATGATGTAGTAATTATGGAAAATTCCTAGTTTGCCCAAAAAGCATGGACGCAGTCCTGAATCTATTTTCCCCACATCGTGCATCGTCGGTAAAGATTGGAAGATTGGAGATGTCAAGCTTGTTTCAGAATGTCAGTGTCAAATATTGCTTTATACTCGTAGAAGCCGCTGCAGTGAGAAAATATTTTATTTGAACTCAGGCTGCTCTCACTGTGAGATCTACTTTTCCTGCAAATACTCAACCATTTTCTACTGTAGACTTTTTCCTTTTCATTGATTTATTTTCACTTTAAAATACTGTGATATCAAACCGTAACCGCTTTTAAAGTGTACCTACTTCTATGAGATGATAATACTATACTACCTATTAAACTAAGTAAGGGATAATAGGTACGGCAAAGGTAATTTGAAACCTAATAATGCACGGTCTCCTCTGTTGATTCATACATTAAACATACGTTGAAGCTAAGAATATTTTTTCATCTTAAAATTTTTTTAGGTAACATTATTATCACCAAGTGAAATACAAAGTTGCGATCTCGCATCGAAAAGCGCAAAGTTTGCAGACCCCCCACTAGCTATAACCGACGACATCAGACGGCAGGTAGTCACTGGATACTGGTGGCGCAAGATCGTGACATGTGGAAGCGACCTACGTTTAGCATTCAACGTCGCTCGGTTGATAAAGAGGAAGAAAGCGAAAGTACCTACGAGTAAAACACACAACTTGCATAAAAGCCTATCCTTCTCACATTTTAGCTAAAAATCACGATTGATATAGCCCCACGAGTGTAGAGTTATCTCATAAAATATTAAAATAAGACTGAAACGCGACGTATAAAAATGTGTCCACAGGGAATAGTGTCGCAGGAGTTTTTGTTTCATTGTGATGAAATGTCACGCAAGGGCCTCTTTAGCGTTCAAACAAGGGTGGGATTCATACAAAAAATACACTGTCTGTACTTTTGAACCAGTAAAAAACACGCCACATATTCAGATTATAAAAATACAGATTGTGAGACTTGTTCTTAGGTACCTGATGCTGTGTGTCGATTCCAAAAATAAATGCATCAGTGTAACGATCGGAATGGCCGCTGATTGGTTGAATTTATGGCGCTCTTACTGCATCAAAGCGTTTTAACCAATAGCAGCACGGTACCAGCCAATCAGAGGTAAGTGTGATCTTTACACTATGCAATCATTTTTAAAGAATTTACGCAGTGGGTCTTCTTTCGATTGAGAATATTTTAGGCATTACTCTGGACAAGTAGGGATTGGCAGACTTCTCTCTCTCTCTCAACTCTCAGGCATATGTTTTATCATGATTTTCTCTTTCACCGTTAAATGAAGAATGAATGAATATGTCATTACTTTATAACAGTCGCTTTTGTTATAATTTGAATATTTATGCGGCAAAATCCGATCATCCAACGAATATGATTATAAGAAAATATTATACCTAGTACCTACCTTATAATAATAATAAATATATAGCTCATAAGTATTATCAGCTGAATAAGAGACAGATTTTCGATATCACTAATATCTATCAGTATATGGACTACATATTTAACTAAACTTAAAGTTATAAATAAGTACCTCGACGTACTTAATAAAAATAAATTGCTTCTAAATCTACCGACGCTTCACGTACTAAATCAAGAGAATTTTCGAACTTGACATTACCTAATGTAGAAAGGAATAAACTCTATGTCTGTGATAATAATATATCGTCACCGCGGGAATCCTCAAGGTTCTTATGCTATAATAGAATGAGAGCCAAGTAAAGACGTAAAAAGAGATAAAATAATTTCTGAGACTGTCTGTGGATGTAACCTAACCTAACAAAGGATTTAAAACGAGAGAGACATACACGACTAATATATGAAAAACATGGAAACCGTTTCATAGAATGAAATGTTTTCCATGTTTTTTATATATTAGTCGTAAACTGTTTGCTTTCCTAAGTGAAGAAAGGTTAGATGGGAATTTAATCACAATTAGATGAATGGATTTCGGTTTTTTTTTTTTAAATTCCCGAGAGTCTTTTGATTTGAAGTTTTTGGCTCTTCTCAGCAGAATTTGCTTTCCGAACCCGTTGTAGAACTTTGTCATAATAGCCACAAGTTAGCCTAGGTATATGTAATAAGTAATTTGGAATTATAAAGTCCTGTGGATTATAAGTAGGATGTTTGTGTTCTCTGGCACACCGCAATGCCTATTATTTAATTTTTCAATTTCAATTTCTTTATTACGAATTTGGGTAATATACAGGTAAAGGCAACATTAAAAAATTTGCTTAACCTGTTAGGTACATGTTATATATTTATCCAATGTATTATAATAATACCTACCTACTCGTACACTGTTCCTTTGCCGTACTCCCACAGAACTATGAAAATCTACGTGTTAGTTTGTTGGTTTATTAGTTTGCTTTTTTGCATGGGTATAGTTGGACCTGGAGAGTGGCATACTCTACATTTTATCTCGGAAAACAATAAGTTCCCACGATATTTGAAAAACTAAATCGAAGAATTGTGTATTAGCCATTGGTATTATTTTGAATAGCTTGATCTAACTTACTAAGTTATTTTGCTATTTTTATGCTTATTATTGTATATTTTTTGTATTAATTTTGTTGAAACTCTACCAGAACTGAAGCAGATACTCTCGCACTACTAAAAGTAAGTTTGGACGCGAAATGGAAGTTCCTTTTGGAAAACAATTTCCTGCGAGTCTCTCTACATCGGATCCGATAGTTCTATGAAATCCATTATCTCAGGCGTGAATGTTCGGCTTTGAAAAGAAAATCTAGAATATTTCAATGAATAGACTTTTTTATTTCACTATCTAAATGAATGGGCGAGTATTTTAAGTTCTGCGACACAAATGAAGATTTTGTAACATAGTTTCTGCCTGCCACTTTGTACGCGTGGACTAAGGTTTTTTATCTAGATATTTCGGGATGAAACGTATCGTAAGATGGCGTGTAGAAACTGATTAAGGGTATGGGTTGAATTTACACTGCTATGGCCCTTCCAAGTTAGCCCCATAGCATGTTAGACTACATCGTCACATACCATCAGGTGAGATCGCAGTTAAGGGCTATCTTGTCATCGAATAAAAATAAAATAAGAAGTGATTGCGATCGTCACATTGTAACAATCATTTTGAGACAGTCCCACATCAGAGTAATGACCGCGTATTCACATCAAGAATTTTTATGCCAACCGCCGTGACATGATGAAAAACTCTATAGAAATTAAATTTTAAAATTTATCCTCACTTCATAAAATAAACTGAGCTGCCTGCACGAAATTAATAATGCATATCGGCATCCGTCACTCAGACGATTCATAATGGTTTTTATAACCTGTCCATCACCGAGAAATAATTCGCTGCTCCTACGTAAGTTGTGGTATCCCACAAAATTGGCATTTTAGGTTTTGTGCACTACATCATTTGTTTTTAAGCTATTGCTTCTATCGCGGGCCTTGAGCGTGGAGACCGAATCCAGAAATTCCGTAACGAAAATAACCTGACACAGGACTCCTCTCACCGCTAGATGGCGTTGATAAAAAATGCTATGCAATAGCTTTACCGCGGCAGTCCCCGAGTGCCACACGTCTTTTTTTATCTATTTTATGTGTTCGTTTAAAACAAAATTTAAAACAGTATTTTTTAACATACCCTCAAGACGTATAAAGTTTTATCGTTATTAAAACGACAGTCTAAACCATTTTATTGACCTTCACTACAATTAACGCTAGGGAATGCAATCTCGATCTCGCGAGATCTCGTTTTCGCGAGATCTCGGCCTTTTTTAGCGAGATTGATCTCGGGCGAAAAAAGGGCGAGATCTCGCGAGATTAACGAGATTGCACTCGAGCATAAAAAAGTCTTATTCGAAGCGCGGACTGACACTGACGGAGTTGCGACCTGTCGGTTTCGTTCGGTGCGCGAATTAATTTTTAAATTACTAAAAGATTTGCGTTTGATATTAGAAGCGAAGACTGGCTGTTTTTTTCATTTGTTATTTCAAATTCAAAATTTATTTATTTCATGTAGGCCAACTTGTAGCTCTAAATCTACCACCGGTTCGGAATGCAGATTCTGTTGAGAAGAACCGGCAAGAAACTCAGCAGTTGCTTTTCAAAAAATAAAAAATAAATTTTTTTACAATAGGTAACCAAACTGTGCTATGTATACCAGTGCTTCCACAGTGATTTGATTGAAACGTACGTCAAAGTTTACAACTTAGAAGTTTATTAAAAAATTATAGACAATTTGATTCATAAAAGTCTATTGAAAAAATTCGTGAAAATGTTATCTTATAATACTTACTTCCAATTTTTATTATTTTTTTTTTTTTGTAATTTATTCAAATATTGTGATTATTTGCAAAAAAAACACACAAAACTGCCAATCTCGCGAGATCTCGAAATTGGCGAGATCTCGCGGTATTGTTATTTACAATCTCGCGAGATCTCGCTTGAGCCCCAATCTCGCGAGATTTGCATTCCCTAATTAACGCGTCACGAAAGCGTTTTGGGGATACAACAACTTACGTAGGAGGTATCGATGTATTTGCTCATATGCCTGCCACGGATCATCATACATGTTCTTGCATCGTACGAAACCACTTCCACGAAAAGTTTATGCTTCATATCAATAAACCTGAAATTTCTGTACATGGCATAGTACCAAGTTTATCATTTGTTTCTTGTATGAGGACCCCCCTTAATTTTTTTTTTTTTTAATTATTTGTTGCTGTAGCGGCAATAAATATACACATTCTGTAAAAAATTTAAGTATCTACCTACTACGGCTTATGAGATACAGCCCGCTAACAGACCGGCGGACGGACGGATAGACAGACGGACGGACAGCGGAGGCGTAATAAGTACGGGAGGTAATGGGTACGGAACCCTAAAAAAGTGTGTGCTCTCGTATGACTCGCTCATACAATATTGCATACAGAAGTCAAATAAAATTCTATTATTTTCTAACAATGCTTACAATATGAACCGCATCGTTGTCAAGTTTCAGCGGAACGAGCGCGCTGCATTCCAGCCGATATATTCCCGGATCATATTTGATCTGACTTTATTTGAATGGTTAGCACTTTTTATCAAAGGAGACGGAATATAAATTAGAAAACGTAGAAACAGCGCTTTCAATTCAATATTATGATGTAGGTACTTATTTTTAACCCCCGATGCAAAAACGACGTGTGTGTGTGTGTGTGTGTGTGTGTGTGTGTCTGTAGCATCGTAGCAGCCGAACGGATGACTGATTTTGATTTTGTTTAAAAGGTGAATTAGTCGGAATGTTCTTAGCAATGTTTGATGAAAATCGGTTGGCTGCCGCAATAAAATGGCAGATTACTACAGATTTTAACGATTACTGACTAGCGATTACGATGCTGTAACATTGATTGTGATGATTGAAACTAGTTGCGCGACTACTCAGGTATCGATCCTTTTTCCGAATCCCTACGCATCATCCAAACTTGACAGCAAACTTGATCGAATGTGGCCTTCCTTCGGAGTGGGCACGGCAATAGTGCCACGGATAGGGATTAAACCGTCAACCTATCGGATTTCAGTCCGGTTCTTTGCCTTACTGAGGCATTGAGACTTTCTTCTAGAAAACTATTAGGGATGTAGATATCTAAGCTATAGAAATGTGAAACAAAATGAAACAGGCGCGATAGCGCGTGTTTTCACGTATCATCAAGCGTTGATTTAAATCATATAATATAATATATGGAATTTGTTTTTCACAAAATTTTACCAACTTTGCCATTGTAATTTGCTAAATCATTGCGGAACCATGAAAAGTATTTTCCTGTTTTCGACCTATTTCTACTGACCTCTATCGACTTCGTAATGAACACAAAGTTTGCGCTAAATCTCTTAAGCCCTACTTACAGTGACAAGATGTGCGTGTAAGCGGAATTAATAACACTGCTAGCGGATTACACTTTGTATTTATGTCAATACAGTTTTATATTTTGGCTAAGAATTTTAGTTCATAGAGGTGTATATTTACTTCATATACATTTTATGAGATATGATGGTTATTAGTTAGACCTTTCCTGAGATAGACAATGTATATTTTCATCATGTAGTAAGGTGTCCTCTGTAAGCTATTTTCTTTAGAAGTAATAGGTTTGGGATTATATATTAATAGGTATAGGAAGGAAGGTATGGAACTAATTGTTTTTTGGAATTCTCCAAGATAAAATCTAAAAATGTTTATCGTATACAAAATATAAGGATTATGTTTTATTAAATACGCAATCTATAATAACATAGAGCATACAAGTCAAGAAGTGGCCTTTTGCTGTCAGATGTGTGGACGCCAAAAATATTTTCTGCAAAGATTTGAGCCTAATTAAGCTTATTTAAAACCGACTTACTAAAGGCGCACTTTTTTCCGCTATATCGCACGCGCCCGTTCCTTACGTGAACAATCCTCTATTTGTCAGTAAGGATGTTCAAGGATTTTCCGATCGTATGAAATATGTATGGCTATACATTCTTGTTAGAGCGTTTCCTCTAGTATTCGAATCTTTTTGATTTATACTTATAATACACTGTACCGATCGTGTAAATTTTTGTCATTAATTTTAATACTGTGGTTGACTGGACCTAAGGGACTTGCCTCGTTGATCTATTGGCTAGCTTATTGGACTGCGGATCATGATGTCACGGGTTTGATTCCCGGGTCGAACCAAATAAGTAGGTAGGTATGTTTGCACCTAATAAAGTTTTTTCTGACGGGGAATGTTCAATAGCAGCCCAGAGTTGGGAAGCTGGTGGTGGTGATTGGAATCGTCACGTTATGTAGCAATTATATTTAAAAAATACCAGGCCTGGTGCACTCCGCAGTAAACTGCGGAGCTACAAGCACGTGGCGTACCTCTTCGAAGGACCTAAATTCAGAAAGTGCGAAAGGATAAGAGGTACGTGATAGTAAGAGAGAAAAGTCTATGTGAAGAAGACGGTAGGTAAGTAGCGCTGTGTCAACCTGAATTGCATTTTATTGTGTAATAACAAGAGTGGCTATTTCTTTCAATCATTTTGCGGAGTAAATCTTCCGTACCTTTAGGTACTATTAGGTTCTGTGGCATTACTGCAACGAGTCAAGATACGTCACACCCTTTGATCAATAGTGTACAAAATAATGCAGTCCGATACAAAATCTAATTGAAAAGCGCCTGGGTAAATAAGTCCTTACTTATAGAAAAATTTAAAAACTAACTTAAGAACTTTTCAAGAAACTTTAAGTATCAAACTGCTGCATCGTGAAAGCTTTCTCACTGGAAATAAGTTCTCAAGTAATAAGATAATTATGGTTAGTTGTAACTCTACAGCTGTACGTGAACTGTGATTCGTGAGTCGTGTGTATGTCACCAAATGCAAATCTGAGCTCATGCCTCGCGAACTGTATCAAATAAAGATTTGAGCCAATTTCTCATTTCTTTAGTAAGGAAACGATTATTGATATTAGGTAAGTACCTATGTTTTTTCTTTTTTGGTATTCACAAACATTTACTAGCACGAAAATGTCTTCATTTTCTTCAGGCCAAGGAAAGACTACTTAACAGGGTCTCACCCATAAATGCGTATCTATTCATGTACAGAAATACCCAGATAGTACGTGCCAGGAAAGACGGATAACGGGAAGAAATTCCATTCCTGTCTCGCGAATTACGCGCAAAATACGAGAAAGCAAAATGCATCACTTCAACAAAGAATTCTATTTAAATAAATCTACTAAATGATTAATTTTTCTTTGTATTGATTTTTTAAGGTTTGCTCTGTGAAAAAATTACAAATATAAAAACTGCTTCGCTGAGATTGATTTACGAATTGAATAGACACGCTTTCTTCATTTCCTTCTGCATAACTTATCACAGCCTAATTTCTAGAACTTGAAACTGATTTCGATACTATACTTTTGAATGAGTAAAGAAATAAATCTGTTTAATTTAAAAGCTTTTAAAATTAACTTGTTTATAGATTGCTCATCTGCCAACTGCCAATCACCAAGTTTACCACTGAAAAAGGAGGTGGGTTGATAAGGCAACAAAATCCGCCCCTCATACACTCGAAAAAAAAAGTTCCAGATTTCGACAAATTGTAAATGTATTTATATACTTGAAGATATAAACTTTATTTTAATATAAAGTTTAGGTGATAAAAAAAATAGTAAGTTACAGAAAATATTACCCAAAAAGAGAGTGTTTCTTTTACTTTTCTTACATTTTCATACATTTTAGTCGTTTTTTAAGCTTTGATTTAATATTTTACAATGAGGCGCTCCATGAACCATGGTAAACGTAACTGATAATGATGCTCCTTTTTATAAGCTTTTATATGAGTATTAATTTATTTTGGTTCATGGAGCGCCTCATTCTAAAATATTAAATCAAAGCTTAAAAAACGACTAAAATGTATGAAAATGTAAGAAAAGTAAAAGAAACACTCTCTTTTTGGGTAATATTTTCTGTAACTTACTATTTTTTTTATCACGTAAACTTTATATTAGAATAAAGTTTATATCTTCAAGTATATAAATACATTTACAATTTGTCGGAATCTGGAACTTTTTTTTTCGAGTGTATGAGGGGCGGATTTTGGGCCTTATCAACCCACCTCCTTTGCTTTACCTACTTCCTCAAACTAGTAACTTCCTTTAGAAACACTTAAGAATTAAGATACGAGTAGTAACGTACAAGTTTTATTGTCTTTAAGTGGAAACTTTTCTCTTTGTTATCAGGAAGATGGCTTGAGCGGTAAGTGAAATGATTAAGTAAGATAAATAATTATAATTTGGCTCGTTTATGGTTATACTAGTTGATGCCCGCAACTTCGTTCGCGTGGATTAAGGTTTTGTAATTTCCGCGGGAACTCTCTTATTTTCCGGGGCAAAAAGTAGCCTATGTGTTATTCCACACTATAATCTATCTCTATACCAAATTTCAGCCAAATCGGTTCAGTAGTTTTTACGTGAAAGGGTAACAAACATCCATCCATCCATCCATCCATACTTTCGCATTTATAATATTAGTAGGATTTAGTAGGTCAAGTATAAAAAAAAGTTAATTACCATCCTGCGATAAATTTTATCAATGCTGGCTTAACCGTTTCGAACTTTGAAAATGTAGAGTAGTAATTTCAAAGTAAAAACTATGTGTCTGCTACGTTTTCACGTATTAAAAACTTTGTATAGTTAAGGTCAGTTAAGGTTAGATTAGGTCAGATACGATATCTATATAAATTGTTTTTTTCGTAAAAGTATTTTAGTATTAAAAAATACTAAACTAACTATTGTTTACGAAAAAATTCTATGAAAATAGATCTTAAATCATTATATTATACTTAATCAATTTTTATAGGAAATCTACTAATTAAACTATATTTTAGTAGTAAATTAAAAATAATGTGATTTACAGTATTTAAGAATTCTTAGTATTTTTTTATTTGGATCTTTAAACTGGTTCACAATTTTATATGTATCATAACAAGTTACATAAAATACATCATATTGTATACATATTCAACCTTCTGGAAATGACCACAGCATAAAGTACAGAAAAACTAAAGCTAAGTACAAAATACAGAAGCGAAAATACCTACAATATTGACATAAGTTAATAATAGTACTTAATGATACTAAATAAATAAATAAACAAAAAACGAAGTTAGTTAACTAAAAAGCTATTTTTTTTTTGAGAATGTAGAGTTTTCTGAGAGGCTTAATTTTTCATGTATTAATTCTGCCCAGCTCAGTGTACTCATCACAACTTCCTAATCAGCAAGTTCACCGCCGACAAAGAAGTTGCGCAACTTCCTCAAACCATTAAAACATCCTTTAGAAATACACAAGTTGGTAACCGGCAAGTTTTAATGTCTTCTGGGAGAAAATTCCCCTTTGTTACGACCTCGGTTGCTTTAACGCTAAAAACATCTAGGTTAAAAAAAGTTCAAGAAATTCATCAGCTTCAATCCATTTCATCGTCTAAACACGTGGAGCGAAAAATCATTTATCAATAGAAAACAATAGCTTATGTTTGGATATACGGTTTTAAGTCCTAGGATTTTTTTTTTATTTTTTTTCGTTTAAAAAGAATATTAGCCAACCTAAAGTTGACGAATATCCTCCTATCCCCTCGAAATAAGCGGAAAGCTTGTGTTAGGAGTGGGTACGACAATAGTGCAACGGGTGGGATTCGAACCTGCAACCTTACAGTTTTCAGTCCGCACCTTTAACCGTTGGGCTACTACTGTACTGAGGCTTCAAATTTTGGATTTTTTTCGGTAAGGATGATGACGATGGTAAGGAGTCGTTCTGGTAATTAACCTAATTGCTGCCCAGTTACGGACGTTTATGCCCGCCGGTTTGGTACAGCAATAAGAGCTAAGTTGTTGTTATACTTTAAAAGTGATTTAAGTAGTAATTACCTTTCATTGTGAGGAATCATAAAACAATAAAACAACACCTCCGGTACTCGTTTGTGCTTTATTGAATAAATAACAAATTGTTCACTTGCAAGATAGAAAAATACATAAACGGAAAACACTTTCTTAGTATGCGATAAATGAAGTACCTATTATATACTAATAGATTTATAAATACATATCAAAAATTCCGAGGCCGGCGGGATTCGAATCCACATCTCTCTGGGAATCGCGCCCGAGTGTGTTATCCGTTACACCACGGCGAACCACACGTCAGCCACGAAATTAGTGATATGTATCTACTTTTTCAATCAGTTTTATAGCAACTGTTAGCGACATCTAGTAGCGACACATTTCAGTTGTCGATCTACATCATTTCTTCTTTCTTTGGATATGTATTTATAAATCTATTAGGTTATTTCCTTTAAGTGTAGGTTAACACTTCAATAAAAAATTACAAATACCTATTATATTATTTGTTTTACAGTCTTACTAACCAGGCAAGTAATAAAAGAAAATTTTCTGCCTGAAGACATTAAAACTTGCGCGTTACCAACTTTGTGTTTCAGAAGACGTTTTGATTGTTTGCAGACATTTGTCAAGACCCCTTTAAGAAAAGTTGCTAATTCTGAAGTTTCCGGAAGTTTCAGATAAATAATAATGAATAATGGGACGTATTTGATACGTCTGAGATATGGGTTTGACTATAACAAATAGGTGATACATATATTACATAGTTACATGTAGGACGGATATTAATGTTTCTACTTTTCTTTGTTTTTCTTTAATTTTATTTTATTAGCTATTATGACACAGGCATCCGCTAAGAAAGGGTTTTTAGAATTTTAACCCTTAAGGTCATAAAATAGAGATTTGAAAAATCGAACTTAACGTAAGCAAAGCCGCTGGCAAAAGCTAGTAATATTATATACAAAATATAAAAGAAAAAGATAAAGTAGATAGCTTTTTATAGACAAAAATTAGTATTTTCTATAAAAAGGTTTAAAGCATCAGCGACTACCTAAATCTAAAGTCTGAGTCCAGAGAATAAGATCCACCGAAGAGTATAGAAGCAGTAGACTTCTCTATTATAAAAAAAATAAACTGGTCTCGTGCTGCACTATGTGTCGTCGGATTTATTCGTCTGTTAATCGAAGACGCTGGTATAGCAGAATGCACAACTGTATCAGAATCTGAAAACACTACGGTTAATCTGTGCGAAATTTCACCGATATATATCATATCTTCAGCAAAATTGTCGAAATTGGCGTTATTCTGATCGAAAACATCAGAAAGTCCCATATCAGACAATGGTTTATTTAAAATAACATGTGAGGTGATTCCACTTGGCAATGTCACCTCGACCTCTCTCAATCCAAACTCTTCGGTGTCACTTTGAAGTTTACTGAGGACGTCCTTTAGTGAAACTTCTCTGAGATTTCTGAACACTTGTTTGGCGTTGTATCCACTATGAGGTTGCAAGAGAAGCAAGCAGTATTTTCTGTCTTCGTAAGGCAATTCCGTGACAGAAGCATGCAAAGAATCTATGTTAGAGAAACGGAGTTGAGTTTTTACATACAGCAATTTTTTATCATCTTCCAAACCATCTTGATCATACTCAGTATCTTCATAAGACTCTTGAATCATTTCCGAAACGTTTAACGGTATAAAATTGAACGATAAGTTCTTTGCCCAGGCTGCATAAAATGATATGGCGTTGCACATAATCATCGTTGTATTTAAGAAATCCTCGGTTTTTAAAAATGAAATGGGAGAAACTTGATATGACCTCATACTTTGCAACGCTGAAAGTGCCGCTTCTTTCGGCTTCTCAAAATGAAGTCTATCCATTATGAAACCGAATTCAGTTTGCAACCTTCCAATACTCTCTGGATGAACATTCAAATTTTCGTCATAAAAAAGAAAATTAAAAAATTTCATAGCCGCCACTTCAGTCTCGAGCATGGATGTTTTCAGTTTCACATAGTCTTGAACAACTTCACTTCTTTCCTCCATTAATAAAAGCACTTTCGATACTTGTTCCCGGGAGACTCCCAATGTTTCGTATACCAAACTTATTAGCAAAGACCAAATAGCATATGGCGATATTATAATGTCATCCTCATCTGAAACTTGATGGGTGTGATATAAAATTTCGGTGCTGAACTTTCTCACCTTTGAGTTGAAATCTAAATCACCCAAAGATGCAGCGAAGAAAAATATTAAAAATACGACCGAACGCATCGCTTAGAGCCCGTCTTTTGCGCTAATCTGGAAACCAACGCTTGACCTTTTGTTATCAAGAGTAACCCACACTTGAGTTTTTAAATATAAATATAAATTATTATAAATGCGAAACTAGCTGTTTGTCGCTATTTGTTACATTATTACTGCTCGATTATTATTGAACCAATCAGACTTTATTTTAATTAAAATTAATTATTTACCTACTTAGAAATAAATTAATTTACGATTATTTACTTTATTTAGTAATTCCATTGGATTTTTGGGCATGTAAAAATTAATTAAATATTGATAAAGGTCATAATGTCAAGCATCCATCAAGATACGCCAACACTGATAAGCCACGTCGGAGCATGGCTTCTGTCAGCAAAACGCTTTCACACCGTGTCTCGTGCTTTTTATTAGCAAGCTACCTCTTAACCGATATTTACCCGCCTACATGTTGGAGGATACAGATTTTAGCATTATGATTTTTTGTCGATTCAGCAACTCCCTGATACAATGGTATTATGCTAAACTTCTTACACTTTAGACACTTGCTAACAACATCGTCTCTGAGTATGTACATTTTTAAGCTATTGCATAGCTTCTATCGCGGGCCTTGAGCGTGGAGACCGAATCCAGAAATTCCGTAACGAAAATAACCTGACACGGGACTCCTCTCACCGCTAGATGGCGTTGATAAAAAATGCTATGCAATAGCTTTACCGCGGCAGTCCCCGAGTGCCACACGTCTTTTTTTTTTTAATCTCTCGATATTCCGGAATAAAAGTATTCTATGCGTCGCGCGTCGATTTCACCAACGTAAAATGAGTTTTATCCGAGCATTTGAAATTTTCAATAAAATACGGTCAAAATGCCCAATTTATTCGTAGGTTTTAAACCTCACTTGGTGATGATAAAACCGGTATTATAGGTATCCTTCAGGATACAAGCTATCTTTTTCCGAATATTATCGAGATCGTTTCAATAGGTAAGGATGTTATCAACTAAAAAGGGGTGACATAACCTACTTTTTATCCCAAAAACAAAGGGTTCCCATGGGCTTCTAACAAATCCTGACACGGCGAGAACGCGGGCAAAATTATAGGTTATATTTCGGAATCTATACCCATTTCCATTATTACCTCGGAGGAAAAAAAATTTGTGTTAATCCTCCTAGATTATTACCCATCTATATTTACAGCTCTATAGACATTTCATTTGACATAAAACTTCAAAGTTTAAATTTTATATAGTCAATACTTATAGCTATCTGTCCAATTACTCTACAAATACTGCCAAAAATCCTAGCTGCAATTCCACGTTTCATAGTCAGACCACTAAAATGAGCCATCTTTCTGTTACTAGAGTTCTCCATAATGTTCTGAAAGTCAGCCAATTTGCTCCCTAACCCTTCTTTTTTTTAAATATATAGACTAGCGCTTGACTGCGATCTCACCTAATGGTAAGTGAGGATGCAGCCTAAGATCGTGCACGCTTGCCTAGAAGATGAAGACTATATAATGATAAAAAAGCGTGAATATAATTCGCTCCATTCATGAGACAGTAATAACTATCCTGTATAACATGATTCTATTGTATTCTGTTCTACAGTGTTTCCACTTTATTTGTGTCTCAGTTATGTCTTAAAATGAGTATCTTAATATTAATATTTAATTCGATGCCTTAACATGGGTAGCCTTAGTATGTCATGCTCACTTAAACATTTCTGTGGTGGTGTCGTGTGGTGCGGGTTGTTACGTTCCCTCAAATATGGTTGAGCGAGGCAATGGCTGGATCATGCGTCATGCTCGTGAACGGGTGCCGCCAACGGGAATGGGTCTGCTTTGTGTCTACCCATGTTAACATGTGTTTGGTTGCGGTAGGTGTACATTTTTGAAACTTCTGTGTGGAAACATTGTGTGCATAGCCTAGTTCCTTTTAACAATTGTAAAAAAAAATTTTTTTTTTTTTTGAAAAGAGCAACTGCTGAGTTTCTTGCCGGCTCTTCTCAGCAGAATCTGCATTCCGAACCGGTGGTAGATTTTTGACGTTTCATAAGAGCTACAAGTTGGCCTACATGAAATAAATAAATTTTGATTTTGATTTTTTGATTTTGAGGCCTATTCATTCTTGATTATTCTGGTATAGGGGACCTGCACTCAATAATGAGCCGTGGTTGCTGATGATAATATTGATGATGAATATAATTTGATTTGTTTCAGACAATGCATCGCATAGACCCTCGTCTGGCATATAACGAATGGATGCGACAGGGCTAGCATGGCGGCGACTGTGCTAGGAGGCATGCGAGCGCGCATGGGCTATCGGCTCAAGATTGGTCTGGTTGTGATTGTCATCATGGTGCTAGGGTTCTTCAATGAAAGTCAAGGTAAGACAATATATAAGTAACCTTAAACCATATTAATTTTAATCTTTCTTTTTCTGCTTCTTAATAAACCTATAGACGCCCATTGCTGGACAAAGGTCTCTTGCACTGACTTCCACTCGGTCTTGCGCCGCCTAATTCCAGAGGCTCCCTGCGATTAGATTGATGTCGTCGTTGTTCCGTGTAGAGGGTCTGCTAACACTGCGCTTCCCGGTGCGAGGTTGCCACTGCAGCACCTTGGGATCCCAACGACCATCAGCTCTTGGAACTATGAGCCCCGCCCATTTCCACATCAGTTTCGCGACTCGCTTAATTTTAATAACAACGTTAATATAGAGATGAATATTTGATATTATATAATAAGCTTCATCTATGTCTACTTCTTCTTATATATGTTGTCTTGTAAATCCTTATATATACATAAAAAATAAATAATAAATAAATAAAATAAATAATCTGAGGAAGCACCACATACGTTGACGATAGATAACGAAGTAGAGAGTAGTATATTCCTTGTTTACGAAGTGCTGCGAGCGGCAATGCAAGCTTTTATAGTAGGTATCATTTGTGGGTAGATAGATTTCTGATTTCCAAGAATATTATTACCATTGAAATAGAATATTTGTATAGCGTACTAGTGCATAAATTACCATATTTGATATCTAACTTTGTTGATGTACAAATCAATTTTAGCTTAGACTGAAGTGGAAATCTAATTTTAGCACCAAAACGTCTAAACAACGTTAGCCGTTCAAAATGGCCAGCATTATTGGAATTACCATATTCCGCATAAACCTAATTAGTGGCACTAGCAATAGGATAGTAATTGGCTATTACTTTGTCTTTATGATCACATTCAGTATGAAATCTGAGTGGAATCATAGAACGTTATTTACTGATGGCATTTGAATAGATCTGAACTCTGCACTTTGATATCATGTGTACTTTTATCTCTTGAAGTTCTTTAATTATTTTTATTACTTTGATAATTTAAGTCTTCTTCAAAATTAAAATTATTCAACGTAAATTTAGGCTCAAAATAAAAGACCCAGTACTTTTCAATTAGATGTTGATAGATTAATGCCTCAGTATCAAATAGTAATAGAAATGTCAACAGTTCAAAGTTCACCCATTGCACTATTATGTGATCGTTACAAATCCTAAGAGGTACAAGTTTTACGTTTAAGAAAGACGAAAGATAACGCTCATTTACTGAAATAGTGTTGAATCATGGTTGAATCTCAAAAAAGTGACTATCGATAAAAACTACGAGTACATTTCTTGAAAAGTATACTAACTAAGATTTTGAAAATTTAGAAAACTTTGGACACATTTTTTGAAAGAAAAATCGGGACTTTTGAGATAGAATAATGCTGCAGTTAACGAGCGATCATGGTCTATACAATCCTTCATGAGTCATGACATACGGGATCGCAAACCATATTTGATACTTAAAGGTATAAGTATAGTTCTTGCAATTATTCACGAGTGCGCGTGGCTCATGGTGGTGTGTGCGTTGTATCTGTATAAGTGTGAGCGAGAGCTTGCTCGCGCCTGACCACTCCCACCTAGGCTCCTGACAGGTACGCACACTTACGCAATGTGCATGTACATGACGTAATCACAAGTAAAGCTCGTGCGCCCTCGTGAACTGCAAAAGCTATACCTAAATGCAAGCGTGTGCATTATATATTATACTTCTCCGTTCCTCATTTTTATAATTCCGCGTGCCACGGAGGACTGTATAAGGATATTTATAGATCATAGTCGTATTGAGGTTTGGATAAAAATTAAATATTTTTATAATATAATAATAGTATAATATACTATTATTATTAGAATTGGCAACCAATCAAAACGACTATATTATTATAGTCGTTTTAATTGGTTGCGAACACGAATTGCAGTTCAGTACAATAATATTTGCGACAGCAACATTGGCAATAACATATTCCGTTACGCGATAAATCTATTTACTCCAAATAATCGCATTAGTTGAACAAACATTTGGGAGCAAACATTGTATTCAATGTATTTGTTCGTGGAGGGTTGGTAAAGCAAAGCAGAGAATCGACATTTGCTTTGCTATCAAATTGTTGTTGAATAATAAAATTCGTCTGTCCATTATGAATAGTTATTGTAGGTAACAAATAAAGACTACATCGTTGAACTCCAGGACCTTCCTCAATCCTGATCACCTAAACTCTGGGGATTTAGAAACTGTCGATTGTGAACTGAAGAAGTGGACGAAGTCGCGGGCGACAGCTAGTATGATATATTGAATTAGCTATAAAAATAGAGACACTCAAGAACACCCAACAACCTCAATGTTGTTTACTGAATTTGGGTTTTTTTTTGCGGTTTCACTTACCACATTTTCCGAAAGAAAAATGTTTAAGAACTGGCCAAAACTTAAGAATTCTATTACTCATTTGAATGATAACCGAAAAATATTAGCAAAGATATTATTTCTCGTAAAAATTTAAATAGGTATAATATTGGCAGTTTTGAATTCATTAGAATAAACTGAGGACAGTTATTGGACTGTAAATTAGATATAGAAATTAATAATAAGCAGAAGTTTAAGTTAAAATAATATTACTTATTGGCCCACAAGCCACCGTTACATAATGTTGCTTTATGGTAGGAAAAAAATATGTTGGCAGAAACAATATTTTGCTTGGAATGAAAAAAATGTGTATCATAACAACCTTTGAAGGACGCTGTGGTTTTGTCCTTGCTTTCGTCCTGCTATTTTCCTTTATTTATTTATTCTTGAAAAGATAGCTCTTGACTGCGATCTCGCCTGATGGTAAATGGCGACGCAGTTTAAACTGATAGCGGGCTAGCTTGGAAAAACTGCCGTAGAAGTATAACTTTTAAAAACCGCCATACGGGGGGTTCGTATGGCGGTTTTTCATAGCTATGTACATTTTTATTGACTCTTTGGAATCCTCATAAATCTTTTATTTATAACCATGCGAAGAATGATAGAGGAGTGCAAATATTAGTCTCGTTTGCAATATGCGGTTTGTATCACGTAACCCTATGTGCATTGTTTCATATTACTCACTCCAGGAAGTTAACTTTGTTTACTCGGAACTCTGGCGAAAGCATTTATTGATTTACTTACAATTATTACTACACTAGTTGATGCCCACGGCTTTGCTCGCGATTTAGTTTTTTTTAATTCCACGGGATATCATTGATTTTCTGGGATAAAAAATAGCCTATGTCTTTAGCACTCTCCCGGTCCTAAATTATATCCATGCAAAAAATCAGGTCGATGTGTTGCCGCGAGTTTGAAGGGCAAACCAACAAACAAACACTTTCGCATAAATAATATTAGTAAGGATTAGTATGGATTGTTGTTCGACCGAAATCACTTAATGGTACATCAGCAGATAATACCATTATTAAGTCAATATTAGTTTAATACGGCTTAGCTGACAAATTAGAGTTAGCTTAATGATAAAAAAAATTTAAGACCCGTATGTATTTTGTTTCGTTAATTGAACGAGCGAAGCGAGTTCTCTGAGTCAACTAGGGCGCTTGTCTGTACTGGACAAAGAAGTGTGTACGTCCAAATGTCTGTCAGAGCCCTATAACTTCTGAATTACTGAACGTAATTACTTCAAATTTAAATATAATATGTAAACTGATGGCCTTCAGCCGAACATTGTATAAAAAAATATAAAAAGCTTTATTTCAGGGGGGCTCTCATAGAAGCGTGTTTGAAGTAAAATTTTGTTTGTTACGTTACATAGACTTGCAATACATCTTTTTAAAGACGACTTTGATCAGAGTACAAAAATATATTTTTTTTAATTTTTCCCTTAAAATTGACGAAATGGGGGGCTTTCAAAGTGGAGATTTTAATTTGAGCCATATGTCAAGAATTACTGCATATTAGAACGTGAAACTTGGTTGAAAATTCAGTTATATCCTGTACTTGAGCAACAAATACTAAAATTAGATAAATGTTATAAAGAAACGAAATTATTTAATTTTAAATGCTAATAGCTTCACAATAATGCTAATAGATGGCGCTGTGTCAGTAAAACAGTTTTATGTCAACTATTATTTTTTTATTGCGTCTAATGTTAAAAGTTAATTATTACAATATATAATTAAAACTTTTGGGAATTATGGGATATCGCGAGGTCTCAGTTCGGGGCGAACCACTAGTCATATTGTTGATGAGAATATAAATGGAATATAAATTATGTAAGTAGTTGACGACCTCCCTGGCGCAGTGGTGAGCGCTGTGGTCTTCTAACTGGGAGGTTTCGGGTTCGATTCCCGGCGGGGGCAATTTAGGAATTTATTATTTCTAAATTGTCTCTGGTCTGGTCTGGTGGGAGGCTTTGGCCGTGGCTAGTTACCACCCTACCGTCAAAAACGTGCCGCCAAGCGATTTAGCGTTCCGGCACGGTGGCGTATAGAAACCGATTAGGGGTATGGGTTGAATTTACACTGCTATACCCCTTCCAAGTCAGCCCGCTACCATCTTAGACTGCATCGTCACTTACCATCAGGTGAGATCGCAGTCAAGGACTATCTTGTCATCGAAAAAAAAAAGGTACCTACTTGTACGCTGTATGTGGCTGTAAGCATTTCACAGTTTGGTTTATTGATATCATTGTCCCATTATTGTCATTGATTGCTGCTATGTCACCTAAACGACTAACAAATAATATTTTGCTTATTTTTTAACCGACGAAAAAAAAAGAGGTTCTCATCTCGTCGCGTTTATGTATTTTTTTATGTATGACCACGAATAACTTTTCGTAGAATCGTCCGATTTTGATGATTCTTTCCTGTCTTAGTTTCGTTAGTGCTCTTTGCCATACAATGTTGGCCATGTAAAAACTCCATTTTACATTATAAAAGAAATGAAATCATAACATAAAACTTAACACATCTTCGCGCTATTTTGCTTTTACCTTGCCTCCGTAACCACATAATATTTATAGGTTTTAATATTCGATCCCAATTGTTTGAACAAGTAATGCGATTATTTGGGCCTAGAGCAAATAGATTTATCGCATACCGGAATATGTTATTACCAATATTAGCACGCCAAATATTTGGAATTGCGATTTGCTTTGCAACACGTTAATCCGTCGATCGGACCGAACCGTAAGTTTAGGTTATATTGTGTATTGATGACGTCATAAACGTACCTAATTAGTTTTTGCTTGCGATTGTTATCTCCTTGAATGATGTTCTTATAAAAACGACGGGTTCCATTCCTCTATCCTGATGCTGCAGAGGTACTGCCCCCCTAAACTGTGGGGATTTAGGTCGATTGTGAATTGAAGAAGCGGACAAAGTTGCGGGCATCCGCTAGTTATTAGTAAAATCATCCGCAATTGTTTTAGTGGAATATCGTATTAACCTCACAACAAAGATACAATTTCCAAAATATTACAAGAAACAAAGGACATTTTAGTGTGCACGGCTGGTAATAATGAGTTTCATTAGGGCGCGCACATGCATACAGATTCTAGATGTGACATGGGAGCGAAGAGTATTTTGTATCGGTATTTTGCTTAACAAAGAAGATAGTAATTCTTGCCAAGATCGGCACAGATATTAATAACTTTGTGCTTCGCCATTCGAACACCTAGGGACATTTTGACGTCTATCGAAGCTAGACCGCCCGCAGCTTCGCTCACGTTAAGTTCAACTTTTTAAGCCCCTATTTTACCTTCTTAGGGATTGAATTTTTCAAAAATCAAACTTAACGTGATGTAACATGAGCGAGATCGCAAGCAAAAGATACTGCTTGATAAGTTTAGTGAAGGGCTGATAAAAAAAGATAATTAAGTAGACAATTAACTTAAACACATTTAACAGGTTGAAATGAATCTACATCGGATCACGGATGTAGATAATTTTATAAATCTGTGGTATTTTCAAGAACTAAATCTTTAGGGCCACTTCAGACATACGGTATACAAGCGACATGCAAAACGCTCGGATGCAAACGACATGATATAAAAACTGCGACAAAATATTAAACTTTGAATTGAATTGAATTTTTAAATTTACACTGATGAGGTGGAGGTATGTCGTTCCAGCATTTCGAAGCATGCAAGATATTTAAAGCTACCATGAAATGCTTCAAACCTGTGCTCCTACTAACAAGTGAGACCAAAAGTGTGTGTATTGTAGGACAAAAGTGAGATGATATACTTTCCTTCCAAGCCACTACATTTTACTTCAACGGCAGAAGTGTCTTTTAATAGCGTAAAAATGTGTGATGCACATAATGCAAAACTCTCAAAGTTAACGCAATTTCATTACTCGTATAAACTTATCTTAAATGGTAGAAGATTTTGTTGTCAGTTCCATTAGCATTACAAATTCCCGGTCGATTTGAGTTGAGACAATGGTCTGCGTAAGTAGTACTAAGTAAGGTCGATTATAATGTGGTTAATTTCAAAACTCATGCTAGAATTTAACTTTGTAGCTTCATTTTGGAGAAAGTTGAAGTTTTAAATCTCTATTTCATTATAATATTTTCTTAGTATGTTTCCGAGTTCACGCCAGTGCTAACACTAATGATCCAATTATTTTAAAGTACATAGTTAACTAACAAGTATTTTCCAAGGAATCCAATTCTAAAAGCTTATCTAGATATAAGATTTTTAGTAAATGATTTTCTTAAATATTTTGGTAGTGAAATGGTTCTGTTTTGTTCTAATGTAAAAGCAATCTTATCAAACGCATTATGGTGAGGTGTCCCCGCACCAGTAGGTACACTAATGCTGAGATCTATAGAGCGTGCTTGAGATAGAGTTAAAACGAGACACAAATATGCTCTGACATAAATCTGTCTCGTTTTAAGCCTTTCTTGAGTCTGAGCTGAGTGAGAGTGCGATCTATAGATTTCAGCCTTAGAGCCTGAGTACTCTAAAAGCGGTGAAAAAAACGGCGTAACGTACTTCACTTTGTGTGTGTTGTACTTGTGGATGGATGTAGATGGCGAATCACATCTGCCGCTATGGACGTCTCTTTGTGATGACTATATGACACGCGGTCTGCAAAGAGTATCACGAAGAAGGTGTAAACTAAAAGCAGCCGGAGTCACAGGCCCACCCTTCGACGTGTGGAGTTCCTCTTGCTAATCATTTCTTGCACTAAAACCCAACTTTCCTTTGAAGCTGCCGATGCAGTCAGTGTCCATTGATGACGTGATTCACATTTTTGCCTACCTACTGAAAAATTCTCTGCGTTCAGCACGTAATGGTCGATAAGCTAAAACCAATGAATACGCAGTACGCACGAACGATACGCGTAATTTGAATCGTTTGTAAGTCGGAAGGGCTGCGCTTGCCACCTCCATTTGCATACTAATTCTTTGTTTGGACAATGGTACTCTAAAGGAGTGTGATGTAAAGTCGACAATAACGCGGCTAATTTCAAAACTTTGTGCCGGGGTTTAATTTTGTTGCATTGTTTTCAAGGGATTTCAGCTTTGTGTACGGGTTATTAGTTTTTAGGGCGTTTTTTTGTTTGAGCTCATTTCCCAAACATTGTAGGCTGAATTTTGGTTAATATTTCTTAATTGACCGACTCGTGAGCTCTCCGAGTCTACTATGTTGAATTTTCAATTTTCCATCTGTTTGTCTATCAAAGCTATAAACCTAACTCCTGAATTGATGATTGATTGTTTATCAGGTTAAAAAGTATGCCATATATTGACCCGGAGTATCAGCTACCACTATACCAAATTTCATTCAAATCCGTTCAGTAGTTTTCGCGTGATGCGCGCACAGACAGACAGATAAAAAATTCAAAAAAATTGTTTTGCGCTCAGTATCGGTAATAAGGTATCCTCCGATTAAAATTTTCAAAATACATTTAATGTACAGAATTCGTCCCTTTACAGTTTTATTATAAGTATGGATGAACAGCTTAGTTCAACCATATTTCAGCTAAATTACTTCAATTCATTAAAGTAAGTTGAAAACTGTCAGTTGCGAGTTTGTCAGTCGATTGTCAGCAGCTGCTTCAAACTTTGTTACACGAATCCAGATTTGCATAGACACCGAGTGGATTGAATCGTTTGACGACTAACAAAATGCATTCCGAGTACGGACTGCACTTACCCCTGCTTACAAATTTAATGTAAAAGGTATTAGTAACCTATTTGTAAGTTCGTCTCGGTTCCATTTACTAGATTATTCAATCAATTGAATGCGATTTCAAAGAAAATAGCATTGATAAGGTTTTAGGAATGAGGTACGAGTATGTTTAATTTTTACTACTAACTACTACTTTATTTATTGTTTACTTATGCATTCTATACCGCAGCTTAAACTATCATCTTACTTATTATTATTATGTAATTATCCTATTGGCTATTACCCTATTAATATTATAAATGCGGAAGTTTGGTAGTATGGATGTATGGGTGGATGGATGGATGGATGGATGATTGTTACTCAATCACTCCGCAACGACTGAACCGATTTGGCTGAAAGTCATAGAGATAGATTATAGTCTGGAATAACACATAAGCTATTTTTGTATCCCGGAAAATCAAAGAGTTCCCGTGGAATTTTATAAACTAAATCCACGCTGACAAAGTCACGGGCACCAGCAAGTATTATTTTAAAATCATTAATAGTGATTTTAATTGAGAGTTACTGTAGAGAAGAGGATAGAAGAAGTAGTGATATATTTCGTAGTAACTTACCGACCTGTATATTATTTCCTATATATCACGACCAGCCTATCACAAACTTAGCAACTACTCTATAAACTTGGAGAGTCTCCCTAGAAGATTAATTATTTTTCACGAGTGGTATCGATTAAAAAAGTTTCTCTTCATCACCAAGGAAACTTAAGCACACTTTCTTAATCACTACTTTTGAATTTTTATAAAGTTGGAAGACAGTTCGTTAATATGCAGTAATTGTGCGGAGTAGGAAGATCAGATATCATAGAAGGGAGTTTTAATTTTTGAGATTTTTAATTACTAATGGGTAAAGTTGATAAGTAGGTTTTGGCGCAGTAGTGAGCGCTGTGGTCTTATAACTGGGAGGTCTCGGGTTCGTCTACCCTACCCTACCGTCAAAGACGTGCCGCCAAGCGATTTAGCGTTCCGGCACGATGGCGTGTAGAAACCGATTAGGGGTATGGGTTGAATTTACACTACTATACCCCTTCCAAGTTAGCCCGCTACCATCTTAGACTGCATCGTCACTGACCATCAGGTAAGATCGCAGTCAAGGGCTATCTTGTAATAGAATAAAAAAAAAGGTTTAATGTTTTCTTATAGAGTTTTATTTAATGTGTGCCAATGTGTAGACGCTATTTGCGAAATGTGCCGAAATCCGTTTTGTGTCTGTTCTCGTTCGCATTCAGCCGAGTGTTTTGAAAACGGTGTAGGTACAAGGGACATCAGTTGAAAAAAAAAACATGTGTAGACTTTTCTTCCACACAAAACAACTTCTTAATCTCAAAACATTTCAAATAATCTCGAAAAGTTTAAACTTCCAGCCCGAAAACTTTGCCCAGAAGTCATGGATTTCATTGAAACTTTAAGGCCGTATAAACTTGCGCGCCAGCATTAACTGTTTTACGATATGCAGCCATACCCACGACTTGGGTACTACAGACCCCATTCTAGTTTTACTACCTATCAAAGCCGGATCTTTTAAATGCAATAGTAGGGGCGTTTAAGTGCAGTTTGATGTATTTGTCCGAATTTTATAGTATCACGATTGAATGCATTAATTTTTTTATTGTTCGAGCTAATAACGCACCTTACAGAATATAGTGAATTTTACTCAGTTTCTAGAAAGGGATTAAACTTAGTCAATCCGTCTCCAGAAACTGAGCAACCTAGATGAAGGTTATTATAATTATCCGACTGCGGCACGCAAAGGAAGGTAATGTGTTTATCAGTCTATGTATCATTGTATGTATGTATGTTTGTATGTATGTAGGTATGTATGTATATGGCGCCTTGGAGACCAAACGAGTAGGCCGATTTTGATGATTTTTACGTCAATCGATTCGTGATAATCTTGAAAGTGTCATTACAAATATGTATTGTCATAAAAATCTAGATCGGTTCAAATCTTTCCAATAATAGGTCTCGACTGTTTAAGTAGGACTTGTGTTTTCCCTTTCAGTTATCATTTAAAATTCAATTTCTACGCAGTGGGGTTTTTGATATTTTTTATTTAATATTTGTATATTATTAGAATTTGAAAATATTGAGTACCTTGCTAGGACTGCGTCCACGTGAAGTTAGATTTTTAAAAATCCTAAAAAAATTCCTTTCCTCTCTGGCTCTTCAACTAAAACTAACCACACAAAAAATCTTGAACTTATTAGCAATTTAAGGAGCCTGAAGCCACCGTAAAAGATGTGTAACATTTTCCGTTTACTTTATAATAAACAAGGCCAAAATGTTCTTTGTTTATTAAATTTCGCACGGTCTTAGGCAAATATTAAATTTTTTCATTCTCCGCGTGTTATAATATTTTATACGTCGGCTTACTCTCAAAAGCTCATTTTGCCGTAAGTTGGAGGAAGAGAAATAATTTTGCGAACAATCCGCAGACCTTATGTCACACCGCTCCAGGATTTAAATTTTAACCCGTAAAACGTGTCATAAAGGTACAAAAAAATTACGTTTACATAGGATTTCTTTTGGGTGTCTTGTTGTTTTAGGTTTGCTGCCCATTAATAATAATTAACAATCGTAAAGCCATCGCCATGTATGTACCTAATAAATAAGTGGTATAAAACACATGTTTTTTTTCCATCCTCAAAGGACCATGGGCAATTTTGTATGGACCCCGTCCCCACCCTCCAACAGTCACCGGACTTATGTTAATATGTTCATTTGGATCCAAATAGACGTAAATAGTTGGTTTCAGCTTCAAAATCGATGGGGTTCTTAATAAAAAAAAAAAAAACTTTTTGTTTGAAATTGATTTATTTTTGTTATTTTTTCTATATTTTATCGTACAAAAATCACATAACAATAAAAATAACTACTTCTACTCTGTTACAGACACCATTTTGTACATTGACATCATCCGCGTTTCTTTTAATTTCTGGACCCTGGGCGTCATAGTCTGCGTTTCCGATGCGACCTTGTCGCGTAGCATTGCTAGGCTCTTTGCCAGCATCTATGGCACACTGTCATCGTGTTATTGAACACAACCAGGAAAAAGAAGAAAACTCGAAGAGTATTAGAATCTGCCTTCTGAAGCAAGGGTTGCGGGGTCAAATATCGTAGGGCACAAGTATTTGTGTAACGAATATGACGCATTATGTATTAACTACTGTTAATACACGTCATAAAAAAATGAGAATATTATATAAAAAAGATATTAGTTACCTGTATCAGCGCATTTTGTGAAATATATTTAACTAACAAGCCTCAATAGCCCAACGGTTAAAGGTGCGGACTGAAAACTGAAAAGGTCGCAGGTTCGAATCCCACCCGTTGCACTATTGTCGTACCCACTCCTAGCACAAGCTTTCCGCTTATTTGGAGGGGATAGGAGGATATTAGTCAACTTCAGCTTGGCTAATGTTCTTTAAAAAAAAAAAATGGGTCGGTGAGCGGGGGGAGGGGGTTATTTTGTAGCTGGTTATCTTTATGTGCATGCTCCGCCCGCCGGTGTGCAATAAATAGATATAAATGAGCAGGTATTTTGGAATTAGTCATCAATACTACGTCATCGAAATATTTTTTGAAACGTAAGATACAATGAGAACCCCATGCATTTGGGCATCGTCGCCATAATAAAAAAATATCGTCTTGCCAAGATCTATCAATTGCGCTACATTTCATTCTTGTTGATAGGTGGGGACGATTCCGCCCATGGTCCTTTGTCGATTCATTATTAAGAATTAATTTCGGTCGCTTCAGTTTGAAAACTTTCTTTGACATACTCAGAATTTTGTATAAGTTTTAAATGTGGGTATATTTTTTTTAGGGTTTCGTAGTAAAACAACAAGGAACCTTATAGTTTTGCCAAGTCCGTCCGTCTACCAATCTGTCCGCGGCCTAGAGCAGAGACTATTGGTACTACAGAGTTAACTTGGCAGAGTAACTTGGCAGGTTATTTATTTCTAAATAGGCTGGCGAATGACGACTCTAAAAAGCACTGATGAGATCTAGATTGGAGGGCACTTACCTAGAAGATGTCTATTCACTTGAAGGTACTCAAATTATAGGTTGCTGAAAACGGATGCTGGAAAGGCATTCCACACCTTAGCGGTTCGTTTTAGAAACGATGAACCAAAGCGTTTCATGCGAGTAGGTTGGATTTCTAGTACGCTCACTTCTCGCAGTTCTGTAGTGAAACGGCGAGGGAGGCACAAGTTTATGAAGTTCCTGAGCGCAAAGTATATGACAGTCTTTAGACTGTTTATTTTTTCTTTTAAATAGTTATGGACTTGCGACTCAAGCAACTCAACTGGCGTGCATTTGTTTTCAACTAGCTGATACCCGCGAGTTCGTCCGCGTAGATAAAGATTGATCACGTATTGAAACAGACGTGTAGTATTTATGTATGCCATCGTAATGATGCAGAATTTTTCCGTCAGTGTATATATTTATTGCATGCGCATTTGAAGACGAAGCAATTATCAGAAATTATTTCTTAAATTATTTTCCATTATTAAAACAGAGTAATTTGCTTGGAATTCCTGATTAAGTGTTCGTCTTCAAAGAATCATAACCATGGATATGGATATAGACCCATATGGACCCGTATATTCGTATGGGTACAATAGATCTATCTCTTTTAAGACGATCGCCTTGCAGCAATCGAAAGAACCCATAAACAATCTATTAATATGCAGAAAACTTATTTAATAGCTTACACTGCAGTGTGATATACGGTCCCTGTTTAACGTTTGTTTTATGTACCCATATACCATCTAAAACTTTACAGCTAAAGTTTAAGGTGGTTTGCTCTATATTCAAAGCGCTTTTTAGCTCTTTCACAGGAACCGTTAATAGTTATCAGCTCGTAGGTATATTATTTTAAAGCTTAGAGCTTGTATCTTATTCAGCAAAGTAAACATTTTTATTCGAAAATCAATTTATATTTTTACGAGGGTAGGTTATTTCAGACTCATCAAAGAATAAACATTGAGAATGACTGCTCTCTAATAGCAATATATAAAGGTTAACGCCCACACAGTTCCATAAGATAACTGCAAATGACAAGTAATAGACATGTCGGGTTCCTTCAACGCGACGCCCACGACTTAGGTAGGTTTAGCTCTTTCGATTCACGAGGACGCGTGAGCTTTACTTGTGGTTACATCGTGTACATGCACATTGCGTAAGTGTGTGTGCATATCAGGAGCTTAGATGGGAGTGGTCAAGTGCGAGCAAGCTCTCGCTCCCACTTATACAAGTATGACACACACACACACACACACACAACCGTGAGCCACGTGCCCTCGTGAATTGCAAGAACTATATGCCTTTTTTGGTCTTTCAATGAAAGCATTTATTTTACCTGTACACTTTTTTAAATTTCTTTTCATAGAGCTGTTAGTTTTTGTGTCTCGATTTTGTTCGTTATTATGTATACTTTTAAACTAAAATAACCTTTTTTAACTCACCACTTTTACGTATATTTTTTTCGAGCTCTCAATATATTATATCTTGCATTATCGTCACCGTTACCGATACAGTTCACAACACAGACATATTTATGTATTCATTGTAATGAATATATTTGCTCTAAGGCTTACGTGATATCTGTAATTCTACGTCCTTTTGCATGATTTAGGTTGGAAGAGATAGCTAGAAAGCGATAAAGCTGCCAAACTGTATAGTTACATTGATTTGTTTCTTTTGTACTATATTCACATTTTTTATTTATACATTATATATTACATTCATTCATTCATAAATACATACGTACCTATAAGTAGAGCGGGTAGATGACGTTGGGCCAAGTTCTGAAATACCTAAATCTAGCATAGCCATTACCAACTTTCTGTAATGTTACGGTACGGTGTGAGAGACGTTTTCCGTAAAAGTTTGTTTTATGAACCTTTATTCCGCCTTAAGTTCACAGCTAAACTTTAAGGTGACTTGCTCATTACTCAAAGCGTTTCATTGCGCTTTTGCATGAGCGGGTTATTGTTATCAAGCCATATATTAGGGATTTTAAGCGTTTTAAAAGACCTTATTATTCGATGATAGCGAAAGTGAGTAAGGTAAAATTATAAAACGGTATAGGTCAAAAATATACATCACTACATATACTATAATACCTACTATATATATTATATGCTTTCGTTTATATCTGAAAAAAAATCTCGTACAGAATGCAGCGCATGACACTGATATTTATTTGAATAAAAAAGTAGGTAGTTGATATTATCCGGTAAACTAGACCAGAGTAATTCGCTGTTAAGTGCATGCTTTAATGGTTTTCCAACAATGCTGTGGAATATTCTCGACTTAATGTTAAGCTTTCATGCAAATGTAAACTAAAGAAGTAATCTACCTTAATCCACCATAATGTTTGAGAGGAGTACTGCTAGTTGACATACTGAAAATGTATTGTTTTTGTGCATCTACAGCTGAATGCAGAAACGTCTTTTTATGCTTAAGAGCTACTTTAGTGTGGGTCCTATTTTTAGGGTGGAAAAGGACCCTATTACTAAGCCTCCGCTATCCGTTCGTCCGTCTGTTAGCGAGATGTATCTCATGAACAAAATTTCTGGGAATATGTATTCCTATTGTCACTATAACAATATAAAATAAATAAAAAAAGACGTCTGGCACTCGGGGACTGCCGCGGTAAAGCTATTGCATAGCATTTTTTATCAACGCCATCTAGCGGTGAGAAGAGTCCCGTGTCAGGTTATTTTCGTTACGGAATTTCTGGATTCAGTCTCCACGCTCAAGGCCCGCGATAGAAGCTATGCAATAGCTTAAAAATAAAAAGAACCCCCAATCCCCACACAAGAAACTTGATTTTTTCAGCATTTGTGCTCGACCTTAACAATCCCTGTTACCATGGTACGGAAACATTCGTGTACCTGACTCGCACTTGACCGGTTTTATTTTTCAACATTCTTACAATTTAATATATATTGCTTAAATCGAAAATAATTATTTACTGACGCACTCAGAGACTCCTTAAATTATGTGTATTGAGTCAAACTAATTTTCATTGAGTTAATAGTCTGGGGAAAATTTTCCAAATCTATCAGATTTTATTAGAGTGATTTTTTTTAAAAGGTACTAGCTTTTGCCCCCGCGACTTCGTCCGCGTGGAATTTTTCCTGAATTTTCTTTGCTATAAACCTCACGGAGCCCGAGACCTTTCCAACGAATGCAAAAGCGTGGAAATCGGTTCGTGCGTTCTGGAGTTATAGCGTCAGGAAGGAAAACCCGACTTATTTTTATATAGTAGATGAAGGAACTCCTTGAGGAATAACTTCACCTGCTGAAACATTCCTTAAGCAATCGTGTACTAATCTTTTATCACCAAAATACTTCCTAATGAGTATTAAAGTACGTTTGATTATTATTATTCAGCCGTTATTTATTAAACTATTATTGCATAGCTTTTATCGCGGGCCTTGAGCGTGGAGACCGAATCCAGAAATTACGTAACGAAAATAACCTGACACGGGACTCCTCTCACCGCTAGATGGCGTTGATAAAAAATGCTATGCAATAGCTTTACCGCGGCAGTCCCCGAGTACCACACATATTTTTATCTCATAAATAATGATTACAATAACAAAAATATTATTTAAATGAAGATTTAAATATTAAATTAAAGCTTACGATTCTTTACATATGTAATTCTTTGTTCGCTCCCTATAGGTTAAACGATTTAATGGATTTACATGAATAAGTTATCAATCATCTTATTTTCTTGAATGTCATTGCGACTACCTACAACCCATTTTTTGTGAAAGACGGCACTGAATATTATGAATACAAAGTAGGTACATAGATTACAGGAAGAGTATTCCTAATGCTTATTGAATACAATTATGTATATGTATTCCGTAAAACATCCTATTGACAATTCTTCATTTCAACCCAACAGCCCAATCAACAAAAATTTGGAATGTCCTTTTGGCTTCCGTTTTTCCAACGAACTATAATGTGGGTGTCTTTAAATCAAGAGTGAATAGGCACCTTCTAGGCAAGCGCGCACAATCTTAGGCTGTATCTTCACTTACCATCAGGTGAGAACGCAGTCAAACGTTAGTCTATATATTTAAAAAAACAAAATACAGCGACACAGCTGAGCATGGGTTTTTTATTATTTTACCGGGATAACAAGTATCCTATGTAACTCTCTTGATCTCAAACTATATCCAAATTTAAAATCAAAACGATCCGTTTCTGCGTGATTGAAGGACTAATAAACTAACACACTTTTTTATTTGCGAATATAATATTGGTCGAGATGACATAAATGTAAACTTTACTAGAGTTGAGCTTTTTATTAAAATAAAAGAGAAGAGCTTAAAGAAAATTCACAAAGTATACTCTAAAATGAAAATTAAATATTGTTTTTAATTTAAAATGTATATTGAAGTGTGTGGAGGGATTAAAATGAGTTTTTTGTCCTTTGAGTAAAACTATCCTTTCGTCTAAAACTAAGCTGCTTATACGAGCGCTAACCAGGTCAAGTGGGGTACGGGCTTAGATTTAAGCCTGTTACATTAATAAATGATAAGCACAGCACTTCTAAGAATTACTTTTCTTAGTTTTTAAATTTTATTGTTAGTATTAGTGCACTTTAGGATATATTTTTCTAAGAGCGTGAACTGGTCAAGAAACTTCATGTGCAGTTTAGCAGGTTATTTTGGATTTGTCAAAATATTTTGCATTACATTTAAGTTAAAAAAAATATATTTTTTTTCATTATAATTTTTTAGTATTAAATGCTTACTATAGGGGGGCACTTATTACTAGTTGATGGCCGCGGCTTCGCTCGTGTGGATTTAGTTCCTTAAAAATCCCACGGGATCTCATTGATTTTCTGGGATAAAAAGAAGCTTATGTCACTCTCTTTGTCCTCAACTATACCCATGTAAAAATCAGGGCGATCCGTTGCTTTGTTGCCGCGAGATTGAAGGACAAACCAACAAACAAACACACTTTCGCATATATAATATTAGTAAGGATTATGCAAAATTAAATTTGCCTTTCTGTTTTCACAGAAATCTGAACAAAATTTGACACTGAAATAGCTTGCTTCCCGAAGATGGATATAATTATTATAATATATTTATTAAAAAAATCAAAGAGTTCTTGGGAACTTCATCTGCCTGAATTTAGGTTTTCTAATTATTTGGATAATTGGAAACCCTATGAAAATCAACGACCTACCTATATCAACGATAAAGTCGCATTTGCTAGTTGCCATTAATTAATATTTTATTCGCGTGACTAAAAGGTCCACTAAAGCTAGAATTAGGCGTATCAATTAATTTTGCCGCATAGCACTTACGTCTTTTCTTTTTATGGTAACCATGTCGGTAAAGACGTGTCTATCATGCAGGCGCGAAGCTATTTGTAGAATTTCTACTCACCTAAGTAGAAAATAAGCAGCTTAGCTAAGGGTCAAGTGGGTACTGTTACCGAGTTAAGCTAGTTAAATTAATAACCTTACGGAGTATTCACTCATATGACTTTTACAGGCGACGGAGTTTTATACTATTGTACAGAACAACAAAAAATGAAACTTAGCAATACTTTAAATATTGACTAAATAAGAGAGAGTTAGAGATAGAGATTGTCCTAAACTAAAAATATGCGCTCCAAATCCTTACAAGTAACCTTATCTTCTTGAAATATAGAAATGGAAAAGGCGACTGACTGATCTTTTAATTTCAAATCCATGGATGGATCAGGCTGATCTATTTTAAATTACTCCATTGCAGTACTGTATAATAAGGAAGGATTTCGTCGTTTCAATTGTTGCACCCAGTTGCAAAAAGTACTTATTAATTAGTAGAAATGACAATAAGGCAATCTGGGTATCAAAATAACTGACTTCTGTACTGTTTCTTTAAAAGAACTCTAAAGGACCTTGCAAATAAAGGAATAAATTACAGAGGAGGTATTTCTTGTAAATCTTATACAATGAATAGAGGTATTTCCATTTTAACCAATAGCTAAAGAACTCTGAAAAGCGTCTTCACAAAGCGCTACTACGAAATGGGTGCCAGACATCCATAACAAAAGGAATAAAACGCCAGAGGCAAATGAACCGTGTCGGAAAATAAGAAAAACACTTAAAATTACCATTGCTCTACCTTATATTCTCTTAGAAAAGGAAATAAAGTTTAACAATAAAAAACGCATTGGGTATAGAACCCGCCCTAAGTGTTTTTATTGTTACAAAAACTTTTAAATTTTACTGCCAGTATACAGATTGTATCCAGTTTTAAAATGGGCCCATGTATGTACACTTTGGATCATTTTTTTAGCAAACCGTTCATTGACATACTCGAGACACGGCAAGCTGCCAAAATCTCTACTATTGTTGTGCCTTTTATTGCTCCCGCAATGTACTTTCTACATGACCTCATAGTTACTATAGTAAAATAAGTAATCATAATAAGTACATCGACTATACGTAGTGCGCGTTGGGTTACTATTATTTATAACTTTTGCACGTGACTTCGTTCGCGTTGAGTTAGATTTTCAAAATGTACCTACATGCCTATGTCACTTTCCAAATCCTCGACTATAACCGTACAAAATATCATGTCAATCCGTTGTTACGTTGCTGCGTAATTGAAGGACAAACCAAGAAATCATCAAAACACATTTTCACATAGATTACAAAATCTAGACATAGGGTCGTGTGCCAGCCATCTTCGATCAAAAGGGCAAGGCTATAATCAATAACAAATATAAGATCGTTGAGTTACAAAATATATAGCTATTGTTTCTCTTATCTATAATTTATATTATATCATAAAGCGGCCTACGATATTATATCGTCCATTATTTCGAAAAGTTACGACACTTATTAAAAGTAGAGCAGGTACGAAATTGCGTGCCACAGAATAAAACCTGAAGCTCTTGTCAATACAAATAAATTGAAAACAACTTAAATTAAAAGTCGACTGTGTTTTACGGAAAATTTATTACGAACGGGCTTTATTTATTATTAAAATGTTTATTTAATTAAAAGTAGCTGGTCATATTTTTTTGCTTTGTTCACAGTGATTTACATTTTGTTTTTTATTTAACTAGGACAATTTATGGGAAAAATTTTCATTTCCCATGAGGAAATCAGGTTATCAGGTTAGGGCGTAGTCAATAGCTATCTTGTAATCCAATAAAAAAAACACAACAGAAAATAGTGTCAAAGTTCAGTTAACGCTTCTACTACTATCCACTCCAATTGTATCCTTCACAATAATTATTCAAAAAACTTTATTTTTGTACCAAAAACAGCAAAACTTTTTGCCACGCAATTGTTTTGTTTATCTCTCCCCAGCTCTTTAATATTGAATGTTTAAAACTAACTTTGTACAAACAATACCGCATCCAACTTTGTGACATCCACCGACCCTTTTACACTGTAGCTACCTACCCTCATTTAGCTAAATTGCGTGACTTAAATCGCGCGGTTCACATCTCATTTAGCCGGTTTTTACGATTCCAGAGGTGTTTTAAAACGCCAACCCGAATAATATAATAGGCATTGTCTTTTTGGAAATTATTTCCTGGGAAATGTTCCAAGGCGCGTTCTATCCCGTTACACTTTAGCTAACGCGTTTTGGGAACGACTTCGAGGCTCCGTCCCGGGGTTCTGTAGACAATAATAATTTAACAGTGCGCAGAATGCCAGAAAAAAATCCCCGTGATAGATGAAAATATAAAATTTACCCGAAACCTCGTGTGAAACTCGGACTGAAAACTGAGTTTTTTTCGGATACTTAAAACTTGATACTGCTGTAAAAATCAAATCTGCATCTGAATATTTACCATTACACACGCTCTTAAGAATGACGCATACGAATAAGTATCTACTGTCTACATTGAATTGAATCGGTGGTAGAGTCATGACGTGTCATAAGAGCTACAAGTTGGCCTACATGAAATAAATGAATTTGAATCCGCTGAGGGATTGTCTAAAAATGATTGTAATCGCCTCTGATTGGCTGAATAAATGACGTTCTTACTGCATCATTGCATTTTAACCAATAGCGAAAAAGTGTCAGCAAAAAGAGGGCATTGCGGCCGTCAAACTGATGCAATCATTTTAGACAATCCCACAGCTGGTCGCGGGGAATGGCTGTCTATTTCCTGGGAAATGTTCCAAGACGCGTTCCATCTCGTTACATTTTATCTAACGCGTTTTGGGAACGACTTCGAGGCTCTATCCCGGGGTTTTGTTGATAGTAATTTAGGAATGACGAGTATTCACTATCTGTGTACATTGAACCAGGGACTAATTCAGAGGCTATCCATGTATAGTTCTTTCAATTCACGAGGGCGCGTGAGCTTTACTTGTGGTTACGTCGTGTACATGCACGTCGCGTAAGTGTGCGTGCCTGTCAGGAGCCTAAGTAGAGGAGCTTAAAGGCGCGAGCAAGCTCTCGCTCATATAGATACGACACATACACGTGTATTGCAAGACCTATGAAAGTCATGATAATGAGGATAGAGATCGCTTCTAAGTGATTAAGGCCGCCAATTGGTACCCTTATATTTTTTAAGTCAATAGATACTATTTTTCTGGTATATCTTTGGTGTACAAAAAACTGTATTTCATTCAATCATTCTTTCAGTTAAAAAACTTTTTCTAGTGAAATAATAATATCTTCGAATGCCAAAAATCCTTACTGATATTTTAAATGCGAAAGTGTGTTTGTTTGTTGGTTCATGCTTCATTCAAATAACAACGAAACGACGGATCGACTTGATTATTTGCATTTGTATGGTTGAAAGAGACTGGAGAGTGCCATAGGCCCTGAAAAACAGAAAGTTCCCGTTGGATTTTCAAAAACCTAACTTCACGTGGACTTGAACTAGTTAATTCAGAAGATTAATTCCTTTCATAGGTTACTTCTTCTAAAAATTCCTCACAAATAATTTCAGTTGTTTTTACAACAATTAACACAAACTTTTTACCAACACTTCAACGTTAAAAGGGATATCAGAGGCCCATTTTCGGATATAAACCTTCCGGATACCCACATTAGAACTCAGATGTTGTCAGAGGCCGGAATAACTTCTTAATCAAGTCACCTTTGTTTCCGCTAATTGTATCATTTGCCATTCCATTTGGGCCGGGCTACAAACGGAATTCCAAAAAACATTATCCCGTAAATGTTTTACAAACGCGTATGGAAATTTATTTTCAGATTTAACTTTCACACCGCAGCTTTGTCATTGTTTATGTATACGCGAGTATTTAAATTACCTGCAGAATTTTATAGTACCAATAACAGATATTAAATTGCGTTTGAACTACCAGATGCACACAGTTCTACTTCGGCCCAGATGAATAACCCCTCCCATTACAACTCCATTGTTTTCAAGACTTATTTTTATTATATGACAAAATTGCTGAATAATTAAAATGAAACAATGAAACTTGCAGCTAAACTAATCTAATTACTGTATAAATCATGCCCGCGTGGAATGGTGCCAAGTATACTGACATTTCCGCGCTGGATAGCCAGGCTGATCCTTTACGCAAAAAATGAACCAGCTCTTCTGTCACTGAGGCAATTAACCGCGGCGAAATATCTCGAAAAATTAAGATACTCGTATTTAATACCAAATGCTAATTAGGTAACCTTACAGTATAGCAGATCGTGGAATTCTTGTAACTTATTTTATTGTACTTAAAGAACTAGGGAAAAAGTACCCAGGATTAAATAATACAATTTTCAATACTTAGTAGAAATGGTAAAGTAGAACTTGAAGAAAGTGTATTGAAATGTTATTCGATCTCCCATTCTTCTTTGTAGATATTTACCATGCAAAGAGAAAAACTTTATTACATTCGCTTGATGTAGAGCAAAATTCAAAGGTACCTCAATAATGTTAAGCTAAGTAATAAACCTATGAACAGAATTACATTTGCATTTGTATCCATTATAACAAGAGGTTTTTCTCTTAAGTCGAGTGCTTTATTAATAAAAATCTATGGTTTTTGTTTACACTATATATTTTAATCATATCACCAATTTTTTAACCATCACTGATTAGATAAAATAAATATAAAAATCATTTGCTGTTTTATTAGTCGCGCTAAAACTCAAAAATGGCTTGACCGATTTGAATATTTTTTTGTTTCATTATATTCGCTTCAATACAGCGGTGATTTAAAGCAAAAAAAAAGTATAGGAAAACTCAAAAGAACAGCTGATGCATCGAAAAAATTAAAATTGGTAATTTGGTTAGGAATCACCACTTCGAATTACTTTTAATAGATGGACGCAACGGCACCGCGGGTAAAAGCTAGTAGATAATAATCTATACTATCATAATAAAGAGAGAGCGCGAATTTTGTGAGTTTGTATGTATGTCCGGAGCAAACTTTGGAACCACAGCACCTATTACAATAATTCTTTTACCATTTCAAAGGTACATTATTCCAGATGGTTATAGGCTATAATTATGTTAATAAATGTATTATGGCTAGATATTATGTGCAAATTTGTTAAAGAAGTCGGAAATTTTTTTGACTCTTAAAGGTTTTCAAGGCGTGCGCTGGGTCATATACTGTTATTGGATGAAAATGATGTATGGGTGAATTGTTCCGCTTAAAAAGTTTAAAAAAAAAGTCCGCGATAGCATATGTTATTCTAAGGATAACTTACAGTAACCATTTCTATATTTCAAGCCAAGCTGACTTTGACTGATATTCTCCTCTCCCCTCCAAATAAGCGGAAAGCTTGTGTTAGGAGTGGGTATGACAATAGTGCAACGGGTGAGGCTCGAACCTGCGACCTTTCAGTTTTCAGTCCGCACATTTAACCGTTGGGCTATTGAGGCTTGAGTTCTTGAATTCTTTTCGAAGCTTCTTTAATCGATGTGATGTCAATCTATATCTGAATAAATATGTTTATTATCGTAAGTACACTATACACTATACAATTTAAATAAATATCTTAGGAGTTATCAGAAAATTAATATTTCCGCGCGACAAAATAATAAAATGGTGCCGGCTGGCGCGGCGGGGCATGGTGGCGGGTATCGGTGCGGGATATTCGTGTGGTTCCTGTGGTGATCTTATTGACAATCGTCTCCTATAAGAAGCTCACAAGAACAAATATTTAATTTTCAACCCGGACGAAGTCGGCGCGGGCTTCTAGTAATAATGATAAAAAGACGACAAACATATTATGACAGGTTATAGTGACACAATATTAGCCGAAGTTTTTTGGCATCTTTCCATGCCTTGAAATGTCACCGGAATAGGGTCGCTATCTAGGTGGCTATAGTTTCCGATGCCATGTTCCGATTGACAGCGAATCTCTTCCGATTTGCCGGTCAGAAGTTTTAAATAAGATGGGGAATGAGGTCGCTATATTATTTACTAAAGCTAGCTCACGATTTCGTCCGTATAGATTAAGTTTTAAAATTAAAAATCAAATAATGAAGTGCCATCTTTTGTCTTTGATCGCCATCATTAAGGATCATTAAACTATACCTATTAAGCTGAGCAGAATCCTAAAATTTTAAATTAAGGTAAGTTTTTTCCATCAGCCGATTTTGATGAAATTAAACTGATATGCTGTTCTTAACTACGCTTAAATCTCAAAACTCTGTGAGTTGAGTAGTTCAAACAGATAGACTAAGTTTTTAAATTGGCTTTTATGTATTCTGTTACACTTTTCATCATCCACAATCAGTCTTTAATAAATTCCTTCCATGTGCCATGTACATCGGATCTACTACCTACAGTTTTATTTTAGTATAGATTTAGGTTAGTTGTTCGAAACTTCTGTAAAAAGAAATATTCTTTCTTAACACACATCTGTGTATTACGCAAGGCTGTAGGCAAGTTATAGTTTATAGGTTATTTATTTGAGTCAATCCCTTTAACCATTCCACGATTTTGCCAATATAGCTCTCTTTTACTGCGTATATATTATGGTTTGTCTGGACGAGTATAGAATAAATACATATTAATCTTTATGCGTTGAATTTGAAATGATATTTCTGTATGGTTCTTACATTAAATGCAGAAAAAGAATTAAAAATAGTCATTCGATAAAAGTAAAAGGTCAAGTACTCCGAGCATGTCATTCTCCAAATCCTCAACTATAATACTTAAGCAAAAAATCACGTCGACCAGTTGTTCTTTTGCTGCATGATGGAAGGTCAAATGAACAAAAAACACTCGCATTAATGTTATTAGTAAGGACAGTAAGGATTTTGTCAACACTTGAATTTGTATGTACGTAGGTAAATAAGGTTTCTGTTTAATGAATGATGGTTAGTGACGATGCAGCCTAAGATGATAGCGAGCCAGCTTGGAAGGGGTATGGTAGTTTTAATTAAACCCCTTACCCCTAATTGGTTTCTACACGGAAGGGTGGATTATAATCTATATGTGTGAGTTGTTACTCCCATTACATCTCAAATATGCCAATGCTTAATAGCTTCTAAATCAACTTACCTTTGTTTACGCAGATTGTACCATTTGCCATTCTATTTGAGTTCTGCCACAAGCAGAAATCCATAAACATTATTAAATGGTTTGATGCGTGTGTGGATTCAAAATTAGCTCAAGATCGCTGTCATCTTACTTACGAGTAATCTCGCATTAATTACACTGCTAAACATAATCGGTTCTCATCTATGAATTGTAGTGTTTGTGATGTGTAAAATGGATTATATCATAACTGAACAAAAATACAATATAAAACAGTAAGTCACATGAAAAGTAGGAACAAGGCCTATACTACCAAGCATAGATTTATGATACCTATCGTAAATCTGTGCTACTGACGCTTAAAGCAGTTTTTTTTAAAGGATGGTATTTTTATCATTTCTAAAAATAATCCTGATTCTAATAATTTAATTTTAAACACGAATCTAACATCGCCACCAAGCCAAGCAATCTTGCCGGCTCTTCTCAGCAGAATCTGCATTCCGAACCGGTGGTACAGTCATGACGTGTCATAAGAGCTACAAGTTGGCCTACATGAAATAAATAATAATTATGAATTTTAGAATTTTTTGAATCTAATTTTTTCAAAAATAAAATTCATGCTCTCAGTGCTCTCAAAATGGTTTAAATTGGAAAGCGAATTTTAAAGCAAAATTACGCTATGTAAACTAATGAGTCTATTAACATAGTTACAGCGTTGTTCACATTGCAGGCTCGGCGCATTACGGCGAGGACAGCGTGGGCTCGTTCCCGTACTTCGAGTATAATGTGCCGAGGAATGTGACTACGGTGGTCGGGCAGACCGCCTTCCTGCATTGCAGGGTTGAACAGCTTGGGGATAAAGCGGTAAGATTTTTACTTGAAATATTAATAGTCGTAGCAGCCAGTGGCGTGCACTGGGTACGGTGTTATCAAAATTCCTATTACTCTTTTGTGTTTCGTTGGGGTTATTTTATTTTATGTTGTTTTTTCTTTTCATTTTATTTTCTATCCGTATAATAATAATTTTTTGAATGAATAACTATTGAATCTATTGTATTTTTGAACGCAGTCAGTTTTTTTTTAATAATTGCTTTATCTCAAATCGAGAAAATTCGACATGACTATTTTAAATTTTGGCTCTATTTATTGGGATGCCAATAACTTTCGATTGGAGTTATTTGCTAATGGAAATAAAATGCACATCTCCAATAAACTATACATTTATACAAGCAATATTCTCCCGCCGTTTGTTATAAATGGTTACAATATTTTTCCATTCTGCTCCATAGCCGCAAGACATTGACCCGTCTTTTGACGATAGCAACTAGAGCGTGAACTACCCACCTACCTACTTACATGTTTCGCGTTTGTATAGAGAAAAATAATATTATGTTTTATCGAATCTACATACTTACTGCTAAAAAGTACTTTTGTCTGGTGGGAGGCTTTGGCCGTGGCTATAGTTACCACTCTACCGTCGTTTTACCGATTTAGTGTTCCGGCAAGATGGCGAGTAGAAACCGATTAGGGGTATGGGTTGAATGTACACTACTATACCCCTTCCAAGTTAGCCCGCCACCATCTTAGATTGCATCGTCACTTACCATCATGTGAGATCGCAGTCAAGGACTATTGTCATCGAATAAAAAAAATACATTGTATATGTGTATAAGGCTAATTGAGTTAGGTTAAATTAAGCCTTGACACTGGAATCTTAGTAGGTACAATATACGAATACAGCAGTATTGATTTTAAGCTATTTTCAGTCAGTCACCAAAATACTGCCTGTGAAACATTTTCAGCGGTGGTAATGAATAATAATAATATGCTCGTGTTTAATAAACTGTTTTCTAACTAACGGTTATTTAATCTTATTATTATCTGTTGTAACTAGCTTTTTTAAAACCACTTTTAGAAACCACTTGTTTACCCACCTTTTAAGGCAGCTAAAGGGAAATAAATTATAGGTAGTATTCAGAGAAAGAGAAGAAAGAAAGAAATAAAGAAAGAAACTATTTTGTTTGATCAATACAATTAAAATAAAAAAAAAACATAACTTAATCAACTAAAATAAAAATAATCGCATTTGATCTATAATAAGTTGGTTATATCCTCCAAGATAATAAGGAAATAAGGTCTCCCACACAGCATCATGCTGCAGCAAGTTGCAGCGCTGGTTTTCAGGGGGAACTCTATCTGAGTGCAGTCACGGATACATCATAATATACTGAATATTGGATAAAATATCTTTTAATTAATATGTGTACCTACCTAAAATTTAAAAAAAAAGACGTGTGGCACTCGGGGACTGCTGCGGTAAAGCTATTGCATAGCATTTTTTATCAACGCCATCTAGCGGCTCACCGTAGAGGAGTCCCGTGTCAGGTTATTTTCGTTACGGAATTTCTGGATTCGGTCTCCACGCTGGCCCGCGATAGAAGCCATGCAATAGCTTAAAAACAAAACAAAAAACTGACTGCGTTCAAAAATACAATAGATTCGATAGTTATTCATTCGAAAAAAACCCATAAATTGCCATCGATTTTATAGGTAGGTACACATATTATTTAATAGGTGTATCCAATATCCAAAATACGTATTAATAAATATTTATTAATTTTTGGTTATTTTTAAATTATAATTGATGGTATTTTATGGGTCGCACTAATGCTGAGATCTATAGAGCATGCTCTGACTCAGCTCAGACTCAAGATAGAGGTTAAAATGAGACACAAATATGCTCTGACATAAATCTGTTTTGCTTTAACCCTGTCTTGAGTTTGAGCTGAGTGAGAATGCGGTCTATAGATTTCAGCCTGAGTATGTATATTTTTACAGGTATCGTGGATAAGAAAGAGAGATCTTCACATACTAACTGCTGGAATTTTAACCTACACGTCTGATCAGAGGTTTCAAGTAAGTTAAGTTTAAGTATTAGATACCCATACTTATCAAGTTTTTACAAAATTACCGCTTTCAGGCGCAAGATGTTATAACATACCTACTCTACCTAGTATACATACGTTTAGATTTGTTCTTTGCTTTCTAGTACCTACGTTTGTGTAGCGTTGCGTGTTGTTTGTGCGTGTTGTTTCTTTGATTGCTTGTTCCTCCCCCGTTTATAGTGCATGCTACGCATTTCACCATATAGATTTTTCTAGTGTGGTGAATTATAGGAAAATTTTGTCATTCCTTAACGAAATCCTATCATGAATTTTTTCAAAGTATCGCCTGCTGCTATCTGATTAGTGTTGACTGAAAACCTGAATGAGAAGAAATCATGGTGTTACTATCCACCATTTAACAAAGTGTAAAGGGGAAAAAAGCCTAGTGGTTAGGACTGTGGTCTTATATTCGGAGGGTCGAGGATTCGATCCCGAGCACGTACCTCTGACTTTTCAGAGTTATGTCACATGCTTCAATTGTGAAGGTAAACATCGTGAGGAAACGCTTCTTTTATAATCGTTCTCTGGACCTGCGCTCAGTACCTACCTAGTTCATTTGACGATTCGAAAGCACTTTGTAAAAGTTTATTTGAATAAAAAAATTATTCTATTCTATGCTATTATATTCTATAGTGAGCCTTTGATGGGTTTCTGATAATGATGATGGTGATAATTTAACAAATAGCTGTTTATTCTCAGCTCCCTTATATACACACAAAAACCGGAAGTTATTGTTTAAAATGTTAATTAAAAAACATAGCCTGTGGGTCTGTAAAGCTGGTGAATAATTATTTTTGTTTTTATTTAGGTTATTCGGCCAGACAAATCGGAGAACTGGACCTTGCAAATTAAGTTTCCACAAGAAAGGGATGCTGGAATCTACGAATGCCAAGTGAACACGGAACCGAAGATGTCTTTAGCATTTCAACTTAATGTTGTTGGTAAGTAGAAATGCCGCGAATGAAATAATAGGTAGGTGGGTAGCATCAATTTGATGTACCCACTTACAGCCTACCTACTTACACCTATTAATTCTTTGTCTTAGTATTTACTACGAAAAAGTTTTAGCTTTTGTAGAAATCACTCTTATACTAGTAAAAGGAGATTCTCATCGGAATCTTTTTTTGTATTTATGTTCCCCGATTACACGAAGACGCCTGGACCGATTTGGAAAATTATTTTTTTGTTTGAAACGGTATACTTCCCAGATGGTCCCAATGGGATGATAATATCATTAGGTCAGGATCTGCTTATGGGATCCTGGAAAAATCCCTTAAGGAAAATGTTGACTGGTAAAATGAAATACAAAAATTAAAACAGAATGTGAAGTTGTAGAACGCTGCAGCTTGAAAGAAAAATATAATATAACTATATAAGAGAAAGCATCATTAAAATCCCTTGCGTGAAACGACAACCTAATTACGTATGTACGGAAGAAGAAGCACTGAATTTTCCTGTTTGAAATGTAAGAAAATATAATTTTCTTTTATAGGCTAGCTGACATAAATCTGGAAAATAATCTTATTTAGGATCATAATTGCAGTTTCATAACAATCATTACAGTAAAAGCCTCAATAGCCCAACGGTTACAGGCACTGAAAAACTTAAAGGTTGCAGGTTCGATCCCCACCCGTTTTTTTTTATGTGTTCCTCCCTTTTTTCCTCCGACAAGGTAATCGAAGACTGTTCTAGGTCGGTACTGAATATGGTTTTTTTTTTTGACATATTTTCTTTTTGCTAAACTTTCTGGTTAACTTATTACACATGGGTGCAGTTCGTATATTAACAAATTTAACAAAGACTAATAAAATACCTATTCAGAGGTTAAAACTTAAGTAACTTAAATGTTAGTAAAGTACGTAATATTATCTTTTTTCTTTTTTCTTTTTTGTGAACTGATCCCCACCCATTGCACTGTTGCCATACCCACTCCTAACACAAGTTTTCACTTATTTGGAGGGGAGACAAGAACATCAGACAAGTTCAGCTTAGCTGATATTCTTTATTAAAGAAAAAAAAATGAAAACCTTATCAAAACAGTCGTGTTGGTGACAGATGCTGTTAAAAATTTTAAGTGCGCTGTATAATTTGTATATATTCGAACTGTGGGGTCATAAACATTTGACGCACTTTTCAAAGATTAATCGATAATATAAACTGCTTATCTAACAAACTTTCAATTATATCTTTTTTCATCCTGAATCTTGTCATTTTTCACGAAGAATATTAAGATCTATTTTTTGAAACAACTTCCAAAAAAGGAGGAGATTCCGATCGGAATCTTTTTTTTTGTATGTTCCCCGATTATTTAAAGACGCCTGGACCGATTTGGAAAATTCTTTTTTCTTTGGAAGGGTATACTTCCCAGGTGGTCCGATTGTCTAATATCAGGATCTGATGATCTGGAGGAATCGAGGGAACTCCTTAAATTTTAAAGGCACAATTGATACAGATTTCAAACACCATTAGCGTATTGTCGGTTTTGTAAAAACAATTTTTACGTTTATATTATTCATCATAACTTAAATAAGTAACATTGAACAACCTTGACCCTATGTCATGGCTATGTCGTGACAATGCACGCAATTTGGCGACTCTCGACTTTACAATTTGGTCGACTTCTCTGTAATTAATGCTGTCTGGCGTCTTGGCGACACTCATAGCCGAGTCTAGATTAATATCATCTACTTATATTGGCTTTCTTAGCAAAAAAAAGACAAAATTTTATTGAAGAAAGCTTTTTATTCCACTTTATATTAAGCTTTCTTTCTTCTATCTTTTTTCGGCTGTCTCCACGAAAATGCCTGATAATCTGCAACTTTACATTATTACCCGGCAATTGGTCACGTAGATGGAAAGAGAAGTCAAGGAAGATCATCGTCCCGTTGGACAGACAATATTTTGGATTTCACACGTTGGTTGGTTGCCTGTATAATATAAGCAAGCTGACATAGTGAGTCACGACCCTTATTTTTTTTAATTTGATGACAAATTGGTTCTTGACTGCGATATCACCTGATGGTAAGTGACGATGCAGTCTGGGATAGCAGCGGGCTAACTTAGAAGGGGTATGGCAGTGTACATTCAACCCATACCCCTAATCTGTTTCTACACTCCATCGTGCTGGAACGCTAAATCGTTTGGCGGCACGTCTTTGACGTTAGAGTGGTACCCTAGCAACGGCCAAAGCCTCCCACCAGACATCTTATTCATGAGGAATCGATGAAGAAGAAGAATATCAAGCTTTCTTATGATCCCAAGTTCTAACAGTTTATCTACGAAAGTTTACTCATTAACGCCTCAGACAATGAAGTTTTATTAGAATCATTAAACAGCTAGATAAAATATTCTCGAATTAACAAGATTGCAAGTATAAATTATACCGAAACTTCTATAACCGGTTAAAAGTTTCAATCTAAATCTTAAGCTTCATTGTTTCCAGCAAACTCTTGCAAGCTCTTTGAAATTATAATAACCTATAGCAATATTTTATATTTTAAGTAGCACTTACTACTTTAACCTATGAATATTTGAATAACACATTCTAGTTCCTTAGCTTAAATACAAAAAATAAACTGCTTCTTATGTTAAGCTCGTATTCTATTTTTTTTTAAAGAATATTAGCCAAGCTGACTAATATCCTCCTATGCCCTCCAAATAAGCGGAAAGCTTGTGCTAGGAGTGAGTACGACGGGTGGGGTTTCAACCTGCGAACTTTCAGTTTTCTTTTGGACCCCACGATACAGACCTCGTAGGATCCACAGTTAATATTAGGCGGATATATGTAATTTTTGTTAAATAAATATTTTTCATTTTCATCTTCATTTTTTTTCAGTCTGCATCTCTGACCGTTGGGCTTGGGCTTTTAAATATTATTATGTAATTCCAACAGGAGCATTATCCAAAAAAACGATTTTTAAGTTTTTGTCTGTCTGTTTGTATGTCCGGATCTTGATTAAGATTATAGGTTATTTACAACATAAAGTTTTACTTATTATAGCCAGCTACAATTAAAGTTTTATTAAATCCGTAGTGTCACTGTTTTCGGATATAAAAGTTGTGCGAGCATAAATTTCGACGAAATTTCCTAATAATTAAAACTTCGTATCTTAATCTTGAGCCCCTATTGTTTGAAAAGTTATCCCAAACTCGTGACAATTGCAGACTGTACGGCGACGTCGCGTTGCGATTTGGTTGTTCTCTTAGTAGTTTATGCTTGCCTGGCATCTTGCCTCTTAAACGATATGGAAAATTTAATCTTCAAACTTGCTCCCGACTTTCAAAGTTTGCGTATATTCGTAGAATATAATGCACTACGGAACGTATTGAAAATGATGTTGGTACTAGTTGATACCCACGGCTTCGCTCGCATGGATTTAATTATTAAAAGTCCAGCGGGAATTCTGATCTTCAGGGATAAAAAGTAGCCTATGTCACTCTTCCTGTCCTCGACTGTGCCCATGCAAAAAATGACGTCGCTTCGTTGCTTTGATGCGGCATGATTGAAGGACAAACAAACACACTCGCATTTATAACATTCGATATCGTTCATTGAGTTCATTTCATCGTATTTCATTGAGTCGAGTTGAGTCGAGTTGAGTAGAATCGAGTCTAGTTGAGTCGCGTTAAGTCCAGTCGAGTCGAGTTGAATAAGGACTAGTCTTTTTATGTGTACAGAAGATAGAAGAATATTAATATCAAGAATAGAGGTCAAGCTAGCGATGAACACATCGATGTCATCATCGAACATCCCAACGAGACAACCCTTTCGCATCCTTTCGCGTGGGATGCGTAAAAGTGTGACCGAAATCATACACTAAAATGCGAACCGATGCTGACAGATGTGATTTCAGCCTTAATAATAACATAGTTATAATTAAAATTTCCGGTATTAATCTCGAACCTCATTGTTCTGAAAACTGTCGCAAACTTGCGCAATTGCAGGCATTACGCTGCAATTTGCTTCCTTCTTTAATAGGTATTTAAAGCTGTTTCCTGGCTTCTACACTTTTCGAAAAACAATGCATCGCACTGTTAAATCTTTGCGTATTAATTAGTGGAAGATTTTTAAAATATTAATTTATATCCTTGCTATATATATATAATACTATATTCCTTATAAAGTTTATGAGGGTGAATGGAGGTTTGTTTCTCCTTCACTTCACAACGGTTCTAACGATTTGGCTATTTGGAATGATGATAGTTTATATCCTGAATTAACGCATAGGCTACATTTTATCCAAGACAATGAATGAGTTCCAGCGGGAATCAAAAAACATAAACTCACGTGGACGAAGTCGCGGATATCGTTTAGTCTAAATACATAAAAGGGAAAGGTTACCTTGAATACAAGCAAGCTATATCCTCCTTATTATATATAATATTATAAATGCGAAAGTGTGTTTGTATGTATATTTGTCCTTCAATAACGCTGCTACAGAGCTACGGACGTAATTTTTTGCATGTGTATAGTTGAGGACCTGGAGAGTAACAAATGCTACTTTTTATCCCGGAAAATCAAAGAGTTCCCACGGGATTTTAAAAACTAAATCCAGCGGACGAAGTCGCGGGCATCAACTATTAAAACATAAATTGTTATAAAACCGAAATACTTCTGTGGCCAAACCAAACATTTTCCTCCAAACGCAAATCATAGAACTCTGTTTGGCTAAAGAAGTTCACTAACGCGGCAAATAGTAAAAATTGTTCTATAAAATTTACATAACAAAATTTCCACAATAAAGTAACTGATACAAGAAAAAAGCAATTTCGTTTTCAGATTGTTCAATAGCACTCCCACTGGCTATCAACTTGAGCTATTGCAAAAATTCGCGGGAAAAAACATTCTACCCGTTGACATAGATAAAACGTAGATAAGAAGTTAATGAAGTTGGTAAAAATAAATAACTAAATTACTATACAGCAAAGGAAAACACTGTACAAATGAGGTAGGTATACAATTTCTACCTACTGTGGTCGTATAACCGAGAGGTCTTGGGTTCGATTCCCGGCGGGGCAATTTGGGAATTTATAAATTCTAAATTGTTTCTGGTTTGGTCTGGTGGGAGCGCCAAAGACGTGCCGCCAAGCGATTTAGCGTTCCGGCACGATGGCGTATAGAAACCCATTAGGAGTGTGGGTTGAATGTACACTGCTATACCCTTTCCAAGTTAGCCTGCTACCATCTTAGACTCCATCGTGTCTTACCATCACTTACCTTGAGATTGCAGTCAAGTACTAAAAGTCATCAGTCATCCAATAAAAAAAACGTTAATTATTTCACTAGGCAGTAAAACATTTAATAAATTGCAAGATTCATTTCTATCGTCACGATTACGGCAATTCTCATTCTTAGGCTTCTGCAATGATATGAAATGATCTTTTCAGATTTATGAGACAATATTTAACCGACGGATAAATTTTTTGGCAGATTGTCAACCGAAACTCTCCGAACGTCTTTATTCTGGGTTAAAAGATACTCAGCGATCCTTAATTGGCACTTGGTAGATTTTCTTTTGTTTAGAAAGTTGGAAAGTTTTAGTACAGATCGGAGGGATAGTCTATCTTAGATTTTATTATATCAATGACGTGATACGTATATAGGCACTGAGAAGATTACAATAGAACAGTTTGTTGAGAGGGCCGGCCGCGTGAATAAGCTGGGATTTAATCTTGATTTTTTTCAGCGTACTATTATTTACCTTCTATCTTGCCCGTAACGTATTTCACGAATACACTCGAAGAAATTGCAAGTTTTACGAGTATTTTTCTTATTTTATTATTCATTCGCAGTTCTTAATTACTCTAATACCTTTTTACGATTCCAAAGTAAAATAATAAAACCCACATAATTTCGTCCAGTCCATCTGTCATGCAATTGATATAAATGCAATTTTTGTATGCATACTCTTGATTTACGTACGTACTTGAATAATTATATTGTACTAGCTGATGCCCGCGACTTCGTACACGTGGATTAAGGGTTTTAGTTTCCAGCGGGAACTCTAACTTTCCGGGATAAAATGTAGCTTATGTGTTAATTCTGGAAAAGATCTCCATTCCGAATTTCAGCCAAAACTGTTCATTCATTGTGATGTGAAGGAGAAACAAACATACACACACACCCACATAAAAACTTCCGCCTTTATAATATTAGTATGATCCTTGCTATGTCTTCATTAGTACAAGTATAGTACGTTTATCTCACGAAGTTACGAGCGCTTTATTTGTGGTTACGTCGTGTACATGCACATTGCGTAAGTGTGCGTGCCTGTCAGGAGCCTAGATGGGAGCGGTCAGGCGCGAGCAAGCTCTCGCTCACAATTATGCAGATACGACACACACACAAACACATGACCCACGTGCCTCCGTGAATTGAAAGAACTATAACTAAAGTAAGCTTATGTCGCTGTAATAAATCAATAGGCATAAAAATAGCAATATTATTAAGAAGGAGTAGGTAACTAATTCAATCAGTAAAATCAACAGAAAAAGGTGTCCAGCGCGGCGGTAAAATAAGTAATAGAAGAGGAAACCAATTTCGTTTCACCCCGACTAAGATTGCTCAGTGCCATTCTCAACGGTTATCGACTTAGAGGTATTACAAAAAGTCACAAGAAAAACATCCTCAAGTCAATAGAGGAAAATTAACCATAAGGTCACACTATCGACATGTCGTACGATGATTTGTGTGGAAAAAGAGGTACATAATGACCTAAATATATAAAAGGAAAAAGTGTCTGACTGACTGATCTATCAAGGCACAGCCAAAATAACTGAATGGATCGGGCTGAAATTCGACTTACAGATAGCTATTATGATATAGGCATCCGCTTCGGAAGGATTTTTGAAAATTCAAACGCTGAGGGGATAAAATAGGGCTTTTGTACGAAAAGTGAACCTACCGCGAGCATAAGCCAGTTTCGATTAATATTGTTCAGGTAAAAATGATTTTAGACTTATAGAAGTTAAAAAATTCAAGTCTAAAACTACTGATATATACCTTTCCTATGATCTCCAGAATGACTCCACAACTCCACAATCCACAGATTGTGGAGTTGTGGAGTGATTGTGGAGATGTGTCGATAATTAATTCAATCCAATTGTATTTTTGTGATCACGAACACGACGGAGATCACTAGTCAAAATATATTAACAAAATCATCACTTTGTCGTCGTAGGCTAAACGTTGCTCATGCTAGGAAGACATAACCAATACAAACTTAAAGTTAGAATGATTGTATTTTAGGCTAACTTTTTGTTGGGGAAGTAAGTAATGAACAGTTGTAACAAAGGCAATGCATCTAAGGGAACCTATAAAACGGGGCTTTTAAAGATTCAAGTATGTCAAGGCATTAAAATTGTACATCCTTACTCTCAAATCCATATGCAGTCGCTTACCATTGATATGACGCGGGTAACTTCATATAACTCCTTACATAGAAAATCGCGATAAGAATTGTGCGCGCGCATTTAGTGACGTCATTTCTTGCCGCACCGCGTTGTCATCACGCACTGTGTATTTCAGGCTTTATTTTGAGTGAAGAAGTGAGAAAGGCGAGTAACTGCTCGGATTTACTTTCGTTTGAGCATAATATTCATCTCTATCCTGCTAATACGATATAAAGGTACCTACGCGTATTCTGAGATTTTCTTTTGATTTATTATTTCACTTTGTTTCAAATTCTTTGTACTCGTTCTCGGTTATCATATTTCTTTATTTGTTTTACATAAGTCCATTGTGTATACTAATGTAAAGATGGAATGTTCATGTATCTATAGTTTATTTTACATATTATAGTCTTTTTATTGTCGTTCTTCATTCATAACTGGAGGTTTTCCGCGATTTCGTCCGCATTAAAGATTTATTTAGTCTTGTTGCTTACTTAGACTATTTATATTGCAGGGTCTGACCAGAATCCTAAAGTATAGTACTGCCAAATTTTAATGAAATCGATTCAGTAGTTTTTGCGTCAACATTACTCGCCAGTATCAACTCAAATACAATGATCAATTATATATTTTCTTAAAAATATTCAATATACTATTTTTACTTCATCAATATTTTATCATAATTGGAGTAGAGTTAGTAAAAGAGAGAAAGAAAAAAATTTTTTTTGGTTATAAAAATTAAAAAAATTATCTCAGCAAAAACCTAGTTTAACCAAATGTGCTAACTTTTTTAACTCTGAAATTAGTACTGTTGAACTGTATTTAGGGACTTTAACGGCGGAGTTGTAATATTGGAATAGTTCCGAAATTGATTTTCCCCATAGCGCCATAACACAGGCAATTCCATAATAAAGAGGCGTACTTCTGGCAAGGTTATTAATCTTCAGTGTAGGCGGCGAAAGATTAATTAGAAATATTTATCGGAAGCTATAAATCTTTTCGGCTGTTCCGCGGACTGGACGAATCAATTAATCAATGCAAAAATAGAACATTACCTTTATGGAATGTGATATATGCGTATAATATTTTTTCCGGCTTATGTGAATAGCTAAGTGGTTAAAACAGCGTTCTTACTGGGGGGACCAAAGGTTCTAATCTCAGGCACGCATGTCTAAGGCTAAAATTTATAGACCCCACTGTCGCTCAACTCAAACTCAAGACAGAGTTATAAGAATTTCTATTTCTAAGGCTACTTTAAGAATAGAATAGAATAATTTTTTATTCAAATAAACTTTTACAAAGTGTTTTCGAATCGTCAAATAAATCTACCACTGGTTAAAACCAAACCTAAATGTCGACACTACTTTTGCCTGTCACTACGATCTTGTATTTACTTTTTAAAAATTCCGTGACATTCCGAAACTCTTTGATTTTCCGCTATAAAAAGTAGCCTTAAACTCTCCAGGTCCTCCACTAATATTACATCAATCCGCGACTCCTTGACTGAAGGACAAGACATTGGTCAAACACACTTTCTATTTATTGTTTAACTTGAGACTTTTCTTTGAACAGAAGCAAAAGCAAAAGTCCTTGGACCGGCAGATCTGTACGTGAAGACCGGCAGTCTGCTGTCACTCACCTGTATCCTGAGCCAGGGTCCGCATGATTTGGGGACGATATTTTGGTACAAGGGTAAGTTATTTAATTCTATGTTATCCTTTATTAACAATAAAATAATACTTACTACTGTTTCCACCAATCTTACATATTATATTTTCAAGATTTTTTACAAGATATATAAAATCAATTTAGATTTTAGTCATAGTGATTTCAGTGGATCAAAAATTCTCTTTAGCTCTCCATTTTTAGTAATGTCCTTGGTGTTTAATCCTTTTACTCAATAAATCAATGCACTAATTGGTTTTTCCTACTTTACATTTAAAATTCGTTCGTGGCACGTAATCCCTTATCTTCAATTCAAATTCAATTTTCAAGCACTTTTTACTTATTTCATACTTTTAAAATAGAAGGAAACCATTGAAACTAGAAGGTGCTGTTCCCATTGCTTCCTTTTTCGAATTTAGTCAAAATCTTCTTCTATCTTTTTTTTCCTTACTCTATTGATTTCAAATCTAAGGATTTTTTAAAATTCCACTCTTTTAGTGTTAAAAAGGGCTGGTAAAGTTTGAATGAAGAAATCATTATCTACGTGGACAAAGTCGTGGTTATCACTTGAGTTAACAAACAACGAAATATCATAAATACCTCTCCGAGTTACCAAAATATCATATTTACTTCGCAAGCGAACAAAAATACAATTATGTTGGAATTTTGTCGTATCAATTATTGGAACCAAATCCGTTTTTATCAAAAAAATAATGAGCTCTAATTGCTCCGACCCACTTTCTATTTCGGAAAATCTTTTCCAACGGCACGTAACCCTTTGGATTTATTTGATTGCGGCAATCCAATTTCGAACTACTTTAATCTATTTTATACCTTTTATAATGATTTCTTTTCCGCCATTCATTTGTACGGACACGTTATATCTTCTGGCAAAGTGCCGGCTTCTGCGTCGTTAAAAATGTTTTTAACGTTAATTATTTTATTTTTATTTAAGAAACAATTAATTCTATAAATACTCATTATGCATTTTTTTTAATAAAGTTATTAATTATAATAACACAACTATTTGGCATTTCAGGTACCTTAAAAAAAATTCGGCCCCCTTCTTTAACAGTGTAAAATTAAATTACTATATGCCATAATAGCTATCTTTTAATGCTATATTATGTACGAGAATCCTTAAGTTCAATTTTTTTTATTGATGACAAGAGAGCTTTTGTCTAAAATGGTAGCAGGCTTATTTGCAAGTGGTATAACAGTGTAAATTAGACCCGTATTCCTTATCAGGTTAGACATCGCCATCTATATCGCTAAATCACTTGGCTACACAGTTAAAACCTCCAAAAATTAATAAATTCCCAAATTTCCCCTGCCAGGAATCGAACCTCAGGCTCTGGGAGCCTATATACCCCAGCGCTTACTACTTCACCAAGGAGGTCGTTAATTGCCAATCTTCCACAACTATCATTTATTGTAAACTTGTACGGATAGATTGTTTTAAAGCATTAATTGTTACACGTATCACCTGGTGTATTGGCTATTTGTTACTCCACGTATAAAGTGCCCAGCTTCTGGCAGTTATGTCCCTTTATCCGATCTCTATTACGCTTTAACCAGACTGAACAATTTTTCAATTGTCTGCCATATTTCCGATTCGATAACTTTCCCATTACAACCGTGGCGCGTTTAAGTGCATTTAAACTGCACAGTTTATGAATTGAGTTTGCGATCGGGAACAATACGACAAAGTACCGGTTTGCAATTCAAAAATTTGTTGGAATTTATTAGTGATCATTTTTAAAGGAACTATAATATTACTACACACAGACAAACGTGTGTGTGTGTGTGTGTGTAGTAATATTAACAAAAACTTGTTAAAAAATACGCGTAAAAACTTAAGGGTGTATAATATTGGTGTGATTATATATTATATAAATTTTAATAAACGTTCCTATATAGCTATATATACTTTTAGCTTCCAATTTCCCCCTTCCCTACTTGTTATGCAATGTTATTTTCATGCTCAAAGCCCACACACGTGTTGTGTGCCTCCTTCTTTGCGTGACAATAAAAAGATGAAAGTGAAAATAACTCTCGGAAAATTTCACAGGATCTAAATTAATAGAATATAAGGAAGTGGAGGCGAACGAAGTGGTGGAAGAGCCGAGAATTCGCTTGAAAACCGAGTGGACCGAGCAGCTCACGTCGAGATTAACAATTGACAAGCTTCTGCCCACAGACAGCGGGAATTATAGCTGCGTGCCGACAATGGCTGAAGCTGCCTCAGTCAATGTTCACGTTATAAACGGTAAAGTATCAATGTCTCTGCATCGTATTCCTCATTGTTGAGGGCCGTGACCCATTGCCATAATTCATAATATAAGGCTAGGTAGTTTCTTAGGATAACAATTCGGTGGGTTCTCAGATCCTACCGCAAATCTGTGCTACCACATCTCAAAGTATTAGTACCACAGATTATATTATTAATACAATTGCCGAGTAATATTAAAAATTTAAATTAAATGAACATATGGCAAAGGTAGCGTGGGTCTGGCGTGGTGGATCTGTTCTTTGTAGTCATTCACATTAAAGGAAAATCGAATTTCGAATGTGCTTCGCTTTTGGTATTGTTTTACTAATGGATACTCGTAATAGGCAATGAGTAAATTAGCAGGTTTGCTTTTGTAAGACGATAAAAAAGTCACCGTGTTTTAATATAATCTGTGGCTTAACTTGATTTTAATGTTAGCAATTCAATGATCTTTAAACCTTTTTCATTCAACTTGTGTTTCACTAAATAGAAACGACACACACCTTGCTTGCTTTTTATAAGCAAGTGTAATAAATTTCACTTTGGGTTGCAGAAGTCGGGTTCCTTTAACCCGACTGCGGTTACGTTTACGTTTACCACGTTAACTGGATAATTAATATTAATATGTGGGATTCTTTTTATCCTCGAAACATCTCAACTGCTTCACTTTGGGTTGCAGAAGTCGGGTTCCTTTAACCCGACTGCGGTTACGTTTACCACGTTAACTGGATAATTAATATTAATATGTGGGATTCTTTTTATCCTCGAAACATCTCAACTGCTTCACTTTGGGTTGCAGAAGTCGGGTTCCTTTAACCCGACTGCGGTTACGTTTACCACGTTAACTGGATAATTAATATTAATATGTGGGATTCTTTTATCCTCGAAACATCTCAACTGCTGAATAGGTTCATCATAGGCTATGTTATTTTGTTTCTTTTAAACCAAAATAGCTGCCGTATAATACAAAAAAGTTTTTTTGAAAAAGGTAGAGTCCCTTCATAATTATTTCTTGTTAGTTTATAGCAGTTATTTTAATTTTGTTATTTTAATTACCAACTTAATTTTCAGTTACTAACACACCCTTAACATTAACCATGCATGCATGATTACCGTCTTTAATTTTAATTGCGCGATAGAGCTAAACAAAATCATGAAGATGAAGCCAACTGATTTTGTAATCAGTATTTTTTCAGGTGGAATATTTTTTGGCTTTATCGTAACGTGGCATCAGTTTATTTTCTTATTTCCCCGATACCAATAAACGTACTAAAATATATTTTGTTTTTCTTTAGGTTTTACAGAGTCAATTTACTCATTGTTTCGTAATAAAATAGGCTTTTTGTGTAAATAAAACTATTTTGGCGGATCTTTAAAGCCACCAATATCTTTTGTAAGTTTGATGTAATAATAATATTATGTTCGGAAAAGTTAGGTATATTCTCAAAAATTCTGTTTGACGCCAAGATGTACGAAATAGACTTAAGTTCTTCGACGAGTGAGTCGGGAAAAGTTTTATAGAAAACATATTATGGGGAAAAGGTTTTCGCTATCGAGTATTATGGGTTTATGCGATAACATAGTTTCCGTTGTCTTATTTAAGGTAAAAGAAGTTTTCGTTTTTGTCATGGATGATACTTTATTCAAATTGAAATTTCGTGATGTCTTTTCGCAAAACTATTTTCTCTTTTTCGTTTATAACACAGTAATTGAATGTTAGGTTTCTTATTAGATCAAAAAACTAGAGACATTTTTCGATTGGTTTGTAGATTGCAGTCCTATAGATTTTTAGGGACCCGTTCTTTATAAAGAAATTTCGCCTCTATAATATTATGTAGCTAATTAAAATTTCTAGAATTATGTTATGGCTTAATGACATAATTATAATAGGTAAATACCACAATAATTATCGCATTGTATGGTATTTTTATTGTACGTACCCGGTTATCACATTATAATTAGGTACTTAACTAATGTTCTACGGATCGAAAGATTTATATTTAAAATTTTTCCTCACAGGTGAACATCCAGCCGCAATGCAGCACGGGAACGCAAACACAGCATCACCCTGTGCCCTGTCGGTTAATCTTCTCATTTCTCTATATTGCACACTTGCGACTCTATACACTAACACAGTCGACGGTTTCAGATGAAAGTTACAAAAAACACTTTAAAAGATTGGAGATAAAAATTAATGTAAATTATAATACCTGTAGATCACCGTCTATGATGATGCCTAACGTTTTATGTTAAAAAATAAGGAACATTGGATCTTAACTGGTTTTTTTTCTGCTGACTGTTTTTTCACATTTCACCACAAAATTACTGATTCGCTGGACTGAAGATTTTGGTACTGATTACTCAAAAAAAAGAAAAGAATATCAAAACTGTAACGGTGTTTTTTACTCGCGCACTGACAATTGAATTTTACAATTGAATTCAATTAAATTGGCACTATTACAAGTTCAAAATATTCAAACTTAATTTTTAAACATTGAACGTTTTACATCAAAGTGACGTTAAATTGTAAAAAAAAAAAACACTTTTGTAAAGAAAATTCTTCCAGAGCCGTACTAGAAATAAAAGCGAATACATACTGTTTTTGTATCATTATCGGAATTGAGTTCGTAGAAACGGTTTTATATTATTTTTGTAATTTCTAGTAAAATATTACCTATTGTCCGATATTTTTGTGAGCAGTCTAAATTCAAATACCAGTGAATATTTATGAAAATACTAGCTTTACCGCGACTTCGTCCACGTGTTTCTAAACTCCCTGAGAGAATCCTCTGTTTTTCCGAGAAAAAAGATAGACTTTGTCACTCTTCAAGTTTTCAACTATATACCCATGCAAGATCACTTTGATGTGTTGCTCCGTTGTTGCGTGATTAAAGAACAAACCAACAAAACAAGAAACAAAAACAATTTTGCATTTATATCTAATATTAGTTAGATTTTTAAGGATATTAACAATTTCTATTTAGTCCGTTCTTTAGAATGTCGCAGATGTTTTATAAAATACAGAACCAGCTTTGATTTCCTTTTTTAAAGTACGGCTCTGTCGTAAGCGTAAAGGTATTGTCAATAAAATTATAATAGTGAAAATGATGTCATGAACATGAATTTAAGTATGTATGACAAATTATAGTATCAATCGATCTAGAATTATATTAGATTTTCATTACTTTCATGGTCGAATCTTATCAGACTGAGTATTATAATAAGTTAGAAGCGAAAGTTTATAATTAAACTTTTTTAATTACATTTTAATTTATCCTTCATGGGTTTATTGAAGAGTTTGCATCTCTATTTTATTGTTAGAATACACATCGATCTTGCAATATGCCTATAAAAAAGGCTTTGTCTTCACTTAACAAAATATCTGTATATAATAAAAAAGCTATAAGTTTTTTTTTGTAACCTTTTAATAGTTTTTAATTTTCAAATAAATATATTACATATTATTATAAAAAATAAATAATCTGTATTTTTACCTCCATTATTAATTTTTGTTTTCAAAATACATATTTTGTTATAATAATAATTAATAAATATCTGTATATAATAAAAAATAAATAATCTGTATTTTTACCTCCATTATTAATTTTTGTTTTCAAAATACATATTTTGTTATCTAACTAAAAATAATATAGTTACACTATTGAAAGAAATTGAATAACTTCCAAGAACAGTCAAAATTGGGAAACTTTCATAAAATTAATACTCATAATAATAGGCAATATGTCGTCGTAAAGACATTTCAAGCGAAGATGTTGTGATATTAGGTAACAATAATAACTTATTAACCTACACATAACATTAACATACATATTTATTATCTGACAACAACTGAAATTCTGTACGTGTACATAATATAACACTTGTAATTTAAAAACAAAGGTTTTGTAATTGTAAGAGGAGAACAAAAAATAATGAGATACACAATAGGATTGTCAAAAATAATCGCCATTTTCTGTTTCCGTTTCTTTGCAAAACACAAAGTCGAGATATTTTATAGGAAAGAAATCTACATAATTAGTACCACCCTCAGATTGGCGAATACGAATAATATTACCGTATTTTTACGAACAATAAAATATCCATAAAATACAATTCGAATGAGCTTAAAAATTATTTATTATTTCGAATTCATATTTTGATATTATTGACAACAGAAGTTGATGAGAATTGATATAGTTAAATCTTTTTAATGGGAGCTATAATTAAAAACCTATACACAAACAATAAAAGCAACTTTTTACATTAAATCAATTAAAAGAAAAGATAAAAAAAGCAAAAATTTCTGTAAATATTTTCTATGTTAACAATAAAAATATATTTACCACTGAACACTGTTCGAGATAGCACCAAAGTTTTATTGTAGTTCATTTGTAGGAAGTTTATAATTAGAATTATTTGATTAAAATTATTTAATAAAATATTGTAAGATAATCTGTAAATATTATGTAAATAGTAAAATAATATAAATTATAATAATAATTTATTATAACATTGTTTTTGCACTCATCGAATGAAAACTGGTAAAAGTCTATGGAAATTTTAAGAAAAATATAATGTAGATGGTACCAGAGAGGGATTATGTAACAAATAGTTTTAAGGTAAACTTTGACAAATAAATATAGTAAATATTTTTTATGAGTTTCATTTTCATGCAAAAGCCCTAAACTAAAAGATTTTCCTACGCTCGCGCTGTGAGAGAAATACACTATAGCTGCTATTTGAAAAATAAAGGCAAATGTATACGAATTTATATTCAAAGGACAGCTAAATCGTGTAATAAAGTAGCATCATGAAACCCTCAATACAGTAAGTATATATCGGATAAAACATGTGCCCTATTTGAAATTATAATGCGTGGAATAAAGAATCTTGTGTATATTTAGAGCTTATATTTTGTACTTAAAGGATTTCGTCATGTGGCTGGCTTATAGTCGTACATCGATTCCTAAAAATATCTAACTAAATTGAAGGATATCCTAAAATTCTTTGAAGCAATCTGGTTCCCCCACACTGCACGTACTGTGAAATTGTTATATAACATAATATGATAAACTTTTCAAAAAATAACAAATTAATAAAATGTTTTCCATGTTAATTAATAAGAATAACATTTCTTGTTATAGAACAACATAATGTTATAAAACAAATAGCAACACCTAAGTCATAGCAATGTATAATTTATGTTAGAATTATTATATTGTGTTATATAACATTATATAACTGTGCTCCCATGAGCTCGATATTGATAAATATAATCAAGCGAAATTTTAAAGCTCACCTCTCCAAGCAACTTATTTTGTAGTTTCGTGTTCTAGAGGGCCGGAAGATATCTATCTATACAAATATATAAAATCTACACTAAAGTTTTTATCTGAACTGATCTTCATAAAATTAGGTACAAAGATAGCTTGCATCCCGGAGACAGAGGCTACTTTTATGCCACGAAAATCAAACAAAATCCCACTAAATTATTAAGTCCAAGTGGAGCAAATTGCCGGTATCCGCTAGTCTAAATACATAAAAGGAAAAGGTGACTGACTGACTGACTGATCTATCAACGCACAGCAACCACTGGACGGATCGGACTGTTTGGTATACACATAGCTTTTATGACATAGGCATTCGCTAAGAAGGGATTTTTGAAAATACAACCCCTAAAAGAGTTTAAAAATTTGAACTCAACGTGAGGGAAGCAGCGGGTAAAAGCTAGTCATTTTTTTATTCGATGACAAGATAGCTCTTGACTGCGATCTTACCTGATGGTAAGTGACGATGCAGTCTAAGATGGTAGCGGGCTAACTTGGAAGGGGTATAGCAGTGTAAATTCAACCCATATCCCTAATCGGTTTCTACACGCCATCGTGCTGGAACGCTAAATCGCTTGGCAACACGTCTTTGACGGTACACCCGAGACCTCCCAGTTATAAGACCACAGCGCTCATCACTGCGCCAGGGAGGTCATCAGATCTTTTAAATTATTAAAAATAGAGAACTCTCTGAAGAGAGAGAAAAGACTCTGTCTTTTAATAAAATAGCTCTCATATTTTTGTCAAACATTCCCGTAGAGAGTTATCTCTGTAACAGAGCCAAGCTGCATAAATCTGGTAAGGAATTTGCTCGTTACATAGATTGTGCCGCGTAAGCAGCTGTTCTGTTGAATCGAATCACAGATATTATTACACAAATTACATGCAATCCGAATATCATATGATATAACTAGGTACGACGTAATATACATGCGAATGTCCATCTCAGATCCCTTAACATTGATTATGCATCCATTAAACGTAGTCAAGCGTAGCCTGAATGGGTATTGTAGGCAAATATAGGTAAGTACCTAAACTCTGGTCATTCAGGAATTTCCAAGAACCTAATTGAAATTGAATATTGATTTTTCGCCATTGACCTAAGTAAACTACTTAAAAAAAGGATTTCAGATAAACTGAACTTGAGTGATATTAGCCAAGTTAGACTGCATCGTCACTTACCATTAGGTGAGATCGCAGACAAGAGATATCTTGTAACCGAATAAAAAAAAAAGGTATACTCCTCTCAACTCCAAATCAGCGGAAAGCTTGTGTTAGGAGTGGGTACGATACAATAGTTCATCGGGTGGGGATCGAACCTGCAACTGTTAAGTTTTCAGTCCGCACCTGTAACCGTTGGGCTATTGAGGCTTATTGTATGGATGGATAGATGGATTTGGCAGAAATTTGGCACAGAGATTTTCAACCTGTAGGGCTAACATGCGCGCCACGAGAAAATGTTGTCTACAATTTACTCGTGAATCTCTGTAGAGATTCACATTGAGACTACGAGTAAACGTGTAGACAAAGCTTTCTCGTGGCGTGCATATTAGCCCTACTGGAATAACACTTAGGCTACATTTTGTCCCGTAAAATAGGAGAGTTCCCACAGGTATTAAATAATCTCAATACATGTGTACGAAGTCGCGGGCATCAGCTAGTGAAATAAATAAATTTGAATGCGAGTTTGGTCAAGATACGAGACGATCTGAACTACTGCAACATCATTGCTGCAACTCCAACTCCGCTGAATTGGACTTGCCAACGCTCTGTTGGTCGATCTAGTAATCGCTGGACGGACAAAGCGTAGAACAGTAGGATGATATTAGCGTCAAAGTAAAATTAAACTTAACAGCAATGACTTCTATGTAATGTATACTACTAGAAGTCATTGCTTAACAGTAATGATTTAAAGATTTTAAAGTCAGACACTAATACAAGCGATTTTAATTTGGAGTCTCTCTATTTCAATCCTGTTACGGTTTATTTTACTTTGACACTAATGTCATCGAATACGAATACTATCAATCGAATTAAACCTTATACTAACCCTAGTTAAGTCCTCGGAAAAGCCGACCAGTGCAGGACAAAGAATGAGTGGCAGGAACTGGTGTCGGTTATCACGACCCTCGTTATTCCAATAAACCAGCAAAGTAAGTATGACATTAATCTTCTTCTTTATCAACTGATAGACGTCCACTGCTGGACGAAGGTTTCTTGCATGGACTTCCGTGGGTTTCGGTCTTGCGCCGCCTGTATCCAGCGGCTCCCTGCGGCTCGCATGATGTCGTCGGTCCATCTAGTAAGTATTTTATTTATTACTAGACGAATAATTAAAATATTTTTGAGCATAAGCAGGTATATAAAGTAGGATTTCGATAAACTTTAATTATATTATTCATATTGTAAGTAGGTACTTACATTTAAATTCTGTAATTTTATTCAACAATATTCTACTTTTAACAGAATAATAATTGTTATGCTTCCTTTAATGAAATGTAACCAAACCCAAGGATATTTAAATATGAAATCCTCGTTAAAATAAATACAGACAAAAATAAAAAATACTCGTAATATTATATTCGAATCCAAATTCATCACATTAATCTTAAATTCATACCCATTATCCATTTCATATAAATGATTCTTCCGAAGAATGATATTACGATGGACTTTCGTAGATTTCGATTTAAGTATCTATCATAAAACTTCTTTGCCTTCGTTTGATGTACGCATTGAAATTTATATATTCATAAGTATAGAGTTTTATATGACTCAGTATTATATTAAGAAAATTGGCAGTCCACTTAAAGTCGAGAAAATAAAATAATATACTTAATATGAAATATCATCTGTAAAAGAGACTGAAAAGGGACCAAATTATGTTGTTACTGGCAATAATATTTGTTGGTTTATTTTTCGCTCAACCCTATAACAACTATTGAACTATAACGCTTAGAAGCGTCAACGCGGTGATAAACCATATTAAGTAAGCCTTTAAAGGCTGACTACGTAGTCTTTTCACGTTAGTACGAAGAGCTCGCAAAAAACTATTAAAAATTTGACCTACTGTGCTGTGAAATGGTGTCAAAATTCATCACAAAAACTATTCTAAACGTAATTGACGACCTCTCTGGCGCAGTGGTGAGCGCTGTGGTCTTATAACTGTGGTCTTAATTTCTGAATTATCTCTAGTCTGATCTGATGGGAGGCTTTGACCGTAGCTAGTTACCACCGATTTATACTACTAAAAAAAAAGAATATATAAATAAATCTGAATACATTCTAATATTGTATCTAATATGTATTCGTTAGTTTCTCCTTCAATCACGCAGCTACAGAGCAGCGGATCGATTAGATTGTTAGACCATTATAATTGAGGCCTGGGATAATTACACAGGCTACTTTTTATTATCCCGGAAAAATAGGTTCCCGCAGAATTTTTAAAATATCATCTAACTTAACGAAGTCGTGGGCAAATGCGTATAAAATTAAAAGGAACTTGATATTTACTTAATAATCTCCAAGAACGAAAAAGAAGAGAGTGAGTGCTAATAATTATATAACCGTAATAAGGAGCTTATTATAAAATGGCTCATTTATGTGGCCTCAGAATTTATGAGGTTTACGCGATTCAAAGATTTAATAGAATCTTTCAAAGCAATAATACCTTGGAAATAAGTGGGCGATACTCATTTTTATTCGGAGGAAGACGCTTTCAATAGGACAAAAATTTAATATAAAACATCTGTCATAACTCCTCAATTTGCAGGAGCAATTTTACCTTTTTAAAAAGGCCTATTGTACCTTTACCATTGTGAGATTGGACTCCCAAATAATTTTCACGGTATTGAACGAGCCTTGACTTTGGAGTGGAAGTCAAATATTCGTTAGTGAAAATTCTATTCATTGTTAGGCACCCTTTGTATAATATTATTAATAATTGTGGCATTTTTAATCAAATTTTGCTCTTCTATTTGTAAATATAGATTTGACCTCAGTGTTTTTATGATCGTCACAGAAAATGTTATATTTAAAGAGTGGCTCATATAATATATATCCTTATTATAACTTTATATTATTCATTTACAGCCATTCATTTTATTTAAATTATTATACTTATTAATTATTATGATTTTAAGTTAATATTTTTTATTTTGATTATACGGCTCCCTCACGTGCAACACTATTATTTTATTTTATTAAATTTTATTTGTTTTTTCCTAAAAATACTCGTGCATTGATAAGATTTTGTAAAAGTCGAACGAGGATCTTAGTATATTCTGATATCAAAATTCATTTCTGAAGTTCCGTTTTAAGGACCTGAGTTAAAGCCTGCCATGGTTGGGAAAAGGAAAACTGAATAAATATGTATTTAAACTTGACCATTTTTACTTTACATTTTTACATACCTTTTTAATTTTTAACCAATGAAATATTATTAAAAATTTATTTACAAACTAGCTTTTGCCCTCGATTTTGTCCGCATGGAGTTAGGTTTTTAAAAATTCCGCGAGAACCTCTGTTTTTCCTGGGGTTAAAACGTAACCTTTACTTTCCAAGTCGTCAGTTATACCCATGCAAAAAATCGAGTGGACCCGTTGCGCCATTGCAGCGTGATTAAAGGACAAACCAGCAAACACTTTTCATATTTTTTGACGTCCCTTAAATTAATCCAAAATAATGATATCGCGATCCATTCTCACAATGCCGTACAATAATAGAGTCTTTTAAAAGGTGAAATAACTCACAAATTGAAATAACCACAAATTGAAAACATACAAAAGATGTTTTGCCAATATTAAAATTTTCTCGTCGACAATCATCTCGAAGTCTGATGGAATTAAAATGTTTTATAGCGTTTGTTTTCTTTTATTTATTATTACCTTGGTGTTATAGTTCCATATTTTTTTTTATTCATATTAAGCTTTTATATCATGTAAATTGTGTAAGGACGTTACAAGTTGACAATAAAAGTTTTAGAAGGAAAGTTTATTTTATTTTATTAAAGCTTTATTTTTTTACAGCTTATTATTTTATTAAAGCTTGTTTTTATTTTTTTTTACTTTTAATTTATTATATATATACAATATTATAGGTTAAAATAGATTACATACACGTGGTTCCATGTTACTGCAATTTCATTACTCTTGGAACTAATCTCACGTCTATGGTATGAGGTTCCGCACGATGTTGGAGAAGATTCGACGTTCTAAACCTAAATAGCCCAGTGCTATGTACGGAGTAACAATAGAAGACTTACGGCGTGCTTAGTCGGAAGTAAGACATTTGCGCATTGGAATTCATGACTCGTTATGCTTCAGATTTGCATTTCAATTCTCTTGCGTTGAACCTTAGTGATACTCGTATTATGTAGAATATGTTGCCAGTTACGTTACTCATATGAAACTATATTATTATACATATACAATATACAATAATAAAGATACGACGACTTAAAGAGAGTGGCGGGAAGTGGCTGGATGAGAAAGGCTGAGGACCGGGTGTGGTGGCGCTGTTTAAGAAAGGCCTATGTTCAGCAGTGGACATCCGCAGCCTGAAATGATGATGATGATGATGATGAAATTTAAAAAATACAAATTATTATCATCAAAATTTTATCGTCATAAAAATAGCCACTAGATGGTAATAAATTAAAATTATAATAACACTAGGCAGTAAATTACATATACAGTAAAAGCTCCTTATTCGCGCTTCCTTCATTCGCGTTTTCACTATTCGCGGATTAAAAAATTGCGACCCAATTCCTATATTCGCGGCTAGATTTCTCTATTCGCGGATCTAATCGGTACATCGGTACATACATAAAAAGAATTCCAATAGGTATCAAGCCCAATATCCTTTATAAACGCGTCGTTAAATGGACAAATATATTTGGCAAATCTCAGTGAAGGTTGAAGACTGGCAAATGAGCTTTGTGATTTTTTTATGAAAACTGATCCGTCTATAGAACATAGTCTTATTTAAGAGGCAAATTGCTAACGTCACCGCTGAATATCAGTCTGAATTGAAGGAGATTTTAAAAAGCGACAAGCAAGAAAAAATTACAAAATTCTTAAAACCATTGCCTAAACCTGAAAATAATAATTAATCAAATATGGTCAGAAACTTAAAATAAATTGTTGTTTTTTTATATATTTGTTATTTATTTTGTCACCTAGGAACGTATCCCCTATAATCCCATACAAATTACCATTCCATATTCACGGTTTCTGTATTCGCGGCATATTTACGGAACGTATCCCCCGCGAATAAAGAGCTTTTACTGTACTTAAGAAATTAAAAAGGAAATGTTTACGAAATAAAATTTAATGAATAAACATTTATTTATTAACTAATGTTTCTATAGGAAAATGTTATTTGCTCATGTTTTTATCTTTTTTTTGACAAGAGAGCCCTTGACTGCGATCTCACCTAACGGTAAGTGACAATGCAGTCTAAGAAGGTAGCGAGCTAACTTGGAAGGGGTATTAGCAGTGTACATTCAACCCATACCCCTGATCGATTTCTACACGCCATCGCTAAATCGCTTGGCGACACGTCTTTGACGGTAGGTTGGTAACTAGCCACGGCCAAAGCCTCCCGCCAGACGAAACCAGAGACAATTCCCAATTATAAATTCCCAAATTGCTCCCGTCGGGAATCGAACCCGAGACCTCCCAATTATAAGAAGCGCTCACCACTGCGCCAGGGAGGTCGACAAATTTTAGGTGAAAAATCTCAAAGTATGTTAATGATTTTGAAAAATATTACCTGTATTAAATTATTTAATCTTCACATTACGAGCTTATTTCAATTTACGAATCAACGACAGGTATCTATGACAGGTGCAAATGTGATTGATACTGTCAGAATGTTACATAATAATATAATAATTGATTGTGAAACTCAATTGGAATGTGATTATTATTATAGTAACTAGTAAGCGATATAATTACTGAGGAGGTGATTAATTGCCGTTTCACTAGGCGACGAATACCTGTCACGGATGCTGAATCTGTAGTAGCGATGATAATATAACATAATAATTATCTCGATGGTTGCCTGGTAGAGATTGCTCTGTTAGCAATAAGGCCGCCTTTGCGTGCGTAGTTTTAAGATGTATCCAATTTTGTTTCTTTCTTGGGTGCAATAAAGTTTTTATCTATCTATCTCGTTTGGTGATAGATTATCTACCTATAAAGTAGAGTAGAGTTACGACGTGTCATAAGAGCCAAGAGTTGGCCTTACATGAAATAAATAATTTTGAATTTGTATTTAAAATTTTTAATGAACGCGAAATCATAGTCCTTTTACAACGTAAAAGTCTAAATTAAAACCATACAATAAAATAAATAACGTTTAACAAATCAAGAAGGTCTGACCGAGAATCTAACTGTAAACAACGCGATGCGTGCGCATCTCTGTATATATTTTAAAGTAGTAATCTATGCGTGTGCGCATAAATGCCTTCCCTATAGCAGACTGATAATCGCGCGAGGCGCGAGCCGTGCACGCAGCGGAGGTGGGCGAGCGAGGGGGGATGAGGTGGCAGCGCGGGGAATCGCCTACCGTTGCCATGGGAACGGTCCAAGGCTACCGCGCAATTTTGGATATATTACAATTTGAATTCATATTATAAATGAATATACCTACATACGTGCTTTGCTCATCTTAATCTAGCCTTCTAGCCCCCATCCAGTAGCCCCTGTGACAATTTAGATGCAAGTTTGTTTATTTCCGTCGAATCCAGATCCCAACACACAAGTGTCATGAAGTCAATTACAAGGTAAACCTAACCCCCTACATACACTACCGGGACAGGTTTCCGTTTACTATTGATATCGATTAATAATCTCAATATATCGTGCATATTCCCTAAACTACAATGTAATTATATTTCCTCTATCTGGCACTAACAGCTACTTCACACACCGAATAAGCAGTATCTAGAAGTGGTAAAATATAGTGAGTGAAAAAGAAGAAGAGTGGGAAAGAAGAAAAGTGTTCTGGAATAGGGAAGAAAGAAAAGAACTGTTGAAGAAGAGTGTTCTGGAATAGAAGAGTACTTAAACAAAATTTTTTTTAGGTTAGTTTTCAAACCAAAAGTAAATATACTTAATATCTTACATTGTAGAGTCACAAATGTTTAAAATAAGTTTTGGTTAAGTTTTCAAAATAAGTTTCCTTAAGATGATAATTTGAAATAGATTGTGATAATAATCTTTAAAGCATAGATAAAACAAACCTAGTATATCTAGTTTCAGAGGTTTTTAGGGCACTTGCGAAGTAATTGATTGATTAATTATTGATTATGATTGAATTAAGAACAATCAAAAATTCAAAATTATTTATTTCATGTAGGCCAACTTGCGGCTCTTATGACAAATCGAGAATCTACCACCGGTTCGGAAAGCTGATTCTGGTGAGAAGAGCCGGCAAGAAACTCAGCAGTTGCTCTTTTCAAAACAAAAAATGTTACAATATGTAGCTTATCTATTTTGTGGACAGCTGAAGCAAAGCAGATTGTTTGGTTCCAAGCAACTTTGTCATAAAGGAATTCATTAACTGTGTAATAACCTATACTTATTAAATGTGTCTTTACATACTGTTTTTTATGTGATGGTAAATCTACCAATGCTTTCGGAATCAAGTTATAAAAGCGTATACTCAACCCCACAAAGGACTTCTGCACTTTACGCAGACGATAGTACGGTGGTACTAGTTTACGACGCCTAGTTAATAGATCATGTATTTATTTATATAAATAAATATTTTGTTTCACAAAGACTACATGTTATAAATATACTGTGAAGCCGAATCAAATATGAATAGAGCTGTATGACATCAATAGCTATAGATATATTTTAATCCAGCTCAATTCCATCTAGAGAATAATTAATCATTGATTGCAGCATAACTCCAAATCTAACGGCACTAATGAGATGGTTAACCAAATGCTAATGGACGCACATCCGGATTGTCATGATAAATGACGCCGAACAACTAACTTATTATTTATTCGTAACATAAATAGATTTTACTAATCATTAGTTTTGGCTAACTACTAACGCTTATATAGCTAGTTAACCGCGAGTAACAATTTTAGGGAGGCCACATACGATCAAGTTTGCCGTCAAGTTTGCATGATGCTTAGGGGTTCGAATAACGGATCGATACCTAAGTAGTATCGATACTTTTTACTTTAAAACTCCCGAAAGCTGTAATACTCCATCGAAAGAGATAACGCTATACACCAGAAAGAGAATAGTATAGACAATAGTCTGCTTTCTTACACTACTTTCCCAATTACTCGACACTCTTACCTCATCACAAGATTTCACAGGTCACGTCAACAGCAGACTATAGTCTATACTATTCTCTTTCTGATGTATAGCGTTGTCTCTCCCGATAGAGTAAGTAGCATAGCTTTCGGGAAGTTTCCTAGGTATCGAACCAAAAGTATCGATACTGCTCAGGTACCTATTGATTTTTTTTTTCGAATCCCTAAGCATCATGCAAACTTGATCGTATATTGTGGCCTCCCTAATTAATGGCGAGCAGCAATTTCGAGCAACATCACAATCATGCAATAAATGAATTGAATTGAATTGAACAATTTTACGGTCCTGGATTGATGAATGGAATTCCATGCGTGATGTACAAGGTGGTACAATGTGACTATTTTTCGAGACATGGATACTTTTCCCTTTACAGTTACTCTTTATTTCGGTTTACCTATTGAAGTCGGATACGGCGGGAAGTGGGTGGATGGAAAAGGCTGAGGACCGGGTGTAGTGGCGTTGTTTAGGAAAGGCCTATGTTCAGCAGTGGACGTCCGCAGCCTGAAATAATGATGATGATTGAAGTCGGTTTAGTTTTTCTCAAATCAAAGCTTGTTGTACTACATTGTTTTGAGAAAGTTTTTTTAGTAGAGTTTCGTAACGATTCGTATTATAAATTATATCGGCCTATACCAACCTTTGTAAACATATTTTTCTTTGGCTTTTGATGTGGTGCTGTCGTGGGTTGCTTTTCGAAAGCCATATAAAAATCGAAATCGTTCATAACTTTAGGGGAAAATTCGGATCATTATACATCCCACATATTATTGACGGTTGGCTATAAAAGGTTCGTTTGTCCGTTAACGGGACACGTATAGCCCGGAATACATTATCCCTTATTTTTATCCCGATTGCTATAAAGTGGGTATTTTCTTTTATTTGAAAGAACCTTTCCCGAACTAACATCTTGAATTTCAAATTGTGCACTTATGGTTAATCGGAAACAGCTTAAAGAAAAATAATCCGCATTTGTGGGTAAAGAAAAATCTTTTGACGGCAACAATTTCGTCCACATGGATTTTGGTTTGAAATTAAAAATCAATTAAGTAATGAAGCAATTTTTGCTGTTTTCTACAAACTGTGCAGAGCTGAGAAAATCTGGAGCTTAAAATTAAGTTATCTTTTTTCCCCGTGAACTAATTTTGATGAAATAAACTGATAATTAATTGTTTATAACGCAATTACTCCAAGAATTCAGAGTATCCGTCAGAGCTTGGATTGAACCCCGGATCACATAAAAAGGAGGCCGAAGTTTTAAACATTACGCTATCACCAATTTCCACATAGACTAGCCATCTGGTCGGGATATATTACAGAGCATAAGTATGTACGCAAACACCGGTGCACTTTCTATTCCCTCACTCTCATAGTCCAATGGGACGGTAATCTGATACAACTGGAGAGAGATCAGGCGATTGGCCGACGGCTTTACCTGCTTGCCAAGGTACGGGAGTAACGTACGGCCTACTTCCTAACTCCGGGCTAGCAATGAGAATTTCTTGACAGAAAAACTGAATGCATTTTTTTGTCTCCACGTGGGAATCGTCATCCGCAGTCAAACTTGCTAACCACTGGACCAACGAGGCAGTTACTGCTGACAGCATACTAATTGAATTAAAACACATTCAATTTCCTAAAGTAATCGGTAGGTACACAATTAAACGAAGTGCCACGGGCCTTTTTCCGACAACGCGTCAATCCCCCTCGAAGTAAGGGTTATTTTGCACAGAAATTTCCCCGGTTCGCAAATTGCGCCTCTGAAAACTGAGCAAGGTGTTAGCATAAGTTGTATTTCACTGGAGAGTAGAGGAAAGTATGGAAATGGCCACTTGCACTCAATCTACATAATAAGGCGGTAACGCTCCTAGAATGATAAATTGACACTGTTTTATTCATGCACGATTTGCAGTGGACGGCTTATGATCATTGAATATTATGGGAAGACATTTTGACCCATACCTACATTTTACAAAGTTATCTGTTGTCTGCCACTAAAATGACAATTTGAACATCCGTTCAATATGTAGGTACAAAGTTTGCACTCACACATGACAACGTGCGATGGGGAGCTCAACCTATTCGACATTTGGCTGACTTAGGCTGAGGCTGACCTATGGCTGACCTCACCTTCACAGTGTAACGCGATGGTATCACTAGAACTGGTTTGGTTTTACCCAAAATAAAACAGAGATGGTATCTGCGTGTAAATATCTCCATTGGAATCGGTCCAGTAATTTTTCGAGAAAACGGTAACAGGTAAAACACACGAACACAATCTCTACGAGTGATGTAGCGATTACGGCGGTGCATTACGGTGTCTTAACAGTGATTTGTCAAATATATGTGATAAAAACGACTGTTTTAATGCGGATTTTTGGATTAAAATAATTAAATAGAGAGATTAAATTAGATCTAGAATCTGCCTACTATAAAACAACGTAAAAATACATTTCACGAGTAGCGTGTATAAATACGTTAAGCGTCAAAATCAATTTCACGCAGTCTATAAATATATAGAATTCGACGCGACACATCCTTTGGACCTTGGGCCAATTTTTCGCACTATTTCACCTGTCCGCACCACTGCTGTCTCGAACCCACTTCACTTGATATCTTTTCAATAGATGTGTCTACGAAATGATATTGGTAAAGGCTGATTCATGTTACACCATACCGGAGCCGGGCTGTTTTGTATGAAATATAAGCCTCGGCAATAGCTCGCCGGTCAAGACACGGATCCAAAACCTGGAGGTCAATGGTTAAACTCACCTGGTTCACTATTGTCGTACCCACTTCTCACTCATTTTAGGTTTACTTGGAGGGGTTATGGAATATCTTGTTCAGTACGCTGAATATTATTTTTAAAAAGAAAAACTCACCCTAGCCGTAATATAAACTCGCAGTTCAAAATGATTTATTTCAATAAAAGCATCCCAAAGGTAATATTTATACCATGTGGCCCTGCCACGGTCAAAATACGGTCCCGGCACGGCATAATGTGAATCAGCCTTTATGGTATTTTCGACCATTCAGTTTATCACAAAACATCCAGAAGCTTTACTATTTGGATTATTTGAAGTTAATCTCTTCAATCCAAGGACACAAATATTGAACTGATGCCACGTTGATCCTCTGTTGGCGCCTAAGGAACAATCTGTTTTCATACTTTCCCGGAACAAAACCCGGCCTGCGTGGGGATATTAGTCCAACAGGCAAGTGTCATGAGAGTGCTAGTGATGAAAAGTATTCCAAGGTGCAGACCAAGCCAAGACCAAATCTGAGCCAAATTTGACAAGATCGTTTCAACATTTGAACCCTGAAAAGGTAACAGAAATACAAACTTGATAAACTTTTGCATTAGCATACATAACTCTCTTAACAGGGTTATTTCAGTACTACTGTTCTAGATAAAGTATTTCTACGTTGTCCCCAAGGGATCCATAAGAACGCAGTGGATATGGGTCACATTTTTTCGTGAGCTGATTGAGCTGCTTCTTTGAAATTACAATCGGGGTCGGAGACGAGGGAATTTATGTACATTATATAATGTAGGTATGTCTAGAAATAATCTTGTGTAGCCTTGTATCTTCTAAGTACTATTAAGGATGAACAGGCATGATGATCGATTTTGAAAAACTGTTGGATAATGTTCGGAAGTATCTACTATTTCGAAAAAATATCTTATTTCAGTAATAAAAATAAGATTTGGTAGATAAAGTTGCCATTTCAATTAAGTTTTAAATTCACGCAAAAAAGCTCGACGGTGTCATGGCGTCGGTCGTGACGTCACTTCTATGTTTTTTCATAATAGTTTGTCTAAATTTGAAGATAGGTGTGACGTATCGCGGTGGTGACGTATGCGACTGGTGTTCAATCCAATATAGTCAATATTACAAAAAGACCACACCTATGTTTTCATAATACATATTATATTACCAGAAAACATTTTGAATTCTTATTATATCCTTAATAAAATCAATCACACTTCACACTATCACACTAATATTATAAAGCCGAAAGTTTGTATGTGTGTGTGTGTGTGTGTGTGTGTGTATGTTTGTTACTCTTTCACGCAAAAACTACTCGACCGATTTGGCTGAAATTTAAAATGGAGATAGATTATACCTTGGATTAAAACATAGGCTACTTTTTATCCCGGAAAATCAAAGAGTTCCCACGGGATTTTAAAAACTAAATTCACGCGGACGAAGTCGCGGGCATCGTCTAGTTTTTTCATAAAACGAAAACTTATTGTAAGATATTTTAAATACTATTTTAAAAAACTATATAAAAATAAAAAACATTTCATAGATTTTTGTTGCAAAATTTGAACTAATCAAGTTTTGCAACAAAAAATTAATACCTACCAAGTTAGTCAATTTTGTAATTTCGAAACTTCCATGATTTTTCTTTTGCCGGTGTTACAATTAGTGAGAAGAAAAATTTAACATAATTATTCCCTTGTAATATTTTTAAAAAGGAGCGTAGAAGATTTTTAGCCTAAGCCCTAATTTGAATGCTAAAGTAGCACGTTCGTGAATTACTAAGCAAATATCTGAGCTTGCGAGCAAAAAATTCGGGTATAAAAAAACAAATGTTATTACAAAGTGTAGTTATTAGGTAAAATAATTCAGTAATAGTACATTATGGTACAAGTGTCAAAGTTGGTGATTACCGCTGAGGCGCTATTGAGACCCGAGCCGTCAGGTAAGGGTCTTAAGGTAGCCGAGGACGGTAATCATCAATATACACGTGTATCATACGACGTTTTTCAACACACTTGTGAAGAAAATAACACTAAAATAGTACATTATGGTACAAAACAGTGAAAACGAGTTGTGAAAATTTTTTCGCAATAGCGGGAAAAATTAATGTTGTTCTTTTGTTCGCCCTCTTGAGATGCTCTTGAGGGCAGGCAAAGATCGACGACCATACAGCCTATTCAGGTGTTTAATTGATTTAATCAGTTTTCCGAAACCTTTAATGGCCATAGACTAAAGAATGAGGTTTCTTTTTTTTTTTTGGCATTTCTCTTATAGCCACGTACAAAATGGGGATTTCGAGTTTTCTTTATTACAAAAAAAAGCAAAAGTTACTGACAGTTTTGTTTATTAAACACGTACATGTTGAAATTATCTATTTAAATACGGAGTTGTATGAAATGATTGCTTGCTCAGGTACATTAATTTAACACGATATTTTTATAAATTATTGAACAAGATCTTTTTTGTAATAGAAACTTTTTTAAGAACACAGCAACTCACCCAATAAAATTTAAAAAAAAAATTTCTTTAACTCACATTGTGAATAATAGTAATCAAAAGTCACAGTTTGAGTTAGAGGTGTCATTGTGTGCCTAGTTGCCGTGAACCGGGAGCCCCTTTATGAGCAAGTGTGTTGAAAAAATATTTTTGTCACAAAAGTTAATAAAATAAATATCATTTTGACAGTTAAGGAAAACATTGTGAGGAAACCTGCATGCCTGAGAGTTTTCCATAATTCTCTTAAAAGTATTTAGCTGCATTTAGCTTGGTGGAATGGTGGAATTCTCAAGGAAAACAGAAATTCTTATGCTATAATCCACCAAGCCAGAAAACCTGTACGGCACAATGTAACGCTCGAATTATATTATATACACTGCCGCTTTTCCAGTAGTAGAACAAACAGAAACAATGCAACATCTAACACCACATAAACCCTCCAAAATGTGTACGTTTCGCTTTAACTAGGAGACGTGCTAAAATATTAAATAACTAGACGATCCCCGCGACTTCGTCCACGTGGCTTAAAGTTTTTTAATTGCCGCGGAAACACTTTAATTTTCTGAGGTAAAACATAGCTTATGTGTTAATCCCGCTAGCTCCATTTCAAATTTCAAGAGGTCAAGACTCTACCACCGGTTCAGAAAGCAGATTCCGCTGAGAAGATCCGACAAGAATCTTAGCAATTGCTCTTTTCAAAACAAAAGTAATACATTATGTAGCTTATCTATCTTGTGCACAGCTGAAGCAAAGCCGATTGCTTCCAAGTAAAATTTCAAATTAAGCTTAAATAGCCCAACGGTCAAAAGCGCGGACTGAAAACTGAAAAGTCTCAGGTTTGAATCCCACCCGTTACACTATTGTGTTACACTATTGTAGTACCTACTTCTAGTGCAAGTTTTCCGCTTATTTGGAGGGAATAAGAGGATATTAGTCAACTTCAGCTTGGCTGACATTCTTTAAAGAAAAAAAAAAGTTGTGCTCAGTAGTGAGACGGAGCTTAGTAGAGACGACGATAATGATGATGATGATGATGATAGTGATGATTACGATGATGAGTGTTTGAAAATGAAACAAATAACATTGTCGTGCCGTATCTCTCAGCTGTAATCTTAGTAATATCCGACTAAACTTCACGATACTTTGGATGATATAGTAGGCAAAATAGTTTCATAAGCTTTACATGGAACGTGTTTGGCTACAAAAGTTTTCTAATTTGAACCTAAACTCAATAGCCATGAGGTATAAATGAAATTCGAAGGATGTGTTTGGAAATACGTATTATATGCTGAAAGTTCCTTAATAGGGATTGATAGTAGCTTATCACGAAGTTTAACTATGTTAAGTGAACCTGTTTACGGAGCCGATAATTAAATAGTTTACAAATTATTTGATAGCTGTCTGATTTTCCTATATCGGGCACTCAACCTCTGCGTTCTCAAACTCAAACTCAAAATTATTGAACGAGCGAAGCGAAGTTCTCTGAGTCAACTAGGGCGCTTGCCTACTAGACAGAGAAGTGTGTTCGTCTAAATGTCTGTCAGAGCCCTATAACTTCTGAATTACTGAACGTAATTACTTCAAATTTAAATATAATATGTAAACTGATGGCCTTCAGCCGAACATTGTAAAAAAAAATTTAAAAAGCTTTATTTCAGGGGGGCTCTCATAGAAGCGTATTTGAAGTAAAATCTTGTTTGTTGCTCTACATAGACTTGCGATATATCTTTTTAAAGAAGACTTTGAACAGAGTACAAAAATATATTTTTTTTAATTTTTCCCTAAAAATTGACCAAATGGGGGGGTTTCAAAGTGGAGATTTTAATTTGAGCCATATGTCAAGAATTACTGAATATTAGAACGTGAAACTTGGTTGAAAATTCAGTTATATCCTGTACTTGAACAACAAATACTAAAATTAGATAAATGTTATAAAGAAACGAAATTATTTAATTTTAATGCGCCATCTATTAGCATTATTGTGAAGCTAATAGCTTCACTATAATGCTTCACTATAGATGGCGCTGTGTCAGTAAAACAGTTTTATGTCAACTATTATTTTTTTTATTGCGTCTAATGTTAAAAGTTAATTATTACAATATATAATTAAAACTTTTGGGAATTATGGGATATCGCGAGGTCTCAGTTCGGGGCGAACCACTAGTTTATTTCATGTAGGCCAACTTGTGAATAACAAGCCAAGAATCTACCACCGGTTCGGAATGCTGATTCTACTGAGCCGGCGAGAAACTCAGCAGTTGCTCTTTTCAAAACAAAAAATGTTACAATATGTAGCTTATTTATCTTGTGGACAGCTGAAGCAAAGCAGATTGGTTCCAAGCAACTTTGTCATTAAGGAATTCATTAACTGTGTAATAACCTCTACTTATTAAATGTGTCTTTACACACTGTTTAAATTTGTGTATTAAGTTTTAAAAGCGTATATTCGACCCCACAAAGGACTTCTGCACTTTACGCAGACGATACTTCTAACCATGAAGTTATGATTCTAACTTATGTTTATGATTCTAACTCAGTTAATAAGTTAAGCGTAACTTTGCGCTAGTATGACGTAAGCGTCATACTAGCGCAAAGTTACAACAGAATTCATCATAACAACATAAGAACATTCATCCTAAGAATTAGGTACTTCTTATTTCTATGAGGACACGTTATTAGTTCTATTTGATGTAGAATATATTAACTCCATCAACATTCACGCGTTCTAACAAAGTTCTAACTAATAATCATTATGCGGTAACATACACGAAGCAAACATTTATTTTCTTAATAGTGCATTTTAAACTTCTCAGCTGAAGCATCTTTTTATTAGTATTTTCCGCGTGAATTTAGTTTTTAAAATCCCGTGGGAACTCTTTGATTTTCCGGGATAAAAAGTAGCCTATGTTTTAATCCAAGGTATAATCTATCTCCATTTTAAATTTCAGCCAAATCGGTCGAGTAGTTTTTGCGTGAAAGAGTAACAAACATACACACACACACACACACATACAAACTTTCGGCTTTATAATATTAGTGTGATAGTGTGATATCTTAGCACAGTTGTAGGCTTTATAAATCGGAAACGCTGGTTAAGCAACGCTGACCAAGTTTGGAGGTTCAAATTTTTTTTTTTTAGAATATGAACTAAGCTAAACTTGACTAACATTCTCCTCTCCCGTTGTGCCCTAAGTTTGTGTTAGTAGTGGGTACGATAATAGCGCAAAGGGTGGGGATAGAACCTGCACACTTTCAGTTTTCAGTCCGCACCTTTAACCGTTAAGCTATTGAGGCTTAATTATGCCTTTTGTTTCACTCGTGTCTCTGAAAGTAGATTAAACCATCGATTATTGTCACAATCATGTGAAAATAGATAATAATGAGTGGTTTATTAAACCTAGAGTACTCGTAGAGTTAACGAATATTATCAGAATCAATTTTCGTTTCATATTAATTACACGTTTTATACATGTTTTTTGTACCATGCAACTGCAATGTAACGTAATTATTCAATAAATTAAAATTAAATTAAAGAACAACAAGTTAAAAAGAAACATGTGACAATATTCGTTAAATCTACTTTAGGTTTAATGAACCACCCACTATTATCCCAAAAAACCCTACTATTGCATGACTAATGGTTCAGAACACAATATCCAGTTCTTATCATGAAAATTAAACAGGAGGAGGTCAGGAGGTATTAACCACTGCTAGGTGCTGAACAATAAGTAAGTTCAGTACATACTATGATATACGTACGTTAGTTCACGTTCCTTAGCTCGTAGTTTTAACGCGGTTTTACGGTTATCTTAGTTCAGCTGCAGTAGTTTCACTTTGCGTTATTTATTCAGCTCAATGGCATAATATACCTTAATATTTTACATAGTGTAATCTAGATTGAAACTTTGACTACACTGAAGGGAAACATTAAGGAGCAATATGTCTCGTATATTGGGTCGTCCGTCTCGTTTACGATCACCCTTACGTTATTCGATCAGCCTGGACCAGTAAATAGTAACTCTTGGCCTTTCCTAGTGGGAAACAGCTTTTTATGGGTACTTAATTTAAGTTATGAGTTTCGACGTATGAAAACTAACTTCTTCTTCTTTATCAACTGATAGACGTCCACTGCTGGACATAGGTCTCTTGCATGGACTTCCACAGGTCTCGGTCTTGCGCCGCCTGCATCTAGAGCCCCGCCCATTTCCACTTCAGTTTCTCGACTCACTGAGCTATGTCTGGATACTGGGTCACCATCCCCTGTTATTCTTTCGTTCCCTAGTCGGCTTAAACTATCTGAATTTCTATATAAAATCTGAATTTCTATACCAAACTATTTCCATACTAGCAAATTTTATACAAACGAAACCCCAATTTAATAACTTTTGTAAAGCTTTTGTACAATTCTAGAAAAAGAATTGATTGCATATCAATCCAATTTTTTTCCATTTTGTTTGGTTAATTTTTTTGTCTATCCTCGGAATATATAGGCAGTGAAATAAAATTAACAGTAGAGACTATTAGCGTATATTAATTAACATCGTAATTGAATCAACGCTTTGTTATCCTCTGATAAATAGGTACATTTTTTTAAGAATATCAGCCAAGCTGAACTTGACTTATATTCTCCTCTCCCCTTCAAATAAGCGAAAAACTTGTGTAAGGCGTGGGTATGACAATAGTACAACGGATGGAGTTCGAACCTGTGACCTTCCAGTTTTCAGTCCGCATCTTTACCCGTTGGACTATTGAGGCTTATCAATTATTTATCAGAGAATAACAAAATTATTTATCAGAGGATAATAAAATTCATGGAATAAGTTCCAATATAAACAATATTAAAGAATTGGCTATGATACTCAAGCAAAGGTAGAAATGGAAAAAAATATGAAATAACAGTATCATCTTGCTCGGGATAGGTATTTCCATCACGTGGAGTGTTAAATAATAAAAAGAAAAATAATGAAACAGTAGAGGCATTGTAGTAAAAGCCTCGAAATCATTTTTTCAACTGTATTCGTTTAAGCTTTGTGGTAAAGAACTGCAATACATAAAGTTTTTAAAGGACAAATTTTATTTCAAACTCCATTGTAATAATAGAAATTAGGGTTCCATACTCAAAAGGTGCCAAGTTTTTGTTCTGATTTGTGTTTTGTTTTTGGTTTTCTTATGTTGCTATGGAATTTACTAGAATAATAAAATTTATATTATGTGTAAGAAACTCTTTCTGCGAGAGTCAGAATCGCTCTTGACAAATTATATTATTTATAATAACTATTATTTTTTATCTATTGTAAACGTATGATATAGTATATATTATTCATCTGTGTGGTAATGAAAGAAAAATAGTTCCTATAGGTATTGGTCAATCGATTATAACAATTAATTCAAAATAAATAAAAAACTTCATGGTTGTTCTTCATCCTTAGACGTAATAAAATTTTATTATTTCTCCAGTTAGCCGTAACGAAGGACGGGCAAAGAGATAAAGGAGAAATATAGATCCGGGAAATTCTACAAAAAATAGGCGATTGACGAGAAAACTGTGTAAACAAGGAGATAACACAGCGATGATATCTGCTCTTTTTGTAAGAATTATTGGGCAGTTGGTCGCACGCTTCTCTGAACAATGATGCTAATTTACATAGTCCACAATCTCAAAACAAAACTAAATTGACACGCCTAAAAGAAATATTATCATTTTCAGCTTGTTTCCTTCAGAAGAGTATTTACTTTTAGTGTTTATGTTTGACTATTTTATCTATCTTCGGTGTAATTTTAGTATACTATTAAACCTTGTAGATTATTATTAAAATTCATAATGCTTTTAATAATGTTTATAAGCTGTGGCTAAAACTAAACGAACTTTTTTTTTCAGAGTTTTGTTGTTTTTGTGTTGAGTTGAAAGAAAATTAAATATTTATATAATGACGTACATTATTTTAAGATAAGGAACCCTCCAGGCGCGAATCTAACTCGCATCTGACCGGTTTTACTTATACATTCTTAAATTATAATTAAGCCGCCGTATTCGGTAAACCTATCTCATTTTGGGAGATCACTTTTTTAATCTCAGATCGTGGTAAGTAATGATATACCTACCTAGCCTAAGATGGAAGCATGCTAATTTGGAAGGAGTATAGTCCATACTCCTAAAGGGTTCAATGTGATACTTACTAGAATGCTTGGTGGTACGATATAAACAGTAGGGTGTTAAGTCCAGTGGCGTGCACACAGGGTAGGCATAACGCGGCAAAATGTTATAAAATGGAGAAAATCGCCAGTACGAGTTATAAAAACTTAAGGGTAGGTTTTTTATAATTTGTACCCTTAAGTTTTTTATAATTCGCATTGAAGATTTTTTCCATTTTGTATCATCTGCCTACCCTGTAGTACATCCTGTGCACGCCACTGGTTAAGTCCATGGCCAAAGCCTACCACCAGACAATATTTTCACGTCATCTATCAATGACTTGATCTGCTAAGCATATATCTACATTCCTACCCGATTAATGCACAGACAACCCACCAGTACAATCACACACACAAACAGTCAGTACGTATCTAAAACTGGATATTTCTCTTCAATTTATTTATTTCGTACCAAAACTTAAACTAAAACATAAACACCCACAAGGACAGCTTAAACCTCTAAGCAAGAGATTTCAGAAGCCTGCGCTGGCATACTAAAGCAGGTGGCCTTAAAGTTTATGTCCGTAAACGCCGTATAACCGTATAAACGCGTCAGATCATGTAACACACTCAGCTTGTCTACAGCATCATAATAATCTGCCAAAGTACGAGTAGGTACTCGAGTATACACTATTCACGTGATCTAGAAATATCACATGTTATTAAGCATTGTTGGAAGCTCGCGTTTGCGCTAAGTGAGACGTTCCCGTGTACACGTGACGTTTATTTTGTGGCTCAAAACACAAGCAGATAGTAAACACAAACAAAACTGTTCGTTGTAAATACGTGAACATATTCACATCTAAACTTATAGTTGTAGGCAAGGTGGAGGGGAAAAGACCACAAGACCAGCAAAGAAGCAAGAGATTGAGTTTTTGCATGGGTTTACTCAGTGGGTTTGCTTGAAGAGTTGATGACATTAGAATACTTTCCAACCCGGGGTTTAAAATTTAAAACTTAATTCATGCGGACAAAGTCTCGGGCATCATTAAAGTTCCATTTTGTGGACCTGTTATGATATAATAATATCATTCAGCACAGACAAAAAGGTTTCGTGAGAAAGGCCAATCGTTCATATCTTGTACTGGCGCAAGGAAGTGAGACATCACAAGGTGTACTTAAAAGCATGTGTGACGTCAGCAAGCAGCAAGCTTGAAGAGTTAAACCAGGTTCAACATTCTGATGTCTTTACTTAAGTAAAGTGAAACTACGGATTGAAGAAGGACTTGTCAAGTTTATAAATTAAATCCAGCTCTTTTTTAAAAGAGAAAAGGTCATGCTTACCTGATACCTGCTGTACCTACCTTCGGCACATAATAGATTTACTGTTATTTAGAAAAAATCCGAAAATCTAAAAATGAGATAGTTTAGGCATTAAAAAATCTAAAAATATAGGTTTAATTTCACAAAATTAAGAAATAAATTTTATATTTTGTTTCAAAGTTTTCACTTTTTTTATTTATGCTACAAATACGCAAAACTTTTGAAATGACCACCATGACGGTGGGTACCATTACGTCACTAAAGTACACAGCGGGTCACAAAAGTCGCGCCGCCTTTCGACATGAACCGGAGGCCACTTTGTGTGGGCTTTACGAAGCGCGCCAACCATTTGAGTGAACGAACTTACTAGCCAGCTGACGTCATCACATGGCGTCTAGCGAAAATTTAAAATGCAAAATTTTAATGCATTATATTGGTACTTATATACTACTAATAATAGTCAATTTTCTAGTAGTGACGAACGACGAAGTGCTTGTCGTTGGGTCCTAAAATGCTGGTGTGGCTACCTCGCACTGGAAAGCACAATGTTGACAGACCCCCCCATTTAGGTAGACCGACTACACCAGACCTGCGTTACTTGTATCCAGAGTCTCGGAGAGCCTTTGAATACAAGTAACGCAAGACAAATTCATGTGGAAATCTATACAAAATTTATATCCAGAAGTGGACGCCTATTGTTTGACAAAGAAGAATAAGAATCATCTGTATGTACCTAATCTAAGTATAGTAATAGATTATTATATATAGATATCTCTAAAAACGTTGAAATAAAAAAGCCCGAAGTAAATAAAAAGAAACACCGTACATCATAACGTTTTTATAGACAGCTGTAAAAGTGTACTGTTATTTTCGTATCTGAGTCTCAAACAGTATACGTGAAATGAGTATCGGTAGCATAAAGTAGAAAATTCCTGCTTTAGGTAATTCTTCCAGCTCAGTTCAATTTAAGTATCTCAGCGTTTATTTGCTTTTAAAGCAAAAACAAAAAAAAAAACTCAAACTGTTAAGTTCTCAAACATTCCATGCAATTTTTCTTAGATACATTTTTTTTTTTCTTTAAAACGAATATTAGCCATGCTGAGTGAAACTTACATTTCCCTTTACTCTCTAAGTAAGCGTAAAGCTTGTGCTAAGAGTAGGTGAAACGGGTTGGATTTGAACGTCGGACCTTTTGGTATTTAGTCCGCCATCCTGACCATAAATTATTACCGCTATTGGGGCTTCACACTGAATATTATATTATTTTTTATAATTTATTAGCTTAAATCTTAACTTATGCCAGACTTATTCTCTTCATTATTTTATCTATTAGCTGATGCCTGCGACTTCATCCCTGTGGATATAATTTTTAAAAAAACCGCAGGAACTCTTTGATTTTTCGGAATAAATAGAAGCCTATGTCAGTCTCCAGGTCTTCAACTACACCCATGCAAAAATCATGTCTATCTGTAGCTCTGTTGCGGCATGATTGAAGAACAAACAAATACGTTTTCGCATTTACAATATTAGTAAGAATGTCTGACAATAACAGTAGAATGAAGTTATATTTGGTTTGGAAGTTAACAAACAAATGTTACGTAGGTAAACATTTCTATTATTGAGGCATTTGTTATTTTATTTTTCGTACGTCAGTCAAATAGAAAAAAAAAACCACCATTACAAAACAAATAACGTTAGTAAATAAAAAGTTATTATGTATAGGTATATGTAGTTAAAAATATTATAACATATCCGAAAGTGGTTTGTGACTGACGTGAGTTTCTGTATGTGTATAAATATTGAGGACTTGTAGAGTGACATAGGCTAACATTTATTCCGAAGGAACAGAGGCTTTCAGGGAGATTTTTTTAAATTACACGTGGATGAAGTTGCGGGCAAAAGCGAGTAATTGTATAATTTCGCTGATATCCTAAAAAATAGAATAGAATAGAATAATTTTTATTCAAATAAACTTTTACAAAGTGCTTTCGAATCGTCAAATGAATCTACCACTAATTCGGAATGCCATTCGAACCGAGAATAACCAGCAAGAAACTCGGCGGTTGCTCTAGTCAGAAAGAATCGCAAAATTATCACCAAGTGGTTAAGCTAATCAAAGTACCTAAGTATTTTATTACAGTTAAGTACCCAGAAAATTGAGAAAGGGGCAGTACTTCCATTCCATATATCTTCCAGTTTACTTTGATCCTAAACATACATAGATCAAAGGCGTACGTGATATCAGTAACTTCAGCTTTGTAACTGAAATAGAAGAGTAAAGTTTGTCGCGAGTCAACTAGATACGAGTCCGTTTCTCTCACAGACGATTCATCCTGTGTACAGACATTTAGTTTAGGAATGTTTTGGAAGAACTTTGAATTTAGGAGCTAAAACGAAACTGAGTTTTGTTAAATGTGTCAGAATGATAGAATTATTCACTGCTGTGCACCGATAAAGAGACGGCGGTATCCATGTTGCCTCTATCTAAAATCAATTATTATTTCATTTTAAAAATAAACATTTTATCTTTATAGTTATCAATTTATCATAAACACGACACTGGCTGTCTATATACAAATTGCAGCTTAAAATTACGGATAAATTTGAAGCGCCACATACGAGTGTCTCTGGAACTAAATATTATAGGGATGCGGGAAGTACCAAAAAGTATCTACTATCAGTTGTCAACTAGTGCCCTCATTAATTTTAGTTCCTTGGACACTCGTAACTGTTTACAGCGCCAAAATGGCGTCAATCAAGTACATATAAAAAAGGGATGACAGCAGCCTGTCCAATGGTACAATGTTACATAGATTAAATTATAGATACAGAGTTACGAATTGACGTAATTATTTTAATGCGAATAGTTGAGGACGGAACCGTAGACTACTTTTTTTCCGCAAAAATAAAGGTTTTCCGTTGGGTTAGCCAAAAACCTTACTCCATGCGTACCAAGTCGCGGGCAAAAGTTAGTAGGCATTGAATATTTAGTAAGTGCTTTTACTAACAGATTATATTGTGAACTTCAGATTACGACAGCCTAAAACCTGAAATTATCCTCTTTCCCAATTAAAACACGAAAGATAATATTCCGTTCCTTAAAAGTTTGCAGAACTTAAGCGAGCGGAACAAGAGAGTGCTTCAGAGAAATTCTGGGATCTTATTTTCACTAAGGAATCTCTTAAAGGTTAGGGTATGTCGAGTAGCGAGTTTCTTGGAACGTGCTGCGTCAACTACTTATGTTTGTGTAGGATTTAGGCCATCATAGATAACAGTCAACATAGCACTTAGAACTTAAAACTTGGGTGCGGGGTTATACCACCGACTAATTTAGTAGACTCGATCAATTTTCCTAAAACATCAATTATTCGCTCTACATAAGATATGAAATATCAAATATTTTAAACGGCAAGCAAAAGATCATCTACTCAAACCCCTATAACTTCTATTCTGTTGACCTTATTACCTTAGGGTATGTGACTTTTTTTTTAATTATTGATACTTACTTATTGAATTTATATTCCATATTTTATTTCAATTTTCTTTGTTTAATTATGTACTTATTAGTTTAGATTTAGTTTTTAAAAATCCCGCGGGATCTCTTTGATTTTCCGGGATAAAAAGTAACCTATGTCACTCTACCGGTCCTCAACTATACCCAAGCAATAAATTATATCGATCAAGATCATATCATAAAGATCAGCAAACCAACAAAGAAACACTTTCGCATACTAGGAATATCATGTAATATAATTATGTATTATTTTTGCAGACAAAGTGGTGGGCAAGAGCCAGTGAATAATAAATAGGCAATAATATTTTGCTCGTCCAGTGACTCAAAGAGAAGGCAGGAATAACTCAAACGGCTGGCGAAAGAAATAACTACTAATGCAAAAACAGCCTTTTCCTCCTAGTTTCACGGTAAAGTGACCCGTTTACTAAAAAAGGATACAAAAAATGTATTCAAAACCAGTCTAGAGATCTCTTTTGAAAGCAACTTACAAAAACGAACACATTTATTACGGGAGTACCGTAAAATACTAGAGTGAAGTGAATAAAAATTCTAAAATATTTAAATGCTCAAAGGAAAAGCTACAAGACAGTAAAAAGTTTAAGATTTAAAATGGAAAGCGAATTCGGATTTTAGAGGCTTTTCAGATAAGCGTATTTATGCTTGTATAATAAGCTGTCGCTACTAAAGAAATAGAGGTACCTTTTATCTTTTATAGGATTTCCTGAATATACAAGCACGTAACTATTAAAAAGCTAATCTCTACTTGTTATTTACATAAATTATATTAATTTTTCCCGCAACCTCATCTGATGCATGGAATTAGTGTTTAAAAATCTGTTTATCCAGGATAAAAAGTAATCCATACCAATCTCACTATAAATAAACCATCACGTAGGTACGTTGCATCGTTGCTACGTGATTGAAGAACCAACCAAATTACTTTGTATGTACTCGTAAGTATTATGAGTAAGTATAGTAAGGATGAAGCGTTAAATGACTCTGAAGTGAACTATTCCAGCTTCCGTTTTTCCAAATAACTATAACCTTGGAATCAAGGGTGAATAAGCATCTTCTAAGCAAGCGCGCTCTATCTTAAACTTCATCTTCACTTACTAGCAGGTGAATTTGCAATCAAGCGCTAGTCTACATATTTAAAAAAGAAAACTATTTGTTGTCGAAGAAGATTGTTAAATAATATCCACCTTGCATCATGGTTGCCTGGAAGAGATCGCTCCTTAGTGATAAGGCCGCCATTTGTGCCATCATTTATTTTAAGTTAATTTATGTTACTGTATACATGTGTCTGTATTTATGTGGTGTACAATAAAGTGTATTCATTTCATTTCATTTCATTTCATTTCATTGTTAAATAATAGTTGGATGGATTTGAACTGGCAACCTTTCGGTTTTATGAGCACTGCACTAAATCGGAATCCAAAACAACAAAAACAATATCTTAATACACTGCTAATATTGCTGTTAAATCATTCTCTTAATTCTTATGAATGCGTTAAATTCGGGATACTTAACTGTTGTAATAATAGAGCCCAAAGCGTTAAATGCTTCTGCATCCTTGATGAAAGCTAAGGAATGTAGTCAAATATTTAAACTAAAATGGGACTCTAAATTAATTTTATGAGTGGTTTTGCTGTGACAAAGGAGTAAATGGCGGTTTTAGAGCTGTTACAGTGACAAATGTTGTGAGCTCATTGTAAGCGTTATTTATCTCTGCTAAAAACTCTACGAGACTCTTTTTTTACTTTTGCTTTATAAAATAGAAAATATTGGAGTTTCAAATTATGTTATTTTACTTGATATTGTCTGCGACTTCAAACGTGCAGAGTAAGGTTTGTATTACCGACAGTCCTCTGTGCAGAGCATGCATGGAGGGCGACGAGACACCGGAACACGTACTGCTTAAATGCAGGGGTGTATCCAACCAACGGCACGATTACATTGGCTCTCCAGCTACCCTTCCTGAAGTCCTCGCCGACCTGGGTGGCCTGCTCGGATTTTGGAGGGAGCTCGGCTGGCTGGAGTGATCCGGCGGGGAGCTGTACCAGTGGAACCACGCAAAACGGATGAATCGACGCCTACTTGCGGAGAAGATTCCCAGGAAACGAAGACGAAGACGAAGACGAAGGTTTGTAAAATCCCGCAGAAACACTGTTTTTGTTTGTGAAAATTTTCAGGTAAGTATCTACCTGTTACGGTTCAGGAGATACAGCCCGCTGACCGACAGACGGACGGACGGACAAAGCGGTCTTAGTAATAGGGTCCCGTTGGCACCTTTTGGGGACAGAACCCTAAAAATGTTTATTGTAGAGATAAAATGTTTAAAAATAAACTGTGAATGCGTTAAAAATATTATTCCGCTCATGTTAAACTATGCGATGACTATGCCAAAAGCGACATGACGCGATGTCTCAAGGGGGAAAGCAAGCGTAAGCGTAAGCAAAAATACGATTTATATAAGTATTTTCTGTTCTTTTCTTTATCTAATAAAAGAAAAACGTGACTGATTGGATATATTATGCCCAGTTGATCTCTATCATGAAGGCAGGCTAAACCACTATGCGGCACGTCTTTGACGTGGTAACTATAGCGACGAACAAATTGTCCCCGCCGGGAACCGAACCGGTGCTTCCCAATTTAACTACAATACTCACCACAGCGCCAGGGAGGTCGTATTTTAATAAATTATTATTTTTTAAGCTATTGCATAGTTTCTATCGCGGGCCAGCGTCGAGACTGAACCCAGAAATTCCGTAACGAAAATAACCTAACACGGGACTCCTCTGCGGTGAGCCGCTAGATGGCGTTGATAAAAAATGCTATGCAATAGCTTTACCGCGGCAGTCCCCGAGTGCCACACGTCTTTTTTTTACAGCAAAAACAAATTAAATCTTCTCCACGCTAACATAACTTATGTTTTGACGCTAACATTGACTTGTTTTACCTAAGAAACTCAAATATAACTTAACTAGGACAATTAAACTTTTCCAAGAAGCTTACACTTTAACGTAGTGAAATGTAAGCGTGAACAACTTCTTTTCAAACATTTTTGACATAAATTCCAAAAATGTTCACAACAAAAAATAACTGGTTCAGTTCGTGTCCCAACACGCATAAAATAGGATTCCGTACATTTGTTAATAAAAGACCGTGTATTATGAATTTTTCTTTGAATTAGCTTTTACCCTTGACTTCGTCCATGTGAAGGTTTTTAAACATACTGCGAGAACCTTAAGCCTTACCGGGATAACAAGTTTTCTGAAAAAGCTTTCTGTAAGTTTTCTGGAAACTTACACTTTTCACGTCCTCAACTATATTATATGTATATGAATAATCAAATAATAATTATGTATGTATATCAACCAATCAATACACGACTTTAAGAACTACGACGCAGGATATCTTAGTCAAGCAAGCAAGTAAAACTGTTACTTTGGCACTCATCATTATGTATTTCGTGAAAGGATATATTTTTTTAAACGTTTTAGAAACCTCACAGTACCTACTTAGCTATTTTAAAATACCTATTCAACGACGTCCAGTTCTGAATAAAGTGGTGTGACACTCAGCGGATAGATGAATGGACAGACAGACAGATAGACTGAAAGAAACTAAAAGATTTTCGTGTTTTACTGCGGAACCCTAAAAAAATCTTGCGCGCTCATTCCCCATTATATCTTTAAATCTGAAAAAGTTCCTTGCTCGCTTTCAGTAAGAATGAATGCGCTAATCTCGAAAGCTTCTGAAATTTGAATTCTGTTTATATTTTATTCATTCTTAAACTTTTATCCTAGATTTCTCTTCAAATACTTCAGGGTTTAAGCATTTTTATTCATTCCGGTGTAGCGTTTACGGTTTTCTTAATCGTTGTATTCATTAAAGCCATCTTGCTCTCGAAAGGAGTTCAGTCTAGTTTTTACTAACTCGTATACTTTCCAATAAATAATAATAAATTAAAATAGGTAAGTACTAGCTGATATCCCCAACTTCGTCCGCGTGGATTTAGTTTTTAAAAATCCCGTCGTTTACAAAACTCTTTGATTTTACGGGATACGAAGTAGCACATTATATTATGGTCCGCAACAATACCATAAAAACAATCACGTCAAAGCGTAGCTCCGTTTAAAATCACCTTACGTCTCAGAAACCGATAATGGAATGGATTGCAAGCAAATTGTGAATTACGTGAAAATGGAATGGAATTAAACTTCTTCTTCTTCAATTTATGGACGTCCACTGCTGGACACAAGTCTCTTGCATGGACCTCCACAGAACTCGGTCTTGCGCCGCCTGAATCCAGCGACTCCCTGCGACTCGTTTGATGTCGTCGGTCCATCTAGTGGGGGATCTGCCAACACTGCGCTTCCCGGTGCGGGGTCGCCACTCCAGCACCTTGGGACCCCATCGACCATCAACTCTTCGAACTATGTGCCCCGCCCATTTCCACTTCAGTTTCGCGACTCGCTGAGCTATGTCGGTGACTTTGGTTCTTCTACGGATCTCCTCATTTCTGATTTGATCTCGCAGGGATACTCCGAGCATAGCTCTCTCCATCGCCCGCTGAGTGATCCTGAGCCTTCTTATGAGGCCCATAGTTAGCGAACATGTTTCGGATCCATAAGTCATCACTGGCAACACGCACTGTTCGAAGACTTTAGTCTTCAGGCACTGAGGAATTAAACAGTCAGTATAAAATAAATGTAACGCCAAAATTCCTTTAATTTCCGAAACTTGTTTAGATTACCACACATTCCCTGGTATAGTCGTTATCCTGCGGCAGAGTTTGCTAAGTACGACACATTTTCTTGCGTGTTTTAATTATTCAAACAACCATTTCACCCCTCCGGGTGGTTTCGACACCGCACGCTCACAAATGTAGCGATACATATTTTATCTAAGTAATTGTTTACACAAGTACTTCCACACGGAAGCAATGTTAATTTTGTTTAGACTTGAACGTATTTAATTAAGAGGATTCGTCTTATATGTGACACAAATTTTAATAAGCAACACGAATAGGAGTCAAACACGAACTTATCTCTATTTTACTGTAGCCAAGATTTAACTAAATAATATGTCTGTGCTTTTGGTAGATACGCAAAAGCTGACTTGGACTGAGAGTTAATTTGAGTTAAGGAGCAAAACATTTTCTCTTGGATGTTCTATAGGAATAACCAAAGTTCACATATGCAAGTCAATCTCAATGTGTGTGTACTATAGTACGTAGTAGTAGGTATACCTACGTATAGTCAGCGTATGATAAGCAATGGTGACCTAATTCGGTAACTTGACTTATGCATGTTGAATCGTTGACCCAATTTTTTATAAGCTTGACCACAATCAGCCACAAGATATAGAGTAGTGATCGATTACACAGGTCTACAGTGAAAATGTTGCAGCCAAAACTATAACTGTTTTTTAGTATATTGGGTACCCTGATTACAACTGCATACTTATTTTTTTAATACTACGTGTAGTTTTCGAGATACGAGGTATGTCTAAAAAAGACAAAATATGCCAATTTTAAACATTTAATTGCATTATTTTACAGCTAGAAAGCTTCTTATTCAGATTTTTTAAAATGTTCATTGCTATGATTGTCCCATGTGATACTCCAACAATAATCTGCCATCATATGCTCATCCCAACGACCTTGGTACCTATTTTCCGTCAGTTTTAGATCCTGATGGAAGCGCTCTCCTCGTTCTTTGTTGTAGGAGCCAAGATTTTCATGAAACTTGTCCAAGTGGCTGTGCAGGAGTGCACTTTTATGCTCATGCTACAAGCCAACCCTTTTAAAGTTATCTAGAAGGTCCTGAACTAATTCCACGTCATTTTTTGCCTTTCATTACCTAAGAAATTTTTGAAAATTTTTTCTGTGTCACGCTCACAAAAAAAATGAGACTTTCGTACCTGTAGCGATTAAATTCCTTTCTTTAAGTCTCGATGCTAGTCTCAGACCTCTCTTAGCAATGGTAAATACGTAAAGTACTGAGTAAAGAATACGGGCGCCGCTGATGATTCAAGATCACTGTCTCGTTCATTTGAAGAGACCTCCATCATATCTGTCTCCGACGAATCCGATGGTGCTGCCCTCATAGTATCGTCTGAGAGTGGTAAAGGCCGTCTAGCAGACGGTAGGTCTGGATATATATTTTTTTTTTCAATTTACCCCATGCAATTTGATTAAACAAAAATAAAAATCATCAAAATAGTTTTTTGGTTCTGATCAAATCATAGGTACACCGAACCTCAATTGTGCTCGTTTACCACTCAACCACTGACTCGTATATTCAATACACAATTTGCACATGATATTTTGTACCCAGGGATGGTTAAAGCCCTTGATCTCGATCTTAAAAGAGTCAAAATACGCCCTTTTTATGAAGGCCGTTATAGGTTTTCTGAGTTTTGTCACTACATGTTCACCAAAAATGTAACAAAATGTATTCGAATTATTTAATCAACTCCTTTTATATGACGACATAATGATATTATCGGAAAATCACACAAATTGGCGGAATACGAACACATTAAACATAGCAAAATGGGTATTTTTTTCGGATGAGGGTAGTTCAGAAACTACACGTAGTTTTGACCTTGAAAAACTTCTGTACGACTTATCATCAAGTCATTCATCAAATCATATAATAGGATTGCTAGCAAAAAAAGTTTTTCTTTTTTTGTAGACCTGTGTTATCTATACTTATAATAAAAAGACTTGTAACATAATTTAGAGAAGAGTCATCCACCTTTATCCACCCGCTCAATTTTATTAATATGTCGCTTAAGTCTTGCATGCCATGCAATGAATTATATAGTAATATATAACCAACATCATAATTAATTAAATTATAAGAAAGCTCAGAAAAATAATATAAACAGACAGACAGACAGACAAAAATTTTAAAATTGATTTTTTATTATAAGTGCCGTATTTACTTACGTTTGCATTTAGTAAAAAGTTGTTATTTTGATATTACAAACAGACACTTCAATTTTATTTATAGGTATAGATGTATAGATATATAAACCGCGAGACTCTTGAATTTGTAGCTGCGACGTTGTCGGAACAATGTAACTACTTAGCCTTAAGGTCTTGAAGGAGGCCGCAATATAAAGCGATACCAACAAAAACTCGAGTCCACTCACTAGTAAAGTACAATCTACAGCTTCCGGAATGTCCACTGAGACATGTTATAGGAACAGGTGCACACTACCTACTAGCTACTTCTAAGAAAAACTAGGCTGAAATCTTCGATCACAGAAAAAAGGCTGGAATTAAACCTAAAGATGTTAAACTTGATTTGTGGTTTAATGACACTATTGTCCTTTTCCCACGCTATGCGGTGTCGGCACAACATGTCTTTTTCTTCCACTCACTTCTATCATTCGTCAACTCATTACCTACTCCTCTTACACGCATATCCTCTTTCACACAATCCATCCATCTCTTTTTTGGTCTTCTTCTACTTTTTTGCCCTTCTACATGGGTATTTAACATTCTTCTACTAATTTGGTTTTCTTCCCTTCTCATTACATGCCCATACCACGCGAGCCTATTACTCCTCATCTTTTTGATTACTGGAGCTACTTTCAAACTTCCTCTTATATATTCATTCTTTATCTTATCCATTCATTGTCACACCACACATCCATCTCATAATTGTGATAAAATTATACGAGTACGTACCACGGTAATTGTTTTAGTTTAGTTGGAACACCGCAGTCCCGTCGTGACCACGCTTCATGCAACTGGATCCAAATATCGACAATACTAACTAAAGCAATTACCGTGGTACGTACTCGTATAATTTTATCACAATTAAAATATTAAACCTTTCACTAAACAAAATTTATGGAATGCAACATAAGACTAAAAAGTTGGTTGTGTGCGCTTCTTCAAGTGTTAACTTTATCCTTTATTGATTTTGGAGACAAAGCTGTTTCAAGTTACAACTACTTCCAACAAAATCTAGCAGATAGCACGTACTTGGAAAAGTAAAGGGATGATATGTGAGTAGTGTATAAGAAGTCTTACTTAATAAACTGGTGGGAATTTAACCTTCTGACTTTTTTTGTGATCAAGAATAAATGGTACTTGAAAACAAAAAAAAATTGTCAAATACCCAATATTTGACAAATTTTCAACACAATTTCATTTTTCTTTTTTTTACTATTTTAACGAGTCTCGAAAACATAGAGCTTTTAAGTTTTCTGTTAGAAAAAGAGAGCGCTATTGCAACATGTCGTCACGATTCAGTAGATCAAAACACCCTCCATACAAAATTTAGTTTTAGAAAGAGAATTAAGTAACATAGTTCTTGCAAATCACGAGGGCTCGTGGCTCATGGTTGTGTGTGTGTCGTATCTATCTGTGTAAGTGTGAGCGACAGCTTGCTTGCGCCTGACCGCTCTCACCCTAGGCTCCTGACAGGCACGTACACTTACGCAATGTGCATGTACACGACGTAACCACAGGTAAAGCTCACGCGCCCTATTTGAAAAGCAAGAACTATATCTAGCATTTACTCATTAAGACAATAGGTATCTACTGCAAGAGTCATGTGTAATGGGTCACATACCTACCTATTGTGTACTCGTAGTCATACGAAATGGTTTTTCAAAGGCGCGGTCAGCTTTTTACCTTCCCTTCCTTTTTTGCCGAAATATTTCACGGCCATTCAATTTTTCTTTCCTTTTGACCCCCGCGATAAATCACTAGATTTTCGTTCGGTGATATGTAAATCCTTACTATTATTACAAATGCGAAAGTGTGTGTGGAGTGGCGACCCCGCACCGGGAAGCGCAGTGTTGGCAGACCCCCCACTAGGTGGACCGACGACATCAAACGAGTCGCAGGGAGTCGCTGGATTCAGGCGGCACAAGACCGAGCTCTGTGAAGGTCCATGCAAGAGACTTATGTCCAGCAGTGGACGTCTATAAGTTGAAGAAGAAGAAGAAGAAAGTGTGTTTGTTGGTTTGTCCTTGAATCAAGCGGCACGGAATCGACGTGATTTTTGCATGGCTATAATATAGCTGTTGAGGCCTTAGGGAGTGACATAGGTACATTTTACCCTGGTATAACAGAGAACTCCCGCGGGATTTTTAGAAACTTAACTCCATGCGGATGAAGTTGCGGATAAAAGCTAGTAAAAATAGAAGTAATACTTCCGAACGTCATCCTCCTGGTTCATCGATCCGTCAGCCGAAGCAAATCCCTGCGGTTTCAGATGGATTTTAAGTTCAGCACTGCTGAAATCATGTGGGTTTCGCTCGAGTGTTTCTTATTGCCTAGAAAATAAAGACTATATTCCTATACATTATATTATTAATGCTTCGAATAATTGTGTCGGTGTATGTCGGTGACATAATTACTATAGAGGATTTATTTGTAATGCCGTATGTAATTTGAGAGATGAATCTTTAAAATTGAAAAAAAAAATTAAAGTTTTCTCGAAACAAGAATGAAAAGTGCGAGTCGGACAAGCAGGGTTTCGTACCATCGTACAAGATATAACACTAACTATCAGCTATTACTGAGATCGAACAAAAATAAAATCTCTCAACAAAGTCTTTAATTTTGAACTTTATAGGTATTTTTTTAGCATTTGTTAGTATAGCGGAAATCCACATTTTGTGAAATTTTCAAGTATGTATCTATTACGGTTCATGAGATACAGCCCACAGACAGACGAATGGATGGACGGACGGATGAACAGTGGAGGCTTAGTAATAGGGTCCCGTTGGAAGCCTTTAATAGTTACACGAATAGAATAGAATAATTTTTTATTCAAATAAACTTTTTTTTAGATTCATTTGACGATTCAATCTACCAATGATTCGGAATGCCGTTCCAACACGTACTTTATACTGAGTGGAATGGCTTATATTTCATCAAATACGAAGGTTTGAGCGAGATAGGCCCCTGAACTTGCACCACTAAGTGGGTCAAGCCAGAAATAGACTTGTGAATAATGTCAGCCGCTTAAAATAGATCTTACTTTCGACCGCCCCATAGTACAATAAATTTTTAGGTTACCGTACTTCATAACGGGGTGTAACTTATAGCATTTCAGCATTTCTTGGTTGTTTATCGGTCTGTTATTCAGTACGTGTATCAAGACCCTTTTGCCCTACCCACAGATGCCATAGCATAGAATAACATGTATGACGGAAAAACAAAAATATCCCTCGGATTTTTTGTAAACCTTACATAGAGCTGGTTTCACCAATGTGATATAAGTTTTGATATTTCGGCAGCTTTTTAGTACAAAAACTGTCAAAATTTCAAATTACTTACTTAATTATTTTATGTTAGTGAATAAAATAAATAAATATAGTATTATACATATACATAATATTCATATTCAGTACCTACCAAGAATACTCTTACTTATTAAAATGTAAGTAGGTATTAAAAATAACAAAGAATATATTTTAGGTATTTGTTTGAAATAAAGAAGAAGACTATAACAAAACACCACTACGGCGAAAAATGACCGGGTCGCCGTCGCAAAGCGTTATAAATGGCCTCAAAAACATTTGCCAGCGTTTTAATTAACATTTTGTTTTTAAAACCAACAGCCATAAAATTCTGCGGGAACTGTAAACAATGAACTTGATAGAAAATTAATAAGTATACTTGCCTTAGTCATGTTTTCTTCGGTGGAGAATTAATTCACTCGCCGATGCCTCTAAGGCTTCTATAGTTTTGTCTGGATTGTTTTCGACTATGAAATTAGTTTTCATTGTTAAAAATAATATCCCTTTTACTTGAACGCTACAAAATGGTAATGTTTTTCAAACTTATATGTTATATAGACGATGCCCGCGACTTCGTCCGCGTGGATTAAGGTTTCTTGAATCCCGTGGGAATTCTTTAATTTTCCAGACTAAAATGTACTATTCTGATGTATTATGAATACATAATAATATGATTACTACTATAGCTAATAGTATATATACCTATCATATTTTACGAAATAATTAAATAAATAAACATTTATTCAGCTCACACGTAAATAAAAGATTTAAAAAATATACAAAATAAATTAATCTATGTCATAAATTAATTATTTTTTTATTTAATGAGGGTACAAGTAAAAAAGTTGAGGACTTGGAGAGTTATATAGGCTACCTTTTATCCCGGAAAAACAGAGGGTTCCATCCGAAGTCGCGGGTATTTAGTAATACAGCTCACTGCTCTTGCTACTCTATTACAATGCCATCTATAACAGCCTTTACTGCTAATTCAATGAAACAGAAATGCAATTTGTCATTGTAAAAGAACGGTTTTGTTCTCGTAGCTCTTAATTAAAGTGTCAGAAATTGTAAGAGCATTTTTATGATGGAGACGAAATTAAAATTATATAACAAAACTAGCTTTAACCCGCGGCTTCGCTCACGTTAGGTTCGATTTTTTAAACTCCTATTTTACCTCCTTCGGGTTGAATTTTGAAAAACCCTTTCTAAGCGGATGACTACGTCATCATAGCTATCTGTATGCCAAATTTCAGCTCGATCGGTCCAGTGGTTAGTGTTGTGCGTTGATAGATCAGTCAGTCAGTCAATCAGTCACCTTTGCCTTTTATTGAACGAGCGAAGCGAGTTCTCTGAGTCAACTAATGCGCTTGCCTACTAGACAGAGAAGTGTGTACGTCCAAATGTCTGTCAGAGCCCTATAACTTCAGAATTACAGAATATTAGAACGTGAAACTTGGTTGAAAATTCAGTTATATCCTGTACTTGAACAACAAATACTAAAATTAGATAAATGTTATAAAGAATTATGGTACAAGTGTAAAAGTTGGTGATTACCGCTGAGGCGCTATTGAGACCCGAGCCGTTAGGTGAGGGTCTTAAGGTAGCCGAGGACGGTAATCATCAATATACACGTGTATCATACGACGTTTTTCAACACACTTGTGAAGAAAATAATACTAAAATAGTACATTATGGTACAAAACAGTGAAAACGAGTGAGGCGGGAAAAATTAATGTTGTTCTTTTGTTCGCCCTCTTGAGATGCTCTTGAGGGCAGGCAAAGATCGACAACCATACAGCCTATTCAGGTGTTTATTTGATTTAATCAGTTTTCCGGAATGCGCGCGCACCTTTAATGGCCATAGACTATTTTTGGCTTTTCTCTTATAGCCACGTACAAAATGGGGAATTTCCAGTTTTCTTCATTACAGAAAAAACAAAAGTTATATTTGAGTGACAGTTTTATTTATTAAACACGTACAAGTTGAAATTATCTATTTAAATACGAAGTTGTATGAAATGAGCAAGCAATAGGTATCTTGGCAATAGGTACGATCTTTTTTGTAATAGAAACTTTTTTAAGAACAAAGCAACTCAACCAATAAAATTAAAAAAAAATAATTCTATAACTCACATTGTGAATAATGGTAATAAAAAGTCACAGTTTGAGTTAAAGGTGTCATTGTGTGCCTAATTGCGGTGAACCGGGAGCCATTTTATGAGCAAGTGTGTTGAAAACGAATTTATTTAATTTTAAATGCTAATAGCTTCACAATAATGCTAATAGATGGCGCTGTGTCAGTAAAACAGTTTTATGTCAACTTTTTTTTATTGCGTCTAATGTTAAAAGTTAATTATTACAATAAATAATTAAAACTTTTGGGAATTATGGGATATCGCGAGGTCTCAGTTCGGGGCGAACCACTAGTATATTTAGATTACACCTCGATATTATGTAGCTATACTAGATTTAACCCGAATCACCGCCCGCGTGGAGATTGATTTAAAAATCCCACGGGAACACCACTGTTTTTCCGGGATAAAAAGAGGCCTAGGTATATCACTCTCGATACATTGCTTTGTTGCTGCGTTATTGAAGGACAAACCGTCAAAACTAAACACTTTCGCATTTATAATACGAAACACTCTACTTGTAGATTGTAAATATCATCTACGAGAGATGTAAGTACAGACAAATCTTACAGAAACTTTACTCTGACGATTAACGACATTGTGTTTCGACACTAAAAATCATTAAGAAGTGCTATCGCGTACCGACTAATAAAATTTTGGGTTGACAAAATTAAATACTACATAGAAACTACGTACTGGAATACTACGTTAACGACTGAAACTAGTCATTCTAAATTCAAACAGTTCTAACGTGTAACTGAGAATTAATCTAGAGAAAAACCTTTTAACAAATAGAGAGAGTTTCTGTGGTCGCAGTGCAGTCGACACTGAAATTGCTTTCCCAACTCTCCTACACTTTGTCAATAGAGCGTAGAGTTGTAACCAAAATTCAATTTGTCGCAAAAACCTACTTTAAAATTCCTATTTTATGGTTCCGAAAAATAACGAAAACCTTAAAATATCATTTTGTTTTCCGTCTGTCTGTGTGTCAAGGCCAATTTTCTTAGAAACTGCGTACAATATCAATGACCCCTTAGTACTGAAAAATTTTAAGTTTCTAGTTTCAGCTCAATAAAAAGTTACAACTTTTCAAATCGCATTTTTATACAAAAGTGCCAGTGACGTCACATCGCCAGTAATTATTACAAAATTTCACCAATAACCTTGTCATCTAGTAATTAAAAAATAGGTACATTTATAATTCTCACGAGGGACATAACTGGGCCGCTTTTTCTGCTACATTTTCACTATCGCTAAGTAAACTTTAACCCACGAATAAATTTTACATTTTGACAGATTTATCATCAGCATCGTCACCAAACCATAAACGAATGAACTCAGGTCTCCTCTCAGAAAACGGTTAAGGGTCTTAGGGAAGGGCGCAAGACCGAGGCTTGTGAAAGTCCATCCAAGATATCTTTGTCCAGCAATGGACGTCTATTGTTTGATAAAAAAGAAGATCGCTATAAATGTAGAACTTTGGAATAGCCTTGTAGTATTCGACAAACAATGGGAATCACTTAACTGAGACAGGAACAAAAGACGATTACAATCAATTGCATTGAGAATAGTTCCTAAGGAACTATCTTTGCTATTGGAAACGGTCCACGCGCAAAACTTTTGCCAATACTGCTTTGTCTTATCTGTTTATGGTACACCAGGAAGAAAGTTTCATTGCATAATTATACCAATATAATGTACTTGTGTGTTTATGTTTTAGAGCGACGTCACACGTTGTGATGTATATCTTGTTCAGATTGAGAGTGAAAAAATTACCAAGTTTATTTGGGGAGCAAAACCATGCCATCTGCATGCCATTCATAGATTGAGAAAGAAATGCAACAGCAGAAATTACTTGGTTAAACAAAGTTTTTTTTCCGCCACACCATGTTCACAATGTAGGCAAAATTTGTTTTTGGATCGCAAATAAGGCTGGTAATTTTGCCACGTTATTTAGAATCAGGTATTTAAGTAGTTATTTTGCCGGATTGTAGGCTAAATAGTGCAGAGAAATAGCTGGGGATATGGTGGCAGCTTTGGTTTAATCATGAATAGCTAGTCGATGAGATTGATAGGTAATAGAGTATTCTTGCTCATCATTATCTCAAGCCATTGCTTGAGGAGAGACGGGTCTAATCTTACAACGAAAAAGACTCCGGCCATAGTCCCATCACGGTGACCAAGTGAGGATTGGCAGACTTCACACATATTTGAAAAAATTATGGAAAACTTTCAGATATCCGGTTTCTTTACAATATGCTTTTCCATCGTTTAAGCAGTGATGTTTAACCAAGTGCTGCACCGTTTGCCGTGTATCGACAAGGTTAACATTTCTCTCAAGCGTCGATCGCCGTTTGACGGCTGGCTCTACTCCTATTAGTAGTGGATCTGTGTATAAAAAAAGACGTGTGGCACTCGGCGACTGCCGCGGTAAAGCTATTGCATAGCATTTTTTATCAACGCCATCTAGCGGCTCACCGTAGAGGAGTCCCGTGTCAGGTTATTTTCGTTACGGAATTTCTGGATTCGGTCTCCACGCTGGCCCGCGATAGAAGCTATGCAATAGTTTAAAAACTAGTCAATCTGTCTCTCTCCTACCAATGGACTATTGCTCTGCGAGAAATAGGCAATCTAACCATTTAGGTTTGACAGCTGTAATCCAACGCACACTTAACACGTCTTCGTCTCTTCGTCTTCGTTTCCTGGGAATCTTTTCCGCAAGTAGGCGTCGATTCGCCCGTTTTGCGTGGTTCCACTGGTACAGCTCCCCGCCGGATCACTCCAGCCAGCCGAGCTCCCTCCAAAATCCGAGCAGACCACCCAGGTCGGCGAGGACTTCAGGAAGGGTAGCTGGAGAGCCTATGTAATCGTGCCGTTGGTTGGATACACCACTGCATTTAAGCAGTACGTGTTCCGGTGTCTCGTCGCCCTCCATGCATGCTCTGCACAGAGGACTGTCGGTAATACCTAGAATGTAAAGGTGTTTGTTAAGTGGACAGTGTCCTGTTATTGTACCTACAACTACCTTTAGTTTAACACGGGTCAGTTGTATTAGTTTTTCTGTTAGTCGTTGATTTAGGCAGGGAAAAGCCTCTTTTGTTTGTCTACAATCTGTGGTGCTGGCCCACAGCTCAGCATGTGTACTTACTGTTCTGTTGTGCAACCAAGTTTTGTATTCGCAGAAGGGTATGGGAGCGATAGGTTCCGGACCCGCCACCTTCAGCGTTGAGGCTCGCCGCGCTAGTTCATCGGCTGCGTCGTTTCCTGTGTTATCACTGTGACCTCTTACCCAGCGCAGTGTAATGTTGTTTGACTTTGTAAGCAACTGTAAGGCATTGTGATAGTCCAGTATAAGTTTTGAGGAGGTCGTATTTTTCGCTAGGGCCCTCAGTACTGCTTGACTATCCGTGTTTATGTTAATGTTGAAGTCTGTTACCTGTCTGTTGGCCATGGCTACGGCCGCCACCGTGATGCCGACGCACTCCGCTTGAAAAACTGAGTTGTTCTTACCGAGGGCGTGGGCGATGTTTATGTTTAGCTCGGGACAGTAGACTCCAGCTCCTGTACCCATGCTTGTTTTAGACCCGTCCGTGTAAACGTCAATTGTGTTGATGGTAGACGGAGGGGTTGTTGTGTCATCCATGTTGATCTTGTAATTATTTTCTATTACATGTACCTTTTGTGTTTTATCACAAATCTACCCCAATTTTGGACACTTTGCTTGTTCAAGTGTTAGTATCCGGGTGTGTGTGCACACTTAACACATTACTTAACTCTGAAAACTTAGATGCGTGCCTGGCATCGAACTGTGGACCCCCTGAAAAGGAGGCAGAAGTCTCATCCACTAAGCTATCGTCGCTTTCACCGCACAACATTCATAGATGAAATTAATGCCAAAGCGTTTAAGAAGGGCACAAAATTGATAAATCCTTAAACTTGCAAAATTTTTCATTGCGGATAAAAGTTAAGGATTTACGGGCTCAGTAGGATTAATGATAGGATTTTGTCAGGAAACCGCCTCGAGCAAACAGCGGTGTGACATTTTTGGATATAAAATTTATATAATATTGCGTGATACAAGGGTAAGTAACTGCTTTACCAAAATTAGCAAAATTATTAATATTTAATTATTTCTATTTCATTTGTATATTTATTTATTATTTTCTTATAGGTACCTTCTTTATACTAAACTGTAGAAAGTCGTATCTGTATAATGAAAACATTTTCCAAAACAAATTGCGTCGAAAATAGTCTAGTTAATAAATAGTAAATATTTACAAAGACCGCAATAATTTTATCAAAATTAGATTATGGAATAAAAATATAAAACTTATATCTTTATTTCAAGATTTTCGAGTCATTAGTTAATTTCAGAACCTAAATCCACGCTAACGAAGTCGTGGTCATCAGCTAGTCTTACTCATATAAATAGTGAGAGATACTATTTTTTTGCTATTAAAATTATTTATTGCAGTAAGAAGAATGTTTGCTTGCATGAACTTCCACAGGCATCGGTCTTGCGCCGCCTCTATCCAGCAACTCCCTGCAACTCGTCCAATGTTGCCGGTCCACCTAGTGGGGAGTCTGATAACACTGCGCTTCCCGATTAGAGGTCGCCACTCCAGCACTTTGGGACCCCAACGATCTTTAGCTCTTCGATGTATGTGTCCCGCCAACTCATGAATCACTCATTATTATATAATTCGAATCTAATAATCTTGCTTCTGCATATTTTGCTACAATTCGATTTCCGGAAATCTGATGGAACTAATTTGCATAGACGATTGCTTACTTGGTTCCGTCTGTAACGTTTCCATTAGTAATTCATTGTAGTTAGTGTATTCTGATTAGAATCGGATTGCGTCTGATTGTAACTAGATTGTAATCAACTTTAGTGCGCCTGGCTCTATCGAAATATTAGCTCTTAGATTATTTAGTACGGTCAACTATTCATCGAATGAAGCGTACTCATATAATATCGATCGAACTTCACTTTGCAAGTTCGTTTGATCATATATTGTTATTCCGATCTTTCGAAGAATTTAATTAAGGGTCCCGATAAGATCGCGTTTCCATACAAACGTTCACATATTTTTGTTTTTAATTCCGAATTCGTAGTAGGGTTGATATCAAACTTTGCAATTACATTTTCTTCTGCTTTATCAACACATAGACGTCCACTGCTGGACATAGGTCTCTTGCATGGACTTCCACAGGCCTCGGTCTTGCGCCGCCTGAATCCAACGGCTCCCTCCGACTCGTAGCAAAACTCCCTGCGAACTTTGTAACATGTAAGGTAAGGTAAGTATATTTAATATTTATGAATAAAATTGTGAGTGATATTTTTTTGAATAATGCATAGTTCTGTTTGAATTAGCGTTTTATGATAAAAATAGCAACGTGATCTACTTCAAAGTTATTAAATAAAAGATTATACTCATAAAAAATGACAATTATAAACGCTTAAGCATTAGTCTCTTAATTGCGAGCGAAATTAAAGACGAAATTGTGGACCGAATGTCATTAGTCACGAAAATATAAAAATCACAGCTCAGGAGCAAAAGCCTTATTTATTGCGATTTCTGCTCCAAGCATTTTGTTAATTTCCTGTTTTTATTGAAACACGTTAAATTGATTTTGGTGATACGCTTGACAGGTTTTTTGTTGAATTTCGGTTCTCATCTCGATTCTCGCTAAGGCGATATGGTGAGACTCCCAACAGTGCACAGCGGCTAGTCCATTGAACGAATGAACGAACGAACGAATGAAAACGAATGGCGTTCACGGGAGTAGATATTCATCGCAAGAACCACCCGAGAACCTGAAACTGCATGTGTTACTTTAGGAAATCGTTGGCCTGGGAGGCCTGCTAGGCTTCTGGAGTGAACTTGAACGGCTGGAGTAGTGACTGGCGTATCCCGCAGAACAGATAGATCAGAAGATCCTACCTAATAAATTTTGTCTACGGCCTTTTAAATATAATTATACCGGTTGAAATTTTAATGGTTGTACTCCCTGAAAGAGGTGAATGTGCTCATGAAACTGAACAACTTTCCCCAGGGAACATAGGTCAAAATATGAAAAAAAAAAATTGGACCCTCCATACAAACTTGACGATCAGCTGATTGATTTACTATGGGAGGTCCAAATTTTTTTTTCATATTTCGACCTATGTTCCTTGGGGAAAGTTGTTCAGTTTCATGAGCACATTCACCTCTTTCAGGGAGTACAACCAATGAAATTTCACCGTGTATACAATATCAAACAAATGGTACTATGTCCACATACCTACATTGATCTTAATCGAATATTCGGGTCAGTTTTACTGGTACACGACAAAATCAATTCATTTATCTACCACCACTCCTAAATTCGTATACATGTTGATAAAATCATTGATAATAACACAAAACTAATGCTAATGAGTATATACTGTACATATCTATTGATTTTATCTCGATGGTTCGTGAAATAATGCCAAGGCTAAATTATTAGCTAAAAGTTTTCATACCACTAAATATTTCTATTATTTCATCAATTATAGAGATGGTTTTAAATGTTTAGAGGTATTGATACGACCGAATTATAGACACCAAAGGAGTTTAAAGAAATGAATAGGTAATGTTAAGTTGTTATTGTACCTAATGATTTTATACCTTCATTCACTTTTTTTTTAAAGACAGGAAATGTCTGACGCATACCCCTCCGTCAGGGGAAACGGAGGGGTTATGTGTGGCTTCCACCCACTACAACCTGTCTTTGTCCCTCTACGGACTCTGGCAGTAGCGTGGGTTACACTTGGTGGAGTATTCACCATGCCACCGCCAAGGTCTTGACCCGCCACTCTTAGGGTAAGAAAATGCCAAAGATGCCTCACTGCGATACCTCGCGATTGCGGTTTAGCTCGCTACCTCGATGTCACCTCCATGTAAAACAAATGTATGCAAACAGACGAGCACGAACATGTCGAAGATACCTCGCTGTACCGCGATGTAACGCAGTGAGGTATCCTTCGGCATGTTCGCGCTAGTCTGTTTGCATACATATGTTTTAAATGGAGGTGGCATCGAGGTAGCGAGCTAAACCGCGACCGCGAGGTATCGCAGTGAGGCATCTTTGGCATGCTCTTACCCTTAGAGGCGGGTCCGATCGCCGTCGGCAGCCTGGCCTCTGCCGAATCCATCTCGGAATATCATCACCATTCACTTGAGACTTCCGGCTCTTCTTAGCACAATCTGCTTACAGCACCGATAGTTGAATCCTACCTTATCATCAAAGCCACAAGTTGACCTACATGAAATAAATCATTTCGAATTTCAATTTCAATTTAAACGGCACGTAACCGATTACTTTACATAAACGGTCGGGTGAGCTTCCTAAAATTCCCATTAATGATCCACAGGCGATAGTGTCCCCTGATTACTTATACCGATTGCATCTAAGTTTAATTAAGTTAAGCTACACTTTGTTGAGCTAACAGTTTTGATTATAAAGCACGATAAACTTGCATTAACGAGCTTATTAACCTCTTAGCGACCTCTGTTAAAAACACTTACAACTACAAGTGAACTCAAAAATATTGTTATTTTGTAATCTTCACTAATAAGTAAGTGTATTTCCAGCTCGCTGACAGACAGACAGACAGACGTACAGGGATGCCTAGTAATAGGGTCCCGTTGGCATCCTTTGGGTACGAAACCCTAGTAAAGCATTGAACTGTGAGTTAATATCGTCCAGCGTAGAGTGAAATTTCATATTAAATTAGTGTATCACGAAAGCTCACACTTTTCTTTTTAGGTGTTTTTAACCTTTTCATAACACATTTTGTCTTGCAATTTTATTCAATGTTTTGCACTAGGGATTTTTAAGCTTTTTATTATAAGTTAACATTATATAGTTGTCTTGTAATTTCATTCAATATTTTGCACTAGGGTACGTTTTGGTTTTGCCATGGACCAATAAGTATTTGACAGTATGTATTGTATAATAAAAGGAAAGGATAGGAGAATAGTAGAAGGAAAAAATATGTATAAATTGATGAAAAAACGAAGGCAGTTACACTTTTAATATGTTTTCTTTTCATGTTTGTCTCAATCTAATATTAAGAAATTCGATTTTGAGTTGCACTGTACGTCGGGCCTTATAAACTTCAATTTGGGTCTGTATACAATATTTCAATATTCAATTTCATTTAAATGGTTTGCTACATTCATAAAATTGAGTCAACAGAAATCAATGAACAGAAATAACATTTCAGGCAACTTCGCGATAGCGGAAACACAGTCTACGCTGAAATTTATTAACCGCCGACAGAAAAAGAAGGGTGTTATAAGTTTGACTGAGTATCTGTGTGTCTGTCTGTTCCCTCGTAGCTCCCTAATGACTGGACCGATTTTGAGCCGCTGGTTACAGGCGGCGCTAGTCTGAGATTAACGGTTTAACGGATGATAAAAAAATAAGCTACCGGTTTTTGAATGCACCGCTTAACAGCAGGTACAAGAGGTCACTCTCGGAGTACTCACACCGTACGTACGACAAATAGGCTTTTAAAAACATGCATTGTCAAAGTGGAATGCAGTGATGAAAGCACTTAAAAAATCTCGAGAAAAACTATGGCTGGTTAGAATGCAGGCACGCACGCGTCTAGACGTCTGACAGACAACTCCATTATATTTTACTGCTATGCAAAAAACAGCACTTTTGCTGTAACAATATGCGGCGCGTTATTCCTCATAAAGTGCCTTATGTTCGCTGTGCTGTATGTATATGTGTGTGTGTGTGCTTGTGTATAACTGACGCGTTGGTCTAGTGGTTAGCATGTTCGATTGTTAATGCCTCAATAGCCCAACGGTTAAAGGTGCGGACTGAAAACTGAAAGGTCGCAGGTTCAAACCCCACCCGTTGCACTATTGTCGTACCTACTCCTAGCACAAGCTTTCCGCTTATTTGGAAGGGTTAATTTTTTTTTTATCTTAAATATTTATAGAGGGTTTGTTCAGTGAACATGCCACCCTCATCGGGCCTCCTCTTACGGACCTACAGCATACGTTTCACATTCAATTTGTACATCTCGTACAGTGCTCTAATAACGGGCAAGCCAGAACACTGTTACAAGCGCCCAACTCCCGTAAATCAACATTAAATCTATGCTTAAATCTAAATCTGAAAGGAGGAAATGACGAGGTCTCAAGTTCGATTCCCGTGTCCATCTAATTTATTAGGTTTCTTTTTCTTTGTTATAGTTAACTAGCTGATTCCTTCGTCTAGATACACGGGTTTAGTTTTTACAATTCTCTTTGATTATCTGGGATAAAAAGTAGCCTTTATCAGTTATCACTCTCCGGATTTTCAGATATACCCATGTAAAAAATCACCTTAATCCGTAGCTCAGTTGCAGCGTGATTGAAGGACAAACACACACAGTTTCGCCTTTATAATATAAGTGACATGAAATATGGCCACCGAAAAAGAAGGCAGCGATGGGCAGTGAAATTAATGATCCGAATAGAAGCTATTACCTCCACTCGACAGAATTCACAGTGTCACGGCTCATGCGTTTACTACAAAATAAATTTTCCTTTCAATTGAACGTTTTGTTGACAAACGTTTGTGCATGGGAGCAGCTATGTTTAGTAGTGGTACCTATGTTACGTATGTTACGAGAGTGTTAGTAAGATAGTTCGACCTATTTGCTACAGAGTAACTTTGACCCATTTGTATAATTGGATGGGTGATTGAACTTCGGGCACCTTTGGGTGCGGACACTTTTTTTATACGACAGATCAAAGGACCAGCTGCCCTAGCCATGTTGCAAACCTGTCGTATCTATTCTCTTTCCATGATCGCTTACGTTGTAGAGCAGGCTTTCCCAAAGTGTTTATTAATCCTATTGGATTGGAGGTGTCATAAAAAACTGTGGGAGCCCCTGCTTTAGCGTTAGTGATAACGATATATATAACGATAATAGATTAAGTATTGTGATATTCAATCGCTTTTTTGAAACTTGATGCTGCGTTTGAACGCAAAAACGCCGATAATCGCCGCCAAAATCATCCTGTCTACCCGGGTCGAAATAGAGAATTTGGTTCGAATTTTATATAGTTTCAAAATAATTCAAATAAGTCAAAATAACTGCATAGAAAAAACACCATGATTTGTATTGTGGGACGCCGGACACCCGAAAGCCTGACCGAAAGAAACGTTTTTACCCTTTCATTTGCCATAGAGTAACGTAAACGTGAACGTAATCTCTCTGTACTCTCTGTTACTTAACCGTAAGGCCAAAAATAAGAGAGAAAACGTGATTTTTTAGCATGGATATATTTGAGGACATGGAGAGTGGCAAGGGCTTTAATCCAGGAAAAAGTAAACCTTTCTGCGAGATAAAAAAAAATAAACTTATTACTTAATAAATAACACGCGGATGAAGTTGCGATGGCTACAAGCTTAAAAAGGTGCCATTTTTGACAAAATGTTTTCAAACATTTTCAGGTCAAAATTCAAACAAAAATAAAAATAAAAATCAGTACTCTTTTCAAACTGTGAATTGAAGTAATCAGTGACACAGCGGACAAGGGTCTCTTAATTTTTAGCGCTTTTACGAACGTATCCAAAATGTTTAAAAATAATTGGATACCTTTGTTTGATATGGCAGCCATATTAATAATTTAATCATTCCGAATCAATGTAAAGGTGATTGCAAAAAATCATCCTTGAAACCCGTAGAATGTGAAAGAGCTGCCAGATACTGTAAGCTGCGCAGATAACGATTTTATCAGTCCTATGGAAGTAGGACTAAGCACGGAAGTAATATTGTCTCTGTAGTTTAACACTATAATTTACACTATATATACACTATAATTTAATAAACTTTTGTAATAAATACTACATAAGTTATTTCGGGTTTATTATTCATTCCACAATTACTATTTCCATGATCAATCCTGTCGCACGATTGTCTAAAAGTGATAGCAACAGTGTGACGATCGCTATCACTTCTGATTAGCTGACTGCACTCTCTCGCTATTGCCTAAAATGCAACCAATTCAGCCAATCACTACAATTGAGATTTTATCAATGATGAATGACTTTGGCCCGCGGCTACGCTCACAATAAATTCAATTTTTCAACCCCAATTTCCCAAAAACCTTTCTTAGCGGATTCCTACGTCATAATATCTATGTGTATGCCAAATTTCAGCCCAATCCGTCCAATTTTGAACTGTGCGTTGATAGGTCAGTCAATAAGTCAGTCATCTTTTCCTTTTATATATTTACGAGTAGATTGATCCGCAATCGCATTACTTCATGTTGGTTTTGTCAATATTTGCACATTTAGATTTCAAGCAAATAACGTATTATTTTACTCATAGAGTTTGGATATCTCTTGAAATGAAAAAATAATCGCATACGAAAAAGACTTCAACAACTGAAAGTCCCAAGAAGAAACAAATAAGTATACCCTGATATTATATCAAGATCAGATCCGGAATTCACGAAGATTAGTACCAATATATATTTTTTTATGTGAACAATTAGGTACAGAGTCTCCAAAAATACATTTTTCTCTAAATACGTGAATTTATAAGTACGGTAACTTGTACGTAACACGAAAAATCGCTTTAAAAACAAAACATAATCAGCTCGAGTTAACGTTAAATGGCTTTAACGACCAACGTTGTGCTTTTGTCTGTTTATCTTCGGTTGTCACATTTGCTGCTGCTGCATTCCAAGTTAAACTCTATTTTATTAAGGGTAAAGCTGCAAATTGCAGCGAAGAAATAAGACATTGTGACGTTCGTTGCGCTTAAAAAACCGCGTTCATTTGTCACCGGCAGATGCAGTAGTATGTTTTGTGGGGCCATTAAGGCAGCGATTTTAGTTTCATGAGATTATCAGACTGTTTTCCAAATTGACCATTAGCTTGCTGCTAAAGGGGTTTAAAGATTGTAGCCATCTTACTCACTGCCATTTGTTTTTTTTACAAAATAGTACCATTCATAAAACCTGTAACCAGTTAATAAGTATTATTATGTGACAAATTACTCTCGTAATAAGCGTCACATTACCGTATTATTAGCAATACAACTTTGCTAGCTTATATCCCGGTATAAGCTATCAAAGTTGTAGTAGTTGCAGCCTTGCACTGTTTATCCCAAAAAAATTCCTACGTTTAATTTTAGTTTAGAATCTATTTACTGATGGTGCAACTTGCACCTCCAAGTACAGAATATACCCATGCAAAACTAAGGTCGATCCGTTACGCCGACAAACAAGCTGAGAAACGAATAAACTCTTGGATTTAAAATATTTATAGAGCAAATTATTCTCTTTACTTTCATAAAAGTTTTATTTCGAAAGCTGGATATCCATCAACGCTGTGAAATACATGCCTACCAAGATTTAATCAGTCCATCAAACTGTGACATTCTGATGTTTCTCATGGTCCATAGATGCCCACAACTTGATAATGTCACTGTTGTGTACATATCCATATTCCTTTTCCAAATTAGCCTGCTACCATCTTAGACTGCATCATCACTTACCATCAGGTGAAATTGCAGTCGAGCAGAATCTAGTAATAGAATATCAAAAAAGTCTAAAAAAATGTGTAAAAGCCGCTTATTCTATGGCCACACATCAAAACCAGGTGATTGAAGAACCTCCTTTGACAGGGTCCCAGGAAAAATTAGGTGTTTTTTTGCGAAGAATCAAGGTAAGCGGTATATAGCCTCATGTCACTTTGATATATTACACGTACAAATGACACCTAATCATATCAGAGTCAAAGGCGGTATAACATGTCGCGGAGTCTTAGTTGCCGAGCATTTATGTTATTTTCCTTAGTTACATTTTAGCGTCCTCGCGCACTACACCTCAACCGTGACCAATCTTAATAAATGAAATGAAATAATTATTCTTTATTGTACACCAAAGGATAACAACTTACATGACTAATACATACATAAACGACACAGAGTACAATAGGCGACCTTATCGCTAAAAAGCGATCTCTTCCAGGCAACCCATGTTAAAAATTTTAAACGAAACACAGGGAAAGGTGTACATAAATTGCAAATAGTTAACAAAATAGAAAAATACAAGAAAACAAATGCCATTAGAAACTGATAGTAACAATATTTTACAAAATACATACAACATGTAGTAAATAAATACATACATAAAATATAACTTAATAATTCGTTTAATTAATTGCATGCATTAATTTTTAACAATATTATACAAATTATATTATATAAGATGGTATAATAAATAGCTCATCACCTCTCAACCACAAAGCTTGAAAACATAAATAAAACTATACCTGGTAAAACATTTTAGTTAGGTAGGTACTGAAACTAAAATCAGCGGATACCAACAGGTAGTTCAGGTCTACTTTTTGATTATGCACCTGTTGTATTAAGAGTGTAGGGCATTAGTGGCTGCTTACATATTCCATGCAACTCTAACTTTGTAAAGAAATTAGCCGCGAGGTGAGCGAGCCAACTTTTAATTTATTCACTCCGCAATCTGAATATGAAACTATTCGTGAACACCGCTGTAACGTGCATTGTTTGCGCGTTGCTTATTTATTAATTAACACCCCGAAAAGGTAAACAATTTAAACTCATGGCTTTTTCCCGCGACTTCATCCGCGTTGAGTTGGCTTGTTTTTTTAGGATTAAAAAAAAATTAAAGGATGAGGAAGTCAGTGTTATGTAGATCTTTAACTATGTATATTGTATACTTAGGTATATAATAAAGTGGAACACTTTGTTTGTTTGAACGCGCTAAACTCTGAAACTACGAGTCCGATTTGAAAAATTCTTTTTGCATTTGATAGGCCAATTTTTGAAAAGATAGCGAAATGTTTACGTAGGTAATTCAAATAAAAAAATGAAGTTTTTTTCATCTTCCACTAAATCTGTCTTATCAAATTGATTGCAGTACACAATCACATGCTTTTTTAAATTATCGAAATTAAAATTATGTTGATTTGGTCTAAATATAGCCTTATATAGCTGAAAAATCGAAAATACGGATGATTGTGATTTTTTTGTAAAATATGGACTTAACCATGAAATATGGAAAAATATGGAAAATAAAAATTAGTTTTTCACAATCTATATAATATTATGATAATCGATGTAGAAACACATTCGAAACCGAAAATCATGTACATTAAAAATATGTATTTACCTAATATTAATCCGGGCCCTACTAATCACAATAATGCCAGTACGTCGTGTTCTGTGTAGTTTTGCTCGTAAAGGCGAGTTCACCAAGCACAAATATTGCCGCTGGCATCAGTCACTGCTCTAACAAAGACCTCGGGGTTATATCCAATTATGAATTCAAACTCAACATAATACAAAATTATTATTAAATTCCAAACTTAAAAATTAAATGTAAATAAAGAATTATAATATTTCTATTAAAATACCTATTATTATTTTTCAATTAAATATTTAACTATAGGTCCTACGACTATCTACCTCCTTTTAATATTAACAAAGCGAAAGTTTATTTGTGCGTGCGTGCGTGCATGTGTGTGTGTGTCTTTCTCCTTCACACCACAACGAATGATGAACCGATTTGGCTGGGAATTTAGAAAGGCATCGTGCAGTACAATTATAATACGTATCAAATCAAATCAAATCAAAATTTATTTATCTCATATTTGTTAACCATTGTAAAAAAAATTTTTTACAATGGTTAACAAAACTATGTTATGCACACAGTGTTTCCACAAAGAAGTTTCAAAAATGCACACCTACCACAACCTAACACATGTTAAGATGGGTAGACACAAAGCAGACCCATTTCCGTTGGTGGCACCCGTTCACGAGCACGACGCATGATCCAGCCATTGCTTCGCTCAACCATATTTGAGGGAACGTATCATATATCATCGATATATTTTAGGTATTATGATGCCACATGGAGTATTGTACTTGTATAATACGAGTAAACAATTACAGGATACCTATAGCTAAACGTCCTTAAGACTTTAGCCAATAGACTGCCCACATTGTTGTATTTTACAGTCTGTATCAAGCTACTACTAACTCATCTAATGTCATCAGTCTTTCTAATTGGGGTCTACCCGTATTCCACTCTAGCTTACTGTAATAGCGCAAGGTTGCCCTTGCAGCACCTTGAGACCCCAACACGACAACGTTTCTTCGATTTATGCCCAACCTATTGCTACTATTTGTGAAGATGAATACTTATTCCGTTTCTTCCTGACGCCTAATTTTCCTTGACGTTGAGCTTCACGCCTAAATGAGCTGGTTCTCCTCCGGGTCTCCTAATTTAAAAGATAAAAATGTTTTTTTTTTTTTGTAAATAAAGAAAATCAGCCAAGCTGAACTTGACTGATATTCTCCTCTCCCCTCCAAATATGTGAAAACTTGTGTTAGGAGTGGGTACGACAATAGTGCAACGATGGGGATCGAACCTGCGACTTTTCAGTTTTTTGGTCTGCACCTCTAGCCGTTGGGCTATTGAGGCCATATTATTAGAACATAGGTATTTTTTATTTTCGTATAATTCTTTTATTTTTTTTTCTTTAATTTTTTATTATGAGTTATTGTTTAGTATATTTAATTAATTGTATATTTTTATTTTTTTCCTCTATCAATGTTATATATTCCTATTTTTTAATATTCATAGCGTTGGGTAACTGTAATGTATTCCTGCTTCCAGATTATTTCTTGAAATAAATAAATTAAATTAATTAATTTCTGATCTAATCACGCAAGTAGGTATATTCCGAATTAGCCTTTCTCTCTCCAATCAAAAAAGTTAAAGCTAGTGTAGCTAAATAAAATGAAAGAATATTTACATTCAAAGTGGTTGCAGATTCCATTAAATTCAACTCCATCCTACAGAACTGTTTTAAATACATTTTCCAACTTTTTAGAGCAAGTATACGTTTCAAACGCGTTACATTTAAAAATGCTTTTAGAGCATTCAACCAAAAGTTCTATAGCCAGCCCGGCAAACAGAAAGTTTGCGTGCTCTTCACTAAATCTCTTACAAAGCCAGTTTTAACTTGAATGAAAGAGATTGAAAATAAGTGAACTAATTATTTACTTCATTCGCGGATTCGATAAGAAACTTTTAACTACAAAAAGATACTGCAATCTTAAGTTTAAGATCGCTAGAGATTAAACGATTACTCGCCACAAAATATTAATAAAGCGAAATAAAAAATATAAATGAATCCCCAATAAAAAAAAACCTTTTGAAGCGATTGTTTATCGTGTATAACGTAACAAAGCAAAATAGATGTCCATTCCACCCATAATAGTCCGTAGTGAGTAATTCGTCGAATGAAAACATTATTTACGCAACTATTTCAACGTTTGTGTTCAATGTAATGTCATATGTTGTGATTTAGCCAATTTTATTCGTGGAATAAAAATAGATAAATAACTAAAAAACTAAAACTCTTCCGCTAGAATGTCCTTCCGGCTTCCTTTTTTCCAAGTACCTAACTATAACTTGAGTACCTTCAAATCAAGAGTGAATAGGCATTTTCCTCTAAGGCTGCATCTTCACTTACCATCAAGCGTGATCGCAGACAAACTCTAGTCTACAAATGTATAAAAAAAGCCCTAGTTCAGAGGTCGGGATTCCATTGTAATGTAGCTACTTACTACAACGAGCTTCTCAAATAAAGATTTATTTCTTTCTTTATTTTTCTGTCATCATCATCTATCTGTTTGTTATCCGCCTGTTCTATCAAAATTCTAGACATTTACGGACGGGGACGTTCACAAGATACTTAGTTATTATCTCGGAAAATCTAAGAATTAGGTACTATTTAAGGAAACTAAATCCACACTGACGAAGTCGTAGACATCAACTAATAATGTGAAATTTAGTAACACATTGAGGCAACCTCCCTTGACCACTTGGGAAGTACATATACCCTTTCAAACAAAAGAAGAATTTTCCAAATCGGTCTAGGCGTCCTCGAGTAATCAGGGAACATATCGCTGCTTCAGAACTAAATGGGCCACACGTCAAAATTTTCCAAATTCACTTTTATTTCAAAAATAGGGCCATAACGCGAAGACATTCGTCAAAATCAGCCTTTAAATCACAATAATTAACGCGTACGCCCTTTTAGCATTATCATACATTGTAAGTTGAGAAGCGAAAAAAGCAAAAAAAAAAAATTTCAATCTGCTATCGTGGAAAAAATTTGATGTGACTCTTTAATTCTGAAACAGCGATATATATATATATAAAAAAAAAAATGAGAACATTCTCCTTTTTTGGAATCGTTTAATAATAAAATAGGTTGCAACTTAAATTATTTTGGGTGAAAACCTCAAAATCGGGACGGTAAAGGACGAAATCATAACCTTTCATTTAGGGTTAAAAGCACGCGTTCTGCGGCAAAGATTGATGAGCTCCTTTGTTTCCCAGCCCGCCGTAATGATGAGTAATATTATGATGAATGTCATTCACCGACACATGAAAAGGACAAAAATGGGACGCGGAATTCTACGGACTTTTTACGTGGGATGCAGATATGCTCTTAGTTTTATGTTAGAGAATCTTTTGTGGCGAAGGTATTATGAAAAAATATTTTAGTTAAGACAAGAGACATCTTGAATTTTATCTACTATTTTATTCTTATCTCAGAAATAATAAATTCAAATAATAATACAAATTAAAAAAATAATTATTATTAGAAACAAATAAGGAGTATGGGCTGAATGTACACTGCCAAGTCACGGACTATCTTGTTAATGAATAAAAAAAAAAAGTGAGTCGGATTTTCTTTTTCAAATCCTTACTAATACATGCGAAAGTGTGTTTGTTTGTTGGTTTGTTGGTTTGACCTTCAATCACGCTGCAACATGGATCGACGTGATTTTTGCATGGGTATTAGTTGAGGACCTGGAGAGTGACATAGGCTCCTTTTTATCCCGGAAAATCAAAGAGTTAATGCGAGACTTTAAAAACTTAATCCTCGCGGACGAAGTCGCGGGCATCAGCTAGTAATTAAATAAATTAAATTCCATAAGGTTTTCAACTACCCAAGCTCACATTTCGCGGCAGAGATTGATTAACATCTTTGTTTCAAGCAAGCGGCGCTGATGAGGAATATTATGATGAATGCCATTTACCGGAATATGAAAAGAACAAAAATGGAGCCGGAGCCGGTAATTAAACAAATTCAACGGAAATTCAACGTGTATTTTTGCGAGAGATACAAACATCCCATTTTTCAATTATTTCGTGTCATATTTCCGTGCATTTCAATGTTTGTACGAGTAATGTATACCTAAAGTGAAATCTCATTTTGTGGTTTTCGTTGTAACTAGACCATTTTTTTCGAAATACCCCCACTAGGAGCACTTTAAAACGGCAGTTCCTAGAAGTAAATAATACAATGTATAGTTCCAGATAAAGACAATTGGCAAGCCTCACCATCGTCTCTGTTACGCACATCTTTACCAAGTTTTGTCGCTTCTTTTGACGACCGAAAAGACTGTAAGAAACCGAAATTAGCCGATACGTTATTTATTGTCGGACACTTTGAAAGAGCAACTGCAGAGTTTCTTGCTGGCTCTTCTCAGCAGAATCTGCATTCCGAACCGGTGATAAGAGTCTCGTCTCAATGTGTCATAAAAGTCACAGGTTGGCCTACATGAAATTAATAATTTTGAATTTTTTGAATTTTGCTCAAAATTGTAATTGCTCCTCTATTTAGGCTATATTTCGCGCTCATCACAACTCCAGCTTCGCAAGTCGTTGAACTTTGTCGGTAGCTCAGTTTCTCCAATATCATCTCAATCTCTGATCTCAACTTATCGCCGCTGGCTCAATATTGGGCACAGCTCACTTCTCAGAATGAGAAGGGTTCCAATGTATAAGTTGATAAAATAGAGGTACTCCAAGCATGTAGATTGTAGGTATCTGAAAACAACTGTTATGTACACTAAGCTCCATCTACACTTGTCGAGCCGATCACGAGCGAAGCTTTGATGTTCTCGGCGTCAAGAGGAGACGTACGAGTCTACAGCAAACACTGTCTCCAACACAGTTTCAACAGTAGCTTGCAACTAGCGAAGAGCATTGAACATGGATAAATTCCTTACCCAATTCACGAGACCAGTAGCTCGCAACTAGCGATGAGCATGGATAAATTCTTTGCCCAATTTACGAGACCGTGCTATCATCTTTTTTTTTTTTTTTTAATACATTATAGGCACACGCTTGACCACTACCACACCTGATGGAAAGTGATGATGCGGTCTAAGGTGTAATGCGTTTGCCTAGAAGATGCCTATTCACCCTTGTTTTAAAGATACCCAAATTGTACGTGTTAGGAAACACAGATCTTGGGAGAGCATTCCAGACCCTAGCCGTGCGAATCAGGAATGAAGACTTAAAGAGCTTGGTGCGCGTAGGTGGAATATCAACGACGTAGGGATGGAAGCTTACCCTATGTCTTGCAGTGCGGTGGTAAAAAGGTGAAGGGGGGACAAGATCGAAAAGCTCCTGAGCACACTCACCGAAATATATCCTATAAAACACCGACAAGCCGGCAACTATCTTGTCATTTAGAATTTAAATCCCTGCTTTCGTACTAAATGCTAAGGTGTGTTTTTTGTTGGTGTGGTTCTCAGGTCCTCGGCATATTGAAGACCTGGAAAGTGCGTAATATATTATAGGCGAATTTTTATCCTGAAAATGAAAATGTTCCCGTGGGACTTTTAAAAACCTAACACCATCCTGAAAAACGTAACGTGAAAAACATTGCCAGAAAAAAAAAGTTCGTCACACTCGTACTGTAAAAATACAACTTTTTCTGTCGCCGATACTAGTAGTTAGTTGCCTATGACGTCGTTTTGTAACGGTCCACGAACGTCAACTTGAAATGAACGGTTAGTACGGCTAGTAATATTATTTCCATCACAATCCTAAATCTCAACAGCCATCCACCGATGCTCTTAGGAGCAATCAAAACTCTTGCGAACATCAACAAGCGGATATTACCTTAACGATCACGTACCGAAGCAATTCGTCAAGCATTTGATTAAAATCATCCTCCAGGGAATCTAAGAAAGCTAATCTAAGTTACCAAGCTTTATGTGCACACGCTTGTCTTGACTTTTTTAATATAAATTGGTAGCTAAATTCTATATTTAATAGAAACTCGCGTGGATTTAGTTTTTAAAATCCCGCGGGAACTTTTTGAATTTTCGGGATAAAAAGTGAAGAAATGTGAAAGAAATTTTCCTTTGGTTTTCTCCAATGAAAAGCTTGATTCTGCTAAGTTTATTAAGCTTTTAATCTGTGAAGGTTTAGTATAAAATTGGATGCAGTATACGCAAGCAAATCTCCCAGGTAGATGTATTTTCACCGACTTAATTATTCATAGTACAGCCAATTTACATTATGTAAACCTTTATAAAATAAACTTTAACTTTCAAGCATAATCAGAATATCATTAATGAAAACGCACATAGAAAAAGAAATAGTTTTATAATAATTATATCCTATACTAGTTTTTGTCCGCGGCTTTGCTCACGTTAAGTTCTATTTTTCAAACCACTTCTTACACCATTACGGGTTGAATTTTCAAAAATCCTTGCTAAGTGGATGCTTACTTCTTAATAGCTATATGAATACCAACAATCCAATCTGTCCAGTGGTTTGAGCTGTGCGTTAATAGATCAGTCAGTCAGTCACCTATTTGTACCTATAATATTATGTAGATATTGGGTAGCTATTTTTTTCCGAATTTCGTCGATATACGATAGATAGAGCTTTATTTTTCCACGAAAAATTTACAAAAAAATGCTTATAAAGTAAGTAACTCTAAAAATTCAAGGGATTTACCCTCAAGAATTGAATTTCTGAGAACTCTATATTTTATATTTATTTATTTATTTCAATTTACTATATTATATACTTAATGGAGGACCAAAACGTACACATGCTAAGTTATTAAAATATAAATAGCCGTGGAAAAAATATATGAATATTATATGCTTGGTATAATATCTGGATTTAGAGAAAAATATAAAAAAAATAACTACAAAGTCTTTTCGCTTTTATTTGTAAGTATAGATTTTACACGTGGAAATCGTTTGAGGAAAATGTTGGAAGAGTACTCATTTAAATGTTACTCGTAGTATGATAATGCTGAGAAATGGGAATTATAAGGCTTAAATCGGCCCTGGTCTCTACGATAATATATTCTACTAACTAGGACTTCCCTTTCTATGATCCTATTAATATTATAAATGCGAAAGTTTGGATGTATGGATGGATGTTTATTACTCAATCACGCCGCAACGACCGAACTGATTTGGCTGAAATTTGATACAGAGATAGTTTGGAGTCTGGAATTAATAAATAAATACTTTTTATCCCGAAAAATAAAAGAGTTCCCGCGGGAATAAAAAAAGACATGTGGCACTCGGGGACTGCCGCGGTAAAGCTATTGCATAGCATTTTTTATCAACGCCATCTAGCGGTGAGAGGAGTCCCGTGTCAGGTTATTTTCGTTACGGAATTTCTGGATTCGGTCTCCACGCTCAAGGCCCGCGATAGAAGCTATGCAATAGCTTAAAAACTTTAATCCATGCGAACGAAGTCGTGTGCATCAGCTAGTATTAAATAATTAGAGGAGATACCTTGTCAGTAGATATAATAACCCAATTCACAAGCATAGATTTACTCGTAGCATCGGCTTACATTTACGTCAGTGCTACTCGTGCTACTAAAATACAAGACTGTTTAGTGTTTACCGAGTAATAACCTATTAAGAACTTTTTGAGACAACATCATAATATTATGTAATAGTTTTAAACTGCAATGCGACCCAACTCCTCAATCCTGATGCTGCAGGGTTTCCGCCTACCTAAACTGTGGGGGATGTGTGTCGATTGTAAATTGAAGAAGCGGACGAAGTAACGGGCGTCCACTAGCTTCCGAATAAAATAACACACCAACATGATGGGGTGAAAGCGTAAACATTGGCTCCTTTGTGTCGTATAATAGGGAAATTGTATAAAATTCATACCTAATATTAGGAAGGCGTGTGTTAAAAGTTATATCTGGGGGAACTGAGTTCGAAATATTAAGCTATTCCATAGCTTCTATCGCGGGCCTTGAGCGTGGAGACCGAATCCAGAAATTCCGTAACGAAAATAACCTGACACGGGACTCCTCTCACCGCTAGATGGCGTTGATAAAAAATGCTATGCAATAGCTTTACCGCGGCAGTCCCCGAGTGCCACACGTCTTTTTTTTAAATTCGTTACTAAACTGACTTGATGTGTTTATTGGTTGGTTTAGTTTATTTCTTGGTTTGTCCTTCAATCACGCAACAGAGTGATTCAACTTGATTTTTGCTTTAGTATGTTTTGGGTAACATAAGTTACAATACCAGAAAAGCTTTCCTTGTACTTACAGTTTTCCCCAGGTAATGTTAGATCATTTACCTAGAGCGTTCAACCCATACAAAGTTTCAGTAGGATCCATTTTATCAGTTTAACAGGGATCTCAACGAATTAGCCTTAATAGGATTATTCGCTGATAGCTATCACATCAGACTAATATTATAAAGGCGAAAGTTTGTATATGTGTATGTGTGTATGTGTGTGTATCTATGTTTGTTACTCTTTCACGCTACAACTACTGGACTAGTTTGGAATGGAAATAGATTATTATATTGAATTAACACATAGGCTATATTTTATCCCGGAAAATTAAAGAGTTCCCTCGGGAATGGAAAAAACCTTAATCCACGAGAACGAAGTCGTGGACATCATCTTGTAAATTATGATGGAAACAAAACAGTGGTTGAAAATAGTGTATAGTGTGTTGAAAAGCATAACACAGTTATTAGAAAAGCTCTAAACGAATTCTCTGACTTTACCATAAATAATAATACCGATTCATTTCATTGTTTTGCCAGTTTTAAACTTTTCCCTTTTCGTAAAGGCGCTCTCATACAGCAGTTATATAACATTATAAAACACTTTGTAGCACGATAACATTTTATAACAGTGTGCGACATTTTGCTACAACATGTTAATAATTTTATATGTTATAAACGCTTCCACAATGGTTCAAATCGTTGTATAACATCGTATAACATTCTGTAACCATCAGTTTGGAACCCGCGTTCTTCCGCTAACATCCCGCTGTCACTCGGATGATGTTATACAACAAAAATTATAATTTGTTTTATGATGATGTAATTAGTTTTATAACAATTTGTTGCATGAATTTGCTAACAATTTATAACATTTGTTATAATTTGTTAAAAGAAAACTTAGACTACAAATAGTGCAACATTCTCTAACGTTATATAACTGCTGTGTGGAAGCACATTTATACCTACGACAGAAATACAAACGAATGTGTTTGAGACCCTTTAATGAATACAAATGGAGTCTTTTGAAAGGCACAACTGAAATATAGACCTAACTTCTATTTGTTAAGCAAAATTAATAAGCCGACGAAATTGGGTCGAAGCGTAAAGTAATTCCCTCATCCTGTATTAGTTTGAAAAGCCATTTGAGTTCTAAAATTGTTCGTTTATAATAAATAAGATAATTATCGGAAAATGAGCACTGATATTATTATACCCTATATTTAATCTATGATTAACACTGGACTTGCGGTCCCTATGAAAATGACAGACCATAATTATATGGATCAATTTGAAGCGCCACATTTGACATCCAAGTGCTCTGGATCTAATAACATTGCAAATGGCGCACCGACCTCTAATAATAATCAATCTATGAAATAATACAACAACAACAATGAAATTATAGATTAATTTTTGATTAAAAACATCACACTCGTATTATAAAAGCGAATGTTTGTATATGTGTGTGTGTTTGTAACTCCTTCAAGCCACAACGAATGAACCAATTTGGCCGAAATTTGGAATGGAGATAGCTCACATAGAGATACATTCGTATAGCTGCTTAGTGCTTACAGCTCCAAAATCCAAAATGGCGTCAATCAAGAAAAATGAAATCACACAAGCAAGTCCAGTGTCAATCATAGATTGAATATAGAGGTCAGTGTTTATAGGTAGTGAGTGAAAAAGTAAGTTTAATTTTTTGCTTATGATCGTCAGCAACTTATCAACGGACTTCTTCGTCTTCTGAAAGAAGACCTGCGCTCACTACTGAGCGCAGGTTTTTTTTTTCAGAGAAGAGTTTGGGTCTAGTAGTTAGGGCTGCGATCTGCTATTCGGAGGGTCGCGAGTTCGATTTCGGACACCTTCCTACTTTTTTCGGAGTGATGTGAGTTTAAGCAATTAAAAATCACATGCTTCAACGGTGAAGGAAAACACCATAAGAAACCCTGCTCGATAGAGAGTCCTCCATAATATTTTCAAAGCTATGTGAGGTCTGTCAATTTTTATTGGGCTAACGTGGTGGACTATGCATTAAACTCTTCTCATTCTATGAGGTGATAGATTAATGATGATCTCAATTAATGACCGTGGTAAATACGCACCTACCCCTTTAGTTAACTGAATACTTACGACTATTATATAAGTAATAATGGATACCTGCTTTATAATATAACTGAATTTACAATGCGTGTAATATAACTAAATATTATTAGATAATAGTCTTAGTCTATATTATTTCTGGATGCGCCTGATGTTCTCCAAGGCTGAGAACTTTAAAAACTACCCGTAAAATACGTGAAGAAACTGAATTTCTACTTTGAAACTATTTGTAAGTATAAATAGTTGAGAAGAATGCAACTCAATCTGTCAAAGTAAGTGCCAGCTCCCAGAAGATGGAGCGCTTTAGGGGATTTAAAATCTATTTCATTTTCAAAGCAAAACCCCAGCACAGTGCAGAGTTGTTGCACGGACCGGGTAGGAATACGAATTCAAGTTTATTTTTTGTTGCGCTATGTACCTACTTACGATTATTATTGTTGCTTTTCTGCTAACTCGAAGGAGAATTGTTATATTACAAGTCTATGTTTCTATAAGTATAAGATTATATCTATTCCCTTATGAGAATTATAAACTGTAAAGATTAAGTTAAATATTCATAATACAATTATCATACAAATCGTTTTTCAATATTAAAATGAGTCTCATGATTCGTAGGTATTGAGATATTGAAACTCTTTATAACTTAGTCGTTAGTGAACTGTTACCGACTGTCTCGTTGATCTAATGGTTAGCATGTCTGACTGTAGATGACGAGGTCCCGGGTTCAATTTTCGTCCCGAGTTTGGTTGAAATATAATAGCTATATTTTTAAAGAAGTTCTTGCGATCAACTGATTATGTTAATCTATAATTATATAAAAAGGCTTGTCCTGACTGACTGACTGACTGACTGACTGACGATCAACGCACAGCCTAAACCACTGAAGTTAGAAACTTGAAATTTTGACAGTAGGTTCCTTTTATGACGTAGGCGAGCACTAAGAAAGGATTTTTCGAAATTCGCCCCCCAAGGGGGTAAAAAGGGGGGTTAAAGTTTGTATGAAACTCCGTCATTTTTCGAGTTATACTCATGAAATTCGGTATTTAGGCTTTAAATTGAAAACAAAAAAGTACGTGTTTCACAGTTTTTAAAAATTCTACCCCCTAAAGGGTTAAATAGGGGTTGAATGTTTGTATAATAGTCCTTCGTTCTTCAAGTTATTTTTCAAGTTACGTTTATGAAACTTGATATTTTGGCTCTTGATTAAAAATAAAGAATTACGTATTTTACATTTTTTTTAAATTCTCCCCCCAAGGGGGTAAAAAGGGGGGTTAAAGTTTGTATGAAACTCCGTCATTTTTCAAGCTATACCCATAAAATTCGGTATTTAGGCTTTAAATTGAAAACAAAAAAGTAAGTGTTTCACACTTTTAAAAAATTCTACCCCCTAAGGGGTTAAATAGGGGTTGAATGTTTGTATGATAGTCCTTCGTTCTTCAAGTTATTTTTCAAGTTATGTTTATGAAACTTGATATTTTGGCTCTTGATCAAAAATAAAGAATTACGTATTTTACATATTTCGAAAATTCTCCCCCCAAGGGGGTAAAAAGGGGGGTTAAAGTTTGTATGAAACTCCGTTATTTTTCAAGCTATACCCATAAAATTCGGTACTTAGGCTTTAAATTGAAAACAAAAAAGTAGGTGTTTCACAGTTTTTAAAAATTCTACCCCCTAAGGGATTAAATAGGGGTTGAATGTTTGTATGATAGTCCTTCGTTCTTCAAGTTATTTTTCAAGTTATGTTTATGAAACTTGATATTTTGGCTCTTGATCAAAAATAAAGAATTACGTATTTTACATTTTTTGAAAATTCTCTCCCCAAGGGGGTAAAAAGGGGAGTTTCAATATTCATAGTTAAGACAGGACAACGTCTGTCGGGTCCGCTAGTTAATATATAAAACAAAGTCGGGTTTGTTCGAACACTTATAACTCTAGAACGGCTGGACCGACTTTCATGGTTTTTCGTTTGTTATATATCTCTTTGTCCCGAATAGCAGAATAACTATTATAATATCGGAAAAATTCACGAAAGAAAAAAAAATTTTTTCTCATACCTTTTCTATTGAACGGGTTTTTTGAAGGCAAGGCACCTTTTACCCCGAAAAAACAGTAATATAAGTCACGCAGACGAAGTCGCGGGCAAAAGCTAGTTTGCAATACAAACAATCAAGTTTGTAATCCCTCAGATGTTAATGACAGAGCATCAAGTAACCCCACGTCTTCTTGACATTTTAATTAAACTCCCCAAAAATTAGCAACCAAAATAACTATTTAGAGATTTTAAGAAGGTCATTTATCGTTAACTCTACAAAGTTTACTACATTGTTATTTAATTTTTTCAGCCTATATATTATTTTAAAACTAGCAGACGCCCACGATTTTGTTCGCGTCTTCAATTCACAATTAACACGAGTAAAGAACCCGTAACTTTGTGAGATAAACATACTATATTTTGATATTACAAACAGACACTTCAATTTTATTTATTTGTATAGATGTATAGAAGATGGATAGATGCCGATAAATCCTTGCCACACTATACTTGCAGTAACAAGTTAGGCAATATCACCCATGTGAAGCTGAAACGAGTCTGCTGGTTGTTAAACGAAGCAGCAGACCTTACGTGCCAGTTAATGTAATCAATTACTAATCAGCTGCAAAATTATGCTGATCGCAAATTATGGGGTATTATCTCAATCATAACGAACCGTACGCAAAAATTCTTCCAATATCGATTTGACGAAGAAATGAGAATAGCGTCGTGAACACGTGCTTTCATTACGTGTAGTATAAGGAAAAATATAGAGGAAAATAAATAAGAATGGAGTGGTTGGATCCCGAGTTTTATAATAATTTAATCTAACGCGTGCATTTAAAATCTAGACTTAATAGTAGGTACTGACAGAGATTTAGTCCATTCTATAGTATAGTTTAGATCCATTTTCTTCATCTTAATTTATCACCGGCCGGGCCCTCTTCTACGAACAGTTTTTCTTTTTATCAAGCTGGGCAAATGCAGTTTGATCGAAAAACCATTTTTGGAGCGATGTACTGTTTTTCATAATATGCAGTATGCACGTCCTGATTTGTTGGCAGCTGTATTAGAACGATGCGCATTTACAAACATTTTATGAAATATATTCATATCCTTACAACATACAATTTGCAAATGTTCCATCTCTGAGAGAATTTCGCAGTAAACGGTGGAAACGTTCCCACTGCGCGTTACTCTCAATGACATTTTCGTCGGAACCTGCTCTGCTGAAAGCTGAATTTATTTTGAAGATGTAACTATAATTGTCTCTTTATTCCCTTTAAACACTAGGCAAGTGTTTAGCAAAACATACAAGGTCCGTTATTATATTAATGATAAAGTTACTTGGATGCAATCAGCTTTGCTTCAGCTATCCACAAGATACTCGTAGATAAGCTACTTACTCGTGTTGTAAGATTTTTGTATTGAACTGAGCAACTGAGTTTCTTGCCCGCTCTTCTCAGCACTGGTGGTAGATTCTCGGCTTGTCATAAGAGCCACAATTGTGCCTACATATTATGTCAATGGCCTACATTAAATAAATAATTTTGAATTCTAGTAAAAAAAATTCTTATCAATGAGTAAAAACAAGATTCATAAGAAACAAATATTTATTTATTTATACAACTTTATTGCATGAAAAAAAGAACAAAATACATAAGTAAATAAACAGTGTAACACAAAATGTGACCTTATCACTAATAGTGACTCTTCCAGGCAACCTATATGAGAAAACTTAATGTAAGTGAGAAATATGTACAATTGTACATGTATATAACATGATGTGCTTATTAATTATTTTCCACTGAAATATCTCACTGAAACTTTGATCAAAAATCTTGAGCTTAATTGTTGAATTTGCATTTTCAACATTGCGTCTTATGTACCCACTCATACCTATAGAATAAATATTATAATAAGAGAAATACATGATATTATTATATGCTAGAAAATAATACTAGAATACTAAATCAAACTCAGGATACAGCTACGACTTATCATCTGAATTATGTTCTCGTATTTTACAAATGAAAATATCAGATTCAAAATATTCGTTTATTATTTTGAAGAGAGAGATTAGGGTATGCCCTGATATCGGAGGGCCAGCAAAAAAGTGCTCAAACAATACGCCAGGGGGTCGAAAGTAGGATATTGTAATTGCGTTTGGGATAATGATAATATACATAGCCATTATGCTACAGTTTAGGGATCGTTGGCGAGGACAGATTCGGGTGAAGGTTCTTGACAAAATAGATTAGATGTTAATAAAGGTTCAACTATGATATATAGCCATCGTCTAACCCTTTACCTTTGGGAGTCAGAAGTCACGACACGTACCGGGATTTTAGCTTCCGATAGAATTCAAACTTCGAATCAAAAAGGATTTGTTAGATCTATCAAGTTAATTAACTTTAGGTATTTCCTAACATTAATAATATAATGTTAGGAAATACCTAAAATTAAAGAATACAATTTATTTTTAAATATTATAACAACGACTGAATTTTTAGACGTTCCTTACTGCAGACTGGATCGCTGTATTTCTTCTTAGCCCTCGACGGAAAAAAGGGGTGTTATAAGTTTGACGCGTTTATCTGTGCATATTTGTGTGTCTGTCTATTCACTCGTAGATCTCTAACGAATGGGCCTATTTTATATTGTTATAAGACTATTAACATTGTTATTTTACTATCGATATAAACTTATCAATCAAAAGACTCGCTCCCTATGTAACTAGCTATTTATTTTCATATTTAGGTATATTTCACAAATTAATTACCTATGTGTATATACGTATGAATTGGGGCCGTCCCATCTTAAATAATTAAACTTTGACCCGACTTAAGCTTTAGATGATGTCCGGGTTGGTGCGGGTAGAGGAAGGATTAATAATATTATTATCTTAAGAGCCTAGAACATGACTGGACGAAGGTCCCGCCCCGACTCATTCATGTATTGCTTGAAACCCAACCTACTCCTCTTAACTAACATGATACTATTCGACAACTTCTGTGATATTATGTAAGTATGTGAGAAAGATCGTGCATAAATTTGAATGAACCAATAAAATAAAATAAAAAATATTTTTTGTAAACATTTATTCTGAAAGCTTCTTGTTCGGTTGCGTAAGTATTAAATGAGATGAAATATCCAATTAAATAAATCAATTTTTTATGAAGAAAAATGAAAGACCGGGTAATTCCGTAACTTGCCGATGTTCTCAAAAGGCCTTTTCCGTGCCCCATATTGGCTGTTGGGCGCTGAAATCGCGCCGCTTCAGCGCTTTTAAGCCTCGAGTGACGTATGCTTCATTAGGTGAAAGGAAACCTTCGAGATGGCCTATAAAGTGCTTCTGGCGTAGGTTTTAGCGTAAGGTGTTTTATTAAACGGCGCAAATAAATCTCAGGGATGTGTTTACTTAAGATTTATTGGAGGAGGAAATGTGAAAGCGAATTGTTTTCATTTGATTATGAATCACTCGGCATAAATATTAGAACAAGGACTGAATTTTAGTTTTTAGACGTTCCTTACTGAAAACTGGATCGCTGTTTTTTTTTAACCCTCGACTTAAAAGAGGGGTGTTATAAGTTCGACATGTTTATCTGTGTGGCCTATAAAGTGCTTCGAGCGTAAGTTTTAGCTAAGGTGTTTTATTAAACGGTGGAAATAAATCTCAGGGATGTGTTTACTTAAGATTTATTGGTGGAGGAAATGTGAAACTGAATTGTTTTCGTTTCGTTTATGAATCACTCGGCATAAATTTATTTTAATCTTGTGTTAGGTAAGAAAGATTTATTCGTTACATCTATTTCAAAGATTATTTACTTTGTTTATGTTTTTGTATCTATACAGAATACGGAATCAGAAACGCAATCGTTTTATCAGTAGGGAATTCCAGATCCACAAGCTTCAAAAGTTGCTGGTTGAAACCAATAAATACTATTATTGAAGAAACCAAATTCTCTCCGAGACTGCTACTCTGGCTGCATAATAGAGGATGAGAGAGGATCGTCCTGTAAGAAAAGCACGCTTGGACAATCCAATATGGCACCTTTTTCAACGTCCCAAGTACTAGATAACTACTAAAAAAAACATTACAAGCAATTACAACAACTACTGACTACTGTATTGGCAAAGATCCTTCTTGGATCACCCACTGAGCCAGTGGAGTTAAAAAAGTTAGAAATCTCAACATCAACAAACTGAAGTTGCCAACTACGAGTACCTCATTTTTCAAGCATTATAGTGCCATAATAATCCATTTTTTCTTGTTTTATATTACCTACAGTGTTTGGTTCAAAATACATAAAATAATAATTAAATACTTAAATAAAAAACTTACATTTTTGATGCATTATATTGTAGTTTAAGGTGAATATCTCTACTATACTTATATATAATACGATGACTATTAGACTATAGATTTAACGGTGAAGACATTTTTACTCTTGCAAAATCAGTAGATTTTATAATAAATCTCGCGGAACATTTACAAAACCCCACTAATGCCGCTAATTCCACCAATATTTCACGAATAATTCAATCGCCAAAATGTCGCGACCCTATTAGCCTCGTTTCCTACTTTACCAGGCCAGGTGCTACATTGCCGAATATACTCGTAGTTATTAAAATTTGGTCTTTATTACAAACCTGATATTGCAACTACGACATTAAAATAAATTAGATAGTAATATCTTATCTTACGACGCTGATCCAAGTTTAAAACACTTCTTCTATAGAACCTCAAACATTTTGGGTATTCAACATAATGGCTATTCAACTGGAATAACCAGCCAAGTGCGAGTTATACTCGCACACTGAGGGTTCCGAACGTTGTCAGAATTTTGACAACCTCCCTGGCGTAATGGTGAGCGCTGTGATCTTATAACTTGTAGGTCTCGATTTCGATTCCCGGCGGGGGCTAATTGGGAATTTATAATTTCTGAATTGTTGTCTGGTCCGGTAAGAGGGTTTGGCAGTGGAGAGTTACCACCCTACCATCAAAGATGTGTCGCCAAGCGATTTAGCGTTCCGGCACAATGCCGAGTAGAAACCTATTGTGACAACACGAATCCAGCCGTGGAACCCGTGACGTCACAATTGGGTCGGAATACTAATTTGGTTTGTTTTCCGTCGATATAAAAGTTATCGATTCTACTCGGTGCTTTTGGTTTGGACACAAACAACAGGTACTTACGGAAATATCGTAAGCAATCCAAACCCGATGAGTGACCAGATGAGGGTTCTAAGCGTATGAAGTCCTGATACACGTGGCACGTGGCGTGATCCAAAAAGTATAGCTGGAGAGAACTGCAGTGCACAACCATTCACATACAACACGACACAGTTTCTTGGTAAAATGTTCACCGCGGTGATGAAGGGAAATATACGAAAGACGATGGTGGAAAATTATTAAAAACAGCGTTCAGGATGGTGTTGATACCTCGATGGTCTCATACCAACTCGGTTCTGATTGGAGCTCCTTTGTCACGCGATATTAACCGTATGCTCACAATGGAGCCCTGCCATTGGTCCAAACCAAAGAATGAAATTAGGAATGAATGCAATGAACAGATTTGTTTAACCGAATAGTGATTAAAACGCGAAAAGCGTACACCTATTAGGGGTAAAGAGACTTCTTTACGTAGGTAGCCTCTAAATATCATTTCCACCTTTAGGTGGAAAACGAAAAAATTACGGAAAGCATCACCGAACTTAGCTTAGGCAGCCCGTGAAACTTAGGGAAAGTTGGTAAAAATGGGAATGAGTGTCACAAAAGATCAAACAAATACATGATAATTTATTATTATATTATAGTTCTGTTCATAAACTGCATGCGCTGTTGGGTAAAAAAATAGCGTAATTTTAGCGATAGTATGCCTGGTTATCATGGAAGCTACGCTGTTAGCAAGAACTTCTAAGATCGATTCTTCCCGTCTCTATTAGTGAAGTTGAGAAAATATTTAATAACCGCGCTGCGATGAGACACGAGATCATTAATTTCGTCTTATATCTTAGAAACTTCGCTGCTGTGATGTGTATGCAAATTGGGAATATCGACTTCTATTTTCATTAATATTCATAACAATATGAATGATTCATGTTATGAAATTTGATGCGTGTTAGCCATTAAACTCATAGGCGCCCCGTAAATTACTTTCGCAAAATCCTACTGGAAAAGGCCATTAGGTAAATGACAGTATGGATGTGTGTGAGAGCTTGTCGTATATGTGTATAATAGCTATAATATGTTAATTTGTGCGCGTTTTAATAATTATTATCAGCGAAAATACTTTGAGGGTAATTGCCGCTGAAAGCTCAATTCCGTTTACGGCTTCAACGTGATTAATTACAATTTGGATTGTGTTCTTTTCAAGTCGTCCATCCACATCGGCTGTAAAGTCGACATTTGACGTGCAAGCTAATTGATTACGAGTGCATCCTTTTTCTATAATTTAAAGCCGAATTTACACTGCAAAATTAGTGGCATGAAATTAATTGCATGACATTAATTTCATCAACATCTAAATTCATGCATGAAATTAATGCATGCATCATGATATTAGAAGTTTACACGTGAAATTGTTGATGAAACTAGTGCAAAGAAACTCATTTCATGCAACTAATTTTGCAGTGTAAATTCTGCTTAAGAGTGACGGGATAGAGAGTGCACGTGTAATCGCGTAGTGCATATTATGTAATCGCGCATACATGTCTTGTGCACTAAAATATATCCTACAGGAAATACATTATTGATTATTTAGTAGCCGCCGTAGCTGAAACTCTGTCGGGTGAATATTACTGATTACATAAATTATTGTTATTACTCAGGTAATATTTAATTTACCTTATTACAAACACAAAAATTTACAATAATAAAATATGATGCACTATTTTTCACCGACTATAAAAACGGTTAAAATGTTTTAGCCCCATGTAAATCATGAATAATATGTATATTATGTATGTAAGTTTGTTTCATCGGTGAAACTATTAGAAAGTTTGGTTTTGATAGGTCGTGCCTTGAGGGTTATTCCGTATTTCTCCTAATCAGTACAATCAGTTATTTAGTTAGAGTATACCATTATATAATCAGTGTTATGTTTTAGTAGGAATATAATTACTTATTTTTATGTAATTTTCAATCGTAAGTTGTAGTTATCGCTGGTAAGTTGCTGGTAGTAGGTATAGTTTCGAATTTAGTTTAATCAAACAAAATTAATCGAGCTCACAGAATTTCTTAAGGCACGCTCTAGGAATAATATCTGTGACATGTGTGGTTTGTCAGGTATCCCTAAAAATATTATTTACTTGGTTTCTAAGTGACACGGGTTTAAAGCTTTAAGTAAGTATAACGTAATATTATGAGCTAATATATTATCTTAAAAGAAACCTGATATGTATAAGTACTTAATATCAACTTCTCTAGAAGCACGTATCTAGCATATTATCTATGATATTTTATTCAATTTGCATGATTTGTATACAGTATTACTTTATTTGTATACAGATTAAATTAGGCATTAGTTTTATTGTAACATTTTAATCAACGTTAAGTACCGACCTTTATTCTCATTAAAACATAGTCTAAATACTGGTTGTATTTAGGTTAGATTTTAATAATGAACTCGCTTAAAATAATGTGGGTCATCTCCAAGAACATGAAGGAAATAAAAAATATCGCCCGATAAAGCCCTGAAATATCTCGACGCTATTAACCTAATTTCTTGCTTTATTAGAAGCGGTGGCTGTTCCGATAATTACAAAGGCGGCCACAAAAATTATTTACCAATTACCGGCATGAAAATGTTATCTGTTTTTATAATAAGACAATATCTAATTATTTTCTACAATTATTAATATCTTTCTTTCATTAAAAGGTTTCAAGGGAACTTTATTTAAGTACACTAATTTAATCATTCAAATCTATATTTATTTTAAAAAAATCAACTGCTGTTCGTTAGTCTAGCTAAAACTCAAATACGGCTTGAACGATTTAATTATTCTTTTCCATTTTATTCGCTTTAATACAGAGGTATTTTTAAACTAAAAATTAAAAAAAATTGGAAAATCCCAAAGGTATAGCTAAAAAATCATTTCCGCGTGGCATCGTTCCAAGATTACTGGTAAAATTTTCTTTGGATTTTCCATTCTCTTGATCTCACGCAAACTGACTTGCAAGGGATATGTCAATGTAAATGACACTCATGCCCCAAATCGGTTTCAACAAGCCATCGTACCGGAAGGCTAAATTGTTTGGTTACAAGTCTAAATATGGTTGAGCGAAGCAATGGCTGGATCATGCGTCATGCTCGTGAACGGGTGCCACCAACGGGAATGGGTCTGCTCTGACTGCCCGTCTTGACATGCGTTGGATTGGTGTACCTACGTATGCATTTTTGCATTTTTGAAGCTTTATTGTGGAAGCACTGTATGCATAGCATAGCTTTATTTATTTATTTTTATTTTTATTTTTCATGTACATATAAATATTTACAAAAGAAGATATATTAGAAGAAGTATACATAGGAAAAGCTTATCTCTAAAAAAGAAATTTCTTCCAGCTTCCCTTGAAAGTGAGTAAGGTGAAATTATAGAGTGGTAAAGGTCAAAAATGTACATCAGACATATACTATAATACCTTTCTATATAATATAAATAAATAATAAACTACATAAACACGAAGATACATAAATACATATGAATACATAAATACACATAATACATAAATAATATAATACATACCTACATAAATATACATAACTAAGTAACACATAACGAGAGATAGTGCTGCTTCACTTTAAATTTGAATGTGTGTATTGACCGACTGTCTCTAATATGTTCAGGAAGTAAGTTCCATAGCCGAGTAGCTTCGGACGTAAAAGAATATTTATAGAAAATGGTGTTACAAGGGGCATAATCAAGAGCTTTTCTAGTAACGCACGCCCGCAAAGGTCTTGCAGACGGGAGCGATACCTTAAAACGTTCTCGTAAGTAATCAGGGGAAGAACTGTTATGAAGGATATTATAGAGGACAGTAACAATATGCAAGTTCCGGCGAAAACGAATTGGGAGCCACTTTAATTGATGACGAAAATTGGAAACGTGATCGAATTTGCGCAGGCCGTATATAAAACGAATGCACAAATTCTGAAGTCGTTCGAGTTTGTCAAGTAGCTCTTCAGTGGCATCTGGGTAGCAGACGTCAGCGTAATCAAGGATAGGAAGTAATAGGGATTGTGCCAACATAATTTTAGTACGAAGCGGAAGGAAATTCTGCAGCCTCCTCAAAGAATGAATAGAGTAGTGCAATCTTTTACTGACTTGGTTGACGTGTGCTGACCAAGCCAGGTTACCGTCCATAATCAGACCAAGATTTTTACAATTACATGCGTAAACTATTGGTATTCCTGCAAAGACAACTTTGGGAATATTGTTGAAATTAATACGATTTCTTAGCGGTCTGCTGCCAATAATCATCGCTTGGGATTTACTTGGGTTGACCACAAGTCCGTGAGAATTAGCCCACTCTTTAATGGCAGCAAGATCATCGTTAATAGAAGTAATTGCAGAGTCAAGTTCCAATAACGAGGCATGCCTATAGAGCTGCAAATCGTCTGCATAAAGATGGTAGTGAGAAGAAAGAACTTTCGTAATTTCATTAATGAAGACTGAAAAAAGAAGAGGGGAAAGCACGCCACCTTGAGGAACACCAGCAGAGAGGTTAGCCCAGTCTGAGTAAACCTCATCTGTGCGAATTCTCTGCCGGCGACCATGAAGATAAGAGTGGAACCAAGTAATCGCAGAAGAAGATATGTTAAGAGAGCTTAGGATACCAAGGAGTATGTCAAAGTCAACAGAGTTAAAAGCGTTACTAAAATCCAGTAAGATAAGGATAGTAAGCTGTTTGTTATCCATAGCATAACGAATGTCATCAGTGACTTTGAGCAGGGCTGTAACGGTACTATGAGAGGGGCGGAAACCGGATTGGAAAGGACTCAGAAGATTGTTCTTATAAAGAAAAGACGATAACTGTTTGAAAACTGCATTTTCAATAACTTTTGAAAGGATAGGTAAGATTGAAATTGGACGAAACTGTGAAAAAGAATTGGGATTGGGGGATTTCGGTAAAGGGATGACATGAGCCATTTTCCAGTCAGTTGGAAAGACCTTATTTGCCAGGGAGAAATTTATAGCTTTCATTAACTATTGTAAAATTTTTTTTTTTTTTGAAAAGAGCAACCGCCGAGTTTCTTGCTGGCTCTTCTCGGCAGGAAAGGCATTCCGAACCAGTGGTAGATTCATTGACGATTCAAAAGTGCTTGTAAAAGTTTATTTGAATAAAAAATATTTCTATTCTAAAAATATTTCTATTCTATTCTATTCTATGACCTATTCGATGCCTTAACATGGGTAGCCTAAGTATGTCATGCTCTCTTTAAACATTTCTGTGGTGGTGTCGTGTGGTGCGGGTTGTTACTTGTTATGTTCCCTCAAAATGGTTGAGCGAAGCAACGGCTAGATCATGCGTCATGCTCGTGAACGGTTGCCACCAACGGGAATGGGTCTACTTTATGTTTATCCGTCTTAACATGTATTAGATTGTATTCAGGTATACATTTTTGGAACTTCATTGGGGAAACACTGTATACATAGCATAGGTTTGTTACCTATTGTAAAAAATTTTTTTGAAAAGAGCAACCACCGAGTTTATTGCTAGCTCTTCTCGGCAGGAAGGGCATTCTGAACCAGCAGTGGTAGATTCCTCGACGATTCAAAAGCACTTGTAAAAGTTTATTTGAATAAAAAATATTTCTATTCTATTCTATGACGATGGAGTCATAACTAGCAACTAGCGACAAGACCACAACCAGTGAGATTCAGAAATTATCATCATTATGTGCCATTTTAAATTAAAGTTTGGCGGTCATCATCGCGAAAAACCTCTCTATTCCGTACCGTCGTTTTTGCGTCGGGGGTTAATGAATCAATACAAATAATATGATGGTATTTTATTAAGCACTACCCACAAATGTTCTGGACAAGGAAGATAAAAGAATATCGTATTTCTTCAGAGCCGCTGCTCGCACTGCAACGTCTCTGAAATTACGAAAAAACGCCGTCACGATTCCACTCGTGTAAAGTTACAAATTTAATCAAGAGCATTTCTTCGCAAATACGAAGAGGCGACCTAATTTCCATCAGACGCCTTCCGTTTTTATTGTTTTCGTAAGTTTCGAGGCAATTTGAAGATTAATAAAATGTAAATCAACCGTAGCTACTCGCTGGACTTTTTCTGAAAAGCGAGATATCAAAATTTAAGATGAAATATTGACTTCAGGAAGGACTGACTTTGTTTTTAATTAATGATTGTGCATGGTAGAAACCTTGTTAATTCGTTCATTTAAAACTTATAAACACTTAAACATACTTACCTAAAGTAACTCTATCATTTTTCTGAAAAGCGAGATATCAAAATTTAAGATGAAATATTGACTTCAGGAAGGACTGGTTTTTTTTTAAATAACGATTGGGTATGGTAGAAACCTTATTAATTTATTCATTTAAAACTTATAAAAACTTAAACATACTTACCTAAAGTAACTGTCATTTTTCCGAAAAGCGAGATATCAAAATTTAAGATGAAATATTGACTTCAGGAAGGACTGGCTTTTTTTTAAATAACGAGTGGGTATGGTAAAACCTTATTAATTCATTCATTTAAAACCTATAAAAATTTAAACATACTTACCTAAAGTAACTGTGCCATTCAGTCAGTAGGTACTGAATGATTTCAATATTTCTACTCGTAGTTTATGACAGAGTCCTAATTTACTTCAGTCCGTTGGATCGCTATAAATGCTAAGTGAATTTCAATGAGATTTTCATAGTCTATTAAATAGGTTAGCCCATCCGTGCGAAGGAGGAGTCAAGGGCAAGTTAATTTGTTAAAGTCGAGTAAACACAAGCACAGACCAGCAGTGGCTATAATATTACACTAGATGATACCCGCGACTTTGTCCGCGTGGTTTGGACACTTTTGTCTAGAGTTATAAGGCTCTGACAGATGTACAAATGTAAATTCACCCTAGAAGACTCGCAGACCTCGGCCAACAATAGTAATAAGGGACAAATTAGACGGTGCACCGATCATCGTTCATTTTTGCGATTAACGATGCACGATACCAGTGAAACTTTCGTCGCGGAGGCAAAATTACTTGTAAACGGTGACGGTCGGTGTTTAAACGGTTAATTTTGGACGTCTCATCGGTGAAGCTTTGAAAATGAAAGCAAAAGTCTCGAAAAATGAACCGTCTAATTTAGCCTTAACTGAGAGTACTCGAGTTGGTATTAATATTATCAAAAATTCTTTGTACAAAAAAATAATATATATAAATATACTTTTAAAAAATTAAATGTAAGCGTAATAAATCAAAGGAAAGCGTATCGAAGGATTATTACGAAACAAAATATTCCCATTTAATTGGACTTGTATTAAATCATTGTGGAATGATTTCATAATAGCCAAAGATTTCCACTTTATTTAATAAATAATTATATGGAAATCGTACCTACTCGTAGGGGTATCGAGTTTCTCAATTAAATTTTGCCGAGAGATAATTTAGTAGTGTTCTTAATTGGTTGATTATTATTTATAAATGGGTTTGTATTGCTCGCTTTACTTGCGACTTTGGTAATGCCGTTCAGAGTTGACAAGGGAACGCTAATTGAGTGTGGAATCAGGGTGGATTCACATTTATCAGCATTGATTCTCATTAATCCAGTCGCGAAACTGAGGTGGAAATGGGCGAGGCACATAGATCGAAGAGCAGTCAATGGGGTCACAAGGTGCTGGAGTCGCGACTACGCATCGGGAAGAGCAATTTTGGCAGATCCCCGACTAGATGGACCGACGACATCAAATGAGTCGTAGGAAGCCGCTGGATTCAGGCCGTGCAAAACCGAGGCCAGTGGAAGTCCATGTAAGAGACCTTTGGCCAGAAGTGGACGTCTATCGGTTGATAAAGAAGATTTTCTATTATTTAGCTAAACACTTGTGTAGTAGTACTAAGTAGTTAATCAGTATGTAAGTAGAAAGCACGCGTAGTGCGTACACACATGCTCGCGATGCACGTGTGACCGACACCATCCAGCTAAATACGAATTAATGCCGTACAAATGTGATTCCAATCTTAATCTACAAAATATGCTTGCGGAAATTAAAGGCTTTTAACAAAACTTAATTCAAGCCAATCTAATCTACTAATGTATAAATGCGAATGTGAGTTTGTTTGTTCTTCATTCACGAACGGAGCAATCAGGAACGGAGCAATGGATTGATTTATTTTCAGTAAAGTCGAGTTTTTAAAAATCCGAAAACTTTGTTTCTGTGATAAAAAGTATATTATGTTATTAAAAGTACATAAACGTATATATCAATGGTTATTATAATATTCCTGTATTCGAATTTCTACAGCACGATACCAATTCAGGAAATACGAGTATTTTTAAGCATCAATAAAACAAAATGGCTGAATTACTTATTAATACTTAAATTGACTCTCGTATGGATGATCGCGGATCATTACGATCATTGCAAAGTAATATATATTCCGTTTTAATGGGAATGAAAATTAATCATAACAAATTTTACTATCTGAAGTAATTAAATATGCAGACTATTTCAATAATAAAATCACTCTTTTGATTCAATTTTTATACCATATATCTACACTAATATTATAAAGCTGAAGAGTTTGTTTGTTTGAATGCGCTAATCTCAGGAATTGCTGGTTCGAATTGAAAAATTATTTTTATGTTGGATAGTTCATTTATCGAGGAAGGCTTTAGGCTATATAACATCACGCTGCGACCAATAGGAGCGAAGCATCAGTGAAAAATGTTGCAAAAACGGGGAAAATTATCCACATTTGAGGGCTTCCGTTGCGTGCGCTGCGTAAACGGTTCAAGTTACCCAAAAAATAGCTAAATATTTTCGGAGATAGAGGACATAACTTCTCGCGAATAGTAGCAAGTCACTCTAAACCTTTTCCACGTGGACGAAGTCGCGGGAATCAGCTAGTATATAATATAGGTAGGTAGTAGGAATATACAGAGCTCTCGAGAGAGGCGGCTCTAGGGTTACGGAAACGACCGGACTATGACCGGTGTCCGGTTTCGTTCGTCAAGCGACTGCTCCGCGAGGAGTCGTTTCACGAGTGGAACCGGAGGTACACGTCCGAAGAAACCGCTGGCACCACAAAGGTCTTTCTGCCGGATGTGCGGTTCGCACATCGAATGGTCAAACACATCGATCTCAATATGGTGCTTTCCCAGGTACTGACTGGTCGTGGAGGGTTCGCGGAATACCTGCACAGGTTTAAATGCAGCGACAACCTGGGTTGTGTGTGCTACGACAGTGCATCAGAATCGACCATACATCTTCTGATGGACTGTCCTCAGCACGCAGCGGCTCGGGAAGACCTGCAGCAGGAACTGCAGATGAAACTGTGCAGAGACTCCGTGCCCACCATACTGGGCGAAGCCTCTGGCCGAGACGCGTTCCTGGAGTACGCTAGCAGAGTAGCGAGAATTGCGATTGTCAGGAATAGAACAAACGATATAGATGCATAGTGCCTCTCGTATCGTTAGCATACACAGATGGCACTTGCATATAAATCGCTTTGTTCTGTTCCTCGCAATAGCCGAAATAGTCTTCTATTCCGTACTCCAGGCCTCGAAGATTGACCACACCTTATTAAGATTAAAAATTCGCTTAAAACAAAAATATCAACAATGTTAAAAATATTAACAAAAAGAAAAACAAAAATATGATAACACAAAATCTCTTTCCATGAACATCCTGCGTATTATTTAAAAAAAAATAGGTATATATACAATTTAATATTTTAATAGTATTTTTTAACTTTTTTCTTATTATTCAGTTTAGTTTTACAATGTAAATGTTGGACATTAGAAACTGTTTACAGATTCCATGCAACACTAACTTCGTAAAGAAAATTAGTCGTGAGGTGGGCGCGGCAACTTTTAATTTATTCTCTTCGTAATCTGAATATGAAAGCAGCTAAGAATGCGGCCCCGGCATGCATTTAAATATTAGAAAGGAAATTAAAAAGGAAAGCCATAATGGCCCAGTGGTTAGGTCTTCGTTTGCATTTTCAGCGCTACAGGGTTTGATCCCAGTTAGTTTCCCAGTATTAGTTTTAAGCAATTAAATATCACTTACTTTGTTTAGAGTTTTCCTTAGTGTTCTCAAAGATGCGCTTATATTATGCAATTACTTTTAATTATGCAAATACTAATCACGTCGCAACTACTGAACATACATCCATCCATCCATCCATACACCAAACTTTCGCATTTATAATAAGTATTAGTTGATGCCCGCGACTTCGTTCACATGGATGGGGGAACTCTCTTATTTTCCGGGATAAAAAGTACCCTATGTCTTATTCCAGACTAATCTATCTCTGCGTCAAACAGCCAAATCGGTTCGGTCGTTGCGGCGTGATTGAGTAACAAACATCCATCCAAACTTTCACATTTATAATATTAATAGGATTAGTAGGATAAGATTGAATTTATTCTCTAACATTGTACGTAATTAAACTAGACGCAATATCGAGATAGTACATACATATTATGTCACCAATAAAGGCTCTTAATAATAAAATATTATATTAAACCCATTACGCTTTGTATTCGAGTCACGCTCCTGTGGTTGTTGAGCCTTCCTAATTGCGTTCCTCTGAAGAATAAAAGCATAGGAATACACTAATAAAGTGAGATAATCTTATTATGAAACTATGTAAATGCCTCTGTCGACATTCCAACTTACAATCTGTGTATTTTGAAAACAACAGTGAATTTTTGGTTCATGGTTTTATTGAACGAGCGAAGCGAAGTTCTCTGAGTCAACTAGGGCGCTTGCCTACTAGACAGAGAAGTGTGTTCGTCTAAATGTCTGTCAGAGCCCTATAACTTCTGAATTACTGAACGTAATTACTTCAAATTTAAATATAATATGTAAACGTTCATGGGCGGCAAGTGTTCATGGGCGGCGGTAATCACTTAACATCAGGTGACCCGCCTGCTCGTTTGCTCGCTAAAAATATTAAAAAAAAAAAAAAACTGATGGCCTTCAGCCGAACATTGTATAAAAAAATATAAAAAGCTTTATTTCAGGGGGGCTCTCATAGAAGCGTATTTGAAGTAAAATCTTGTTTGTTGCTCTACATAGACTTGCGATATATCTTTTTAAAGACGACTTTGAACAGAGTACAAAAATATATTTTTTTTAATTTTTCCCTAAAAATTGACCAAATGGGGGGGTTTCAAAGTGGAGATTTTAATTTGAGCCATATTTCAAGAATTACTGAATATTAGAACGTGAAACTTGGTTGAAAATTCAGTTATATCCTGTACTTGAACAACAAATACTAAAATTAGATAAATGTTATAAAGAAACGAAATTATTTAATTTTAATGCGCCATCTATTAGCATTATTGTGAAGCTAATAGCTTCACTATAATGCTTCACTATAATGCTTCACTATAGATGGCGCTGTGTCAGTAAAACAGTTTTATGTCAACTATTATTTTTTTTATTGCGTCTAATGTTAAAAGTTAATTATTACAATATATAATTAAAACTTTTGGGAATTATGGGATATCGCGAAGTCTCAGTTCGGGGCGAACCACTAGTTTAGTAGTTTTATATACACACATAGAAATAACGGTTACCTACTGGAAAACATTATAGGTTTTCCAGTAAACGTAAAAAATACTTATAATTATAATTACAAATAGTATTGAAAAATAAGTGTTCTCTTAAAAACACATTAAAAATAGTTACAGTCAAAACCGTTTATGGCGACATCGTTTAGAACCACATACCGGTTAAATTTACCAAAATCAAAGGTCCTGGCTGAATGTTATATGACCGCCTTATCTAAAACATTGGTTTTTACGACATTGTTTACTACGACATACCGCATTAAGCGACCACATTTGGTTAATGTTTTCGGAGAATTATATCTGTAGAACGACCGGCTCAGCTGTATTGTAAACAATTTGAATAGGTAACTGTATCCACATCTGGCACAGTATAATAGTCAATGGCTATTATTGTAAAAGTAAACAAAGTTTAGGGTCTTTTGTAATTCTTAGAAACAAAGCACATGCATGCCGTAGCCTCAAGGCCCGCTTCGTCATATCTCTTAAGTCAGTTTGTTACTTATCTTTACACAAGACGCACCAAAACATTATTGTTGAGTTAACTGTGAAAATTGTAACATATCGCAAAAATGATATTGTTCTGTTATACATTTGTATTGAAGTAAACAAAATGCGGTTTAATTTTCTACATGAATATACTTATATATTATCTTTCCTATTAATACCTGTCACCGGTTGTTACAACTATCGGTTTTTACGACTCAATATGAGTAGTCCCTTCGATGTCGTTATAACAGATTTTGACTGTATATCGATACTAACTGGTTGTAAGAGACTTCTAGAGAATCAGTGTGTCACTACTATAGCTCGATAGCTGTTTTACTAAAACACTGTGTCAAAGTTTTATCTTGATAATATAACTTTTCCATCTTAGACTTAGGGCCGATTTCACCAACGTAAAATATGTCTAATCAGTCAAGTCATTTTGGCAGATTTTCAATACAAAAACTGCTGGAACGCCCACTTTTTTCCGCTTAAACGCCACTCGACGTTGGTGAAATTGTCACTTTGACCCGAATTTGACATTTTGACAAATGTAATGAAAATCTGCCAACATGTGTAAAGTCGGATAAAGTCTATCAATCATGGAAAGGCCAAACTGAACGGACAAACCTGCGTCAGTTTAGTCTGACCGGATGTGACTACGCATACAGTTCGTTTCGGTTGACTGAAAGTAGTGGTCGTGATTATAATTCTGCCGTCATAAGGCAAAAAGACGCATCTGTCATTTTTTTTCGAAATTGAATTAGACACGTATTCAGCATCAAAACAAAAAAACGCATCTACCAGTACTTACCAGAATTTTAAATTTTGTTTAAAATTATCACAATGATAAGTTTAAACAAAATTAAAAAATACTGGTAGATGCATCTTTTTGTTCTGATGCCGAATATGTGTCTAACTCAATTTCGAAAAAAATTACAGATGTGTCTTTTTTCCTTATGACGGCAGAATTCGCTTCAGCCACTCCGGCCGCCAGATGCGTACAAATCTTGAGGTCGTAATATATACGGTAACACGGTACGGCTTAAATCAGATCAGGCGGAACTAAAGGTAAAACTGTCTATGTATGGTTTTAGACTTTACTTTTTTTTAATTCGATGAAAGGATAGTTCGAACTCAGCTGATGGTAAGTAACGATGCAGTCTAAGATGGTAGCGGGCTAACTTGGAAGGGACATGGTAGTGTACATTCAACCCATACCCCTAATCGGTTTCTACTCGTCGTGGCACGATGGCGATTTATCGCTTGACGGCACGTCTTTGACGGTAGGATGGTAACTAGCGACAGACATAGCCTACCAGAAACCAGGGACAACAGGGAAAGAAATCATTTTCCAAATTCGGAAATCGGCCATTAGATAGATATATTAAAAAACCGTCCAAGTACGACTCGAAGTCGCAGAAGGGTTCCGTACCGTAAAGCTAGCGAGATTTCTTTTTAGCTATTGAGGCTTCAACTTATTGCACACGATTTCTATGAGAATATCTGAAATCTAATAAAGGGCAGGTCACGCAATGTATTCGAGTCACGCTTCCGATCATTGCATGATCACCTTAATAATTGCGTAATTCTAAGAAATGGGAGAAATAATAGAAATAAGTAGGGCTATACACACGCGTATTACTAAGAAAGTCACAACATTCATTTGATATCGGTCAAAATCCTATATCTAGGGTAGAGATAGTAATTATTATTTAGGTATCTAATAATAATATTATTAACATTAAACATTTCATTGAGAAGATTATTATTTTCTTTTAAGCTATTGCATAGCTTCTATTGCGGGCCAGCGTGGAGACCAAATCCAGAAATTCCGTAACGAAAATAACCTGACACGGGACTCCTCTACGGTGAGCCGCTAGATGGGAATTTTTTATCAACGCCATCTAGCGGTGAGCCGCTAGATGGCGTTGATAAAAAATGCTATGCAATAGCTTTACTGCGGCAGTCCCCGAGTGGCACACGTCTTTTTTTAATAGTTTAACAAGTCTCAACTATTTATTAACTAACGCGGAAAATAAGAGAGTTCCCTCGGGAATTAAAAAACCTTAATCTACTCGAACGAAGTCGCGTACATCAACTAGTTCTCCTATAAACCTGCTAATTTATTATTTTATCCCAGTCTCAACATTAATTCTATTCAGTGAAATCTAAAGGTAAAAATTATATTACTGTTAAGATAAACTAGGAAAAACAAAATAAAGCATTCCTTGTTTTAATTTACTCTGCAGTTAGAAAATGTAAATGAAACTGAATTAACTGAATACTACAGCATTACAAGCTACAAAATTACCGGAAGTTAATGGATTATTTTAATTAGTTAATGCCTGTTTTGTTGTACTTAATCCCATACCTATAAACATCAGAACCAAAGCCCATCAAATATTCAAAGCACTTAAGTGTAACTGAGGGATTACTTAGCAACTTATTGAATTAACCTTACAATTTACAATTTAGATTATAACTAGTTGATGCACGCGGCTTCACTCGCGTGGATTTAGTTTTTAAAATGAGGTGGGAACTCTTTTATTTTCCGGGATAAAAAGTAGCCTATGTCACTCTCCCGGTCCTCAACTATACCTACCGTTGTTTTGTTGCGGCGTAATTGAAGGTTATAAGAACATACAACATTCTTAAAATATAAATTCAAAACACAATTTCTTGTTTTTTCTCCTATAATGTTTGCTATCTATATCTATACTAATATATAAAGCTGAAGAGTTTGTTTGTTTGAACGCGCTAATCTCAGGAACTACTGGTTCGAATTGAAAAATTCTTTTTGTGTTGGATAGTCCATTTATCGAGGAAGGCTTTAGGCTATATAACATCAAGCTGCAACCAATAGGAGCGAAGCATCAGTGAAAAATGTTGCAAAAACGGGGAAAATTATCCATATTTAAAATATATACTTTTAAAAACTTCTTAATCGCGTTCATAATAAAAGAAATTGACGCGGACGAAGCCGCGCGCAACAGCTAGTTTAAAAATATAAATTCTTAAATTTGAACAGTAGAATTGTTTATAAAAAGCAGATTACTTAGGATTAATTGTATTAGGTACTCCATATTTGATTTAGGTCTAGAACAATCAAAAATATACGTATCAGCAAAGTAAACTTAATGCTTTCACTCTAGTTTCCACTTCATAGTTATTTATATGCATTGTAGCGCTAGTACGTGGTCTGGCAAGCAATAGCACGATGCGGTGTCGTAAATTCAATGGGCCTGTGTAATGTGCTATATGCTGTTGCACAGAATAAGCTATACATAATGGCTAATAACTTTATTTCGCCAATTAATATAGCTTCAACCACAAAATAGACCTAACAAGAGTCACAAGAACTCCCAAACCCATTTTCATTCTTATTTTGATACTAACTTTTGCTCGCGGCTTCGCTTACATTAAATTCAGTTTTTCAACACTCAATTTTATCCCCTTAGGGGTTGAACTTTCAAAAACCCTTTTATATCAGCTTAGTACGTCATAATAGCTGTCTGAATGCCCTTCAGCCTGATCTGTCCAGTCCGCCTGCATTTCCTCTTATAACATTGGGTAAAGGGCGTAAAGGGCTGTATTTAGGGACATAAAGAGACTCTTAATTAGGGGATTATTAAGGTACAGTTGGTGTAATAAGGCTAATGCACCTACGAGTAGGTAGAGAGTAACATATTATAGTAGTAGAGTAAAAATTAATTCAATTCGATCATTTATATGAAAATAGTGAGTGAATAAGTAACGAAAAATAAAAGATTTAATACACCCGAAATCTCTTAGTCCGGACTATAGCGTAGATAAAAAAGTAGACAGATTCCCCAAAACCTGCAGACGGTTAATCGTGATGTACGTTTCCGCCCGTCGCCCCCATAAATTACCCCCGTTCCGATTTCTTTCAGACCCGATTCCTTCCCCCGATAATTATTGCAAGCAGTGATTCAACGTGACTCGGGAAAATCTCTCTCAAGACTAGTAGACTTACCTTCTGTTAACTTTAGCACGGCTTTCCGAAGGTACGCTATCATTAGTGATTAAGATACCGATGTATCGGGTGGAGCCAAATTAATACTGATTTATTTGAGAACGGTGTCGAATGTAATGTAACTTTGCGAACCTACATCCTAATGTTTAATTTAAACGTTGAATTTTATCTTTCGTTGCCTGCGTATAATCTTTAGTTACCCATCTATTTAGATTTTAGGTGACCGTACTACACTATATGGTGCCCATTTTGGTCGGTCACTTTTGTATCCGAATATTCTGAGTTACCTTTTCTAAAATAGGCATATATTACAGACTAAGGCTAAAATCAATGACAGTACTCTCACTTAAAACGAGACAGATTTATGTCAGAGCATATTTGTGTCTCGTTTTAACCTCTATCTCGAGTCTGAGCTGAGTCAGAGCACGCTCTATAGATCTCAGCATAAGTGCCGATTTCACCAACGTCAAGTGACGTTTAACCGGGGAATAAATTGGGCATTCTGACAGTTTTTGTATTGAAAATCTGCCAAAAAATCAAATTTATTCCAAGGTTAAACGTTACTCAACGTTGATGAAATTGGCACTTAATAAATAATAATAAACCCATCCAAAATAAATACTTTCTTATTTTCTTTCAACTTTATCGGTCTTTGTCGGTCTTTGGCATTTATAAAAAACATCAAATTTCTTTTACCGTTACCTGAAATTCAAACTTTCTACTTGTATATTTTTCTTATTTCTAAAAATAATTCAATGTGAACAAGTCACCAATGACAGAATTTCGTATCTGAATAATTCCTAAAATGGGCGATTACGTGGAACCGCTATTGTTCTTTTATATGTGAAACCAAATTGTTACAATCTGTCCTTCGTGAATAATTTAGCTTTGAAAGGGTTTTGTGCCGTTTTGTACAAGAAATTATTTGTAATTTTATACAGCAATATCAGTTGATACAGAACTTTATAAAATTATATACTCAAAAAAAAGGTGTTTTTTAATATTATAACAGAACATCATTTTTCTTTTTTTAATATGTTAACTAGTCTCGAAAATATAGCAGGCTTTTAAGTTTTCTGTTAGAAAAAGAGAGCGCTATTGCAACATGATGTCACAATTCAGTAGCTCCATTACTCTCCATACAAAGTTTCGTTTTAGAAAGAGACAGATACAGTCGCAGTAAAACAGCATAACTTATTTGTTTTGTGACCGATTTATTTTCTGTTTTTACAAATGTTATTCTTACATGGTGCTTACATGTTACATTTTCGATTGTAATTAATGAATATCTACATTTTAACAACAATTAAATACCCAATTCAAGATCTACAGAGTAGAGGTATTTTCGAAGCACTAGTTAAGAACTGATTTACCAATAATAAATAATTAATCATCCATTTCCTTATTTCTTTCAATATTTTTGACAAAATTACTTGGAGGATATTACCAATGACGATGGAACGCGCTTGCGTTGATTGAAAAGATGCCTATTCAATCACTTGATTTAAGGTCCTGGATAAATAAATAATTGGCAAAATGAAAGTAAATAATTTAAAACATTTAAACTTAATTCAACAAATTTTCCCCTTATCAAAACATCAACGAAAATTTCTCTTACCTTGTAATCCCAAATCCCTGTCCATTCAAAATGCCTATCACAATAATATCTCCCACGGGAGGGCAATCAAAAGTTTTCCTAGCATAAACAAACAAATAACCTGCCTAAATATTAGCTCACGTACCTGCCTCACCTTTCCGTCATCCAAACAAACATTTCATTGGCTGGAAATAATATTTTTATCGCGCGTCAAAGTAAGTTATACACCGGAAAATCATACATGCGGAAAGAGGTCACTTTTTCCAGCTATTCAAGTCCTAGTTTATTTTTTATTAAAAAATTTATTTGCAAGAACTGCGCTTGACGACAATCATGCCCGATGCAAAGCAATTATGAGGTCTAAGTTGAAGCACGCTTGCCTTGAAGATGCCTATTCACTCTTCCGGTGAAGGTATTCAAGTTCTCTGATAAGTACTGGCATCGAGCAGCCGTCAACGATTATACTCGTATTTTACTCAGCTGCAAAAGTCAGTCGGTGGGCGCTTTTTTAGTCGTTACGGATTATGAGTTCCTGGGAGTTCAAAAAGTTATTGAGTTTTGAGTTCACGTATTAGGCCAAAAATTTATGAGGTTTTTCGGCCTAAGAAGGTAATACAACGTGTGGAATTTAAACCCTCAACCGGGTTCAATTTTTTGATCGTTGCGGTATTGAATAAAGGTATATCAAATTTTGTTCCTGCTTTTGACAATTTAGTTCTTTTCCATGCTGTATCCCTGGTTTAAAGTTCACTACACGGCGTTTTTCGTTATAGTTTAAACTTTTGCCGTGAAGCCACTCTGGCTATCAAGACTGTGTACAAACCGCATTCGTAGGTATTTTTTACTGGAAAAGATGTTTCTTGAGCCAGAATCAAAAATGATGGAATATGTCCATAGGTTCATGAACCGAGGTCCGAATGGCATGAGCTAATTCATCTAAATGTATATCCTATTCATTATGTTCTTTTGAATTTCTAAGACGCTATCGTAGTACGAATGTTTACCTATTTTTTTATTATTGTTATTTAAATAGCCCTATGACCATCTTAATTTTAAAGCTTAACGGTAGAAAAGGGCAGATCTTTTTTTTTTAATATTTTTAGTGAGCAAACGAGGTCTTTCCTCAGTTTCAGGATAATAATGGACTATTGTTTGAAGTAACTGCTTTAACCGTTGAACTGTTATCATTCAATTTCGATCAATGATTCACAACTCGGTTCACCAATAGATTGGGTAATAATCATACGGTCAACCACAGCCAAATTACTGCGATTGGTGTGACATGTTGCCCAGTAATGTGTAAAATAACCTAGTGTTAAATAGACAATAAACTTGGAGATCGTTCCACAGAACTTTGCAAAAGAATATTTTATTTTTATCAAAATGTTTTAATGAAGCACGTAGCTGCATCGTGATTGAAGGATAAACCATCGCTATATTTTATTTTTTGTAACGATGAAATAAATAAAAAAAAAGATACCAGCCCAATTGATAACCTCCTCCTTTTTGGAAGTCGGTTAAAAATAAAAATTTATCTTAGGAAAGTTACCTCTGTAGGTCCTTCTTTACTTGAGTTTAATTTTTCATTTGCAGCATTGTTCATTTTAACAGGAAAATGCTTTGAAATCTGCTTATAATAAAACCAATTTCAACCTGAGCTCAAACAAAATTAGTTCTCTGCAAATATAATAATGAAAACAAACAAAGTAAAGCTGCAGACCTATCAATAGCTAATGCCGTGAAATCGACTTTCTTCGTAACCAAATTTCACTTTAATGAGCATAGCAATTTCATAATCCTAATGAAGCAAAGTTGCGTTTGTTTCGCTCTTCAGGCCCTCCGCTACGAAGCCGAGCGTATAATTGGAGTTTCCGAATTTCGCCTTTTAGGATATTATGAAGAATTATGTAGAGTCGTAAAATGTGAAGGATTTAATGATAATCTCTAGTTAATTAAAAAAGTTGAGTTATTTCCATTGCTACTTGATACAAAGCAAGCCGTTGAACTTCACCGAATCAAAGCGAATTGAAGTTCAGACGCGAGAAACCGACCGCACGGATCATATTATAATATTATTATCCTTACCTTATTAAAAAATAATTATTTTTCCTTATTAAAGTTATTAAGTTAAGTTTTTATTATTTTACTTACTTATAAATGCAAAAGTGTGTTTGTTTGTTAGTATGTCCTTTAAAATGACGCTCTAACAGAGCTATCTACAGATTGGCGTGATTTTTTGCATGGGTGTAGTTAAGGGCAGGAAGCAGGAAAGAGCATCGGCTAGTTGAATATTAAATGGAGGCATGTAATAAGTTTGATAGGCCTCTCCCCTATCAAACTTAGGCTCATCGCTCCTTTGAAACACTACAGGCCGCTGTTCAAATGGTTTGGTTTGCAACCGTACTTTCTCTACAACATGTCTGAACCAGCCAGTTCAGACATGTTTGGTTTTGAGCCCAAAACAGTCTGAGTTTTAACGTGTGTCTGATTATAACTTTGTGATACATATTGTCATAATATGCTCACATTCGAAAAATGATAATATTTTCCTTTTTTGAGAACATCTGTAGTAAAACCTTTCAAAACTTATTTAATATTAATTAAACTACCAAAAATGCTAAACACGTATTATGAGCACGGATTAAAAACTTTTTGACCCCCGACGGAAAAAGAGGGGTGATTAGCGTGTGTGTCTATGTGTACCTATTTATCTCTGTGTCTGTCTGTTCCCTTGCAGCTTCCTAACGACTGGAATGAGTAGGTGTTAGGTGTTAGACATAAGTTGATGAAAGATCGAAGTGGACGATCTAATACCGGAGCAGAAAACAGGGTAGGTAACCGGATGTCAGGTATATCGTACATAGTTCACCCCCAACATGTGAATTTATAGAGATTCACATGTCAGGGCTGTTTTAAATTTTTAATTTAGGTACACTTGATTAAAGGTGAGTTGATAATTAACAAACTTACTTTCTTGGAAAACATCATGTTCCTCATAAAAACTGCCTTAGCAAGTCGAACTGATTTTGGTGCGACCTTTATTTTTATGATACACCAAGGCTCATAAAATAACGTTTTACTATCTAGTACAAGACATTTATATTTGACTTCACTGTTGCAAGCTATTTGTAGTTCATAAAACTTCCTGTACTGACATACTGATAAGAACTCGTAAAATACTTGTCTATGAAATAACTTTTGTATTACTTTATGATATAGATAGGTAGGTACCCAAAATGCATAGATTTTTTTTTACCTAAGTATATAATATTAAACTAACGCCACTTTAAATAGTTTTCGTAGGTCGCATTCAATTGTGTAAGAAAGTCGTATTCTAAAATCGATTTTGTATTTTTGTGACGTGTTCTTTGCGTATTTAGGTTAGCATCTGAGAGACATAAAACTCATTTAGTAACTCGTATAATTGAGTAGGTTTTTGAGTAATATTTTTAACATACTTAAAATAAAGGTTTTCAATATTAAAACACAATGCCATTTTCTTTTTTTAATATCTTAACTAGACTCGAAAATATAGAGCTTTAAATTTTCCTTTTAGACAAAGAGAACTATTCGGTTATGACCTCATAAGCGAGTAGTTCCATACACTTTCCATAGAAAATTTCGTTTTAGAGAGAGATACAGTAGCAGTAAAACAGCTTATTTGTTTTTTGACCGATTTATTTTCTGTTTTTAGAAATGTTATTCTTAGGTGTTATATTTTCGATAATAATATAATTAATGAATACCTGATGGTAAGTGACGATACAGTCTAAGATGGTAGTGGGCTAACTTGGAAAGGGTATGGCAGTGTATACATATTTAACCTATAGATACCCCTAATCGGTTTCTATTCGCCATCGTGCCGGAACGCTAAAACGCTTGGCACGTTTTTGACGGTAGGGTGGTAACTAGCCACGGGCAAAGCAGACCAGACCAGAGACAATTTAGAAATTATAAATCCCCCCCGGGAATCGAACCCGAGACCTCCCAGTTATAATATCACTACTACGCCAGGAAGTCGTCAAAAACCACATTTTGACAACAGTCAATTAATACCCTACGCGAACTTTGTTCTGCATGACAGTTGCAAATTGCAGTCTATATTTACGTCTATAACTAATCTCTGATCATGATAATAACTATTTTATTATTTTATTTATCAAATAAGAGCACAATTTAACATGGTTTAACCGTAGTTTAACCCAACAAATGAAATAGCTACAAATTCGATTTCTCAAGAGAATTTTCCGCATTAACGAAACGATAGAGAACTGTGCAGGTGTGCCGAATTGCCCGGGGAAATCGTAACGTGTGGAAAGCTTCTATAATATGTTCTGGTAAAAGGGATACGTTTGGCTATTTGCTTTGTCTCTAACCTTCATTATAGGAATCCTAATAATAATAATGTCCTCCCGACCGATTCCGGCCACGGCGGCCAATCTCCACATAGATTAGCCATCAGCGCGGGAGATATTATAGTGCACAAAGTGTGTGCGCAATCATAGGTTCACTCTCTATTCCCTCACTCTCATAGTCCGATAGGGCGGAAATTCGACATTTCCCTATTTTTTCCGGAATAAGCAAAAAGTCACGCCGATCCGTTGCTCTTTGCTGCGCGATTGAAGCACATTTCAACAAATAAACAAACAAATAAACGCATTTTCGCATTTATTATAAGATGAAACATAGAAAACCGTGCAACGTACTAAACCTTACACCTATAAAAATATCGTTCAAATACAGGGCCTAAGTAAGTGCAAGTACTTGACCCTGTTTGGTTTATGGCTTACCTAACGGCGTAGTCATCCTATAGGTCTAATTTCAAACCAAAACATTGTTTTAGGACAACGTTACGGCTAAAGACATTAATAATTTTCTTTGCTTATCTTGGCACATACCCGCAAGTCCCTGGGGTCAAAGTTTAATTAGCCAAGTTCTTGGAGAGACTCGAGAGACTCTACTCGGAGAGACGGCACAAGTCTAAGGTGTGCGGTGTGGCATCTATCGATGGTCAAAGAAAAAAGATTAATCTCTTTGCCTCATAAAATTATCATAGCTCTTAATAATAATAATAATAATAAATAAGCTTTATTGTTTCACAATTGTTAGATTTCAATACATATAAAAAAAAAACTTAAATCTATGGCTTAAACTAACACTAACAATAAACAATAGACAATCTTATATGCTAGCACTAATTAGCACACTAACATTTTGGTTGTCCATATATTTGTTATTTATAACACCTGTACAATTATTGTACTCTACCCAAACTCGCAATAAAGAAATTGAAATTGAAAAAAAAAATGAACATTAGCCATCACGACCACGACACGCAACATTTACGATGATCTCAAGGAATATTTCCTACAAAGAAATGTGTCGGTGCAATGTCGGTCTGACATTCAGTTAGTCAGTCAATGCTACTGTTTTATACATAATACGTAGAAAAAGAAGATTAATAATTCGACCTATACGCAGAATAGAGTTACTTCTGCAAAATCCCTACTTTACAGGAGAGCGATTTGAAGTTTGTCTTGCCTGTAACTTTTTTCGTTATTTTTCTAGAGAATTGATTCTCATAGTATACTTTTGTAACATTATTATGCATTGATTACTATCAATAAACTCAATGCAAAACCCATAATTTGGAATTTAGGTGTTTCTATATGCATATGTGATGATTTTTTGCGGATGTCTCCATGTTCTATATGTATATGTAACCTTATACTTGGGAAAAGTGTTCGTACCATGTCTATATATAACTTTTTTTTATGGAAATACTAATCTTCAAACGGTCTTATTTGCTGTAAAGGATGAAATATAAATACAAAATAAACAGTGTTTCTTATTTCATAATAACACATTTATTTGTAAAAAAAATTGAACATAATTTGACTAATTTTTTTAATTACTAAGCATGTACCTACTATAAAATTGTCTTACAAAAAAATGTAAAAATTAATAATAAAATAACTGAAAGTACTTTGTATTTTATATAGGTAATACTAGCTTTTGCCCGCAACTTTGCTCACATTAAGTTCGATTTTTCAATCAGGGGATTGATAAAATAGGGATTTTACCCCCTTAGGGGTTGAATTTTCAAAAATTCTTTTTTAGCGGATGCCTACGTCATAATAGCTATCTGTATGTCTTTCAGCCCGATCCATCCAGTGTTTTGAGCAATGTGATGATGATGAGTCAGTCAGTCAATTAGTCACCTTATCCTTTTATATATTTAGGAACTATTATGTAAATATGTAAGTAGAATGTATTAATAATCCTACTATAGAAACCTCAAAATGAAACTAATAAATAACTAACATAAAACATAAACATAAATAACGTATTAGGAACTATTATTTAGCATTAATAATAATCCTATTATAGAAAACTCGAATAAAACCAACGAAATAAAATTGCTACAAGGACAATATATAAGTTATTTTAAGTAAGTAGTTTTATATAAGAGTTTTAAAAATAGTACAACCGAATATTGGCAAACAAAAAGATTTAAAAACATTTTCTCTATTTTCCACAATTTTTCTGTGCGATTAATTATTGGCAATCAATAAGAAATCAATCATATCTAAGTTCTTCTTCGACTGAGCGTTATCCCACTAGGTGGGGTCCGCTTTCCGGCATGCTTTTGCCCACTTTGCCCGGTCTTGTGCATCCAATTTTCTTAATTTATTGGCTCTCATATCGGCGCCTACGAGGTCCAGCCAGCGCTTTCTTGGACGGCCGCGAGATTTAGCTCCAGGGACGGCGATGTTAAGACATCTATTACCGACATAGCTTTGTGGTTTCCGTGCTACATGACCATACCATCTTAGACGGGCTTCTTGCAGCTTATCTCCGATGTCACGGACAATGAGCCTGCCGCGGATGTGATCGTTGCGTTGCCGATCGCAACGTGTAACATATCTAAGTTATTTATGTCTATATTATTAATATTTTAATTGAATAGATATTTTAAATCACGAAGAAAATAATATTGTGGTGGCAGAGATCCACTGGGTACCGCGCAAAATGAAAATTTTAAATCAATCAAAATAATGAATTTGTAAAGAAGATGCGGCACATCATCATCTCTAGAGTCGTTAGGTGCACTGTAAGAGTTAGTTGTAGATGGTGATTGCGTCCAGTGATCATCATAGTGGTTAGAATAAAAGGCATCACGACAATTTATGCGTATTTAACGGAGAAGGCATGGGAGTCGATACACATTTTGGTGATGATATTCAAGACAAATTCCCAAAGCTAACAGCAGGGGAATTTTCAAAGTTGGACCGAGTTAAAAGTGTTAGGTCTAGTTGTTGCAATTGCAGGCAACGGTCTACCGTTTATTTATTATTTATTATCTTTTATAGAATTTTCAGCAACATGGTGCAGCCTTATGGCTAGTTTTGTCAGTAGCAGAAACTGGTATTTATCATTATATGCCGGCTGCAGTATAGATAATCGATTGTCTCTTACAGTTCCATCTGATATATCAATCTTCCCATATATCAGGGACCTCTTGCCTAATTTTTTCAGCTCCCTGTGGTAGTGCTGTTATTGTAAAAGCTCCACTATTGACACTGCCATTTTCTGAAAACAAAAATTAACATCATTAAAACGTTAAAGCAATTAACTACAGAAAACAGGTCTAAATCGTTTTATGTAGTTTTTTTATAAATACTTAACATAAAAAAAATTATTAATTTTAGGCTTTTACGGTAGTTTTCAGTTGAAAAAGGATATATATCTCAATGTCAAACCAAGAATAAAAGAACAGCTACACATATACCTCATAATTTCAAAATAATTTCCCTCGAACAAAGTAACTTGTGCACATTGTCCCGATATTTTTTACATGATTTCCGAATAATAAAGTAGTATGGTAAAATAATTAATATTATTGATTACTTATTAAAATGTATGAATTAATGTTTAATAGATGTAATGAATTGATATTTCTTTTTTTGATTGTTTTTTGTAGTAAAATCTAACATTCCGAGGTATAATGTTCTATATGAATGTGGAACCGTTTAACCTAATTATTTAGCTTTAAAAATATATATATGTAAAAATAATTATATACAACTATCTAAGAGCAATCTATGTATTATAATCACAAAGCTGAAGAAAGAAAATTCCATTCACTTACCTGGAACATCCATTTTTCCATTTTTTTTATCTCCACGGCATTTGTCGTATTACTTAATACTCAATTTTTTTTGGCTTTAACGAAGGGAAGATCATATGTTTTGAGCGTGTATTTTTAATTTTGAGCACATATAGTAAAAAATAATAACAAAATTAACACGAAAATAGCAGATAAAAGTGTGAGCGTGTGCACACTATTATTTCGGAGAACATGAATACAACTGCAGATGTGACCCTCCGTTCGCGCTGATCAGGACAGTGAATACTGACACTTGTGCTGTCGGGCCCTTCTTCTTTGGGGAAATAAACTACATGTACCTTTATTCGACTGGTATCTTTGGATCTACATAACTTTTTAAAATTATGATTTCACTAGTAAATATTAGAGATCTTTTTAGGCTTAAAAATGCAATAAAAATTTTTTGTGCCATAATCATATGTAACTCTATTCTACGTATAGGTCGAATTATAAAGCAACAGACGTAACCACTTAGCACGCGGATTAAATTTCCCGCTAAGGTTTTGTACGAAGACTATGCCTTTAAGCCGTAATCCATTAAAATCGCAAAAGCTATATTCTTTTGTATGGAATATTCAGTTCCCTTAAAAGTATTATCTTTAATAACTCGCAGTGACAACGCTTTGTCCATTACAAATCCACCTGCCATATAATTTGTTCGAAAAATGTTCTTTTGTTTTCCTCTTGTTTAATATATTTTAGGATTGGTTCGGATGAGATGGGTTTTAAAATAATCGCTGTCGCTATGAACGATTTTGCTTTTGTTTTTGTGAAATTATAATATTTTTACGGCCCGAGATATTTCTAAAGAATAGTTTTTTCAAGATTTTATTGTAAAACTTTGTAGACATAGTTAATACTAGTAGGGCGCGTGGGTGCGCGGCTCGCTAAAGCGAACCGCGTGTTTTCTGTTCACAAAGTAGATCTTCGGGTCCTGATCACCTTTTTCGAAGAAACCACTCTTCCATCTTTTATACTCTCTGAGATAGACACCGACGAAATCTGTATGGCCGCCATCTTGAATCCGCCATTTTGAAGTTTTTTTTCAGCTCTCTGCCAATTGGATGAAGTTTCGAGTGACATTTGTTTGAACACTCCCCACCTATCTTCGATATCCTGGCCGCGCTCCTCACCCGTCTCCGAAATCCTCAACCATCAGCTCTCTCCATATTTTTCCTCCGAATGAATTTTTGTCCTCTCTACGAAACCATCAGAAATTTTGAAAAGGAACCAATTAAAGTTTTGCATATATTTTGTATGGAAAAAAATAAATTCCGCCATCTTGAATTTTTTTTCTATTCATCAAGTAGACCTTCGAGTCCTGATCATCCTTTTCCAAGAAACCACTCTTCCATCCTTTATAGTCTCCGAGATAGACACCGACGAAATTTGTATGGCCGCCATCTTGAATCCGCCATTTTGGAATTTTTTTCGGCTCTCTGCCAATTGGATGAGGTTTCGAGTGACTTTTGCTTGAACACCCTCTACCTATCTTCGATATCCTGGCCGTGCTCCTCACCCGTCTCCAAAATCCTCAATCATCAGCTCTCTCCATATTTTTGTTCCGAATGAATTTTTGTCCTCTATACGAAACCATGAGTGAAAAAAAATTTTTTCATACAAAATTTTACAGGAGAGGTGATCAATGAGTCAGTCAGTAAGTCAATCAGTGTGTCAGTGAATCAGCCCCAGTAGCTATATATATATTAATGTATATCCTTGCCAAATTACAGCTCTATTAATAGGTACCAATAGTTTCTGCGCTAGACCGTGGACAGACAGACAGATGGATTGACTTGGCGAAACTATAAGGGTTCCTTGTAGTTTTACTATGAACCGCTAACAAAGTTTAGATAGGAATAGGTGCCACTTACCAAAGTTAGCCCTATGCATGCCGTCACTTGAGATTATTTTATTGCAAGATAGGCTAGCGCTTGACGACAATCATCTCTAACGAAAAGCAATGTTGAGGTTTCGGTTGGAACGCGCTTACCTAGAAGACGCCTATTCACGCCTATTTCAAGGAAAGAGCCTTGAATGTATTCAAGTAATACGTGACACATGAACGTCGGAAGGGCGTTCCACATCTTAGGAGATCGAATCAGAAATGATGAGTGAAAACGTTTTGAGCGAGTGGATTAAACGTCAACCACATAAGAATACCAACGCCCACGTATTCTTGCATGAAATTATAAGGCAGACTCGAATTCTTGGTAAGAATTTAAATGAAAAGACCGGAGGGTAAAACAGAATTAATACGAGTAGGTAGCTTTTAGACGTAGCAGCTTAGCTTTACCTTAAAATTAATGTTGATCAATTTAGAGAAATGGATGTCTTCTGTTTTGATATTAAACATATTAAATAGTTAATAATTACTAAAATATGTTTATTGAAAATTCATCCATCCCCAAGGGGGTATAATAGGGCTTTGAGGATATTAATAATTTTGTATGAAAATCTAACCTAAAGTGAGTGAAGTCGCGGGCAAAAGCTATTTTCATATAAACTTTCACACTTGCCTGAAATACATATTCCAGTTTTTCAGTCTCTTAACTACTTCAAGTTGTTGCGTATATTCGTAGAGTGTAGTACTTACCCATAAACCGGTATTTTATGACTCCTCAAGAATCATAAAAAGGAGGGTTGCTTGCCGAGATCTGTACTGGTTCGGATTATAAACTTCATGTTTTATATGCACAAGGAAATATCATATGCCTGTATATTTATTTTGCTTAACTTTGAGCGAATAAAGAAAATATAATCCTTCCTATTATTGCGAAAGTTTGGATGGATGTTTGGATGTTTGTTACTCAATCACGCTGCAACGACTGAACCGATTGGGCTAAAATTTGGCGCAGAGATAGATTATAGTAAAATAAGAGAGTTCCCGTGGAAATGAAAAAACTTTAATCCACGCGAACGAAGTCGCGGGCATCAACGAGTAATAAATAATATTCAATTCCTCGTTGCCAACATTAATATAATCTAAACTTTTTCGACTGAAATATTGTTCTCAAATTGACCACAGTTCGTAGAAATACACTTAAATAGCAAATTAAAGGCGAAATGCGAAACTCTAATTATTCGCTCGGTTTCGCAGCAAAAGGTTATTACAACTTTGATTCATTATAATTATGGTATTCTGTGCTGATTAAAGTAAAATTTATTGGATTTTAACAGTCTACACTCCACTGGCATTGGGTAAAATTTTTGACCACTCTATTCGTTACTTCCTTCCTCATAAAAACCGCTTACCGTTCTTTTTAATCTCCTTGTTCAACCTCTTTATAAAATCGATCTGTCGTCGAGGAAATCACCACACAGAGCCTCATTTGCATAACTACAAAAACGCTTTTAGAGCGTAGCGTCACCATAGCCAAGTAAACTTAAACCAACCACTAAAGTTGACGTTTTGACAAATCAGAAATACGGAAACTGTCAAAACGTCAACTTTAAGCGTTGGTTAAACTCTAATCTGCTTAAGATTTTAGACTTTAATTCGTGGTTTTATGACATAATTGTGATAAAACTATACGAGTACGTACCACGAAATATTGACAATAATTCTAATCTGCTATTGTAAAAAGACCCCTAAAGTGAAGAACTAAGGCAAGAAATGGAAATTCGCTCCCAGTTTGAACGCCTACGGTAGAAGCGACTTACTATACCTTCCTAATATCTTATTTATTTAATTATTTCCTGTTATTATAATTTATATAAAACGAATCTTCAGTTCAAAATTAATTCAGGTATCCTGTGGCGACCCTTTTTCTCTGAACGATCTTTTATGTCAATGAATTCAATCGCAAGCCCAAATCTTATTTCGCGTGACAAAGGCCAATTGATTATATTAACCACTCGATTGCGAGGGTCCTTCGGTAAGACTCTCCGCGTGTTCTTAATTCATATTTTTCAAAACGGAATTCAATTCACTGTAAAGGTAAAGTCAACAGATAAAATAATCAAATCGCTATGCCATGACCTATACTGAGGGATAAATAAATTTGACGGGACTTGAGTACACAGTTAGACGTTCTTCAAAATATATTCTCTGAAATGTTTGTATCATCTCGAGATGTTTTCATTCAGTGCAGAGCTTGTGATGAATTGTAAACATCAATTTTCGTAAAATAGCCCAAAGGTTCAAACCAGACTTTCAAACTGATTCCTTTAATAAATAAACAATGTTTGATGTTTTGTGAAGATTAAATTCTAACAAATTTTCTGTGTAAAGATTGTTATTTTATGTTACCTATTCATGACTAATCTCGTTTCAACAAAATAAAATTGGTTATTACAATGAAGAGCGGAATTAACACGCGTCATTTCTATAAATCTATATCTAATCTATAATATTTCAAATAACTGACTTCAAACGCCATACTGAGTATAAAAATATTTTTTTTGTTTTTTGTACTAAATGCGAGCTTTGAGAATTGAGAGTAAAAAAAATAATCGTAAATGAAAAAAAATACTAGGAATTTCCCACAACTTCGGCTGCGAGCAGTTCCTTTTTTTTGTAAGCGTAAAACAATAAGGCCTGTAATTTCATTTATTCAGATAGATTAACATATAACCCACCCTGGTTTTTCTTTAGTCACGAAAACAACCCTACACTCAAAGTCTAGGTTTCGAAGCTAAACGAATATTTATATCTATATTTTTTGTGTGTTATCACCAGAGCTTTTAACGCTGGAAAAATATAGAAAAATAGCATGTCACTGAATCCTGTTTTCGACGTTCTTTCAATGCTCGAAAAATACGGGAAACTCGATTTAGAAATACTTGTTTACAGTCAGAAATAGTGATAGGTATTTACAGCCGCTTTTGTTGTTATTTGAATCTTCTACACAAAACCTTTATGTTATAACATGTGTGTCAGATTACATCTTATCGATCAATATTTATCCGATTTATGTATGTTCCCCGATTATCCGAAGACGCCTTCCCAGGTAGTCCCATTGTCAGTAGGTCAGAATCTGATGATGGGATCCTGGAGAAATCGAGAGAACTCTTCAAATTTTATAGGCACAATAGATATACTTTGTTTGTGGTGTTTGAAGTCGATTTTGTAAAAAGATATTATAGGTCAAGGCGTCTTCGTTCACACGAAACTTCGTTTCGTTTTATTTATGTTCGGGGAACATAAATAAAAATTTAAAAAAAAATAAAGATTCCGACGAATTGAGAACCTCCTCCTTTTTTTCGAAGACAGTTAAAAAGAATTTTTACGTTTATATTATTTGAATCATAATTCATAATAGAAAGGATATTGGAGAACTGCGAACTTATTTTCTATAGGCTAGTTTCTTGCTAGTTTAACTGATCAGTCGACTAGTCAGTTGCTTGATTTCATTATTGACATAGTCTATACATAAGTAGGTACTTACTAAAAAATAAAAACTTGAGATCTAATAAAAGTGTTTGTACATGGATTTAAATACGTCTGGCTTATTCGTCCACGGCCTACTGTAGAGCCTACAGCGTTGCTTTGAAAATAAAATAGATTTTAAATCCGCTAAAGCGCTCCATCTTCTAAGAGCTGGCACTTTCTTTGACAGATTGAGATGCTGTCTTCTAACCTACTTATTTAACGAAGTTTAAAATTGAATTTTATCTCTCGTACAAAGTGAGGAAAATAAGAAATTGATTCGGTTTACACTATTCTGTGATGTTACAACTGTTTCGATAATAAACGGGGCAAAGTTGGATTCTTGAGATCGTACTACTAGTACTATTTCCTAAAATTTATTTAAGTTAATAACGTTATCCTAAATTAACGTGAAGCGATGTAGGAATTAGTGGAAAAGTTCGCCATTTTCGCTCGGAACGTGCAAATGACTTAATTAAAAGAAAATAGGTGAAATTAAATCGTTTCACCTCCGTCTCATTAAGGCACGAGGTAGAAATAATGTAATAAAAAGAAGGGTTTAAAGAGAGATTATAGCAGCATTCTTTATACAATTAACAACTTACTGAAGCCTAAATTTTTGAACGACGTTGTTGCTCTGTTGTAGGTAACTTGTATATTGTACAAAATGAAGTTGCAACTCGGGTCCGTTTGTGCAGTCGCTTCTTAACTTTGAATTGGATTTCGTTTGCACCATGATTAAGTATTTATTTTTTTCTTGAGACCACCAAAAGCTGTCGATTGGCTGCCATGATATTGAGTCAGATCTCTGCGATAAAAAAGTAAAGTAGCTCATAAAACTCTTCTGGTTCTAAATAAATTATTATTATACCCATGCAAAAAGTCATGTCCAACTATTACTCGGTCGATGTGCGATTGAAAGACAAACTACAAACATACTTTTACATTTAGAGTATTAATAGTAAAATAACATCATCGGGTGGGTATCAAGTTATCGTGCATCAGTTATAACAGCGGATATAACTAATTTGCCCGCAGGGAGTATTAAAAATCCCGCGGGAATTTTCTATTTTTCCTGGATAAAAGGTAGCGTTTATCACTATACCCATGCAAACAATCGCTTCATTGCTGCGTGGTTGACGGTAAAAACCAACAAACTAACAAACAAACACACTTTCGCATTTATAATACTAGTTGATGCCCGCGACTTCGTTCGCGTGGATTGAGATGGTTTTTTTGGATCTTATTTTCCGGGATTAAATGTAGCCTATGTCCTTATTCCAGTCTATAATCAATCTCTGTGCCAAATCGGTCCAGGCGGTGCGGCGTGATTGAGTAACAAACATCCATACATCCAAACTTTCGCATTTATAATATTAATAAAGTATAAAGGATAAAAGGTAATAGGATTTGTAAGGAAAAACAGACAGACTCTACCGTTATATTTTTACCCCCTTCATGTTCGAGTTAATGACACTCACCATAATATTACTTATCATAAACGCGAGCTGTTAAACAAAGGAACGCATCAATCTCCGTCAGGAATAACGTGGGTTCCAGGGTTTTATTATACCATTTTATCTTTACTTTATGTTGATTTTTTATAATATTGTTAGAAGGGAATTTATTATTATGGTGAATTGCTACTGACGCTGTACTCGTACTTGGTACAATAGAGTTTGTGACTGTTGTCAAAACTTTGAAATTCATTAATGTAATAATTGAAAAGAGCTTCGTTCCAATATAATATAATATGGAATAACATATATTTTAACAACAGAAAATAATTCGCCCAAAAGACAAATAAGTTATAAGCTGTTTTACAGCGACTGTCTTTGTAAAACTAAATTTTCTATAGATGTATGGAGTTATCTACTTGCTTATGACATAAGGACATCAGCATCACACACAAGCAACACTCTCTCTCTAACAGGAAACTTTAAAACTCTGTATTTCCGAGACTAATACTAAAAAAAGAAAATGGTATTGTGTTTTTAATATTCCAAACATTATTTTAAATATTGTACTTATGCTTCTGAAGTAGGCGGGTACTAGGTACTAACAGATTTTAGATAAATCCAGCCACGACTCTAGCATGTCACCGTTGCACTTTTAAAATGTAGGTATAGTCAACGCACCGCTCTAAGAGCTAAGAGCAATAAAACTTTTAAACAATAGTATTTTATATTTTGAAAGGTAACACGTGCTTATGTTTGCGATTTAAACTGGACTTAAAGACATCTGGTTTTGAAGATAAAAATCTATTACGTTTCCCGTAAACAAAGAAATGTCTTCCCGTGCATAGGGTTGTCAAATACCCATTTGAAATGGTACCATCTACCATCTACTATGCTACTATCACTGATTAGGGAATATTGTTATCAGTGACATCATTTAATTTTCGAAGAAGTCCATCAACTGTTATAACGAAATTTTGTCTGTAACAGTCATAAATCGTACGACTAATTAGGTCACCTGTGAAGTTGTCAATTTTGTAGAACTGCCTTGAACGTTTTTCTCGATTTCTGTTATTTCTTTCGTTGACACCGCTATATATATTATTTTTTTCACTGTTCCATATGGAACTTGAGAAAGTTCAGCAGTCTTTTTTAATGCAATGGGTCCGATTTCCCTAAAGAGTCTGTTGTACACATTTTTCACTATTTGTTTACTGTCATTCTAATTCTATTCTATAGATTTCTAATTTAAGCAGGTAGGCATGCAGGCAGGAGTAAACATGACTGTTTATTTTGTCACTTCTAAAGAAAAACTGGTCAAGAAATTCGATTGTTGCAACCCTGGGCGTAAAATTTTGTTATCTCTGATGCAATTTTTAATGACGTCACATAACTTTGAACCTTACTGCTAATAATTACATTAGCCTTTTGCATGCGCAAGTACTGACTTACGATCTCTTGGTAAAAATTATCTAATTAGTTTATTTTTATTGCTCTTAGCTCTTAAAAAGATGCGTTGACTATACGTGGATATTGAAATTGAAATTCCCACAAACTGAGAGCTGCAAATGCAACTATCTGTAGGTATCCATATCCGGGTGTATCCGTGTTCGGATATGTGGAATATCCGTCCACTGCTTATCTCATTTCGACATGAATGATTTATGTTCCAGTGTGTAATATTAGCTATGGAAGACACATTTCCGTATTAGGTACTCGCAGCCTGAGCTTGTATAATAAGTAAGTACCTATTCTTTTATTACCCGACTAGCTGATGCCCGCGACTTCGCGCGTCCGCGTATAGCTTAACAATAAACATGCACTACTTTAAATAAAAAATGACAAGAAGACACAGATTAATACTATATCATAGCAAGAAGAGAAGAAAGAACTTCTTTTACATCCAATTTTCCATACTCGTATTGACAATGGAGCAGCAATGGAGTTATTGTTATTCATTCAATCATTGTATTATTTATTGGATTCAGTGTATTTAATTCAGTTATCGCTTATTAGACTACTACAGGGGTACAGCGATATACAGAAGCTAAGCGGCTTAGCGTGTTAGTATCTACAGTTCCATGTTTCCGTAAAAGCTATAATTAGCTAAAGGCTTACATTTCCAGGTTTGCACGCACTACATGGGTACATCATACATCATGGAAGTAGGACTAAAGCATGGAAGTAAGATTGTCTATGCAGTTTTTCACTAAAATTCTATTATAAGTGAGTACAGATCTATATATTACGCGACAAAATGAAGTCTATGGAACGACACGTGTAGTTTGACCAGGTATATGGTATTTTAAATTCTTTACAGTATAAACAATGAATGGTGTAATTTAGTGTCATTTGACAACTTAGTGCAAACGGCGATGTTTTGTTTGACTCACACTTACGTGATGGCAATAAACACATATTGGATAAAATATTATACTCTTAATTTTAGTCAGGGTTCCTTGCTTTAGTATAGTTCTTACAATTCACGAGGGCTCATGATTGTGTGCGTGTCGTATCTGTATAAGTGTGAGCAAGAGATTGGTCTCGCCTGACTGCTCCCACCTAGGCTGTAGTCTTTACGAGTAAGGACTGGCACGCACACTTACGCAATGTGCATGTACACGAAGTAACCACAAGTAAAGCTCACGCGGCCTCCTGAATTGCAAGAACTATACTACCTACTTCCATGATACATACATACCTACGTCAATGTAACGATTGCGTCAATCGGCGCTGACGTGACGTGACAAGCGGGTCCCTTGTGCCGTCCCTTTCTGCGCGATTACCATTAGGTATTCCTCCGTCCTAATAAAGGGTTTTATCAGGTTTTATCAGCTGTTTTCAATATCCTCCTCTATTTTTCTATTCCCTTGACATAGGTTCCACTCTTTTCAAATGGCCCTCTATTGTCCTCGTTCAATCTTTACTATACTATTACTTAACTCCGAGACTGTCCTTATTCGTTGGTTTGTTGATTTGTCCTTCAATCACGCAGCAACGAAGCAATGCAACGAATCAACGTGATTTTACGCATGATTATATAGTTGAGGATTCAAAGACGGACAACCTTTAATCCTGAAAAAACAGTGTTAGCAAAGGATCTTTGTAAATCTAAATCCACGCGGACGAAGTCGCGGGTAACAGCTAGTTATTAGGAAATATTCAACCAAACTCTTTTCGTCCAGTATCTATTTAAACGCCAATTGAACAGCCATCGCTTCCTCTCTTGGTCAAATATGTCTGACACATCGTCATTGTCTCAGAATTCGATATATTTCTTTGTAAACTCTTCAATAGGGCTTGTTTTTTTCCTTTCAGATTTATTTAAAATTCAATTTTTACGCAGTCGGGCTTATTTTAATTTAATATTTTTTTTTGCCTTTGATTTTGATCCTTTGCTCTGTTGCTGTGTTATCGAAGGCCAAACCAACAAATCGATAAACAAACACACTTTCGCATTTATAATATTTTTTAATAAGGAATTTTATTTTATTACTGTTTTTTTTTTTATATATTACTTTTTTATTAGTAAGATACGCAAAATTCAAACCCATTCCTATTACATTGGAACAAAAAACTCCATATTGCAATTCGATGTCGCACTGTTCAATTCAATGCTTTCACAAAATAAAAATAAAAATCTTCGCACATAAATTGCGCTAACTACATTTTTAAGCAATTGTTTCGTTTCAGTTAACTACGTAACACAATTAAAATAGACATCCATTTCAACTGAAATAACCCACAGTAAGTAATCCGTCGAATGGAAACATTTCACGTAACGTACGTGAAAACGGACGGACTACGCGTTGGTATTTCGATATAGATATACCACGGGAATAACAAACTAAAGATTGTGACATTGAGAGTAAACACAAAACAAATTCAAAGTCAAATTCCTTTATTTGCTTAAAAACATGCACAAATGGGTGGTTATGTTTTTTTAATAACAAAATTTTTTTTTAAAAAAAAAAAAAAGAGTACTAAGTATATTATTTGCTAAATATAAACCATCTGCATCAAAGTTTGTTTATTTCTTTGCTTTTTTGACTGAATCGATTTTAAAATTATTTCTTTGGTAATTAGTGTTGTTTCAATCTATTTTGGGTTAATTTTTTGAAAGTATGTCAAAAGGTACATTCTCTTTTATTAAAAAAAAGTATTAAATACATAAAAATTAGAAGTATTTAGTAAATCCCTTTACTGAAACCTACGCGAACGAGTCGCGAGCAGTTGTAAGTGTTAAATATGACTTAAATAGGTAGGCATAGACTTTTTGTATGACATATTTTCAATTGCTCAAGCGACAATGGTAGAGGCAGTGTTAACCCACAGTGTTAACCAGTGAGTAGTGTCGCCTGCGGTCTGCAATTTGTGGTGTGATTCTATGCTCGCCTTCGGAAATTAATGCTTGTGGAGACACTGTGGTCCAGCGTTGGGAAATGAGCTCTTTTCAATCGCGCCCCCAATACTATTGAGGTCTACTTAATTAATCTAATATGCATGAATCGACAATATTTTAGTGGCGAATTTAGACGTAATTGGGTTAGTAGGCATGATGACAGTAACCAAGAAAGACGTAATTATTTTTGGGCGAGATTGATATATATTTATTTTGATAAAATAAAACTATAAAATACCTCAATCAGCCATATTGCATTGAACACAAATCAGAGCCATACGTCACATCTATCTTCAAACTTTAACAAAATACTATGAAAAATATAAAATATAGAAGTGACATCACGAACGACACCATGATACCATCGAGCGTTTTTGCGTGAATTTTAAAAATTAAGAAATGGCAATTTTATCTACAAACCTTTTTTTTGCTGAAATAAGATATTTTTTCTAAATAGTAGATAGGTTATAGTTATAGTTTTTCAAAATCGTTCATCACGCCTATTCTTTTATAGGGTAATTCTTAGATTTCATTCATCAATGTTCGTCATCTATTCTAGAATCCAACAGCGCATTTTAAAAACTAAAAAGAGTAAAACTGGCGAGGTGAAAATTTGTTCACGCTTTAAATTAGCCAACACTATTAAATAGTTTGCGAAAAGTATTTATTTGACACAGTTATTGCAGAGTTCAATTTAAACCAACCCATATTATGTATTCGTCCAGTAAAAAGTTATGTTGTGTTGGTGTAACTTTTTTGCTTAAAAACAAGCCAAAGCTAATTTCGTTTGTAGGTGCAATAATAAAAATTGATACGCAGTAAGGTTCAAAGTCTTGGAACCCTAGTCTTTTTTAGCATATTCCTGAGGTTATAAACTACGTTACCATTTATTTTTAACTAGCTTTAACCCGCGGCTTCGCTCACGTTAGGTTCTATTTTTTAACCCCCTATTTAACCCTCTTGGGGTTGAAATTTTCCAAAATCCTTTCTTAGCGGATGTCTACGTCCTAACAGCTACCTGTATGCCAAATTTCAGCTCAATCGGTCCAGTGGTTGGAGCTGTGCGTTGATAGATCAGTCAGTCAGTCAGTCAGTCAGTCACCTTTGCCTTTTATATATTTAGATTATTTTTTTTCTTTAAGAAACTTCACTTATACAATTCAAAGCCAAGCATCCAATAAAGTGCACATACAAGGTGCAAGGTTCAACATTAGTTCGTCTTTTTCATGAGAAAAACAACACGTAAAAGCTCTATAAAATGTCTATAAATCCCTAAGCCTCCATAAAGGATGTCACAAGGTCCTCCCACTGTTTAATTATTCACGAAGGACAGATTGTAACGATTTGGTTTCACATATAAAAGAACAATAGCGGTCGCGCGTAATGGTCTATTTTGGGAATTATTCAGGAATCCGACCGAAGCAAAATTTATAAGAATATCGGGGTCCTATAATTTTTTCTTCGGTAGCTCACATGAAAATCCATCATGAACTGATACTATGTACCTACATATATGTGTTGCCGTAAACGCGATCAGTTGGGTGGGCTTGTAAAATGTTCTCCTGCCCGAATTTCCGACCAAGAATACCCATAAACGCAGGAGATATTACAAGTACGTACTCTGTGTGTGTTAACAGTGTGTGTGATGTGCTCTCTTCCCCTCGATCGCGCTCACAATTCGATGGGATAGCAATCCGACACGATCGAAGAGGTCAAGCGCAATACCGGCTTTATGTACCTACTCTACAGTACACCACAAGCTTCCTAACTGCAGAAGGTACTTAGAATTTTTGCCAGACAAAGTCATGTTTTGAACTGACTTGGAGTCGAACCCTCGAACTGGAGTTCTTTGTTAACAAAACAAAGTAACTAGATGATAACTAGACAAACAAAATAGTTGTCAGTTCAAAATCGGTAATTTTTTAATTGACTATTCCTTCCGTGCGTCGAAAAGAATGGAAGACATCTTGTAATTGTCTTTTCCATTCCTTCAAAAGGGCATCACGGCCTGATACCGACTCGATTACCCGGAAAAATACTTAATTGTTGAAAATAAGTTTTTTTCACTTATTTCCTTGTAAGATAGGTGCTGACCAAAATCATTTTCCTGAAACACTATCTCCTACAATTAGCACAAAAAGAAATCGGAACGTTAAGAAATCGGGACGGTCGTTATTTATAGAGGCGAAGGGTTGGAACATACGTCTTTATTACATGTTGCCAGGTTAGGCATTAAGCGGGTACTCATGCGCGGTAAGAATTTATTCCCCTATTATAGAAATATTTGATCCTATTATTATAAATGCGAGTGCATTTATTTTTTCATTTATCCTTCAATCACTCGATCACGGAGTTATAGATCGCCTTGACATAGGACACGTTTTGTTCTAAAAATAAAGTTTTTGAGGGATTTTAAAAACCTACCTCCACGTGGACGACGTCGCGGGCAAAAAAGTAGTCATATATATTTTTCGTTCATCATTTACCGTATGGATCAACTTATTGTGATAAATGTAATATAAGTTAAATAATTTATAACTTTTTTAATTATTAATTAAGTAATTTTTTTTTTTTATTCGATGACAAGATAGCCCTTGACTGCGATCTCACCTGATGGTAAGTGACGATGCAGTCTAAGATGGTAGCGAGCTAACTTAGAAGGGGTATAACAGTGTAAATTCAACCCATACCCCTAATCGGTTTCTACACGCCATCGTGCCGGAACGCTAAATCGCTTGGCGGCACGTCTTTGACGGTAGGGTGGTAACTAGCCACGGCCAAAGCCTCCCACCAGACCAGACCAGAGACAATTTAGAAATTATAAATTCTTAAATTGCCCCCGCCGGGAATCGAACCCGAGATCTCCCAATTATAAGACCACAACGCTCACCACTGCGCCAGGGAGGTCGTCAAAAGTAATTATTTATTATTAGTTGTTATAGCGCCAACAATTTTCTGTGAAAATTTCAAGTAGGTATAACTATTATATCTATCTATTACGGTTCATGGGATACAGCCCGCTGACAGCCAAACAAAAGGATGGATAGCGGAGGCTTAGTAATAGGCACCCTTTGGGTACGGAACACTAAAACAAACTGATGCGTTAAATTCAAAATTATTTCAAAGGTTATATACTGTTTTAGATTTCTTTCTATACACAAGGCTCATTTCATGCGAGTTTGTAGATATTAACACCAACGTCCTATGAACTGTAAAATAGGTACGTTAGCCATGCCTAGTTTATATTTACGACACCGCATAGTGCTATTGCTTGCCAGACCACGTACTTGCTTTACAATATACATAAACATGGCACATAAAATGTAGGCTGTTATTTGATTTAGAACACAATTAAGTAGTACCTAAGTAAACAGTCAATAGTCCCTTCAAACTTTGTAACAGCCATATAATATTACAATCCGGAGTTACCTAATACGTAGACTTCTATCTGACTATCCCAGTTTGCTTATTTTCTTCAGGCGATAAAAAAAAATTAAGTGGTGATTTCAAAATAACTGTCTCTTATTTTATGATTATTGTTGAACTATAACACATTTATTTATCTCTTACTCCTAATCTGACATTATAATGCATGATCCAGAAAATGCTTAAGTATTCTCTGGATAGATTACTCTATGTATCACATTGTTGATTTTAGGTGTTTTTCCGTCAATCACGCCGCAACAGAGCTATGGTCGACGACGTGATTTTTTGCTTGGGTATATTTGAGGTCTGAACAGTGACAAAGGCTACTTTTTATCCCAGAAATCAAAGAGCTACCGCAGGATATTTAAAATCTGAAGAAATCACATGCATCACTTTAGATAGAAAATAGAAAGATCTCTAAATGAAAACTGCAAACTGAATAAATGATAAACCAAATTAACATGCCTGCCTCGTTGGTCCACTGACTCGCATGTTCGAATACAGATGGCAAGGTCCAGGGCTCGATTCCCGGGTCGGGCCAAAAAATGGATTTTCTGTCGAAAAATTCTTAGTAGGTACCTGTGTACTAGCTCGGAGTTAGGAAGTTAATGATGTGTCGCCGCCGCGTCGTGCCTTGGAGAGCACGTAAAGCCATCCGGCGGTATCGGATTTCCGTCTCATCGGACTATGAGAGTGAGGAAATAGAGAATGCACCAGTGTTTGCGCCCACACTTGTGCACTATAATATCTCAAGTGCACATGAATTGGGCGCCATGGCCGAATTTGGTCCGGAGATCATTAAATTACCTAACTTGGTAAGACGCGAAGAACAGCACAACAAAGCCTGGCGAACTCAAGAAGCGATCAACAAAAGTTCCTATTACTTTTCTAATCTATTAACTTGCGCCGACCCACGTCACATGCACGACTCTGGTACTAAGGGGTATCGCTGAAATTATGGGGCCAAATAGGGCCAAATATTTACCAAGCTATTTACTAATATAGGAAAAATTATATATAATTATTATTATGACCATCCCGAACCATATTTAGTCCTAATATACACGAGCGACGGTGTAAGATTAATAAACTAGGTGACTGAGCATTTCATTGGCAGTGAAATATTATAGGATAGTAAAATCGATAGAAATTAGAAACACAAAATGTAAACTTAAATAAATAGCTAAACTAATCCCTTGCTAATATGTATTAATAAATAATTAGTTAGTTAATTACTTTATAACTATTTAGTCGTTATTTAGATTTATCTATTTTTATTATTTGTTGTGGAATTAAGCACCAAATATGAAACTTAAAAAAGCTAAAACTTATAAATGCGAAAGTTTTTTTGGTCGGCCTTCAATAACGTTCAACGGAATAACATATCACAGGTATTTTTTTATTTTTTTTTGTAAAATGGATCTTACTAGATCTCTCTTGTTCTTACTAGATCCGTATGGTTAAAATATTATCATGGCTTTTGTGACCCATATACCTTTCTCTTTCTGGGAGGACACCCATGTGGATCAGCGATGGGTTTTAAAATAAAAAAATGTTCCTCTAATGTATCCACCGCCTTATTAATGAACAAACAGATCGCTTAGCACTGTAACCGGCGACGAGGGGGTGGGGGAGGCGGGGGGAGCGGCACTGGCCATTAACGGGACAAACACTATTCCTGTCACACGGACAGACGATACTTTGAAGGGTTAACTTTCCTTTGTTTGGATTAGATAAGGGTAAGTAAGCGCTACATGGTAGCTAACTATGGGCCTCATAAGAAGGCTCTGGATCACTCAGCGGGCGATGGAGAGAGAGCTATGCTCGGAGTATCCCTGCGAGATCAAAATATTAGTAACTAGCTGATGCCCACGACTTCGTCCGCGTGAATTTAGTTTTTAAAATCCCGCAGGAACTCTTTGATTTTCCGGTATAAAAAGTAGCCTATGTTTTAATCCATGGTATAATCTATCTCCATTTTAAATTTCAGCCAAATCGGTCCAGTAGTTTTTGCGTGAAAGAGTAACAAACATACACACACACACATACACATAAGAACTTTCAGCTTTATAATATTATATATTAGTGTGATTAGTGTGATGTGATTAAGTGTGATAGTGTGATGAGGAGATCCATAGGAGAACGAAAATCGTAGGCTGGTATAGTAGTTTTTTTAAAAAACCTAATATAAAATAGTAGGTAACTATTATACTACCAAGCTATCGTTGGCGTTCGCGCAGTGTGTTGTAATACCACGAAATTTACACGAAATCCAGTCATAAGTTTTGTTTACTCAAAAATATACCCTCAGCTTAAACTTCCGTGCCTTGTAGACCCGACCGCAGTATAATAATACTAAATGTTAGTTCTGTAAACTAAATTTAACCTAAGCTTTAGAACTGAGGACGAATACCAAATAAAGTGCAATGTAAGCTCCCTGTTACGAAAGGCGTTTAATACGAAAATCTCCAAGGCTAAGAACAAATCTATAAGAGTTCCGGAACGATACATATCTTTTTCTTCTTCTTTATCAACTGATAGACGTCCACTGCGGAACAAAGGTCTTTTACATGAACTTCCACAGGCCTCGGTTTTGCGCCACCTGTATTGCTGTTGACACAAGCTTTCTGGAATGTGTACGGCAATAGTGCGACGGTCTGGGATCGTACCTGCAACCTTTCAATTTTCAGTCCGCACTTTAACCGTTGCGATATTGAGGCTATTAAGAGCTTACAGTATGCCAGCGTGCCACGTTTGTTCGTCCATATCAATAAAAATATTGAATCAATAATATTGAAAGAAATATATAGTAAAGTTGACGATATAGACTGAATTTTATATGTTGTGAAAACACGATTGCTAAAAATTTTCTCGATAGAAAAAATTCACAAATTTCCCTCTGAATTTTACAAATAAATCACAGTAGTCAATGAATACTTTGCCTATACTAATAAAACTTAAAATATATACTCAACTTAGTACAATAAGTGTCCTATATGTACTATTTAAAATTAAATAATTTTTTCGTTATTAGAAATGAAATTCTGAAAAATATTGCGTGTGGGCCGACGGGCGACTCGTGTCCACCGCATGAATTCATTGACGCTCCGGCGTTCGAACGGGGAACCCGCGTCGCTTGTTCTCACGCATACCTACCAGAATACGTATATTATCTAAGAAATTATAAGTGTAATTAAATGGAAAATAAGCGGAACAAGAAAAATAAGACGGAATTGGAGAATAGAAAATGCTAAAAACATGAATTGATTACTACAATAATAACTTTTTTGGCTCTTGCTGTGGAATAGGTACATAGTTTCATACACCTACCATCACTAAATATTAAGGTAGTTTTCCCAGTTAGTAGCCACGGTCACATTATTTTAGTAGTATAAACAAAAGACTAGTTATAGCCTATTTTGTTACAGAATGCAAATACATAGCTTTCTAAAGGTCTTCCTTAGGCTTCCTAAGTCTAAGACTAAGTCTAAGTCTAAGACTTAGTCTAAGACTGAGTCTAAGACTGAGTCTAAGACTGAGTCTAAGACTGAGTCTAAGACTGAGTCTAAGACTGAGTCTAAGACTGAGTCTAAGACTGAGTCTAAGACTGAGTCTAAGACTGAGTCTAAGACTGAGTCTAAGACTGAGTCTAAGACTGAGTCTAAGACTGAGTCTAAGACTGAGTCTAAGACTGAGTCTAAGACTGAGTCTAAGACTAAGACTGAGTCTAAGACTGAGTCTAAGACTGAGTCTAAGACTGAGTCTAAGACTGAGTCTAAAACTGAGTCTAAGACTGAGTCTAAGTCTGAGTCTAAGACTGAGTCTAAGACTGAGTCTAAGTCTGAGTCTAAGTCTGAGTCTAAGACTGAGTCTAAGACTGAGTCTAAGTCTGAGTCTAAGTCTGAGCCTAAGACTGAGTCTAAGACTGAGTCTAAGACTATGGTTTAAGACTAAGTCTTAGACTAAGTATATATCTATGTCTAACACTAAGACTTAGACTTAGCCTTAGACTTAGTGTGAGACTTAGACTTAGATTTAAACTTAGACAGTCTAAATCTAAGTCTAAGTCTAAGTTTAATTCTAAATCTAAGTCTAAGACTAAGTCTAAGACTAAGTCTAAGACTAAGTCATAGTCTTAGTGAAAGACTTAGACTTAGACCTAGTCTTAGTCTTTGCTTAGACTTAGTCTTTGACTTAAACTTAGTCTTAGTGTTAGACTTATACTTAGTCTAAGTCTAATTCTAAGTCTTAGTTATTAATAATATATAATAATATTAGTTTCATTTTATTTCCATACCTATGTACTAGAGGTTCGTTAAATGTATCATATACCCTATCGTACGGCGCGTGACCCCTGCCGCGTGATGAACTCGTGCGAGTGAGATAGCTGCAACTACGCGGTGCGGGCGGCTGCACGCCGGGCAGTGAGGCGGGGGCAAAATTTGGATTCCAGCTGGCATACTATAAGCTCTTAATAATCAAAACGTATAATTGCTAAAACAATAATTGCGAATTTAGTAAACACAACTTTTAATACAATTCCCTGTTTGTTTGCCCAGATATAATTAAATATGCTGGATTCCCCACTCCACTCAACTCAGTTGTTTATTATAGTTGCTAGTTTCTACCCATTTACTTTTGGGTTAATTGGATCAGATACACAATTACTTTCCAATTATCTTAGTGCTTTTGATGAATTATTATAAATATTTTAGTTTTGTAATTTATCCGGACCAGAAAGATGCCCCAATTTTCTAATGCAAATGTATCTCCGAGAATAATTATTTACTCATAATTAACGAAAATAACACTACTACCTCCTTTTTCATAACAGCCAAGTAGTTTTAGAAAGCATAATATAAACTTCCAGCAAACAATTTAACCATCGCCGAGTAACTGATGAAAAAAGTTGATCCTTTGGCAGATTCTCAATACAAAAATTGTTAGAACCTCCAATATATTCCGCAGTTAACGTTACTTGACGTCTGATTTGACTTTGACGTCCATGGCTGGACATAGAGATCATGCAACGATCGCGACAGGAAACGAACTTGTGCTACTTATGTCCAGGGCTATCAAAGACTTGAGATCATCCGTCCACTTAGTAGAATGGGGGTTTCCAACGCTGCAATAATAGCCCTAATAAATAGGAACACCGCTAATATACCAACACTGGGTAACTATTGAGAATTTTTGAAAGAAAACCCCAATACCTTTTATAGCCAGATAAGTTCAAGTGAAAGCAGCACTTCTTGAACTAAAAAACTACTAGATAAATTTATTTTTGATCAAAAAGTATTTATATCAGTAATTTAACATAAGCCGTCCTGCAGAAGCTATTACGTAGACGTTCCTCCCATTGCAAGTAATTAGAAACAAATCCAGCCAATAACATGGACGAAAACTTTAAAATTCGAACGTGAGAAACAATCGGATAGAGAGCATGCTACGTGTCCGTAGATCGTAGCTCTACGTGTAGAGTTACGATCGTATTTCAGCACAACAGCTAACATTTTTCATTGCTGTTCCCTTTAGTTACGGTGTCTAGACAAGCTTTTAATGTGGGGAAACGTTTTGTCACATTAATTTAACGCTAAATGATCTCGAAGCAGAGACAGCGCACACAGTAGGTAAATCACATGCAATTGTTTTTATATGGCAAGTTTTTAAGCTATTGCATAGCTTATATCGCGGGCCGGCGTGGAGACTGAATCAAGAAATTCCGTAACGAAAATAACCTGACACGGGACTCCTCTACGGTGAGCCGCTAGATGGCGCATTTTTTATCAACGCCATCTAGCCGTGAGCCGCTAGATGGCGTTGATAAAAAATGCTATGCAATAGCTTTACCGCGGCAGTCCCCGAGTGCCACACGTCTTTTTTTTTTTTAATTATTTTTAGCGAACAAACGAACGGGCATTTCGTCTATGTTGTAGAATATCGTCGATGTAAGAGTTATCTTACGTTGTGCAATATAAAAGGATGTTCTTATCACGAGCTGTAATATCGTGTTAAAACAAAACAAACTTTTATGCAATCTAAAAAAAAAAGAATAGTATCGGTTCTAAGGCTGACATCTATACATCGCACTCTCATCTGCTCAAACTCAAGATAGAGATAAAACGAGACAGATTTATATCAGAGCATATTTGTATCTCGTTTTAAATCTATCTAAAATATGAGCTAAGTCAAAGCTCGCTCTATAGATCTCAGCATAAGACTTCTCTTTTTCTTTGTTTGCTTATTTATCGCTCAATTTTGCCTTCAAAATTTTTTCTCTTAAGGCCCAAGAGACGGGTCTGCCCGCGAAATTCAAATTTAATTTGGTTTTTCGCAATTTGTAAACTAATACAACGAAGTAGGTTTATGTAGGCTTAATCAAAATAATGACTAATTTGTGAGTAGCTCACGTCAAACTCATTATTTTGACTAATTTCTTAAACTGGATACTTTTACGTAAAGATTAGTATATAAACCTGTGAAGATGATACTGCCATTATCGCAATTTGAATACCATAAGCCTACTTTGTCGTATTCGTTTATAAATGGCGAAAAACCAAATTAAATTTTAATTTCGCGGGCAGCTCCGTGTCTTCGGCCTTAAATAATTCCTGGAGGTCAATATAATTTAATGCGCGCAAAAGTAGGTAGTCAAGACTTGTCTTATTGGTGCGCACTACGTTACCAGCTTTATCAAAAACAAGAATCATTGTAATATTTCAATTTCATTTTGAAGTCGACATTCGTTATCCAGAGTTTATACACCCTTTATATTGTATTGTTATGCATATTGCATAATAATTATTTTTATGTAATTCATACCTGCTGATTGCATATTTATTCATTCCTAGCTTTTTCCCGCGGCTTCGCTCACGTAAAGTTCGATTTTTCAAATCCCTATTTTTCACCCTTAGGGGGTGAATTTTCGAAAATCCTTTCTTAGCGGATACCTATGTCATAATATGTGTTGCTATCTGGATACCAAATTTCAGCCTGATCCGTCCAGTTGTTTGAGCTGTGCGTTGATCGATCAGTCAGTCAATCAGTCAGTCACCTTTTATATATTTAGATTATTATTAAATAGGTACGTACTGGGTAGGTAGGTACTGTTACAACGCTTAGGTACTGTTACGCTTTCCCAACTTTGCCCGGCCCTTCAACTAATGAATTTAATGAAACTCGTTATTAATACCCCTTACGTTTATCCAAAAAGATTACACAAAATCCTTTGATGTAATGAATCTAGATAAGATAAAATATCAAGGATTAAATATTTTATCACTCTAATATTATAAAGGCGAAAGTTTGTATGTGTGTGTGGTAGATTTTGTAGCTTCGGGGAACTCCACCACAAGAACGGGTGCGGAAAAGAGATAAAGTGAGAATTTGAGAAGTGGACTGTATGTAATTGAATTGAAAATGGTTCTAACTGCGTTTCCCCTTTATTTTGGTTACTCTTTTAGGATAGGCATAAGGTAAGGGACTTACTGAAGAACCACGTGACCGCCTGCTTTCCTTCTTCTGCTTCCTGCTGGCGTCGAAACCGCTGCAATTGTCTTTGAGCACAACACAGGACGTGGCCACGTATTCAATTTATTGTTCTTATAGTCAGTTCATCACTTATTTACGAATTCTTCATAACATTTTAACTTCGCGACGCGTACGGTACCAATTATGCACGATTGTCGATACACGATGGTAGGTAGTAAGTAGGTACGTCAAAGATGCAAATACGTGTGCATTCAACGGCGGTGAATGGAGAAGAGAGATTACGTGGAGGCGATAAGGAACGGTACGGAGTGAGATATGAATGGAATGATCTAATACGAGGTGATTTTGAACGGTATGAAATTAGGAATAAAGGAATTCAAGATGGTGCGATTGTCTAAATGACAGCAAAAGAAGCGATTGTCTACAAAGACCTTATAAATGACGTTTGGGACTAAACATCCCCCCCTGTATGAAGGCTTCGCTTCATTGAAAGGAAAAATAAAAATGTAGAGTTAAAAATGTAGAGACAATAACTTATCAACAAACTCTTTACCATACGTGTGCGTAATATTGCGGAAAACTAATAGCTAAATTAAGCATAAGTTAGCGTAAGACTAATAAATAAACTAAACTTAAAATAAATAAGTAAAAGTTAAACGTAATAACATAATAAAATCATTGATTCGGTAACGGGCACAGTTTCACTACTGGCCTATTGTATGTCCCTGATTTCGTTCGAACCTGAGCTACGCGAATGACTCCATCCTTGCCTGGCAATACCCGGGTAACAACTCCGATCGGCCATTGCAGTGGAGGCGCATTTTCAACCATTATTAATACTATAGTCCCTACTGTAACTGGGTTATTTGGCGTATTCCACTTTTCCCTAGTTTGCAAATTGTGCAAATATTCCGTTTTGAATCGCTTCCAAAAAGATTGAACAAGCGAGTCCAATAAAGAAAACCTAGTCAAAAGATTAACGCGCTCTTCTGTTACGTCCGGAGCTGGAAGAAATTCCAGCGGCAAAGTTGATAGAAAATGCGACGGTGTTAACGCAGTCGGTTCAGCAGGATCCGAGCTTAGCACGTAGAGAGGCCGACTGTTAAGTACGGCTTCGATTTGATTGAGCACTGTTATCATTTCTTCATACGTTAGAATTTGTCTACCTATTACGCGAAATAGAATAGTTTTAACGCTCTTAATTTGACTCTCCCAGATTCCACCAAAGTGACTAGCTTTAGCAACGTTAGGCTTCCAATTAATACGATTTCGAGCCAATTCTGCGGTAAACTCTTTATAGTAATCTTCTGACTGTAAGAAGGTATGTAACTCACTTAAATAAGCTTTAGACGACATGAAATTACTCCCACGATCAGAATAGAGCACTTCAACGCATCCTCTCTTTGAGAGAAAACGCTTCAAACAATTCAAAAAAGTGGCGGAACTAAGGTCGGATGCTAACTCTATATGAATAGCCTTTGTAACTAGGCATACAAATAAGCAAATGTATGCCTTCTGACTGCGCACGCCACGTTTCCTAGTCAGCGTTATGTAAAGCGGTCCCGCGTAATCAACGCCGGTATGTAAAAAGGCTTTACTTTTTTCGACTCTACATTTCGGGAGATCCGACATTAATGGATAGGTAGGCTTAGGATTTTGTCTAAAACATGCGTTACATTTATGAATGCGTTGGCGTACCACACGACGAGCGGATAATATCCAATATTTTTGCCTCAAAATAGAAGTAACTAATAGAGGGCCAGCGTGTAACTGAGTACGATGATAATGATCGACCAAGAGGTCAATAATATGTCCCTTCTTGGGCAATAAAGCTGGGTGCTTATGTGAGTAATCCAGAGTGGATTGCGACAGTCGGCCGCCTACGCGTAGAATTTCATCAGACATAAAGGGAAATAATTTTTGTAATTTTGACGAACAAGGTTTACTATTTTTAATGTTATCTATATCAGATTTAAAGGCCGAATGCTGCACTGCGCGAATAATCACTAACTCAGCAGCGTTGATATCGTCAGCTGTGATAACGTCTCTACGCGGAAGCCTTTTCATGAACCTAAGTACATAAACTACAGCGTGGACAAACTTAGTCCAAGAAGAAAATCTCGAACCAAGCGTAACGATTGGATGTTCGTCCTGTGAGATAACTACGTGCGTCGTAGTTTTCTTCTCAGGTAGAGAAGAATTATTGCGAGGCGAAAATTTGGTTATAGGCCACTCTTCTGATGGTAATGAAAGCCATGAGGGTCCTTCAAACCAAAGCGCGTGTTCCGACATTTGTGCGGGTGTTAGGCCGCGAGATACACAATCAGCGGGATTTTGTACTCCGGCGATATGATAAAAGTTCGCATTAAGAGGCGACAACAGCGTATGAATTTGAGAGATGCGATTAGCTACGTAAGTATTAAACTTATGTGGCGATGAGAGTGCCCAACAGAGGGCGACTTCTGAATCTGAGAACACGAGTACTTCATTTATTTTTACGCGAGAAGACAACGTGTAATAAACTGAGTTTACTAGACGAGCAAGTAACACTATTCCATTCAACTCTAATCTAGCTAGTGTGACCGTGGACTTTACAGGCGCTACACGTGACTTTGAACACAGCAGTGTAACTTTAGGCGGTGTATTTTCATTTTTAACGTGTAGATACACGACACAACCATATGCCTTCTCACTGGCGTCTGAAAATGCCAGAAGCGAAACTTGAGAATTTCCCTCAATACCCGTGTGACGAGGAAACTTGAAGCTGGAGATAATAGGCAGTTCGGATATATAATCCTGCCATTTATCAATTATGTGTTGAGGTGGAGAATCATCCCATCCCATATTCAGAAGCCATAAATCCTTTATGATTAGCTTAGCGAATAAGATAACCGGACCAACGAGACCTAGTACGTCATAGAGACGTGCGGTAGCGGAAAGAATAGCTCGTTTGGTGCACGCATTAGACGGTTGCGATACTTTAAAAATAAAGTTATCGGATGCGGGAAGCCAATGGAGGCCTAAAATCTTAAAAGTGTTATCTGTGTCGAGAGAGATTGACTCAGACTGGCGATGAGTAGAAGGAATGTGACCAAGCAACTCAGTTGAATTGCTGGTCCACTTCACTAAGTCGAAACCACCAGCCTTAAAGAGCTCTATCAACTCATGCGCTATCTCTACTGCCTCATCGATAGATGAGGCAGAAGAAGCTAAGTCGTCCATGTAGACGTCTCTCTCAACAACAGACGCAGCTAGAGGCCATCTCAGGCGCTCGTCACTGGCCAATTGGCGCAGCGTGCGTAATGCCAAAAAAGGCGAGGAACGTAGACCAAAGGTCACTCGAGTAAATTCATAAATTTCGAGCGGGTCCTCAGGCGAGAAGCGATAAATAATACGTTGATATTTGCGGTGCGGTGCGTTAACATAAATACATAAGTACATTTGCCTAACGTCGGCGAAAAATGCGATACGAAAAATGCGAACATTCAAAAGAATGACAAAAATATCTGTTTGCAAATTGCAACCAGTATGCAAAATATCATTGAGAGATAATTTTTTATCAGAGGAAAATTCTTCTGTATTAAGAAGAGAAGAATCAGTAGGAGAAGAACCATCTAGAACGATACGTATCTTCGTCGAACTCTTATCCTCCCGAATCACTGGGTGATGAGCTAAGTAATAGCCTGGTGAGACAGGCTCATCAGGCGGCACGCGTTCAATTATGCGTTTTTCGATGTAGTCTTTAATAACATCGTTATATCTAGTGTGAAATTCAGTATCTCTATTGAATCTCTTCTCTAAATTAAGAAAACGTTTCTTAACGGTTACGTAAGAATCCCCTAAAACATTAGGATCAGTCTTGAAAGGGAGATCTACTGAGTAGGAGCCGTCCTGATTACGGGTGGTTGAAGAAACATAAATATCTTCACACTTTTGTTCATCGGGACTTAAGAATTTACGTGTGGGAGGTTCTTCAATAGTCCAAAACTTTTGTAATAATTCATCTAGAGGCTCACTTGTGAAAAAACACAACGCGCGAGATTTAATGTGGGAAGAAATAATAGGTGCATCTCCCATAATTAAATAACCTAAAGAAGTTTCAAATGCAGAGGGCGTATTCACGTCACCGATTATTTTATTTGCTAGTACTATTTTGCAATAAATATTTACACCTAGCAACAACTCAATTCAACGGTATATTTTTAATGAGATCGCTAAAAGCTGCGATATCAACGTGCGAGTCTGGTAGCTGTGAAGTAATCCGTTCTACCACCAGAGGGCGTATCGGGTATTCCTTCCCGTCGTCAAACCGCGACTTAATTTTAAACTCGGAAATACCAAGTATATTTTGAGAAGCGCCGCCAATACCTTGAGCTTCAGTAAAACGGTTTTGAGAACTTATGGGCAATGAATACTTTTCACAACAATCGATAGATATGTAATCGTTTTGCGAACCTGGATCTATTAAGCACCGTACCAGATGTGGACGATTATTTTTGTCATACAATCTTATTTTCGCAGTGCCTAACAGCGTTGTAGTAGTGACACGGTCTATGCAATCATAAGAGACGGTACACACTGACGTATTACTCGCGTTGCTAGTAGTAGTAGTAGTAGGTTTAATTTTATTAGTTGCGTTTTCATTAGAAGAATGCGTTTTTTCTGCAGTACTAACTGCGGATACACGAGGCGTTTCAGGTGCGTTTGACGTATGAGATGAAATTAACTTAGGTTTGGACGTTTTGGAGTTATTATTATTGTTCTTTCGTTCAAAATGGAGCACAGAATTATGAAAAGATGACCCGCATTGTGAGCAGACACCTTTAGACGCGCAATTTATAGTGCGGTGAAGCGTAGAAACACACCGATTACAATAAGAATTATTTTTTACAAATAAATGTCTATCTTGAGGAGATAGCTTCATGAACGAAGGACACGAATAGAGATGTACGTGTTTATTACCTTTACACAAACTACAAGTTTTAGTTTCCGAAGTACTGACAGATTCAGTAGTTATAAAACTCTTAGTTGAAGGCTTCGGAGGAGAATTAACCTTGCTGCGATTTTTATTTTGTTGTGTTTCTAAACCTTTATCAATAGAACGTGATACTGCTTTATTTTGTTCTTTAACAAATTCTATAAGATTTTTATAAGTTGGAATTTGTTTTTTACGATTAATAAGTTCGAACATTTTAACAGTCTCAGGGTCTAATTTAAGCGTGGCTAAGTGAAAAAATATAAAGTCAGTTAAATCAATTTTTAACTGTTTCAGAGCTTCCACTGCGGAATCGAACTTATTTATGAAGCTATCGAGCGAATTTGCACTTGTTTGAGTGAGCGGCTTAAATTGTAATAATTGATTCAAATAAGCGCAAGCGATCAAACGAGGATCATCATATTTTTGAATTAATTTTTCCCATAAAATAGGGTAATTTTCCGCCGTAGCTGGCAACCCTGCACAAACGGAAGCGGCCTTGTCCTTTAATCGACCAACTAAGTAAAATACTTTTTCATTATTCGACAAATTAGGATTATCATGAATCATGTTCTTAAATTGTTGGTAGAACAAAGGAAATTTAGTTATGTCACCATCAAAACTCATTAATTCAATAGGCGGGAGATGTGACTTTAATTTAGGAAAACTTGAGATAGGACGCGAAGCGTCATTCTCGGAATTTACGGCATTTTTACTATTATCGTTAAGCGACAATATTTGTTTGACATAGCAAAACATTTCTTCAAATGATGTCCATGACTGATAATTAATCATTGCGTTAGTATCAACTTTCAACTGTGCTTCATTGTATAAATCTAAATTTCGTTCAAACTCCTTACGTAATGTATCAATATTGGAAGCCTGTGCGATTAACGAAGGTAATTTCGTATCGTCATTTTGAGCCTGGACAGCAGTATCGAATAAACGTTGCATTCTTGCGAACATGACATCTCGTTTGCTTTCTAATAATAATAAAGTGCATTCGTCTTTATTATAAGGTTTAGAAGACGGAGAAGCTTGACCTTTACTCATTGTGAAAGAACAATAAAATAATTATTACAAATATATAAATTTATCGTAATAAATACCGATATACCGAAATACCGATAACTAATATCGTAATTATACAACACTATTGATGGGTAAGATCACGTAATAAAACTAATTTATTTATAAATGCTTAAAAGTACGTAGGTAATGCGTAAATGCGTAAAAGTACGTAAGGTATAAATTATAATATTATGTGAGTGCAGTTAGTTATTATAGTAAAAAACAATCAATCACTAAATTGTTCAATAGCGGAGTGTCTACGAATTAAAAAATCTACCTACATACAGACGATGCGTTTGAGCGAGCGAATCGTTCGCATTCAATATAAATTATACCTACCTATGAAACAATAGGCCGAACGGAGTTATAGATACCCAAGTATCGCCTTTTGTGAAGTAATGAACTTACTATGTTATTACTGCAGAATTTTAACCGCGATCTATACGTTTTGTTACTATCTAGGTATGCGGGATTAAGTAAATAATTTACTCATAAATGAAGTAATAAGTGCGTACGTAAGAAAATAAAATATAATAATAATTATTATAAAATCTTATTACTTCTACCTAGTAAGCAAACGACAGTTTTACGTTGATTATAACCTAACAAATCTGCAATATTACGACACAGTAGGTAGGTATATTAGAGCGTTGTTAAATGTTATGAAGTTATAATTATAGGTAAGAGATTTTTGGATCAATATGACCAAAATTATCCTAGATTGAGTGACCAAAATGGCCATAAAATTTATGGCGAGATATGGGTCGAAGTACAAAAATTCTTCGACGAATTCCTGGCTCGAAGAAGCAAATTCTTCGAGGTAATCCTGGATCGAAAGACCAAATTCTTATGGTAGATTTTGTAGCTTCGGGGAACTCCACCACAAGAACGGGTGCGGAAAAGAGATAAAGTGAGAATTTGAGAAGTGGACTGTATGTAATTGAATTGAAAATGGTTCTAACTGCGTTTCCCCTTTATTTTGGTTACTCTTTTAGGATAGGCATAAGGTAAGGGACTTACTGAAGAACCACGTGACCGCCTGCTTTCCTTCTTCTGCTTCCTGCTGGCGTCGAAACCGCTGCAATTGTCTTTGAGCACAACACAGGACGTGGCCACGTATTCAATTTATTGTTCTTATAGTCAGTTCATCACTTATTTACGAATTCTTCATAACATTTTAACTTCGCGACGCGTACGGTACCAATTATGCACGATTGTCGATACACGATGGTAGGTAGTAAGTAGGTACGTCAAAGATGCAAATACGTGTGCATTCAACGGCGGTGAATGGAGAAGAGAGATTACGTGGAGGCGATAAGGAACGGTACGGAGTGAGATATGAATGGAATGATCTAATACGAGGTGATTTTGAACGGTATGAAATTAGGAATAAAGGAATTCAAGATGGTGCGATTGTCTAAATGACAGCAAAAGAAGCGATTGTCTACAAAGACCTTATAAATGACGTTTGGGACTAAACAGTGTGTATGTGTGTGGGTGGGTGGGTATGTAAGTGTGTGTGTATGTAAGTGTGTGTGTATGTTTGTTACTCCTTCACGCCACAACGAATTAACCAATTTGGCTGAAAGGAATAGAGATAGCTCATTCCACAATTAACACATAGGCTACATTTTATCCCCAAAAATTGATGAGTTCCCGCGGGTATTAAAAAACCTTAATCCACGCGGACGAAGTCGCGGGCATCGTTTAGTTTTTCAATACTTTCGAGACTCAAAGAATAGAAGTCAGTGAACCACACGCTGCTCTTTAATTAAAATAAAATCAGCACTCGCCGTATCTCCGAATACTTAAGTCTTATCTCACAATAGTCTGGAATACTGAAAAGGTGCCTGACATCTCAGTCTACACAAATTGCTTTGAAATGCTGCCAAGTTTTTGAAGATACATATATATTAACGAATATATAGGTATAACTACATATACCTACTGTTTGTTTTTACGAGTAATTCTGACTTTAAAAGTTATTCTACCATCGTAACGCAAGGCATCGCCGCTACGTGATTAATACATCCCACAGTCGTGCATACTAAGCGCTATGCTTCCTCGTTTCCTATAAGCTTCGCTAAAATTTGGAATGCCCTTCTGACTTTCGCTTTTCCAACTAATTACAATTTCAATACGTTCAAATCAAGAGTGAATAGGCATTTCATTTAAAAAGAAATGTCCTGCCTGTGTTACCTTTCTCATGGTATCTATACATCTATACATATAATATATAAAATTCAAAGTCCTGGCTGACTGACTGACTGACTGAGATATCAACGCACAGCCTAAACTACTGAAGTTAGAAACTTGAAATTTTTACAGTTGGTTCCTTTTATGGCGCAGGCGCACACTAAGAAAAGATTATTGGAAATTCCACCCCTAAGGGGTTTAAATAGGGGATGGAAGTTTATATGAAAGTCCGTCATTTTTCAAGCTGTTTCCATCAAAGTTGGTATTAGAGCTTTCAGTTAAAAATAAAGAAGTACGTGTGTCACAGTTTTTGAAAATTCCACCCCAATACCTAATTCGACGCGGACGAAGTCGCGGGAGCAAAAGCTAGTTTTATTATAAACTAATTAAAGAAAAACATTATTCGTCAAGTAGGTACTATGAATCATTAAATTGTAAATACCATAATCATTTTAATTAATGATAACTCCGTTGCTGCTCGATTGGAGGAGAAACCAATGAATACACACTTTCGCATTATAATATAAGGATTAACGTATCCTGTTTTACTCACCTATGGTTTGATGTCTTATAAATTTTATTTGGTACCATTAAAGTCAGGGGTACTCAACGTTGTACTTTGGCAAGTGTTCAAATCTTAGCCTCGCATCAGCCTTGTAAGTTACACCAGCGGCAGATGGGGATAACAACGTTACTATAATCCACGTCTCAATAGAAGCTGTGTATTCGAAATTAAACGTTGTTATTAGCGTTGCCAGACGTCCCGTATTTCCCGGGACATCCCGTATTGTAGGCATAGATTAAAATGTCCCGGCGGGACTGACTCTGTCCCGTGTTTGAACCGTACTTCGTTTTTATTATGAAATCGAACTAAGTATTCACAGTTTCACACACGCAACGTTCGTGAAACCCCGTATTTTTTTCCCATTTAACCATTTTTCCCTTATAGGCTGAAAAAAAATCTAGCAACCCTATTTGTTATGCTTATTAGACGCTGTAATATAGGCCGTTTTGGAAAGAAATAATGCGCTGTGCTCTTATTACTGGGATATATCGGGTCCGGACTCCATTTGCAAATTTATAATTTCTGAATTGTCTCTGGTCTGGTCTGGTGGGAGGCTTTGGCCCTGGCTAGTGGCCCTACTGTCAAAGACGTAGGTATTAATTTAGTGTTCCGGCACGATGGCGTGTAGAAACCGATTAGGGGTATGGGTTGAAAGTACACTGCCACACCCCTTCTAGTTAGACTGCATCGTCACTTACCACGCATGGAATAGTGTTGGATTAGGTGGCATAAAATTAATGTATTACCTATCTGTAATATAATCCAACCCTTTTTTATCCTATGAGCCTTTATATGCCTTTCGAAAAATGTGTATTCCTACTTCATAAATTTTAATAAAAGTCGGAAAGTTTTACAATATTTTTCTACTATAAATATCACATCTTCGTAACCTTTTCTAGTTATTTTAATCTGGATAACGGTCACCTTAGCCGTCTCGGCCAAACGTAAATCTAAAAAGTTTTTGGAGCGTGTATTGTACGAGTGCTGACAGGGGCCTCTTGTACTAACACAATCCCATTACTAATACAAATTACTGGACTATTTCGGAATAAAAAATAAAGCAGCATTTTAAATAAATGCTGCATGACTTATATTTTCTGTTTATGTTCGCTTTAGGCCTTAATATGGTAATATCCATACCCATTTAATATAGAAACCACCCAATGTAGAAATGTGTCGGTCTATTTGTTACCTTTTCATCATTCGACCCCTAAACCGAATTTCACGAAAGGCACAAAAATACACAACAGCTTTAAGACGGTCCTATAATAATCCTTTATTATTTTTCCTGAATAATAAAAGATTTCCGGATTTTGAAACTCTTTGTTATTCCGAAATATAAAGTAGCCTATTAAATCTCCAGGTTCTCAAGTATAGTTACTATACCCATGTAATAAAAATGACATATCTTGCTCAACCATTGCGTGATTTAAGCACAAACCAACAAACAAACACTTTCGTACTCACAATTTATTTATTAGAATGTATTACGTCTTTAACTTAAGTTAATAAAGTTTGTGTAAATAAATTAGAAGATATCAATTTATAATATCGTCGTCTCAACAGATAAACGACATAATTATTATGTTTCTTGGAAGGAAGGTGATATAGAATCTTCAACTCCTAGCGACTCGGATCATCCGTCCAACTAGTGAAGATACGAAGAACCCTGCACTGGAAAAAGCAGCATTGGTCTTCCAACGCTGCGTTTTCCATGAGTTTCCATTTTAGCAAACGTCTATCGATTCTTCGAACTATAATTATTATGACTCGCCCAATACCACTCCAGCATCACGATGATCTTACAAATGGATTTAATTAAAAACTGCAATAAAACCAAGCCGCTTAATGCACTCGCCAACGCGAAATACATACAAGAATATTATTTTCATAATATTTTCCGCCGCATAAGGTGGCCATATGGAAATGTTAAAATTGAAATTTATTTTCCTCCAGGAGCACCTAGTTTGAATGTGTCCACCGTTTCCACGGAATGGTGTGGCATATAATTATTAATATTGTATTTTTCATTTTATCTGAACGTGTATACCTACTGACTAGAGGTGGCAAAAACGTATCTTCGTTAAAATTGGAAAAGTGTATTTGGATCAGTCCAAAGATTCGAATCTGTCAACCGTTTCACTTGAATCATCTAGATCATCGAATCTCAACTAGGGCAGACAGTATATTCTTACGTGATTAAATTAAAAACCGCCTTTTAATTGACCTATGATAAGAATTTGATAAATTATTTGCAGATTATTTGCTTAATCAAAAAGAAATTCATGACAGAATAATGATATAATTAATGAATCTAAAATAAGAAAGTCTAAAGTTCCCATAGTAATTCCCAATCTTTCGACTCTTTCGTTCATTCGTGTCAGCGAGCGCGTCGACCACGCGTGCCGCTGAGAAACGAGATTCAATTGAGCCAAATGATGCATTAGCAGTGTTAGAGATCCGAATCAGTAGATCAATTTGAAGATACAACTCACTGAGTCGTTTGAATAAAGAGTTACACACACGTGCATTTTGTGCCTGGCAGATCGCTTCTTAGCGATAAGGCCGCCATTTGTGCTCATACTACGAAATATATTTTAAGTTTATTTTTTAAGGTTTCATTTTAATGTGGCGTACAATAAAGTGTGTTCGTTCCATTTCATCTTGTTCGGAAAACCCGAAAACAAATTCAATACAACTCTTCTATTTACCCGCAAAAGGCGATGGAAAATCGGGGCCCTAACAAGCAATTTTTCCGACGGTGCAAGTCACCCACAAAAACGAGAATTCAATGTGGAGAACATTAATTCAGACCGGCTGCGGCTTTTACAAGGCTGAGTGCAGACCACTGCTTCTTTTGTTTTTTTTTTTTTTTTTCAATTATTCTGTTATAGGTTTATCCAAGCTTGTTGGGCAAATTCATGAGTAGCGCTGAGTATGAGTAGGTATTATTGAAAGAAAAACGTTTAAATTCATTTTTTTTAATTGCTCTTTTTAACCGACTTCCATAAAATTAATATAATTGGGTAGGTTCTACCCATACCCCCTCGGTTTCTACACGCCATCTTACCGGAACGCTAAATCGCTTGGCGGCACGTCTTTGACGGTAGGGTGGTAACTAGCCACGGCCAAAGCCTCCACCAGACGAAATAAATAAATAAATAAATGTATAAATAAATAAATAATGCGAACTCTGGAGCTATCCCTAATGTAGGTGTTGTACAGCGGCCATCAGAAGATCGTTAGACGCAATCGCAGCCCCGGTCACGTGCGTAACGTTGCTTGTATACGGCTGTTTTTTCCCCGTGCATCCCTCCGAGGGGCCACGAGAACAGTGAACGATTCTTAAAAATATATTTTTTTTTTTTTTCGATAAAACGACTTCCAATAATAATGACCTCTAATAGGTATTGTAATAGCAGGCGTCAGTTACCTCAGCCCATAGCTCAGATATCATGTCCATAGCACCCCGACCAATAGCCCAATTAAGTAGTTTAGTGTCCATTCCATAAAATATTCCTGCACCCACCGGGGTTGTAATGACAGGCGTCTTTTACCTCAGCGCATAGCCCAGATATGTCCATAGCTCCCTATCCAATAGCCCAATTAAGTAGTTTTGTGCCCATTCCATAAAATATTCCTGCACACACCGGGAGTTGCATCGTTCAGTGCAACTTACAGATGTATTGAAGCATATATAAAATTCAAAGTCCTGACTGACTGACTGACTGACTAAGATATCAACGTACAGCCTAAACTACTGAAGTTAGAAACTTGAAATTTTTACAGTTGGTTCCTTTTATGACGTAGGCGCATACTAAGGAAGATTTTTGAAAATTCGACCCCTAAGGGGGTAAAATAGGGATTTGAAAAATGGAACTTAACGCGAGCAAAGTCGCGAGCAAAGGCTAGTTGAAGCATAAAATCGATTGGTGTATCCATCGCCAAATTTAGATCAACTCTCTCATGTGGCCTTTACGTGTTGGATCCGCCCGTGAGAGTCCTCATATGATATACGATAGAGCTATTCATACCTACCAGTTTATAGTATTTTCCCCCTACCTTTCGAAGGATTTTAAAGACCGTATTGATATTTCAGTATGTTCTATGTATCATCGCCATCAGGGCAATTCACACCAATGGTAGACTCTCTTGAAAATATAAAAGCACTTTAAAGTTTCGTGTGCGAGTCCAACTCGCACTTGGCCGCTTTTATTCTGTAATTATTTATAAACGCTTGTCTTACAGCCTCATGGACAAGAGCTCTCAGTGCGTGGACCGAATGGAAAACAGTCTTATTACTGCGCAGTGCGGAGTATAATCATTGTGTAGTTTGTTGCTTAGCGATGCTGGACTGTGTTCCAGTACCATCTCAATACCCCCACCATCGAACTCCTTAGAAGCGCAATAGTCGCCGCCGTGATAAGTCATTTTTAGTAAGCCTTCAAAGGCCGCCTACGCAGTATTATCGCATTAGTACGACGAGCTCGCAGAATATTATTACGAAATGACGCACTGTGCTGTGAAAGTGTGTCATAATTCATCACAATAACCATCGAAAACGTAACTATCAGTACCAGTACAGAAAATAATTACCTCCGTGACACTCATATTTACATTGCTTGTTTTGAGCCTGCGTTTGCCAAATTTCCTTTCTTAGCGTCATAGTTCGATGACCCCAATACAAAAATTGTACTACTTCGACCTTCCGAACTGTCGCTGAACTTTTGGCTTTAATTGTTTTTTTATTGATGACAAGATAGTCCTTGACTGTGACCGCACATGATGGTAATTGACGATGCAGTATTAAGATGGCAGCGGGCTAACTTGAAATTGGTATGGCAGTGTAAAATAAACCTAATCGATTTCTACACGCTATACGCAACAGTCTCAGATACAATGGTACACGAAAGCTAAATCGCTTCACGGTAAGTAACTAGCCATGGCCAAAGCTTACCATCATCATTCATTTCATTCCCACTAGAAATCAGGCCTCTTTCCCTTTAAATCATTGAACTAAAGCTAAAGGAGCTATTGAGGCTTCAAATTGAAATTATTTTTTCGCGAAAGCTCGATAGCTTCTGTATTTATTTCTGTATCAAAGGGAAGATTTTTTTCCTCTTATCATAAAGTAGGTAGGTACCATTGAGTAATGATATCTTTATTTCTTACTACCACCTAGCCTGTAGCCTAATGAGCTACACTATTTTAATTTAAAATTCAACTTAAGATACACTTTGTATTGATTAGGTCATTAAATTCTTTAGCAATTGCATAGCTTCTATCGCGGGCCAGCGTGGAGACCGAATCCATTCCGTAACGAAAATAACTTGACACGGGACTCCTCTACGGTGAGCCGCTAGATGGCGCATTTATTTTCAACGCCATCTAGCGGTGAGCCTGCTAGATGACGTTGATAAAAAATGCTATGCAATAGCTTTACCGCGGCAGTCCCCGAGTGCCACACGTCTTTTTTTTAGTCACTATCATACTTAGATGTCATACTTATTGAGGTAGACCAATCGGATCTAAATTTTCAGTAACTAATACTTACGAACGGGAGACGCAAGAGATGTATCTCTTTATTTTAACAGAGTGAGTAGGTACTTTTAATTTATTTTCATTCGCTCTTTCTGGTCCAATGGCCTCTTTGTTGATAAAAGTCCGTAATTAACGCCGTGAAGTCAAACGAAGTCCGCACGTTCCTATCGACGTCGAGGGCTAGAGATGGGCATCAAGTGACAAGCTATAAGCGACAACAATGAAATACAAACGATGTTGGCGCTTTGATTTTCTTCGAAGTATTTTGCGTTTGAAATAAAACTCTTGCGTGGATTCGGTTAAAACTTTGTATTAAAAAGTTAGTTACAGTGCGTATATCGTATGATTTTCGAATCGAAGTATATTAACGACTATGACAATTTTTGACGTTAACTGACGTTGGATGACTGATAGATGGAATACGTGGACCAATAGTGTCGCGTTTAGGAAAGCGTTTCATTTCTGCTTGAACATATGCCCCCGGCCTTGGAACCCTTGGCTTCCAAGATGGTTTCTTCAGGGTCAACCAATGGGCAAATTTTCGTGTACGCTCGTCTCACTAGTCCAGTTGCAGTTTGTATCTCCGCCACCCTTGCTATGCCATCCTTCCCAGGTATGTTCCTGACGACCCGTCCAAGATGCCAACGTAATGGAGGTAAGTTGTCGTCTTTGATGATGACCATAGTGTTAGGTTTGAGGTCTTGCGTGTTCTCCCTCCACTTAGTCCGCGTTTGCAGCTCGGAGATATACTCTTTCGACCAGCGTCTCCAAAAGTGTTGTCGAATTTGTTCCACGCGCTGGTACCGATCGAGTCTGTGCGTAGGCGTCTCCTCCAGGTTTTCGTAGACAGGCGATGTGAGCGTACGGCCAACCAGGAAGTGAGCAGGACTAAGGGGTAATAGGTCGTTAGGATCGGATGACATTGGGGTGAGAGGACGGGAGTTCAGGACGGCTTCGACTTGTGCTAATACCGTGCTGAACTCTTCGTAGGTGAGATGCGCGTTACCCACCACACGACGAAGGTGGTACTTGCAGGAGCGCACTCCTGCCTCCCACAATCCTCCAAAATGAGCAGCGTATGGGACAATGAATTTAAATTTAATTTGTTGTTGATTTGCGTAATCTATAATTTCAGAACTACAGCGTTCTAGAAATTGAGCGAATTCGTTTTTAAGTCCGACCAGATTCCGGCCATTATCGGACCAAATTTCTGAGGGTCTTGACCTGCGCGATACAAAGCGATTGATCGAGAGACAGTAAGCTTTGGTAGTAAGGTCGGTAACAAGCTCCAAATGAACAGCGCGCGTAACGAAACAGATAAATATGCAGATGTATGCTTTAGTGGTCGTAGCACCCCTACCTTTCCTGTTTAGAATGAGCACTGGGCCGGCATAGTCAACACCGCATCGATCAAATGGAAAAGTAGGTGTTATTCTCTCGCTGGGAAGATTCCCCATAAGAGGAGTAAGCGTTTGACCTCGCACGCGCTTGCACACAACGCATTCGTGAAATATTTTCCTAGCGAGATTCCTGCCTGAAAGCGGCCACCAAGTTTCGCGAAGGTGAAAGAGAAGCGCCTGCGGTGCTGCGTGTAACAACGTCTTATGTTCGTGGCGGAAGAGAAGAAGCGTGAAATAATGTTTGCCTGACAGTAGTATCGGATGTTTTTTATTGTAGTCGAACTCTGAAGAATAGTCTAGCCTACCACCGACTCGCAGTAGTTTATCCTCGTCAAGAAACAGATTTAATTTGCTCAAATTGTGTTTCTTGTTGAGCGCGCGATTGTTGACCATTGACTTGTACTCGACTGGAAAAGATTCCAGTTGAGACAGTCTAGTCAGCAACTTGTCGGCTTCTCTCAGTTCATCTAAGGTAAGAACACCCGAACGCCTATTCGATTTATTGCGCGTATTATGTAAAAACCGTAAAACGTAGGCAGTTGAGCGTCTCAGCCGGTTGAACTGAGAGAATCGTTCGAAATCAATGATAGATTTTTCTTCAGAGTTCGAGCTATCGCGGGCTACGAGCGCGGTGACGTCACTACCTTTCGTTTCAGGCAAGTCATTTGACTGAACCTCTGACGCATAAAAAGAAGGCACGTTTTCACAGTCAAATGTACTGTCGCGAAGAAAGGCTGGCCCTTCCCACCATAAGTTAGAAGAAGTGAGCTCCTCGAGATTCACAACTCCGCGCGATACGAGATCAGCTGGGTTTTCCTTCCCGCTTACGTGACGCCACGGAAGCTCCTTCGTTAAATCGTGAATTTCGATCGTCCTATTTTGAACGAACGTCTTTAATAATCTTGGTGACATGCGCAGCCAACCTAAGACTATCGTGGAGTCGGTCCAAAACATTACGCAGTCAAACGTGCAACGCAGCGAGTTTCGAACCTTATCATACAGCCGAGCACCTATAAGGGCACCTAACAGTTCTAAACGGGGAATACTAATAGTTTTTAGTGGCGCGACCTTCCCTTTAGAACAAAGCAAACGAACTTTGACCGTATGATTCTTTGCGTTTAACGTTCGAATATAAACACACGCCCCGTAAGCGCTTTGCGAGGCATCGGTAAAAATATGCATTTCAGTATACATACAATTACTATCCATAACGTAGCGAGGTACGCGTATAGTTTTCAGGACTGAAAGAGACGCGAGAAACCGGTTCCATTGCCGAGCGATCTCGACAGGGACGGACTCATCCCAATCCAATTTTAATAACGACAGCTGTTGTAATAACATTTTCGCAGTTAAAATGAATGGACTTAAAATGCCCAACGGATCGAAAATTTGAGATGCGTATGATAGAATTATGCGTTTAGTTATAGGTTGATTACTATCACTCTCAAACTCCGTGTTAAAATAAAATTCGTCACTGTCATTAAGCCAGCCAATGCCTAATGTTTTGTGATTAGTATTCTCACCGCTTATTTGTTTGTGAGCGCATGGCGACGATGTGATCATAGGTTCCGACGATGTGAAATTGAATATCCACTTGCGCAGTGGGAAACAGCCCGCTTGCAGCGTCGTAGCTGTTTCTTCGCATAATTTAACGAGATCGTCTTTATCATTAGAACCCGTAATCATGTCGTCGACGTAGAAATCTTCGTTGATTATTCGAGACACCTCTGCGTTAGTAGTTTCGAGTGCCAATTGTTTTAAACAACGAACACTTAAAAATGGTGCGGACGCGGTTCCGTACGTGACCGTGTTGAGACGATAGATGCCTAATGGCTGCATGGGTTCATCGCGCCAGAGAATCAGTTGCAAATCGCGTTGGGTTTCGTTGACAAGACACTGTCGATACATCTTTTCTATGTCCGCGCATGCAACGTACCGATGTTGTCTGAAGCGTAAAATAATTGATAGAAGATCGCCTTGGATAGGCGGACCTACCAACTGCAGATCGTTATAGCTGATACCCGTGCTCGTGACCGCCCCAGCATCGTAGACGACTCTCAGCTTGGTGCTTGTGGCGTGTTCACGGAACACACCGTGATGCGGCATGAAATAGTGAGGTGTTCCGTAGGTCGTAACGCGAGTCATGTGACCAAGACTTTCGTATTCGTGAAGGAAATCTGTATATAACTTTTTGTAAGCGGGTGCGCGTTGTAAACGCCTTTCTAATGCTAGAAAGCGTCGTTCCGCCTGTGAGAAAGATTCGCCTAAAAGATCGGCAGATGTCTTTAGTGGAATGCTAACTACAAACCGTCCCTCGTCATTGCGCGTCGTAGTACGAGTGAACAAGTCTTCGCAAGCACGTTCCGCATCTGTGCGCGTATCCCGATCCCTAGGTAGCTCTTCGATTTCCCAAAATTGACGTAATTGCGTATCTATAGATTGCGAAAGATTACACTGGATAATGCTATCGTTGCGCGTATTAATTACGATAGGTCCTGATATTATCCAGCCTAAATGCGTATTCTGTAAATAAGGTCCGTTAGGTAGCCTTATATTACCTTCGTTTAATAATTCCCAAAACGTGTCTGCGCCGATCAGCATATCGATCTGTCGGGAATCAAGAAAATGCGGATCTGCCAGCTGTACACTGTTAGGTATACGAAACCTTGCGCGTTCATAATGTACAGCGGGCAACGTAGATGAAATTTGCGGCAATACGAAACAATGTAGCTTAGCGGTGTAAGTAGATATGCGCGATTTTATCTCAATGTCGCACGACTTAGTACATTGCGTCACGGAGTTACCTACACCTCTAATCTCGTGAGTGGACTGTAATAACTCTAACCCTAATTTTTCACTAAAGGGTTCGCTTACGAAACTGCGTTCACTACCGTTATCCAAGAGTGCAGTTGCGAGTATAAAAATATTGCGTTGAGTCCGTACCTGGATGAGCGCAGTTGATAACAAGACCGGTCGTAATGAGCGATGAGTGCGACAATCGTTTAAGTTCGCACTAGTTGCATAGGTAAGTATTGAATCTGCGGGGGACAGGTGCGAGACGGGGGATGACTCCTGGCCTGCGCTCGCGCCGCTGCTCATTAGTAATTGCTGATCATCGAATGACGTGTGCATCGCTAGGGAACCGCTAGTGCTATCTTTTGGTTTTGTACCATCTGGAGGATGATTTGAACCACCTGAAGGGTGGATTGCCGAATTATGTTTCAGTGAGCAGACACGGCAACCCCCATATTTGCAAAAATCGGCTTTGTGGTTGCTACTTTTCATGCAATTTTCACATAACTTGTTATCGCGAAGAAATTTCAGTTTCGTTTCTAAATCAGAGTTGATGAATTTTGAACACGCGTACAGTTGATGGTCTTCGTTGCACATAAAACATTTCCTAGGAGTGAAGCGACGTTCGTGCGGTTTATTAGTGCTAGAAACATTGCATTTCGAGTGAGAACTTGTGGATGACTTCGCGTTATTTTTCGTTATTTTTGAATCCCTATTGTGTGAGTTCTGTGAACTTTGCAATGTTTCTAACATGTCCGCCCGATTCTTTAGGAAGTTAATTAGATCATCAACTTTCAACTTTGATTTAGAATCGTCATTGTTCGTTGTCAATGTGCCTTTATACTGCTCCCATTCGCGTTCAGTGATTTTATCAAGCTTAGACACAATGATATAGATAATTAAAGTATCCCAGGTGTCTACAGGCTCACCTAGGATTTTTAAAGCGCGCAAATTCTTAAGAATAGTGTCACTAAGGTTCCTAAGCGATGCAGCGGATTCTTTACTCAACGCTTGAATGTTAAATATCGTTTTTACGTGATTATGCACTAGTAACCTGTTATTATTATAACGTTTGAGTAAAAGATCCCAAGCTATACAATAATTGTCAGATGTGAACTCCAATGCGTCGATGACTAGCTCGGCACTACCTTTTAATGATGATTTCAGGTAGTGGAATTTCTGGATACTTGTTATTTCATTCGAATTGTGCACTAAGGATTGAAAAGTATCCCGAAATTCCAACCAGTGCTCGTATGATCCATCAAACGATGGCAACGTTATGGTAGGTAATTTAACTGATCGTAACTGACCGTTATTTGCGCATGTTTTGGAACAAGTTACGACCTCACCATCACTGCTACCACTCTTTAACAACAACTCAGCCTGGGATAGTGTCGCGTAGTAGAAGTCTTCGAACTGTTCTCTTTGTGTCAGTTGATCATCAGTATCAGATTCGCTGACACATTCCTCTATCCTCGACTGAATGCTGTTATACTCGCGATATAGATTCGTGGCACCCTCAATGCGTAGTTTTAGATCAATTTTGTTTTGCGACGTTGCGTCTTTTATATTGAAACTGTTTAAATATGTACTGAATTTCGTTAATCTGCCTTTGAGAATGCCACGTTTCTTTGTTAAATCACGTAGAATAACGTCTAGATTTTCATGTGGAAGGCTTAATTGTGGTGATTTATCACGGCTAGTCATTTTGGAGGACAATAAGAATTAGGAGTACTTACGTGTGAGTACTTACGTGTCAGCTGGTAATACCTGCTGTTCGCGGGATGCGTATACGATTTTAAGCGCGGTATTCAGCACAATATTACACAAACGAAGACCCTAAAGGATGGATCGATGTTGGAAAAGGTTGACCGTTACAACTGCGCGTCTTGATGTCGTAATCTCGTCAACTTTGGCTGCTCAATTGCGTTTCTTGAGTCTTCATCGAGTCCATAGGTCGCTGTGTCGTATGTAGATTTGGTACGAAGGATCACTTATGTTGGCGCTTTGATTTTCTTCGAAGTATTTTGCGTTTGAAATAAAACTCTTGCGTGGATTCGGTTAAAACTTTGTATTAAAAAGTTAGTTACAGTGCGTATATCGTATGATTTTCGAATCGAAGTATATTAACGACTATGACAATTTTTGACGTTAACTGACGTTGGATGACTGATAGATGGAATACGTGGACCAATAGTGTCGCGTTTAGGAAAGCGTTTCATTTCTGCTTGAACAAACGATAATAACAAAAGACAAGCGACAGTAACAACATTCGCTCTGTCCGGTCCAATGGCCAACTTTGCCGGTAAAATTCCGTTATTAACGACGTTCCTATCAAAGTCGAGAGCTAGAGATCAGCTCCAAGTGACAAGCTATAAACGACAACAATACAATACCAGCGACAACAATGAAATGCAAACGACAATAACAAGAGACAAGCGACAGTAACAACATTAGCTCTGTCCGGTCCAGTGGCCTCTTTATTTGTAAAAGTCCGTAATTAAAGAGTCAAACGAAGTCTATCAAAGTCTAGGGCTAGAGATAAGCTTCAAGTGACAAGCTTTAAACGACAACAATACAATACCAGCGACAACAATGAAATGCAAACGACAATAACAAGAGACAAGCGACAGTAAGAATATTTGCTCTGTCCGGTCCAATGGCCTCTTTGTTAGTCAAAGTCCGTAAATATTGCCGTGGAGTCAAAGTCTGCACGTTCCTATCGAATTCGAAGAGAGCTGGGCTTCAAGTGACAAGCTACAAGCGACAACAAGAACATACCTACGCTCTTTCCCAGCATGCTTGCTCTTTGTTCTTTTTTTAAGAGCATGTCCCCCCTAAAGTCAAAAGAAGTGCCGTCAAGCGATTTAGCGTTCCGGCGTGGTTCCGGCATGATGGCTTGTAGAAACCAATTAGAAGTATAGGTTGAATGGACACTGCCGTCCCCTTCCTAGTCAGCTCGCTACCATCTTAGACTGCATTGTCACTTACCGTCAGGTGAGATCGCAGTCAAAAACTAATCTGTCATCGAATAAAAAAGGTCTCAGTGCAATTCATAACTATATCTTCAGCATCATCTCCACTCATCACCGACCCTCTCGAAACCCTGAGCACAGCTCCTTCTCGACGGAATAAGAAGAAAGTTTAGGCCATAGCGCGAAGTAGGTTTAAGCCATTTAGTTCACCGCGCTAACCAAGGGAGAGAGGATTGCCAGATTTATCTTTATCAGTTTACAATATAATTAATATAGCCTTTTAATTTTTATTTATTCGAAGTAGATACCTACCTACCTATTTCTAATTATAAAAGAGCCCTGAGATTAGGGTAAAGTAATTACAACTTCGCCCTTCACTATGCGGGTTAGAGAAATTTACGACGAACCCCTGTTCATTTCACACCTATTAAGATGTTTACGTTTGTTAGTTTTGAGTGCCAGCACGTTGAATGGGGTGCCGTTTACATATTTGCCTTTAGTAATTTATCAAGTAACATTTTATAATAAAATTCACTTTGAATGATTGAATTTTCAAACATTTAAGTAACATTTTTAGCCTTAAACTGCCGTCTAAAGAAACACAAAGTCTCCCCTTGACCTTACCTTAAGAGCCCCTTCACATTTCGGCCCGACTCGAAATTGGCCCGAACACTAAAATCTCGGCTTAGCAAAACAACATCGCAAAATATTGTTTTGCCTGCCAGTGTAGCCGGTATATACATACAAGTTGGACTGAAGAAAAGGTGAATTATTCAGTTAAGACAATACGGTGCGGTACCAGTGCTTGTTCTACCCCTGTCAGTAAACGTATCAAAATAGAACGTACAAATCCCCACGAGATTGCCGCGCAAATGTTTCGGCGAACCAATCACATTATTGAGAGATGACGTCATTATACCATCATTCGATTTTCAGGTCACAACGAAAATATCCATCGACTTTTATAATATATTCCAGGGGTTCCAGGCGTCAGCTGTGGGCAAGATAAATTACCACTGACATTAACCAGTGCTAGACACTCAATAAGTTTTCTGCTCAATCAGGATGTACCGGAATGGCTGATGTTTTGACGGAAGCAGCCAACTCGTCTGCTCCAAGTAGGTTTAACATTTGATTTAAATACCAAGGATTTTCCCAATACGTGCTTTTTGATACAACGATATTGTAAATTATTTCTAATATAAAAAATTAAATTAACCGCACAAGTGAAAGCTAATCAATAATCATGATAGTTTTTGTTCCAATGTAAAACCACAATACAAAAATTTATTTGATTAAGCTCTCTGCACTCATATAAATACAGTATTTTAAACTTCCGATATTTACGAAAACTTCACATAAAATAACAAATTCAAAAAAATTCAAAATTCCAAATTATTTATTTCATATAGGCCAATTTGTAGCTCTTATGACACGTCATGACTCGACTATACTTAAAAAAAATAGACAAGAAAGTACTTTACAAAAAATATTTACAAAAAACATACTCTACCAAGGTGTTTTTTGTAAATAATATGTCCAAGACCCGACAAGAAAATGTAAGAATCTCCTAGACGCTGGCACTATAACCTGTTTAGCTAACAAAGCTTCTTAAGCTTTTAGCTTTAGGGCTAAATAAACTCTCTTCGCTCTAGGCTCTTGGACACTTGAATCACCAGGTCAAGGCAAGAGTCAGCTTTCGAGGAACGATGTTTATAAAACTCTTGAAGTCATACAGAATGCAGATAGCACCGTACAATTTTCTTATTACAGAGAGAACGAGCTAAACTTCAAAATATGTGTAGAAATAAAAAATACTCAGTAGTCAGTACATAGTACATAGTACACCTGAAAACCTAGTTAGGTACTCGTATTTGATGTAACGCATGGTCACCCGAAGTTTGGGGTCAACATACAAATAAACGTGTTTGTTGGCAAGAGATTTGTAACCACAATTCTTGTTACTAGTTCCTTTTTAAGTCGAGAATAAAAGAAACTGAATTGTCGGTTTAGTAAACGACCAGATAAAGATACTTAGTTCACGGAACGTTGAATGAGCAAAGTGAAGGAGTTTTAGGATTCCGTAGTAAAATTCACTGCGCATTCGCGAATTCATCCGCGTGGAATTAGACTTTCAAGCATCCCCCGAGAACCCTTGTTTTCCTGAGATAAAAATTAGCCTATATCATTTTCTATACCATCCAAAATATTAAGTCGATCCGTAGTTCCGTACAAATTAATATTATGTACTAGCTGATGCCCGGGACTTCGTTAGCGTGGATTGAAGTTTGTTAATTCCCACGTAAGTTCTTTTATTTTCTTTGATAAAAAGTAGCCTATGTGTTATTCCAGACTATAATTTATCTCTGTTCTGAAGCCAAATCGGTTCAGTCGTTGCGACGTGATTGAGCAACAAACATCCATCCATCCATCCATCCAAACTTTCGCATTTATAATATAGTTTTTTTACAAGCATGATAACAGAAGCCATATCCGTATTCGGATACGCCCTTTGCCAGTTCTTATGATCTAATAACACTAGTTTTATTTACAGGTAGGATAGGTAATTTTGTCATCGCCATAAAGTCGAACACCTTTATGAAAGAGAAGATATAATTTATTTCTCTCTCATTGCTACTGACTATAAACTATTTTCAAACTTGAACTTATACAGATCGAGTTTGTAACACACGAGCCTAACAAATGTAAAACTTTTTTGTCTCCAATAAAAGTAAAACAAAAAAGTTACATTTTTACCACAATGCGATCTGTTTTTGCTCTTTCTCATCGATGAAAAGTTTATTCTTGAAAAGATACTTATAAATTTACCCTTATCACATAAAACACTATAACTTTCAAACAGATTTGAACATTTTTCTTTTTTCTAACTTCTGACACAAAATGTTCGAGAAATTCTTTACTTAGGTCACGGTCATAATATAGGTGTATTTTTTAATCTTACGTTATATTTTGATTATATTTTCCGGGAAGACTAGTGTTGGCACCCAACGAGGCGGAAAGATGATATCAGACGAGGCGTAGCGAACCGCTGGATACAGTCGATGCAAGAACGAGCCCTGTGGAAGCAAGAGGCCTTTGTTCAACAGTGGACGTTTATAGGTTGGTAAGAAAGAAGAAGAAGAATGTTTTCATCTTTAAAACTTAAGTCATATTATTTTGCTATGTAATTTTATTCACTCCTAATATAACAATTATGAGGTTATATAACGTTATATAACTCCGTAACGTTCTCAAAGGTATGTGAAGTCTACCAACCGCATTTGGCCAGCTTGCCTTCTCATAGACCCTTCTCATTCTAGAGGAACCTGTGCCTAGTAATGGGCAAGCGATGGGCTGAGATAAATATAACTACTCTCCAAATATTACTGCAGTATGTATTTCGAGCATATTCTCCCGATTCTATCTGGAATTTGTTGTTGACAGTCGCCCCATCTGCTCATCTGTTGAAAACCTCTCACAACCTCGAATTGAATTAATTTTTAAGTGAGATTCCGATCCTTGTTGGTTCAATCCAGTTTCAAACTCAATAAGCAGTAATCGTAGCAATATCATATACGATATACTCGTAAGTACCTCACAAAATAAAGAATCATTTTTTGAATAAATAAAAATCGAGTTCGTAGTACGAGTATCTACAATTTTAAAACAAGGCGCTGAACTTTATCAGAAATTATCTATTTTAAAATTTTCCGTACTTATGATAGGTATTTCTGCGTTTGATCTATTCTAGGGGAGCGGCAGCGGTTGGCGTTTTTGTAGCTTTTAGCGTCTGCATCGCGTTTTCGCGATTTTTGCTGATTTCTAACATTAACATTAAAAGCCATAAAAACTGCCGCTAAAAAAAGCCAGTCTGCCCTCTTCCTACGACGTACGATCCGGTAAAATTATGACATCACGTTATGTGGGGTCTAGTTCAAGTAAAATTGTGTACGTATGTGCCAATTTAGACCCGCGTCTAATTTTTTCTGACAGAATTGTCTACTAATGTACCCATAATAGCATGTGAGTATGGGCTTACTCTGAAAGTATGGCGTTTCGATACTCGAAATCTATCAACGTTGTAGAGATACGCAAACTCGTACTAAAGAATCAGTTGAAACTATTCTCATCTGATATAAACGATTATGTGAGCCGTAATACCGCCACAAAATGGCACGGCGCCAGCCTTCTGTTTGAATAATCGTATGAGACAATGAATGTAATTAGCTTGTAACACCCACGAAACGGTTTCGACTCAGCAATCGGTATCGCATTAGGCCATCTACAGACATGCCAACAAATAGACCGACGGTTATTACCACTGCAGATTCGTATCGACTGTAGTAAAGCCTCGGCACAGTGAGCGCTGTGGTTTTATAAGTAAATGTTCCGGGGACGGGTCCCGGAACTCTTCCATCGAAAATGTGGTGCCGGACGATTTAGCATTCCAGTACGATGCAATATAGATTACGATTAGGGACACTACCAAAGTCATAGTTTTCACCCTTTTTTAGCGGAGTCTAACTCAAAATTGGCTTAAAATGGAAAGTTGTAAGTTTGGTTTGATTATATTTCAGTAATATTTAACGAAAATTGATCGAATTTATTGAGTAGCAGTATTATATCGAATTTATTAAGTATCAGTATTTAATAAAATAAATTAGTTACTAAAATTAATAAATATTTCCTTGTAAAAATTTTTCTCTATGCCACCACTTTATATACGAGAATTTGACGAATTTCTAGGACGCGAGGTCTTAGTAGTCAGTGGACTACAAGTAATCCTACTAATATTATAAATGCGAAAGTTTGTATGTATGTATGGATGGAAAGGGATGAATGGATGGATGTTTGTTACAACAAAAATACATCAATCACGCCGAAACGACTACACCGATTTGGCCGAACTAGTAATTAATAATCGCGGAGTCGGATATTTGGGACGATTTATTTCGGTCACAGTTGGATACCGACAAGTTGGCATGTTTCAAATGGAAAACCCCCTTCGTTTAAAGCTACAAATCCACGCATGAAGAAGTAAATAAAGGCTGCTCTGATTATTATATTTTGCTTTTGGACTGCAAAAAAACACTTCAATATCCGCTTTCTCAAATAGACTATGGTTGACTAGTTCATTTACATTTTTTAAGCTTTGAAAAAGCATAATATGAACTCTCAAAAGCCTGACTGTGTGATGGTTTGAAAGCTGGTTTTATGCTTAATTTTACTAATATTATAAATGCGAAAGTTTGGATGTATGTATGGGTGGATGAATGGACGTTTGTTACTCTGTAACTACTGAAGCGGTTTGGCGCAGAGATAAATTATTATCTGGAATCACACATAGGCTACTCTTTATCTCGAAAAATAAAAAGAGTTCCCGCGGAAATTGAAAAACCTTAACCACGCCAACGAAGTCGCGGGCATCAACTAATAGGTACCTACATAACATAGAGCACAGTAAAACTGACTGTAGTTTTTGTTGTATCTTGTATCTTGACTTAATGTATTTAGATAACTATTATTATTATACATATAAGTAATACGTGAATTAAGTCGCAGATAGTTGCTAGTGGCTAGTTAGTTACAAAGTGAATGAATGTCAACCTGGGCATTTTTGAGTCGCATTGTCTATATAGGTAAGTCTTTTCAAACAAATCGTCACCATTCACGAAATGACCATAAAACCTGGTTTTAGCGTAAAAAGGAGGCGAAATTTTCCTAGGTGATAAATGGCAAAGTTGACAAGGATGATAAAAACGAGACGTGAACAATGGTTTTTGGTATTTTAACGTCTGACAAGACTTTACAAAAGGGTGCTTACGTTTCTTTTGTCGGCTCCGGGGTGAAAACAAACGATACCGCTTCAGGACAAAAAAATTAGGTTTTCTATTTTTTGTTTTATTTTTGTTTGAATATTTCATATTTTCTTTTAATAGAGAGGAATAACAAGAGCCTTTTCATAATATGCGCATCACGTATTCGGATTAGTCCCGCAAGCGTGAAAATTGATATAAGTTTTCACTAACTCCGCATCTTGGTATCACTTACTTACTGGAAAGTACTGTGAAACAATATCATGCCAATCAAACAACGAGTAACGCTAAAGTGTTTAATATTTCTTCTTCTTTAACACCCGATAGGGATCTACTGTTAGACATACTAAGTCTCTTGTATAGACATCCACATGCCTTGGTCTTGCTCCTCATGTATTTCTCCCTGCGACTGGTCTGATGTCGTCAGTCCACCTAGTGGCGGGTCTGCCAACACTGCGCTTTCCGGTGCGAGATTGCCACTCCTTGAGTCTTCAACGTTCATAGATTCTTCGAACTGTGTGTACCACCCACTTCCACTTCAGTATCGCAACTCGCCTTTCAGTGCCAAAAAACCAAAAAATTTGAACAGCGTGTTACCAGTGGTGACTTATGGATCTAAACTATGGGTTTTATAACAAAGCTAACCTTTACCTATGTACCTAAGATAATTCATAAAATACTCAATCTCTGACAATGCCTTAGGTAGAAACCAACGACCAAACCAACCATAGTGTATCACGCTGGCCCAATGCGAATTGTTAGACTTCACACACCCTTGAGAATGTTACGAGAACTCTCAGGTGTGCAATTTTCAGCCATTCAATAGTTATGATAACATTGTAAAAACGCGTCAGGTCGCTTAGAATCTACCGCAATGTGTCTTGAACTTTATACGAGCAGTATCAAGTATGGCTATTTTTTCGGAATACTGAATAGCCTGGCTGCCTGACTATCTTCCGGAGTTTTAGACTTAAAGAAAAATTCGTTGCCATCAAGTTTATAGTCTAGGTCGTTCACTGTCTGTAAAATGAAAATTCCTGTTCAAAATAAACTTTCCAAAGAAAGTTGTGAGTAACTCTAATAAATAACACTTTATAGTTTGTTCTTTCATTAGGTTCGAAGAAATTTATGCTTGTTATAAATTTGCTCGTGAATATTTTCAATGATCAAAGATTTTTAATGCCAATTATGTGATTTTGCACAATTTTGGGATCGAAAACTTTTAAATTAATTTGAAGTAGTATAATTATGTTCGTTGGTGTGATTTTACCTGCGACTTCGTCCGGGTGGAGTTTCATTTTCAAAAATCTCGCGAGAACTTTTTATTTTTCTGGGGAAAAAATCTCAACTATAGGTAAGTAACCCATGCGAAAAAATCACGTTAAGGACGGGATTTCGCAAAGAGTAGGTATAAAAACGCACTTCTACACATGCACCGTTCACACGCACACACAGGCGCGGGCAAGCTGCGTTAAAAATGAGTGAATTAACTTGTTTTGATACTTGGATATAAATTGTTTATGTTTTATTTTTTTATTTTTTATTTTCGTCCGGACTTGCTGTACTAAGTTAGACTTAGATTTAGTCTTAGTCTTAGACTTCGATTTAGACTTTTTTAAGCCACTGGGAAATGCATTAAACTAAGACTAAGTCTCTTTAAGTCTAAGCCTAAGTCTAACACTAAGACTAAGACTAAGACTTAGACTTAGTCTTAGTCTAAGACTTAGTCTTAGTCTAAGACTTAGTCTTAGTGTTAGACTTAGGCTTAGATTTGAACTCAGACTTAGTCTAAGTCTAAGTTTAATTCTAAATCTAAGTTGAGCAAACCAAATTGATAATATATTTTGAAAAGAAGAAACTAAGTACTAGGTACCTATGGTACCTTCAATATAATAGCATTATTTTATTATTTGATAGAATTTCGAAATTTCTTGCAAAGTTACATTCCCCGAATGTAGTACTGACCTGCATGTATACCTCGAAAACTTCTATTGGAACTCCTAGATCTTTAGAGTAAGTTGTATTGAGTTTGGGCTCGTTTTGTAAGTAATGATGAGATCTTACCACTGGACTTGTTGGAGTGACTTGGTGGTATACCTCGAAGACTTCTATTGGAACTCCTCGATCTTTACAGCTAGTTATATCGAGTTTGGGCTTGTTTTGTAAGTTATGATGAGATCTTACCACTGGACTTGTTGGAGTGACCTGATGGTATACTTCAAAGACTACTACTGGATCTTCTAGACGGCTACAGCTAGTTATATCGAGTTTGGGCTCGTTTTGTAAGTAATGATAAGATCTTACCACTGGAATTGTTGGAGTGACTTGGTGGTATACCTCGAAGACTTCTATTGGAACTACTAGATCTTTACAGCTAGTTATATCGAGTTTGGGCTCGTTTTGTAAGTTATGATGAGATCTTACCACTGGACTTGTTGGAGTGACCTGATGGTATACTTCGAAGACTACTTCTGGATCTTCTAGACGGCTGCAGCTAGTTATATCGAGTTTGGGCTCGTTTTGTAAGTTATGATGAGATCTTACCACTGGACTTGTTGGAGTGACTTGGTGGTATACCTCGAAGACTTCTATTGGAACTCCTAGATCTTTACAGCTAGTTATATCGAGTTTGGGCTCGTTTTGTAAGTTAGGATGAGATCTTACCACTGGACTTGTTGGAGTGACCTGATGGTATACTTCGAAGACTACTACTGGATCTTCTAGACGGCTACAGCTAGTTATATCGAGTTTGGGCTCGTTTTGTAAGTAATGATGAGATCTTACCACTGGACTTGTTGGAGTGACCTGATGGTATACTTCGAAGACTACTACTGGATCTTCTAGACAGCTACAGCTAGTTATATCGAGTTTGGGCTCGTTTTGTAAGTAATGATAAGATCTTACCACTGGACTTGTTGGAGTGACCTGATGGTATACTTCGAAGACTATACTACTGGATCTTCTAGACGGCTACAGCTAGTTATATCGAGTTTGGGCTCGTTTTGTAAGTAATGATGAGATCTTACCACTGGACTTGTTGGAGGGACCTGATGGTATACTTCGAAGACTTCTATTGGAAGTCCTAGATCTTTACAGCTAGTTATATCGAGTTTGGGCTCGTTTTGTAAGTTATGATGAGATCTTACCACTGGACTTGTTGGAGTGACCTGATGGTATACTTCAAAGACTACTACTGGATCTTCTAGACGGCTACAGCTAGTTATATCGAGTTTGGGCTCGTTTTGTAAGTAATGATGAGATCTTACCACTGGACTTGTTGGAGTGACTTGGTGGTATACCTCGAAGACTTCTATTGGAAGTCCTAGATCTTTACAGCTAGTTATATCGAGTTTGGGCTCGTTTTGTAAGTTATGATGAGATCTTACCACTGGACTTGTTGGAGTGACCTGATGGTATACTTCAAAGACTACTACTGGATCTTCTAGACGGCTACAGCTAGTTATATCGAGTTTGGGCTCGTTTTGTAAGTAATGATGAGATCTTACCACTGGACTTGTTGGAGTGACCTGATGGTATACTTCGAAGACTACTACTGGATCTTCTAGACAGCTACAGCTAGTTATATCGAGTTTGGGCTCGTTTTGTAAGTAATGATGAGATCTTACCACTGGACTTGTTGGAGTGACTTGGTGGTATACCTCGAAGACTTCTATTGGAAGTCCTAGATCTTTACAGCTAGTTATATCGAGTTTGGGCTCGTTTTGTAAGTTATGATGAGATCTTACCACTGGACTTGTTGGAGTGACCTGATGGTATACTTCAAAGACTACTACTGGATCTTCTAGACGGCTACAGCTAGTTATATCGAGTTTGGGCTCGTTTTGTAAGTAATGATGAGATCTTACCACTGGACTTGTTGGAGGGACCTGATGGTATACTTCGAAGACTACTACTGGATCTTCTAGACAGCTACAGCTAGTTATATCGAGTTTGGGCTCGTTTTGTAAGTAATGATGAGATCTTACCACTGGACTTGTTGGAGTGACCTGATGGTATACTTCGAAGACTACTACTGGATCTTCTAGACGGCTACAGCTAGTTATATCGAGTTTGGGCTCGTTTTGTAAGTTATGATGAGATCTTACCACTGGACTTGTTGGAGTGACCTGATGGTATACTTCGAAGACTACTACTGGATCTTCTAGACGGCTACAGCTAGTTATATCGAGTTTGGGCTCGTTTTGTAAGTAATGATGAGATCTTACAACTGGACTAGTTGGAGTGACCTGATGGTATACTTCGAAGACTACTACTGGATCTTCTAGACGGCTACAGCTAGTTATATCGAGTTTGGGCTCGTTTTGTAAGTTATGATGAGATCTTACCACTGGACTTGTTGGAGTGACCTGATGGTATACTTTGAAGACTACTACTGGATCTTCCAGACGGCTACAGCTAGTTATATCGAGTTTGGGCTCGTTTTGTAAGTTATGATGAGATCTTACCACTGAACTTGTTGGAGTGACCTGATGGTATACTTCGAAGACTACTACTGGATCTTCTAGACGGCTACAGCTAGTTATATCGAGTTTGGGCTCGTTTTGTAAGTAATGATGAGATCTTACCACTGGACTTGTTGGAGTAACTTGGAGGTATACCTCGAAGACTTCTATTGGAACTCCTAGATCTTTACAGCTAGTTATATCGAGTTTGGGCTCGTTTTGTAAGTTATGATGAGATCTTACCACTGGACTTGTTGGAGTGACCTGATGGTATACTTCAAAGACTACTACTGGATCTTCTAGACGGCTACAGCTAGTTATATCGAGTTTGGGCTCGTTTTGTAAGTAATGATGAGATCTTACCACTGGACTTGTTGCAGTGACCTGATGGTATACTTCGAAGACTACTACTGGATCTTCTAGACAGCTACAGCTAGTTATATCGAGTTTGGGCTCGTTTTGTAAGTAATGATGAGATCTTACCACTGGACTTGTTGGAGTGACCTGATGGTATACCTCGAAGACTTCTATTGGAACTCCTAGATCTAATCATCATAACTTACAAAACGAGCCCAAACTCAATACAACTAACTCTAAAGATCTAGGAGTTCCAATAGAACTATTCGAGGTATACCATCAGGTCACTCCAACAAGTCCAGTGGTAAGATCTCATCATAACTTACAAAACGAGCCCAAATTCGATATAACTAGCTGTAAAGATCTAGGAGTTCCAATAGAAGTCTTCGAGGTATACCACCAAGTCACTCCAACAAGTCCAGTGGTAAGATCTCATCGTTACTTACAAAACGAGCCCAAATTCGATATAACTAGCTGTAGCCGTCTAGAAGATCCAGTAGTAGTCTTCGAAGTATACCATCAGGTCACTCCAACAAGTCCAGTGGTAAGATCTCATCATTATTTACAAAACGAGCCCAAACTCGATATAACTAGCTGTAGCCGTCTAGAAGATCCAGTAGTAGTCTTCGAAGTATTCCATCAGGTCACTCCAACAAGTCGAGTGGTAAGATCTCATCATAACTTACAAAACGAGCCCAAACTCGATATAACTAGCTGTAAAGATCTAGGAGTTCCAATAGAAGTCTTCGAGGTATACCACCAAGTCACTTCAACAAGTCCAGTGGTAAGATCTCATCGTTACTTACAAAACGAGCCCAAATTCGATATAACTAGCTGTAGCCGTCTAGAAGATCCAGTAGTAGTCTTCGAAGTATACCATCAGGTCACTCCAACAAGTCCAGTGGTAAGATCTCATCATTATTTACAAAACGAGCCCAAACTCGATATAACTAGCTGTAGCCGTCTAGAAGATCCAGTAGTAGTCTTCGAAGTATTCCATCAGGTCACTCCAACAAGTCTAGTGGTAAGATCTCATGATTACTTACAAAACGAGCCCAAACTCGATATAACTAGCTGTAGCCGTCTAGAAGATCCAGTAGTAGTCTTCGAAGTATACCATCAGGTCACTCCAACAAGTCCAGTGGTAAGATCTCATCATAACTTACAAAACGAGCCCAAACTCGATATAACTAGCTGTAAAGATCTAGGAGTTCCAATAGAAGTCTTCGAGGTATACCACCAAGTCACTCCAACAAGTCCAGTGGTAAGATCTCATCATTACTTACAAAACGAGCCCAAACTCGATATAACTAGATGTAGCCATCTGGAAGATCCAGTAGTAGTCTTCAAATTATACCATCAGGTCACTCCAACAAGTCCAGTGGTAAGATCTCATCATAACTTACAAAACGAGCCCAAACTCGATATAACTAGCTGTAGCCGTCTAGAAGATCCAGCAGTAGTCTTCGAAGTATACCATCAGGTCACTCCAACAAGTCCAGTGGTAAGATCTCATCATAACTTACAAAACGAGCCCAAATTCGATATAACTAGCTGTAAAGATCTAGGAGTTCCAATAGAAGTCTTCGAGGTATACCACCAAGTCACTCCAACAAGTCCAGTGGTAATATCTCATCATTACTTACAAAACGAGCCCAAACTCGATATAACTAGCTGTAGCCGTCTAGAAGATCCAGTAGTAGTCTTCGAAGTATACCATCAGGTCACTCCAACAAGTTCAGTGGTAAGATCTCATCATAACTTACAAAACGAGCCCAAACTCGATATAACTAGCTGTAGCCGTCTAGAAGATCCAGTAGTAGTCTTCGAAGTATTCCATCAGGTCACTCCAACAAGTCTAGTGGTAAGATCTCATCATTACTTACAAAACGAGCCCAAACTCGATATAACTAGCTGTAGCCGTCTCGAAGATCCAGTAGTAGTCTTCAAAGTATACCATCAGGTCACTCCAACAAGTCCAGTGGTAAGATCTCATCATAACTTACAAAACGAGCCCAAACTCGATATAACTAGCTGTAGCCGTCTAGAAGATCCAGTAGTAGTCTTCGAAGTATACCATCAGGTCACTCCAACTAGTCCAGTTGTAAGATCTCATCATTACTTACAAAACGAGCCCAAACTCGATATAACTAGCTGTAGCCGTCTAGAAGATCCAGTAGTAGTCTTCGAAGTATACCATCAGGTCACTCCAATAAGTCCAGTGGTAAGATCTCATCATAACTTACAAAACGAGCCCAAACTCGATATAACTAGCTGTAGCCGTCTAGAAGATCCAGTAGTAGTCTTCGAAGTATACCATCAGGTCACTCCAACAAGTCCAGTGGTAAGATCTCATCATTATTTACAAAACGAGCCCAAACTCGATATAACTAGCTGTAGCCGTCTAGAAGATCCAGTAGTAGTCTTCGAAGTATTCCATCAGGTCACTCCAACAAGTCTAGTGGTAAGATCTCATCATTACTTACAAAACGAGCCCAAACTCGATATAACTAGCTGTAGCCGTCTAGAAGATCCAGTAGTAGTCTTCGAAGTATACCATCAGGTCACTCCAACAATTCCAGTGGTAAGATCTCATCATAACTTACAAAACGAGCCCAAACTCGATATAACTAGCTGTAGCTGTCTAGAAGATCCAGTAGTAGTCTTCGAAGTATACCATCAGGTCACTGCAACAAGTCCAGTGGTAAGATCTCATCATTACTTACAAAACGAGCCCAATCTCGATATAACTAGATGTAGCCATCTGGAAGATCCAGTAGTAGTCTTCAAATTATACCATCAGGTCACTCCAACAAGTCCAGTGGTAAGATCTCATCATAACTTACAAAACGAGCCCAAACTCGATATAACTAGCTGTAGCCGTCTAGAAGATCCAGCATTAGTCTTCGAAGTATACCATCAGGTCACTCCAACAAGTCCAGTGGTAAGATCTCATCATAACTTACAAAACGAGCCCAAATTCGATATAACTAGCTGTAAAGATCTAGGAGTTCCAATAGAAGTCTTCGAGGTATACCACCAAGTCACTCCAACAAGTCCAGTGGTAATATCTCATCATTACTTACAAAACGAGCCCAAACTCGATATAACTAGCTGTAGCCGTCTAGAAGATCCAGTAGTAGTCTTCGAAGTATACCATCAGGTCACTCCAACAAGTTCAGTGGTAAGATCTCATCATAACTTACAAAACGAGCCCAAACTCGATATAACTAGCTGTAAAGATCTAGGAGTTCCAATAGAAGTCTTCGCAGTATACCACCAAGTCACTCCAACAAGTCCAGTGGTAAGATCTCATCATTACTTACAAAACGAGCCCAAACTCGATAGAACTAGCTGTAGCCGTCTGGAAGATCCAGTAGTAGTCTTCAAAGTATACCATCAGGTCACTCCAACAAGTCCAGTGGTAAGATCTCATCATAACTTACAAAACGAGCCCAAACTCGATATAACTAGCTGTAGCCGTCTAGAAGATCCAGTAGTAGTCTTCGAAGTATACCATCAGGTCACTCCAACTAGTCCAGTTGTAAGATCTCATCATTACTTACAAAACGAGCCCAAACTCGATATAACTAGATGTAGCCATCTGGAAGATCCAGTAGTAGTCTTCAAATTATACCATCAGGTCACTCCAATAAGTCCAGTGGTAAGATCTCATCATATCTTACAAAACGAGCCCAAACTCGATATAACTAGCTGTAGCCGTCTAGAAGATCCAGTAGTAGTCTTCGAAGTATACCATCAGGTCACTCTAACAAGTCCAGTGGTAAGATCTCATCATAACTTACAAAACGAGCCCAAACTCGATACAACTAACTCTAAAGATCTAGGAGTTCCAATAGAAGTTTTCGAGGTATACATGCAGGTCAGTACTACATTCGGGGAATATAACTTTACAAGAAATTTCGAAATTCTATCAAATAATAAAATAATGCTATTATATTGAAGGTACCATAGGTACCTAGTACTTAGTTTCTTACCTTTCTTTTCAAAATATATAAAGTATCAATTTGGTTTGCTATGAACTATTTCGTGTTCGTACAGCGATGTTTTTCGATACCAGCATCTGCTTGCAACCAGCGCAGCTTCCACTCAGAAAGGCGGTCAAACGCCGACTGATTGATATTTGAATTTTGAATTTTGAAATGAAATCAAACCGTGACCGAGTAAAATCAAAATAAGCCTTATTGCACATTATTTTAAGATTCGGTTTAAACCAAAATATGTGAAAAAATTACACGCGATGCTATATTTTTTTTTTTATACTATTTGTACTATTTTTGATATTTTTCTCTCCAAGATTTTGAGTTGAACATATCTGCTAACAGATAGTATTTTTTAATTACATAAAACCGGTATATTATATACAAGAAATGTACCTAAAGTCGCCCCAAAATCGTGAATTTTGTGTGAAGAGGTGACGGGAAATAATTTTTATAGTACTAAAAATTGAGATTTTGAACAAAATCAACTCCCAAGATTTGGAGATTAAGGACCAATCTATGTGTAGCAATTTTTATTTCCATCTTATTTGGTTTAACTTAGTCACAATATGTACCGAAAGTCACCCGATATGCGGAAACGCACTCTTAATCGTTTACTTCGTTGCTGTGCGATTCAAAGAAAACCAAACAAACAAAGTAAGTTAGTTAGTTTTTCATTAGTCATTATAATGTCCGATACATGACACTTTATTCGAAGTGTTAACCTACCCGTGCGAAGCGAGCCCAGATCGATTAGTTATATATAACTAAACCTAGGCTGTACCTATATAACAGTTAACATTTTTCATTTCGGTTTGGTAACAATCCAATCAATTTTTTAGCTTCATCCCCCATCACAGGGATGCGCGCACCGACGGTGTTAGTATTCATCCGAACTAGTTTTTCATTCACACGGTATTTCATTTTTAGGGTTCCGAACGAAAATAAATGGCCAGTTGCGTGTCAGGCCACGCGCAATGTAGGGTTCCGTAGTTGCATACTTAGAAGGGTGTACAACTGTACACTGTACATATTATGTAGTTATTTATTATAAAATGTTTTTTTTTTTTAATTTTAAAATAACATTAGGAGTGATAAATAGCAAAAATTCTACGTACAACATATTGTATAGGTATTGTCTCCAGTAGTATAACAAATGTGGTTTTTTCTTGATTATGTCATAGAATTCCGCAAAGTAACGCTGCTTCTATTCAATTTTTAACCGACTTCCAAAAAGGAGGAGGTTATCAATTCGGCCGGTATATTTTTTTTTTTTTTTTTTCTATGTATGTCCACCGATTACTCCGGGGTTTCTGGACCGATTCACGCGATTTTTTTTTTAATCGACAGAGGAAGCTCGCGAAATGGTCCCATATTTTTTTTTACCTTCAACTCTTCAAGCCTGATGCTGCAGAGGTACTTTCCCCCTAAATTATGGGGTTTTAGGAACTGTCATTTACGAATTGGTATGCTTGGCCTAAGCATATACTAGATCTTAGAGCTTCAGGTCCTACTCCTCAATTCTGATGCTGCAGGGTACTGCCCACCTAAACTATGAGGCTTTAGGAACTTTCGCTTGCGAATTGATATTATTGGTATTAAGCATAGTCTACATCGTGGAGCTCAAGGTCCTAGCTCTTCAATCCTGATGCTGCAGGGTACTGCCCAGCTAAACTGTGAGGATTTAGGAACTTTCGCTTGCGAATTGATATTGTTAGTATAAATCATAGTCTACATCGAGGAGCTCAAGGTCCTAGCTCTTCACTCCTGATGCTGCAGGGTACTGCCTACCTAAACTGTGAGGATTTAGGAACTTTCGCTTGAGAATTTATATTGTTAGTATTAAGCATAGGCTACATCGTGGAGTTCAAGGTCCTAGCTCTTAAATACTGATGCTGAAGGGGTACTGCCTACCTAATCTGTGAGGATTTAGGAACTGTCGCTTACGAATTGATATTGTTGGTACCAAGCATATACTACAATATATAAAATTTAAGGTTCTAGCTTCTCAATCCTGATGCTGCAGGGTTGGAGGGATTACGAACTGTCACTTTCGAATTGATATTGTTGGTACCAAGCATGGACTACATCATGGACCTCCTGGTCCTAGCTCTTTAGAAATTGTATGTTGTTAATAAGTACTGTAGGTACCAAATACTTTAGTACCGTAGTGTTGGAGGGAGGGGAGAAAGAGAGCAGGAACAAGCTACACTAAAAAGCTTAAAATAAAAATTCTTTTCAAAAAACCGACTTCAAACGCCACTACAAAGTATAAAAATAATTTTATTTTGTACACGTTTGTTGAAGTCGGGCGGGCTTAACTAGAAACGATGAATTCGATGCGCGACGCTTACCTTATGGTGACATATAAGAGACACGCTTAATGAAATCGGGTGAGCATCGAGTATCGGTTTCATCGTTTCTAGTTAAGCCCGCCCGACTTCAACAAACGTGTACAAAATAAAATTATTTTTATACTTTGTAGTGGCGTTTGAAGTCGGTTTTTTGAAAAGAATTTTTATTACTTTTCAAAGTTTGTCGACTATTACTCGTTAACTTATAAAGCCTACTTAGCCATGATAGTTTTCCATTTAACTTTGTTTTATACATATACTACTATTGTGAATACTTTTCAGTTTTCACATATTATCTGAAATCAATAGTTTAGTTTTTAGAGGGGTGGGGGGCGACTCTAACAAAAATATTCACTTTAAAGCTTAATATTTTGCAACCGGATCCTTTTTGAATAAATACGATACTTTACCATATTTTTTGAATAAATGAAAATAAACTTGAAATCCTGTTTTCCTAGTAAAGTTTGCAAAGCGAAAAATCTGAAATTTTATTAGGGTTGTTGGAGGATTATGTAAATATAACAGGAAAAATAAAACATTGTCTGTTATTAGCCCAGTATTTTTCAATAATAATCAACAATAATAGTCCTGCAAAACAGCCGACATATTTTTTCCTATCCTATTTTCTATCCTAAAATTGTTTTTTTAAAGCTACGATCCGATTATGTTCGGCATAATCTGAGCATAAAAGTGGAAGCAACCAAGTGCTAAAATATGTTTATAGCACTTAACCAATATTCTCTAAGGTCAACTAAGTGTTGTACCTTTTAAAACTAGGACATATACAGAGCTAGATACTTGTACCAGACGGCATTATTCCTGAGTAAAAGAGTATTTTTTTCGAGATTATCGCGAAATTCCATTTAAATCGGTTCAGTCGAAAATGTAGCCAAACACACTGTGGGTTTGATAGGAATGAAGTAAAACGCAGAAAATATTAGTTCCAGATAATTTGCGTATAGTGCAATAAAGTATAATTAAAAACTTTCAGCATCGAGAAAATTTATCTACAAAGTTGCAGTTTATTTTAATTTAGCGTAACCGAGGGCAGATAAAATAAATTCACTCTAAGTGAAACTTATAAGCGTTAAGTGTAAATTCGATGCCCAATTGGATCGTAACTAACGGAATAGAGATTACCGTCTGGCTGTACGGTGGCTATATTACGTATCATGTAATTCGTGCAGTGAGATTGTCGCAAAGTATGTTATTATCTACCCGATTACGGGAGAATTAGGGCTGGTTTTAATAATCTATCTAGTATCAAATCCAAAATTTAAAAATAGAAAATATTACATGCAGCAAAGTACAAAGTATTTACCTATTGATAAAACATAATGCAATCTCAATAAGTATATTGACTTGACACTTTACCATATATCATACACTTATTTATTCTGTGCTAAGGTGCTATATGGTTAGATTAAAAAACTATGTTTAATAATGGTTTGTATTAGACCTTTTAGATTTTTAATCAAACTTAATGATATCGATTGTTACCAGCCTTTAGGCATATCTGAGTAAGTTTGTCACTTATTGGAGACCTTGTAAATACTAATACTATTCATTCGTTTTTGATAAATGAATGTAACTAAAGGCAGATTTCGTTCATCTAATATAGACATTATAAGGATTCCAAATTAGCGGATATAACAAACAATAATAATATTGTATTGGGATAAATCCATATTTGCTGTTTTTTTCATTTTAGGATAAATAAGTTAATAATAATCCTTTTCACCTCTCTAGCTCAAAAGGGGCGCCTTTGCTGCCCAAAACCAGTGAGCAAAAGTCGTTTTTGCTCACTCAGTGAGAAAAAGTGTTTTGAATATAGAACGCATTGGATTGGCGTTTTTTCAACTCATCGTCTCAAGAAACGTTCAGAAATTTTGTATCTAATATTGCATACCCCATACATTTTATTTCGAGAAAATTTTTTAACTCTCTATTTTATTATTTAAACTACTTATTAACTTTTTTTAAATGTGTTTTAGACTTTATAATTCTGTAACACAACATGAAACATAAAAGAAAATTAAAATTAATTAATTAATATATTTTATTTTATGAATGACACAATTCCGAACGCAGACAAAAGAGTAATATAAAATGGCGGCAAAAAAAAAAAAATAACTCTATTCTATATCTTAATTAGGTAGTAATTTCTTAGTAGTTATTTGTTGTAAGAATTTTAAAATAACAAAATGAGTGAATCTAGTGATAATATAACACCTTCAGAATTAAAAGAATTAGTGTCTAACGCGAATTAAACTTTCTTCCGGAATAGTCTCGTGAAAAATACTTGAAAGCCTATGAATTATTTAATGATTGGAGACTTTCTAAGGATGCGAAGTCCTATTCAGAGACTGTGATTTTATCATATTTCATGGAATTGTCTAAAACAAGGTAACCATCTACATTATGGAGTATTTACTCCATGTTAAAAGCTACAATCAAATCGAAATGCAACGTTCACATTGAAACTTATCCTAAACTTATTGTATTTTTGAAAAGACAGTCGGAGGGGCACAAATCCAAAAAATCTAAAGTTTTCACCGCTCATGATATTGAAAAGTTTTTAAATAAATAAACCTAATTTTTAAAATTTTAAAATATCCTTTATGTTTTAATAAATATTTCTCTTACATCTTGTACTTTTTCGCTATTGAGGTGAAAAATTGTATGTATCACACGATAGCAAAGTTTTTGCTTCTTGTGCCTTTGAATCCCTCACTACTCTCAGGATTCTAACTTAGAATCACTCGCTACGCTCGTGATTCTATATTAGAATCCTTCGTTCGCTCGGGATTCAAACTAGGCACTCGAAACAAAAATGAACTTTGCTATCTTGTTGAACAAATAACTATTCCACCAGGGAGCAAAGTGAAAGAAAAAACCGCTGTCAATTGTAGGTCAGAATTAAAGATTCAAGGACTCCTTGATAGTAGTGTGTGCTGTACTACAGTTTTATCACGTGACCCACAAAAACCAAATTCGATAACTTTACTGTAATGTAATTAAAATAAAAAATTGATTGCAATAGAGTTTCCTAATACATTCCAAATAGACGCAGAAAGCGTTCGACGGGCATTGAGAATTTAAAACATTTTCCCTATTTTAAACTACAGCAAATGAAGGTTTATTATGTAGATTTGTTAAACAAGCATATGTGCAGGAATTAATCAGGCACAAATCCCGAGTTCGAACCCGAAAATGGTAAATTTTAACTTATCTAGGTACAACTAGAAAATTCAATTGAAAAACTCATCTTTTATAAAAAAAAGGTCAGTACAATTTAAGCTGTAATTTTCTCAGCATCTTCCGTCTTACTAAAGAAATGGCAAAGCAAGAGAAAATTCTCTTGCTCTGCCATTTCTTAAGACTTTTAAAAATACTGCAATAGAAATCTATTGCAGTATTCTTAAAAGTCCTAAGAAGGACGACTATTCTTTGGTATCAATGAAAAGTAAGAAGTAGTAGAAAAGCCATAGATAGATATTATAGTTCGGTAGCTTGTTAGTGGAAGAACACTTTTAAAGCCACGTCATGAGTACGATGTGAGATTATGCATTGCAAAGATTTTCTTAATTAAACCGCAGTAACATTATTAACGGCAAGTTTAAATCCGGACTAATCTCCAACCCTTTGAGTATTTATCCAATCCTAATTGGCAAGCCTCTCGTCTGAATACGACTTACTATTGTATTAATTGTTATAATCTGATATTAAACAAAATTAATGTTTGCAGTGCATTTACGTAGGAAATTATACGGGTGGTGGTGGAAAATAAAAAAGCATGTTTAGATCTGCACAGCTAACCTAGTCTTACTAAGCTAACTATTATTTTTTTATGCTGTAAGTACCACTACAACTAAAACATAAAGAGCGTGCACAAGCACAAAAAATTATCTCTAAGGAAGAGTTTTTTTTTATTCCTCGAATGTGAGAACAATGAAAAAAAAAATCTAGACGACGATGATGATAACCACAGATTTAGAGAGAAATCTGTGATGATAACTGTGACAAAAACAAGCTTGTAATTGTTTTGACCCATTTAATTCAAAAATATCTAGACTGTCACAATCAATTAATTTAATATTATTATTATATTATATATTCGGAATTCGAACACCAAATGAATATTCATTTTAGCGAACATTATAAATAGTAACATTTATTTAAGCAGTCAATCAACAAAATAAACCGTACGTGAACATTAACGTACATTAATATAATTTAATACATTGAAATCATAATATTCGTTCTGACCGCACCAATTTGTTACGGAACATTCTACTTATATAGCAATTATTCAATTTTGCAGAGTAGGTATTGCAAAATTAATTTTGGTTACAAGAGGAAATATGAGTGCAATATTTGATTTGTTATTTTTTAAATTAACTTCAACGAGCCATTGCACCTACTCAGTGAGGGAACGTGCAGGTGATTATTTTACAATGTTTTATGCTTTATTTAATACGGTTAGTTGTATTTTTAAATCCCCCCAGCCCCCTCGAAACTAACTTTACTCTGCATACTTTTTGTGTTGTAATACCTTGTTTATTTTATTGTTTAAACAAGTAAAAAATATATTAAACTTAAAAAATCAATAACTCTCGAATAAAAATTTAATTTTAAAATAAAAACTGAAAGGGAAAAACAACAACTTAAACATTCGGGACCACAGTAAAAAACAAAAACTCAAAAAATCGGACGCACATAATAAGCTGCCAGAGTATGCCATAAAACTAACGCCACCAAGTCATAACTCATAATCTAAGCCTAAGGAGACGATAAGTAATTTGTTAGCGCTTGGCCAAAATTTCACCTAGAGAACACAAATCTCTAAATTAATTGACAGATCTCTAAAAGCGGTCTTACTTTTTCTGAAATGTGAAGAGTTTATCGCTATTTTTAGACCTGCCAAATTATTCACAGCCAAATTAGCACTATTGTCGTTCAGTGTTATTACCGTTTCTAAATATCGTAGCCGTGTCGTTAGCGTTACTTGGACGCTAAAGGAATACTCTCTGACGGATTGTGGCCTGGAGCGTCTCTAAAGAACAAACTCCCTCTGGTGGCAAGATTTAATATTACACTGGGATAGCGCCAGCCGCTGACAACATTTGAGTTGCGCTCAAATTAGTTCTTCACTTCACTTTTCTTAAAATCTATTTGGATAAGTGCGGAGCATTATTCCAATTCTTTTGACTTCAAAGCCTGTGGCACGAATTAATCATTCCTCATAAACGTTGCGTGAATTCAAAGAGTTCTATGCGTTATTACTATAATAAAGTTGCTATCCTTACTGATATTACAAATTAAAAAGTTTGTTTGTTTTTAAACGGTTAAAGGTGCGGACTGAAAACTGAAAGGTCGCAGGTTCGAACCCCACCCCACCCATTGCACTATTGCTGTACCCACTCCTAGCTTTTCGCTTATTTGGAAGGTGAATATAAATCAAGTTTAGCTTGGCTAATATTATTTTTTAAGAGAAAACAAAAAAAAAGTTTAGCTTAGTTTAGAGATTGTGTACAACAGAAGCCATAATTACTAGATACCTGGATTATTTACTTACTTTAGTATTGACTAAAAATTTCCTCGCTCGCTTGACGAAGTCCAACACAGCAACCGCTCTGTTTATATTTTTAATTAAAGAGTTCTCATCTAGCAAATGGTACGTATAAATGTTTGCAAATTAGTGAAATCGTAGTGGAGCGGTGGCTTGCTTCATTAGTGTCGATTAATCACCCCCGGCGTCCTTCGGGCGGCCTTGAGCTCGCTACAATTATGGGTGCGGTCAAAATTTTAGAGATCTCATTAAAACTTTGGACTATCAAGCTTTTTCTATATAAATGGTATAATAGTACATTGTGGTACAAGTGTGGAATATTGGTGATTACAGCTGAGGCGCTATTGAGACCCGAGTCGTTAGGTGAGGGTCTTAAGATAGCCGAGGACGGTTATCATACGACCTATCAATAGACACGTGTATCATACGACGTTTTTCAACACACTTGTGAAGAGAATAATACTAAAATAGTACATTATGGTACAAAACAGTGAAAACGAGTTCAGAAGATCAGTTTTCTTATGCGCGCGCATCTTACTTATTTTTAAATTTGTTTACTGCCTGGATTCTAGTCCTTTGAGGCCTTCGCGTATAATAAAATATTTATATAATAAAATTTAAAAAAAAACTCTATAACTCACTTGTGAATAATAGTAATGAAAAAGTCACAGTTTGATTATAGGTGTCATTATGTGCCTAATTGCGGTGAAGTTGGAGCCACTTTATGAGAAAGTGTGTTGAAAAAGGTAATTTATTTTACTATTCAGTGTTTATAATTCGGTATTTATTCAGCTAAATCCAAAATACCAAGGTCAGTTTTGGCAGACATTCCCCCACCCCTCAAGATAGCACGAGCAGAATAATCTCGGGAAAGCACGAGATAGCTGTGATTCGCAATAATGCTCTCTTTTTCTAAAAGGAAACTTAAAAGCTTTATATTTTCGAGACAAGCATTTTTACCTATGAACATTTTACCATAAGCATTGTGTAATCTGTTTGGCCTATTTTAAGTATATCTACAGTAGAATCCCGATTATCCGAACATCGATTATCCGAACATCCGATTATCCGAACTCATTCGTGATCACTCAAAAGATGTGATTGATTACGTCAAAGATCAATAACAAGTTATTTCCAACCAAAATTTTAAATAACATAGGTACTTTGTAATTCATTTGCTTTGAAATCGATTATCCGGATATTCGATTATACGGAATACCCCTGGTTTTATTTGATCCGGATAATCGGGATTCTACTGTATTTATAATTTTATACTAATTAGCTGTAACGCTGTTGATTACCTTTCAAATAAATAAATAATTAAAAAAAGAAAAAAGACATTGTGTTCATTTTAAGTATATCAAAAATTTTTATTACCGACAAATAGGTACCGACAAAAATCGCTGGCACTCCAGCAGAACACTCTTGCTAAGTGAAATTACGTAAACTGAAAGTACGTCAGAATGGTCAGTTAAATTCTAAACTGCGCTGTTTTGAAAAAGTTAGTTAGGGTTATCCGGAATGGAGTGGAGTTACTTAATTTAATCTTTTTGCTGAAACTCTTTTGGCTGGCGAAATGCTGTGGAAAATAACTTGAATGTTTTACAATTTTTTAGGGTTGAAACTTTTCTGAAACGAAAAGTTCTGAGCTATTAGCTTCGTTATGTAAAATTTTATTTACTACCTTATTTTTTTCCTTTATTACTTGACAAAGAATTACAGAAAGAAAGCGTTTATTAAGTAGTTTATAATAGCATTTTTTTTTTTTCTAAATACCTAGAAATGTATGTGTTGATCATTGATGAACCTTTCAGTGTTTTCAGTATTGCATTGACCAAACTCCCATAAAAGAGAAAAAAAAATTTAAAAATGAATTTTGAAGGTAATGCGTCGTGAGCTGTCCTAAACTGTGACACTATAGTGTAATATTTGAAGTAAAACTGACAATTAAGATGGATGAAAAAATTCTCCGCCTCTTTCCCATCTGTACTAAATGACAGACGCACAATTAACGTAAACTCACCTTTAAAAGTCCCATATTAAATAATGAGAATAAAATAAAAAAAAGTTACACTAGACCGTCAGACCCACTAGACTCTTCACTCTACTCAGGGCATAGGAACAATGCTGGTCTCCTGATGTGAAGCCGTACACAATTTACTACTACGTGTATCTTTCGGACCGGATGAGTGGGTACCTACAGAAGATTGACTCATCGCTCTCTTTTATATAATACTAGCTGATGCCCGCGACTTCGTACGCGTGGATTTAGTTTTAAAATCCCGCATTTTTATTCGAAAGCCTAGATACAAAGTTTCATGGATATAACTTGAAAAATGACGGACTTTCATACAAACTTTAACCCCCTATTTAACCCTCTTGGGGTTGAAATTTTCCAAAATCCTTTTTTAGCGGATGCCTACGTCCTAACAGCTACCTGTATGCCAAATTTCAGCTCGATCGGTCTAGTGGTTAGAGCTGTGCGTTGATAGATCAGTCAGTCAGTCAGTCAGTCAGTCACCTTTGCCTTTTATATATTTAGACTTACTTATATACGTAGTATCTCCTGCTTGTACCTATTATGTCTGAATTTACCTGCCCCGTCTCCCGGCGCACATACCTAAGGACCCTAAGGTGCGGCCAACGAATTGCGCGCAGACTATAAATTACAAAATTGTTATTCAAGTGTTGCGTTGTTTTGTAACTTTTCCCATTTTGGCTCCGTAATTAGCGTTTTTATTGTAATTTAGGTGCTAATGTACGTTATATTTGGGTAAGGGTACATTTTATCCTGCCTTTCATACATCGATCATTATGGAGAAAAAGAAAAAAAGTTTATACAAGAAAATTGTATTATTTGCGGTGGTAGCCTAGTGGTAAGACTTCGGCCTACTTTTCGGGAGGTCCGGAGTTCGTTCCCAGATTGTACACATCTCTGATTTTACGTATTTAGAGCATTAAACTAAAAAAAATCACTTGCCTTACTTTAACCGTAAAGGAGAACGTTGTAAGGAAACCTGCATACCTGAATGATCTCCATAATGTTGAAGTCTACCAACCAGCACTAGCCCAACGTGATGGGCTATGGCATTAGCATTAGTAGTGCATTCATCGTTAATTAATTAATTATTATTTATTTAACATCATAATCATAATCTTCAATTTTTTAAGTCATGATTTTCTCTTCCAGTCATGATTTAATGGGCGCAATAACAAAGGAAAATAAGGGTAGGGTTACATAAAATACCTATCCATCACAACGCAATACTTTAGGCAAACGAACAATCGACACATTCTGTAACTTTATGATATGGCTGGCCGCTTCAGATACTTTAGTTTACCAAATGACTGCGCATAAAACATTATTTAACTCGCAATTTTTTTTTACACTGTAGGCCAAAAAATAAGGAACGATTAAATATTCATTAACTTGCTCTTTTCAACCCAGTGTTATCCCATTAACTCTTGCAACCTCAAAACACGCCGTAGCCGCATTATGTTCATGATGTAATTTGAAACTAATTTTAATATAAGCTTCAATTTAAAAGGTATGTTTGTCTTTTTAATTTTATAATCTTCTATCTATACTTAGACATTATCTTGTCCTGACTGACTGATCTATCAACGCACAGGCACAAAACACTGAAGTTAGATATCTTCTTGAAATTTTCCTAGTAGTAGGTTCCTTTTATGACGTAGACTTGCACTGAGAAAAAATATTTTTTGAGTTTCCATTCACAAGGGGGTTGAAAGGTACGGGATGAAATTTTGTATGAAATCCATAATTTTTTCAAGATATATAAATACTTAGAATTTCTTTTTATATTTATATTTTTGGTTTAAGGATTTTAGGAAATTCGACCTTCTCAACTAATTCCAAAAACTCATCATCAATCATCTAGTATCCTGTTGTTAGATTTCGTATATTTATTCATTGCTTAAGCCCGGCTGCATACTTTTGAAACAATCTATAAATTTTTGAGTTTCTGCAACCGGCGAGCGCCAGGAAACCGCATAAAATCCTGAAAAATTCTGATGATGGGTCTACAGATTGTATTAAGCATTGTTCTTCAAGAGTGCCTGAATTCTTTCTAACAGGAATTTTTAATAGCTTATAAGTAGTTCAGTCAAGCTTTTGCACACCTTTGTTAAGCTTTATCACAGCGAGTTTCAAAAAATATAAGTTTTTGAACGAGCGAAGCGAGTTCTCTGAGTCAACTAGGGCGCTTGCCTACTAGACAGAGAAGTGTGTCCGTCTAAATGTCTGTCAGAGCCCTATAACTTCTGAATTACTGAATATTAGAACGTGAAACTTGGTTGAAAATTCAGTTATATCCTGTACTTGAACAACAAATACTAAAATTAGATAAATGTTATAAAGAAACGAAATTATTTAATTTTAATGCGCCATCTATTAGCATTATTGTGAAGTGAAGCTAATAGCTTCACTATAATGCTAATAGATGGCGCTGTGTCAGTAAGACAGTTTTATGTCAACTATTATTTTTTTTATTGCGTCTAATGTTAAAAGTTAATTATTACAATATATAATTAAAACTTTTGGGAATTATGGGATATCGCGAGGTCTCAGTTCGGGGCGAACCACTAGTTATAAAGAGTTTTTAGTTAACGGTCTTACGAAAAATAATTTCACATAACAATTGCTTAAAAGACAGTTCCCATTTCAAGTAACCGTTTCGTTCACATGTGAACACTTTTCATGGCCTCACTTGTACGCAATATATTCGGGAATGAGTGAACTTTCCGACAGATATACGCTTCGTGGTATATCAACATTCCCGAAAAATACCGATCAGGAGGTGCTGGTATTTCAACTATTTACCTAACGACATTATACGAATTTATTATGAACATATTTATAATAAACACCTCTGTAATTGGTATTTATATGTCATTGATAGGTAAGTAATTTTAATCCTACTAAACCTATTAATATTATAAATACGAAAGTTTGTATGTTTACTCAATCACGTCACAACAACTGAACCGATTTGGCTGAAATTGAACACGAAGATAGACAGAAAATGCCCAACGCATACCCCTCCGTCAGCGGAAACGAAGAGGTTATGTGGGGCTTGCACCCACTAAAATCTGTCTTTGTCCCTCCATGGACCCTGGCAGTGGCGTGGGTTACACTAACGGAATATTCACCACGCCAATGTAAGAGACACTCCAACGAGGCATATGATGATGACGTTGATGATGGTGAATATTACACAAGTTATGTTTAAACAAGTTACCAAGCGGATAAACACTTGCAACATTCACAGTTCCATAATCACCTAAATTGGTTTCCATTAGATCGCATTGGAGATCCAAGCAAAACTTAGTATGAAAGGCATTCCGACATTTCCAAGAGTTGCAGTCGGAATTTCCCAGCTACAGTGTGGTTAAATTGTCAAAGCCGTCCAGTGGCCATTCAAAATGACTTGAACGAAATACTGGTTATATCGCACTCGACCTGAAGCTGTTCACCGCAACGCGAACACCGATTAAGACAGTAAGTCAGCAGGGATTTTCAGCTGTTTGACTACCTTAAATACAGTAGCAAGTGGTATAATACTAGGTATTTTAAATGTTTATACTTGAATCGAATTTATATTTCGCAATCGTAATTATTACGGAAGTGTTTGTTTTTGGTTTGAGTTTTCGTCCATCAATCACGCAAGTTAGCTAATTTTACTACGGCGGGAAGCTTAGGCTATGCCTAGTCGCTGTCCTACAAGTAAAGACGTGCTCAAAGCGATTTAGAGTTCCAGTACAATACTACAATAGGGAGGTCGCCCTGGCGCAGTGGTGAGCGCTGTGGTCTTATAACTGGGAGGTCTCGGGTTCGATTCCCGGCGGGGGCAATTTAGGAATTTATAATTTCTAAATTGTCTCTGGTCTGGTCTGGTGGGAGGCTTTGGCCGTGGCTAGTTACCACCTTACCGTCAAAGACGTGCCGCCAAGCGATTTAGCGTTCCGGCACGATGGCGTGTAGAAACCAATTAGGGGTATGGGTTGAATTTACACTGCTATACCCCTTCCAAGTTAGGCCGCTACCATCTTAGACTGCATCGTCACTTACCATCAGGTGAGATCGCAGTCAAGGGCTATCTTGTCATCGAATAAAAAAAAAAAAACGTAGAAGGAGAAACTGATCAAAGGTTCCTCGCTTCCATATGAGGCTGTAATCTGTAGACCGCACTAACACTCAATTCAGACTCAAGAAAGAGTTAAAACGAGAAAGGTTTATGTCAGAGCATATTTGTGTCTCGTTTTAACCTCTATCATAAGTCTGAGCTAAGTCAGAGCACGCTCTACAGATCTGAGCATTAGGCTGCAAACGTCAGGTAAGATCAAAGTCAAAGGCTAACTTGTCATCGAATAAATAACATACCACCACAGTATAAAGAGCTTGTAAGAGGACTATAAATATGTCCTGTAGGGCTAACATGCGCAACACGAGAAAACTTTGTCTACACTTTACTCGTGAATCTCTGTAGAGAATCACATAGAGACTACGAGTAAACGTGTAGACAAAACTTTCTCGTGGTGCGCATGTTAGCCCTACTGGAGTTAAGAAGTACGTACCTACCTATTTATTAACGCCCTAATATAAATTTATGCAATGTTCTCAAACGATGTTTAATTATTCAGAGCCTAAATAGAACATCTAGATACACAGTGCTACAGAAGTTGTAAATTGAGTGTAAAACGTCCGCATTCAACAACTTTATTTCGACCCTTTAAACCGCCGGGCTATGAAAAGTTTGTACTCGCTAGAAATAAGTTTACTGTCATTGAGGTTCTATATGATATTATGGTCACTGCATCGTCCTTTTATAGAACAAACTTGACCAGTACCTGTATTATACAAAAGTACACTTTATTCCACAGCATTACAGGTTAATGCATATATAAAAAGGGTTGGTATACTTAGCTCAAAATGTCCTCCGCATTCTGGGCGGGTTCAATTTAACGAAAGACATAAGCTGGTGGTGTAAATTGATATTAACTTTTAACGATAACCCGTGTGTGAAGTTTTATTTGTCTGGGAACATTTTAAAACATAGCTTTTAGGATGATAGCATGTCATTCAATTACGCTGTACCAGAGCTACCGATCGACGTCATTTTTTGCATGGATATAGCTAAGGTTCTAAAGAGTTACATAAGTTACTTTTTATCCCGGAAAATCAGAGTTTTTGCGGGATTTTTAAAAACTAAATCCACACGAACGAAGTCGCGAATATAAGCTACTCAAATATCAGCTACTCAAACAATAACCTTACATGACGTAGAAAGAAAAACAGTATGTTTTCTTGCCGTAAAATAACCTAGGTATTTAGGTATTTTCCCAGGCGAATAAAGTCGCTTAGCTTCATCTATGGTAGGTACTTAAATATGTTTAACGATATATAAACTTAAATGCACGGAAACACTTATCTTACAGTTTCGTGATAGTATAGACATAGAAAAGTACACCTGAGCTAGCAAAGCGCGTTACCAAGTGTATTTATTGCTAAGTTTATCGCGAGAGGTTTAGAAATACAGCGCCAGTATCTACAAAATACTTTGAGCGCAGTTTAGCAATCACATTACATTATGGTAATAATAAACGTAGATATGAGGATTATCGTTCGGAGTAACTTATTAGTATTGAAAGATAAAACCCTGTTCGTGTGTTCATAGTCCAATTTAGATAAACAAGAACTCGCTCATGAATCCTCTACATGTTGGACTTATGCCTCCGCGCAAACTTAAAGATTCGGACTTTGTCCCATTAGAGTAGGTAGGTCACAAACGTATATTCGTACTCATGTTGAACAATAGACTGGAAAAAGTAGGCGATAGAGAAATTCTCAAACCTTGTAGAAGTACAACCCATACCGACATAGCTCAAAGGATATGAATTGGCGAAACTGAAGTGGTAAAAATAATAGACGGATTTTAAGCACAGAATACTGGTGACGATGAACATCGGGATCACAATTTGCCAGAACAGTGACGCATATAAGCACGCAAGTTTGCAGGTAACTATTCTTATTTTTCTATTTTGAGCGAGATTGATATTTATTTTGATAAAATAATAAATCCGCCATATTGGATTGAACACCAATCAGAGTGATACGCCACATCGTACCTTCAAACATTTTATTATGAAATAACATAAAAGTGACGTCACGAACGACGCCATTTCACCGTGGAGCGTTTTTGCGTGAATTTTAAAACTTAAATTTTATCTGCCAAAGCTTTTTTTTGCTGAAATAAGATATTTTCTCGAAATAGTAGATTTACTTCCGAACAGTTTTTCAAAATCGATCATTTAGACTTTAAACTGTATGATTGCTAGACTATCGCTCAAGTATTGAACCAATGGTTTTATGTTCGGAGACAAAACTTATTCCAAGCGAATTCCAAAGTTTTAAGAATATTCCGTTGTTAACCTTAATTTATAACAGTGCGGTTCACTGGAATATTACGAGTAAGATACTTTCTTGACATTCGCTCGTAAAATTTCTCTTCTTACACCGCTGCACTGTCAAAACTGTGAAGCAGACTATTACTTACTGGAAATTGTGGGTTACGGTTTAGGGATCCCATACCCAAAGGATACCTTCGGGATCCTATTGCTAAACTTCTGCTGTCCGTCCGTCAGCGGGCTGTACCTCATGAACCGTAATAGGTAGATACTTCAAATTTTCACAGAATGTGTATTTCTATTGGCATTATAGGGCCAAAACAACAAAAAATAAAAAAGTTAATAATCAACAAGGGTCTCCAAACAAAAAACTTGATTTTTCAGCATTTTTTGCACGGCTTTAAAAATCCCTGTAACAATGGTACGGAACCCTTTATGTGCGAGTCCAACTCGCACTTGGCCGGTTTTTGTATGTAAAATTAAAATAGAGCAGGATGTCGTTTACTCAAAAATTTTAAGGGACAAGGGCTTCGGTTCCATGAGCCAAGCTCGAGGATTCTATACAGGGTGTGGGACACCATAATCAAAACTTGCCAAATGCCACTCATCTCGGAAATGAAGGGCTACCAATATTTTATTATTTTGAGCACGCAATGTATCGCGAACAATGAACGCCGATACATTCGTTTTAGGCTTGTCACAAGCGGCGCTTTGTATTTGGCGCGGGCTTTACATTGCTGTTTTGTATTAAATATTGCCATTTCTTTTTTCTTCTCAATTTAAATCACGTTGAAATAGGTTACATACACGATTCCATTTCGTATTTATTTAAAAAATGAAAAAAGAATTTTTTGACCGATGAAAAATTCCAACGCCGCGCCGCTGAAATCCGTATTGCTGGGAAATAATAATGCTCATATTTTATTTGGATATTACAGTTCTCCATACCTACATAGACAAACGCAACAACAACGACAACGAGTAGGCAAACGCTATGGAATAAAGTACGTTTGCTACTCTCCTATGAGAGTATATATTCTTTGCTCATCCAAAGTATATGTAGCAAAGCCTTACAATCTGACGTCACGCGCTAACATCCGCAATTTGTACACTTCGAGCCTAATGAAAAACGAGCGGGCCCTGAAACGGATTCCTAAGAATTATTCACAGCCTATTGTAACATCGACGGGGATTCCCAGGCGACTAAGCGTTAACGATATGTTTGTGTAGCAAATAAACTGCTTATTGGGTTTGTAAGTTGTAGCCCGTTGTGCCTACGTTAATTATGTGGTGGTTACGTCTTACTGCCCGCCAAATATAAACAACTAGATGATGCCCACGACTTCGTCCACGTTGATTAAGGTTTTTTAATTCCCGCGGGAACGTTTTAACTTTCCGGGATGTGTCAATCCTGGGTATGAGCTATCTCCATTCCTTAGCCAAATTGGCTTATTCATTGTGGCGTAAACAAGTACCAAACATCCATCCTCACTTTTCACATTTACAATATTAGTAGGATTAGATACTGAAGATTGTTGTTAGCTCAAAATTTTGAAAATGCTTTAGCAGATGCTTCCATTTATTTTCACATTTCCGGTGTAATACCTTGTCCTTAACTATTACCCATGCAAAACAGATCATGTCAATGTAGTGGAAGATTGAAGGACAAACCGACGAACAAAAACACTTTCGCATTTATAATATTAGTAAGTTTTATATTTATTCTTTCACAAGAGCGACCGCTAAGTTTCTTTCTGAGTTTCTCTAACCAAATGTGGATTTCACTGAAATAATAAATTATTGATGTAAATATGAAATTGTGAGCTATCATCGCTATCCCAAGAGTAAATTATCTCGACAGACAGTTTCTGGCCAGTTGCTCCCTAAATAATAATTAGTTTCTCTGGTACACTGAACTTTAAATCCCCAATGGAATGATCCAGCTTTGATCAGCGAGGTCATAGCGAGGTCATGAACTCAATTTAATATAAATTTGAAGCATACTAAACCTCGTGAAGCTGAAGTGGCAGTAGACGCCCACGCAGTTCAAAGAACAGATTTTTTCTTGACATCGTAAAGCTGAAATGAAAATGGACGGAGTACAGTTAGAAGAACTGATGGTCGTTGTGGTCCTAATATGCTGGAGTGGTGACCCCAGTGGTAATTGCAGTGAACCACAACCGATCTCAGGGAACCACAAGATTACCAAGTCCTGTGGAAGTCCATGCAAGAGATCTTTGTCCAGCAATGGAGATCTATCATTTGATAAAGAAGGAGAAGAAGAAGTTTCCAGAATACAGACCCTGCATCGGAAAGCGGAATGTTGGCTGACTCAAATGAAAGAACTTCAGACGAGTCACAGGGAGTATATAGATACAGGTAGTACAAAAACGAGGCACGTGGAAGTCCAAAGGTAAAAGAGAGGTGTGAGGTCATCTGTTGCTTGATGAAGAAGATTAAAAACCACAAAAATGCCGTCGAGAAAAGGCTGTTGTGACAGTCTTATAATTCCTTGCTTTTTAATTACTAAAATGAGCCTCCGTAATGAAATCGCACAAGCATGAAATTCATAAGCCTCGTACATTATAATGAAAGGGTAAATTGGATTACGTTGGTACATTAATGATAAGAAGCGAAAATATTAACACGAGATAAGACAAGACTAGAAGTCTCTCTAATGGGGAAAATGAAAAAGCATGCTAGGAAAATGGGGATGAGCAAATATGTATAAGATGGGAAATTGATTGGAATAAAATATAATGGAATAAAATCGAATAGAATGGAATAATGGAACAGCATGGACCAGAACAAAACAGAAAGGAAAAGAGTGGAATAGAATTTTTTTTTAAATTCAAGTAAACTCTTACAAAGTGTTTTGTATTAATTCATTGATGCAGAATATTTCTCTCGTTTTCTGCAAAACTGTTTTATCTCAAAAATTTCGATCTTTTTAATAAAAATGAGTCTAAAAGTTTCTAAATTATCAAAATCTTAATTTCCGTTTTATTGTAGTCTTCTGTAAGTTTACTTTTCAACTAATGTAGTTTCCACAATAATTAAATATTATGAACATAATTTAAAAATAAACCTCAATCTAAATTAATTAATTAATTAATATTAAAACTAAATAAACTTTAAAACCCCATCGAAGTAACCGCAGTGTGGCATAGTACCCAAGTTGCTGGCAGCATTGTCCCTTTGAATGTACAAACTAATCCTTTAGCCAAGGTAGCTGCCAGCTCTTGGACCCCCGGTAAACTCCATTGTGTGTATTAGTTTAATATTTAATGTTGTTTTCATAGAACATTAGTTAAATAGCGATTTTTCTACTTTACAAAGTTGACATTTTACTTTACTCTTGTCACTTTTAGGATAATAAAACATTGTTGCAGCAAATAAGCGATTTTGTCTAAACAGTGGATCAGGGATTTCTACCTATTTATTTTTAAACCTCATACAGCATACCTCCCTCATAATATAATTCCGCAGCAAAAAGCGGGAATAATTAAATGGATGCTTATGGCCGCTCGACCCGCGTCACGGAGACAAAAAGGTATGCCCTTTTTGCTTGATACGCAATCCTTGTATTCGTGAGGACCCTCTGGTTTGTATTTGACCTTTATAAAGTAGGAAGGTATGTAGAACAAATTTTTCATGTCACTTTCATCGACATACCTTACACGTATTTAGGGTTAATAGCATAGGTGGGGACTGAAAACTGAAAGGTTGACGGTTTTTTTTTTTTTTTTAATTTTATGAAATAGATTAAAAATCTATATCTGTGCCCAATAGTCAATTAGACTATAGTCTGGAACAACACATAGGCTACTTTTTATTCCGGAAAATAAAAGAGTTCCCGCGGGAATTAAAAAACCTCAATCCACTCATACGAAATCGCGGGCATCAGCCAGTTAAAGATAGTTTTATTTATTTGTATAATAGATGGTTACCTGGAGGTACCTACTTATTTAATCTTACTTTCTAAGCCTTGAAGAATATACTAACTTGGCTCATAGCTCTATGTCATTGCTAACCGACCAATCTCCTTTTTTCAAACTACTTGACATTGGCGAAGTGCACGGTGCTGGCTTGGCACTAAAAAAAAGCCATTCACCAAAGGAAAAATCATAACAATTACAGCAACGTCATGAAACGGCGTTATTTATTATTATAACAAAAAAGGATTGTTTTCCCGAAGGTATACAAGCAGCTTTCGGCAAACACAAAACTGACCCTGTTTTTGTCAGTGGTGACTTAGGTATTTCCATGACGTAAGCATGGAAATTCAAGGAAATAACATTTTCTGAGAACATTCACCGCTACATCTACTGAGGTATATATGTACCTCAAGTATGTAGTCACATACTTGTTATTATAATTAACTAGATGATGACTTCGTTCGCGTGGATTGAGGTTTTTTGGATTCCAGCGGGAACTCTCTTATTTTTCGAGATAAAAAGTCTATAGTAAAAGTCTATGATAAAAATCTATCTATGTGCCAAATTTCAGCTAAATCGGTTCAGGCGTTGCAGCGTAATTGAGTAACAAACATACATCCAAACTTTCGCATTTATAATAATATTAAGTAATATAATATTATTAAATATTCGTTCATTCGTTGAACGCTGCGTAAGCTTTTCGATATCTTGAGGTAAAAGTTCCAATACTTCCAATATTTCTTTTAAACATAACATTTTAAGTTTGAAATAAGTAGGTACTTAATTTAAAATATTTTAAATTTGATGTTTTGGCGGTAGGTAAGCCTCAACAAGATAGTCTAAAGGGGAGCATTCGTATGCGTGCGAATGTGCCACCCATTGAAGTGTACGAATATACCCTAAGTCTTGTACAAATGAAATTATAACTTTATGATAAACATATTAAATTTAAAAAATCAAAAGCCTAAGATTAACACAAATCGATTGAAGAATTATCAAAATCGGCCCACGCGTTTGGTCACCAGAGCGCCACATACATACATACATATATACATACATACGTACAGACGTAGACTAATAAACACATTATCCTCCTTTCCGTGCCGCAGTCGGGTTAAAAGGATGTAGTTTGTGAAATATTAGAATTAAAAAAAAATTAAAATATCATAAAGATTCGCTACCGCCATCTACGAGTACATGTTAGAACTAAGACGTGACATTACTTATATAAGAACCCAATAGGTCAACAAAATACGTATAGGTGAAGGTTTCGGGGAGTTCATATAGATGGAGCTGATGAAAATGAGTTGTGAATCCGCGTCGTCGTATCAAAAGGTAATTTTCAGTAAAATTATTCTGATTACGATCTCTACTGGAAAAACTTGCTAATGAAATAATCGGAAATGAAGAATGTTAATATAATAATTATCATGATCGCGATATAAATAATGATTAACTTTAATTAATCACTTTGATCAAAGTAATCATTGCAATCTTATCAATTGCATCCAGAAAATGGAGAATAGATTATGTAAGTGCTGCATTATAAGTAGGTATATAATAGGTAAGATAATTTTTAGAAAAAAAAATCTAGAAGAAAAGTATCATAAAACTTCTTAAAATATGCAGTATGACTTCTTTTATACTTAGCTCTTTTTAGGGTTCTTTTGTTTCGTATACTATAGCAAATAGTAAAACAAGATTCCGTCAGTCTGTCCGTGAAAGGTCGACGTTTATGAAAATAGTGTAGGTATAACGGATTGGGCAGTTGCATTATTTTCGTACCCACTCCTAACATCAGCTTACCGCTTATTTAAGCGGGGAGAGAATAAGTAATGGGCAAATTAGTTTTTTTAAAATAAAAGTACCTACCCATTCGGGAATTTCGTTCAAGTGTGGGTGAACACTTAAATAAATAAAAATCGTTGAAAATAAATTGTAGGTACCTTTTAAAATGCAACATTACTTGTACGTTAGCGACTTAACTTCCTGGAAAATGTGATAAAATCTTATCAAGATTTTATCACAAAATGTAGGTAATTGATGATAATTATCAATCGTAATGTTCTAGATGTGGGTAAAGGCGACGTAAATAAATTAAACAAAACAGGGAGGCAAAAATAATGAATATACCTATACTAAGTATATGCTATGAAAATATTTTTCTTTATTAAGGAGGTATGAGCCGTCAAGTAATAGATAATAATAATTATTATTATCTTTCAATAATATTATGTCAATTAATTATTCGCCTAAGTTCTACGTAAGGCGTAAATATACACGAAGACATCGAACTAGGTAGTCTCAGGGCAGCTAGCTACCTCATAGATATAGCCGCTTGTATAGATTCCTCATTCTCGGTCTTATGACCGAGAATGTGGAATCTATACAAGAGATATATGTCCATCAGTACCTACTGTACTTTGGGTATATATATATAACCAACGTACCGTACAATTGTATATGAAGTTAATAAAAAAGAATTGATAGATATATTATGTCATCAAACGAATTCTCAAGCGAAGTTCGATCGACATTAGATATAATTTATGAGTCTCTCATTCGAAGATACATAAATAATAGTAGGATATAAAAAATACTTTTTAAAAACCCAACTTCAAATGCCACTGCAAAGTATAAAATAATTGTAGGTTGTACATGTACACGTATATTGAAGTCGGGCGGACCTAAATAGAAACGATGAAACCGATGCAAGACTAGTGTCTTAGTCTAGTGTCTTGTCGTAGCCCGACTTCAATCGAATCGATCCGAGTTCGCGGTTGCTGCGTGGTATGCCGTATGATCATCCAGGTCGTGTTTAAATGCTAATTTATATTCCTAGACTCTGATTATACTTAAACTCCGATAGATCGGTTGAGTTTAAGAATACATCAGCATCAATGCAACCCACCAACGACGGCTCGCTGCTGAACGCAGGTTTCCTTTTTGAGAAGAATTATAGGCCACCGCGTTGGTCCAACGAAAATTGGCAGACTTCACACGTCTTTGAAAACATTGTGGAGGAGCATTGAACATTGTGATGGTTTCCTTCAACGTAAAATGGCACTTCTTAGAATTTTCCAGAGACTTTTCTGATTAGCTACAGGGGTAGCTAATCTTTTTGACAAAACTTTCTGGGAACTGCAGTTATCGGTGAGCACTTAAAATACAATATTCGGCAATTATAAGATTAAATCCGAACAAGCAGATAAAGATAAAGGAAATATAAATACCGATGTATGATTTATGGCGTTCTTTGACAATCAAAGAGGTGATAAGGTAGACATGAAGTTTGCCTTTACTGTGATACTTTTGGCCGTGCTGGCTTTTGGCTACGGCCAAGCCCATCTTCCGGCTGCAGAGCCTTGCGACGAGGCATTATGTAGACTACCGCACTGCAGGTGTTCAACTACAAATATTCCCGGTACATTAGGAGCTAATAATATACCTCAGGTATGCTAACATTTCAATATTCAAGATAGTATATCAAAAGATTTCTATGTATTTGTTTGTTTCACACTTTTTTATACATCACAAAGTTAATGTATAGCATACAAAAAGCGGCCTTATTATATGGCTCAGTGGTTTCAGAAGTAATAGGTACAGAATCTTCTGTTCAGTTTCAGAAGGTATCTTTTTCTTTTTTCGATAACAAGATAGACCTGTACTGCGATCTCACCTGGTGGTAAATGACGAGGCAGATTAAAGATGGTAGCGAAACAAATTAAAATAGCAGTTTTAATACCCTCTATTAATTTTTTACATGCCATCGTAACGGAACGCTAAATCGCTTGGCAGCACATTTTTGGCGGTATGGTTGTAACTCCAGTCTCCCACCAGACTAAGCCAGTACATTTCGACAATTATTCCAATTTGTCCCCACCAGGGATAGAGCCCGGGACCTTACACTTTAGATTGCGAAAGAGAACTCCATCGAATTATATTTTTAAGCATGATGAATGAAGATGTTTAACGATATTTTGTCATAATATATTTCAGAATATAATATTTATTATGTGATTCATGTGAAAACAAGTATTTTATAAATTCCAATAGCACCATTTATCGCCATATTTGTACTAGGTATTTATTGATATTTTCAGTTTGTGCTGCTCACCTTTGACGATGCAGTTAACGTCAACAACATCGTGTTGTACCGACAACTTCTGCGCAACCGAGTTAACTCGAACAACTGTAGAGCATCAGCGACCTTCTTTGTAACCCACGAATACACGGACTACACTTTGGTCAACGAACTATATAACGAAGGGCATGAAATCGCTCTACACTCAATTTCCCATAGGACTTCAAATGAGTACTGGAGAGATGCTAACTTCACGATTCTGATGAGAGAGATTGGTGACCAAAGAGGTCAAATAGCTCATTTCGCAAATATACCCGTTAACAGTATCCATGGTAAGTGTTTTTTTTTTTTTTTGACAAGATAGTCCGTGACTGCGATATCATCTGCATGATACAGTCTCATGATACAGAGAGATGAAATCGGGTTAACTTGGAAATGGGTATTGCTAAATCTTAGGCAGCACGTCTTTGACGGTAGTTGGTAGTGTGATTCTCGTAGCTGTAGCCACGGCTTCGGCCGGAAATCGATTAAGGGTATGATATGGGAGGGATTAAGGGAATGGTTTAAGGATACGATCTACAGATTTCTTTAATCGATTCAACAGAATGCGATTTTCGCACTGATCAAATCATAATATTCACAGATGATCGTTTGAAAAATTTGTATCATTAAAAAGTGTCTGACCAGGACAGAAACTTAACTCGAAACGATAATATGTAAATATGATATTTGTAAATTCAGTTCTTGCAATTATAATTAAATGCATAATCCAAGTTAGCCCACTACAATCTTAGATTGCATCGTCACTACCAGTTGAGATCGCAATCAAAGGGATCTTGTCATCGAATACTAAAAAAAAAAAATTGAACGTAATAGGAAATAAATAACTTTTTTAATTTTCAGGCGTCCGTTTACCATTCCTTCAAATGACTGGTAATTCTTCCTTTGAAATGATGGCAAGCGCCGGTCTTACGTACGACTCCAGTTGGCCCACCGTTGCTTTCCACGACCCTGGTCTATGGCCATACACACTCCACTATAGATCTACTCAGGACTGTGTAGTTCCTCCATGCCCCAGTGCATCTATTCCTGGTCCTTGGGTCATCCCTATGGTCACCTGGAGGGATTTGCAAGGAGTACCTTGCTCGATGATCGATAATTGTTTCTTCATGTAAGTATAAAAACTAGTTTTTCGCGACTTCGTCAGCGTGGAGTTATTATTTTGAAAATCCCACGGGAACCTCTTCTTTCCGTGTTAAAAGGTAGCTTTTGTCATTGTCCAAGTCCTAAACTATAACCCCATGTAAAATATCAGGTCGATCCGTAACTCCGTTGCTCCGCGATTTGAAGGAGTACCTACGAGAAGAGTCCAGGGCATCAGAGTCCCCATAGCAAGCGGGATAAATATGCTCCATGAAAGAGTTACAGTGGCGTAGCTTACCAGAATCATTGATTGCCATTTGAGCGGTTTTTATGTTATGTAAAAGACACGAGGCGAATGTGTCAATGCACATTGTGTCCCATACTAGTGCCCGTGCCCGTTCTCAGAGAATCTTCGTCAATCGGGTCTCTTGGTCTCTTGGCCATTATATCGATTACTCCATACTAGCTCAATAAGCCGATGAATATCTCCTACATATTTTTTTATCACAACAAGATAATGTGTGTGAACTTGTGAAGGTGTGTTCTTGAATTGGGTATTTGACTGTTGTTAAAATGAGGATATTCATTAATTACAATCGTAATTGTAACATGTAAGAATAACATTTGTAGAAACAGATAATAAATTGGTCAAAAAATAAATAAGTTATAAGCAGTTTTACTGCGACTTTATCCGTCGCGTTCTAAAACGAAATTTTGTATGGAGATTTTATGGAGCTACTGAATCGTGACGTTATGTTGCAATAGCGCTCTGTTTTTCTGACAGGAAACTTAAAAGCTCTATATTTTCAAGACTAGTTAAGATGATAAAAAAAGATAAATTAGTTTGTGTTGTATTATTAAAACCTTTATTTAAGGAAAAAAATTGACAAATACCCAATTGTTGGTTAAATGCTTTATGGGTGCCGTTGACCGCGATCTCAACTGATAGTTTCACTTACTATCAGATGTAGTTTAAGATGGTAGGGAGCTAACTTTGAAGAGGAAATGGCATTATCAAGATGTAAGATTGAAGTATACCTGAATTATTATTTACAGCCCTGACGGCGCTGATGACGAAGGTTGGTACCGCTTCATCCTGCAGAACTTCGAGAGGCACTACCGTGGTAATCGCGCGCCTTTTGGCCTCTACGTGCACGAGTGGTTCGTCCGCGTCAACCCTGGCCTTTGGGCGGCGTTACAGCGCTTTTTGAACTATGTCCACAACCTTCATGACGCATATATGGTAAATTTTGTTTTTTTTTTTTTTATTAATAGCAGAGCCTGGTTATATGACAGACAGATATATAAAAAGGTCAATTAAAATTTAATTTGTTTTAGTTATTTATTTAAAGCTATGCTAAGTATAAACATGAATTATATTCACCGTCCTCCTCCGAATAAGCGTGCAGCTTATTTTAGGAGTACGACAATATGCTTATTCGCTGCAACACTGTGTCATTTCGAAAATCCTCAATTTTTCAAAAAAAAAAAAAGGTTTATCTAAGTAAGTTTCAAAATTTTCGAAATCTGAGTTTTCAATCTCTCTCTGTAAGAAAAAAAATTGAAAAATATGCCTATTCCAGGTCAACGCTAAGGCAGTAACTGACTGGGTGCAGAACCCGGTTCCAAACAACGTGTACCGTCAGCAAGCCTGCAGGAACCCTGTCAGAAGTCCGTGCAGCCATAACTCATGCGGGCCTCTACGCTCTCCTGAAGACCATGATGTATGCTATAAAACTATAGTATTCTCAGCACAATACTGCCCTCCCGAGGCCCGACAGAAATTAGCCTAAAATCGGTTGTACTGAATTTGTGACTTTAAATCAAAATAAAGGTTCAGGACATAGTATACGAATACGATCAATAGTGTTAAAACTTATACTAACCCTGCTGGAAAGCGACTCGTTGTTCGCTTGTTTCACCGTATAGACTGCAGCAATGATCGCTTTGTAACATTTTGCATTACACCCCGTAACGTCGGTCATTACCTATCTTAATAGTGGGAAAGTTTGAGAGTTTTGTAAAGCTAGAACACTGACTCTGTCTTTAATCTGTGATTAACACTGGACTTTTGGATTTGATTTACGCAATCTTGGTGATGTAAGCATAGATAATGTGTGTCTCTGGATCTAATAATATTGCATAATCAACCACTTTATTTAATCTATGATTTCATAGAGGTCGGTGCGCCATTGCCAGTATTATTAGTTCCGGAGACACTCGTAAGTCAAATGCGGCGCTCTAAATTGATCCATGAATATGTTGTCATTTGTATAGGGACAGCAAGTCTAGTATTAATCATAAATCACACTATCACATCACACACTAATATTATAAAGCCGAAAGTTTGTATGTGTATGTGTGTGTGTATGTATGTTTGTTACTCCTTCACGCCACAACGAATGAACCGATTTGACTGAAATTTGGAATGGAGGCAGCTCACGTCCAGGACTAAAATTACATTTTATCCCGGAAAATTGCAGAGGTCCCATGGGAATTGAAAAACCTTGATCCACGCGAACGAAGTCGCGGGCATCGTCTAGTTAAACATAGAATTCAGTGCCCTGAACTGATTGCACGAAAGATCGCTTTGTAACAAAAAAAAAACATGTCTTATTATACCCCGTAACGTCTTTACCCGTCTTAATAGTAGGAAATTTTGAGTGTTGTAAAAGTAAAGTTGGAAGTTTCATTAAGTATTTTTTTTTACAGAAAATTTACTACTTGCAAGTGTGCACGAGATGCCCGCGAGTGTATCCGTGGTTGAACAACCCTCTTGGACAATAAAAAGCATCCATATTTTGTTTTTGTAAATTTTATATTTATTTAAAATAAACTATAAATAAAAGTGTCTGAGTAAATCGCTTTTTTACTCATCCCAACCATTATACCCAATATGGATATATAATATCCTATCATATCCCTTATCCCTTAATTTCTTCCCAGCACCGGTAGCATGAGCAGGAGATAAAAGTTTTATCTCCCGATCTTATCCATTGGCAGGGGATAAAATTATCTTTTCCCTATGCTAAAGCATGGCGACAGAAGAAAAGGCGATGTATATTTCTATAAGTATATCCACTGAGTGCTATTTCCACCGCTGTGCCCATGCTTGACGGGTGGATAAAGTTAAGCGAGGGGATGAACGTTTTATCCTTTTCCCGGGGATAAAATTTCTTCCGCTCATGCTACCAGTGCTGGAATTCCAATTTTAAACCGTAAAAATGAAAATAAAAGATTACGTTTAGATTAGTTTAATATTAGAGTAATTGGATGAGTGATCCAATTTTTACTATTTACTATTTCACTATCTTGAATTTCTAAAACTTAAAAATCTTCTCATAAAATAAAAAATCCAATTCTAAAATATTATAAATGCAAAAGTGTGTTTTTTATTTATTTATTTTATTAAACAGTTGACAATATTTCTATACAAATAAACAAAATTGAAGTATCTGGAATGAAAAGTATTTTACTATAGCAACTTCTTAGACTGAAATCAGATCTATGCGCGTCGATTCGGATTTTTCCGTATGATTTGACGCGCGTCGCGCATCGCGCGTTGTCGCATGGGAACGGAGCCGAACGGATCCGTTCGCATCCGTACGGATGCGTTCGCATGCGAAAGGGTTGTCTGCGTTGGGATGTTCGATGATGACATCGATGTTTTCAATTTTCGTCGCTATCTTAACTTCAATGCTCCATATTAATATTCTTCTATCTTCTGTACACATAAAGTCTTGTCCTGACTGATTAACTGACTGGCTGATCTATCAACGCACAGCCTAATCCACAAAAGCAGAGAATGCCTAATAGTAATAGGTAGGTACTTTTTATCCGTAATAATCAAAGAGTTCCAGCGGAGATTGTGATCTCACCTGATGGTAAGTGAAGACGCAGTCTAAGATGGGGGTTAACTTGGAAGGGGTATGGCAGTGAACATTCAACCCATGCCTCTTTAAAAAAAATTATTAAATTACTATTATTATTCAACTTGCTAGTTAGCGAACTAGTTTAAATTGCGTTGCCTTCGTCCCATGTGAGAATGCTAAATAGGTAAGTTCTAGCTCCTTGCACTCCTACATTCCGGCGTTCCCTACTCCCTCACTCTCATAGTCTGATGGAACATCAATCTGACATGACTGGAGCGAACAAGCGCGGGACCGACAACGTCACAAGAGCTTGTGAGTTCTGCACTGGCAGCACGGGCAGGAGATTTCCCCTGATTTTGTCCACTGACAGGGGATACAATTGCCTTCTCCTATGCTAGAGCATGGCGACAGGGGAAAGGAGAAGTATATCCCTATTTGACATTACAAGTGGAGCAACTTCCCCCGGCTAGAGCATGGGAACAAATGAAAGAGATAAACTTGTCCTTTTTTGACTTTTGAAAGGGTCAAACGAAAACAAAAACCACAGAGAAAAACTACCTACGAATCACCTATTAACTGTCAAAATCATGAGTATAGATAAAAATAATGACTTTTTGAGACCGAATTGACATAAATTTTGAAGTATTGATATATTTGTACCTCCTACTTCCATGATTTTCTTATAATGGCAATAATTGCGGGGATAAATTTTCTCCCATTTTTAACCGACTTATATCCACTGTCAATATTCTTCCACCGCTGTGCCCATGCTCGATGGGTGGATAAGCGAGGGAATAAACATTTTATCCTTTTCCCGGGGATACAATTTCTCCCGCCCATGCTACCAGTGCAGAGGTGCTATAGCACTGTCATCTAGAATTTCTTGATAAAAAAATTTTTTTTGGCTCGAATCAGGTGTCGAACCACGGACCGCAGGATCCGCAGCCGAACAAGCTAACTACTGCACGATAATGAAGCAGTTAAATGTTACCTAATTAATTACTTATGACTCATAATCGTACCTATTTATTTCCTAAAAAATCCCCACATCATCTATTGATATTCAAAGATATCAATCTTATCATCAGAAAGATAACTAATTGTTTTCGTTCTGTTAACTGTTTTATTTTTTTGATACTAAAAAGTACTAAAAACACATCGAGAACCTCGTTTTTTTACCAAAATTTCTACTTATCTCAAAATGTTATACACTCACTTTTGTATCTTTTCTTAGAACCTATGAACAATAAACTTATCTTCTTTTCATTGAATAGGTATTGACTTAAATTGCATGTACTGATTAGATAAAAAATCACTACACAATTAACGTTTTAATCACAGGATCTCGATTAAGATTAAAATCCCTAATAAATATCAGATATTTCTTTTCGTTTGTAACATTTGCCAACTGAAATAACTGAGCAACATGAGGTTGGCATTGCTTGTGGTGTTAACGGTAGTACTTGCCTCCGCTTATGCTGAACCGGATGAGCTTCCTTTGGCAGAGCCTTGTGACGAAGAAGCATGCAAACTTCCTGACTGCAGATGTTCAAATTTGGATATTCCAGGGGGGCTACAACCTAGAAATACGCCACAGGTAGGTCCCGTCAAATTATTTTGTCACTAGACCCGCGACTTGGTTCGCGTGGATTAAGGTTTTTTATTCCCGCGGGAGCTCTCTTATTTCCCGGTATAAATATATAAAGCCTATGTGCTATTTCAGACTATAATCAATCTCTGTGCCAAATTTCAGCCAAATCGGTTCATTCGTTGCGACGTGATTGAGTAACAAACATACAAACTTTCGCAGTTATAGGATTAACTAGTTGATTCCCGCGACTTCGTTCGCGTGGATTAAGGTTTTTTAATTCCCGCGGGAACTCTCTTATTTTTCGGGATAAAAAGTAGCCTATGTGTTATTCCAGACTATAATATATCTCTGTGCCAAATTTCAACCAAATCGGTTCAGTCGTTGCGGCGTGATTGAGTAACAAACATCCAAACATCCACACTTTCACATTTATAATATTAAGGAAAGGATTAATAGGATAATAGGATATGATTACACGCTGTATATAGTAATTTTGCTGTCATTAAATTATATATATGTATCTATTGATCTATTTCTATATTCTACGTTCATTGCTGCTTCATATTAATATTGGTGAGACAATAATATAGGATATGTGGAATTTTTATTAATATCAATAATTTATATTTCAAACATACTTTTTATACTATGAAATGAATACGATTTATGAAAACGTTTAGTACGGAACTATCGCATGACTGATGTTGAATGAAATGAAATGATTTATATAAAAAACTAGCTTTTGCCCCCGCGACTTCGTCCGCGTGGAATTAGATTTTGAGGTAGAATTTTCAAAAACTGTGACACACGTACTTTTTTATTTTTAACTGAAAGCTCAAATACCAACTTTGATGGAAACAGCTTGAAAAATGACGGAGTTTCATATAAACTTCCATCCCCTATTTAAACCCCTTAGGGGTGGAATTTCCAATAATCCTTTCTTAGTGTGCGCCTACGTCATAAAAGGAACCAACTGTAAAAATTTCAAGTTTCTAACTTCAGTAGTTTAGGCTGTGCGTTGATATCTCAGTCAGTCAGTCAGTCAGTCAGGACTTTGAATTTTATATATATAGATGTACGTCCGATTACAATGGTAGGCATTAGGAATCCCGAATTAAATTATTAATTTAGGTGTTAATCTATTATTAAAACCGTTAAAATCGTAATGTACCCTACCTTTTTCAATTTCATTTCAGTTTGTTGTCCTAACTTTCGACGATGCTATCACCGAGTTAAATACACAGACCTATCGATCTCTAGTATACAGACGTGTCAATAGAAACCAGTGCCCGATCGGAGTAACTTTCTTTATGCATCATGAATACACCGACTACATTATGGTCAACGAGCTGTACAATCAAGGCTTTGAAATCGGCCTGCACTCCATTTCCCATAGAACACCACAAGATTTCTGGAGAAACGCTACATACGATGATTTGATGCGTGAAATCGGAGATCAAAAAGAGCAAGTCTCTGTATTGGCAAATATTCCTGCTAACACTGTACATGGTCAGTATTGAAGTAACGTTTGGAGCGGAACTTTGTTAGAAACTTCTGTGCTGTCTTCTATTCTTAACAGATACTTACTCAATACCTATGAAAATTCTTTACTACCAACTTTTTAGGAAGTTTTACATTGAAATGTATTTTGACAAATTAATTTTCATTTAGATCTACAATTAGCTACAAAGCTTTCAAATGATAGCGATAATAGGTACCTCGTAACTGTAAGCCATGTGTCCAATACAAACATAGTTAGATACATCATTGTGTAAGTAAACATATAACTGGCAACTCAGCATTACATTATCTTTATTTCAGGAGTTCGTAGTCCGTTCCTACAAATGAGTGGCAACAATACTTTCAAAATGATGAAGAGCGCTGGAATAACATACGACTTATCCTGGCCTACCACAAGATTTACCGATCCTGGTTTGTGGCCATACACCCTGGATTACAAATCCACCCAGGATTGTGTCGTAGCCCCTTGCCCCACTGCAAGCATTCCGGGCGCCTGGGTCATCCCAATGATAACTTGGACGGACTTAGAAGGATTCCCATGCTCTATGGTCGATGCTTGTTTCTACACGTAAGTACGAGTAATCATCATCATCATTTCAATCCATCACCGACACTCACAGACACGGAGATCCGAGGAGATCCTCTCAGAATGAGAAGGGTCTTAGTCCACCAGCTGGCCAAGTGTGGGTTGGTAGAATTCACACACCTTTGAAAACATTATGGGATAACTCTCAGGCATGCACATTTTTTTTATGATGGTTTCTTTACCATTAAAACAAGAGATATTTTATTTGCTTAAAACGCACATCTCCGAATCTCTTAAAACAGACTATTTTCTTTTTAATTTCAGTCCAGAAACTGAAGAGGAATGGTACCAGTTTATAATCAAGAACTTTGAACGACACTACCTAGGCAATCGCGCGCCGTTTGGGATTTACATTCACGAGGCATTCATTAGACCTAGGCCACAAGTGCGGAGAGCCCTTGAAAGATTCTTCGATACAATTAATAACATTCATGATGTATTTATGGTTGGTTCATTTGATTTTTTTGCGATCGAACATATCTAATTTTAAACATCAGCTTCACTTATGATCCTAGTATAATGTGGCGCTGATGATAAAAGAAAGTCGACCTCAACAGGAAAAAATGTCGTCGTCCTTTTAACTTAAAGACGTCCAGAGTCTTTTACATGGATCCTCTCATAACATAACCCTGTGTCCAGCAACACTTGTGATCGTCCGTCCACATCATGTAGGGATTCCCGATGCAGCACTGTTATCCGAGCAATGAGAGGCCAATGTCTATCAGTTGCTAGGGCTATAAATGTTAACTTCAACTTGTTGACTCGATGAGCTATGTCGGTAACTCTGGTTCTCCTTTTTTTGTTATTTTATCAGACAGAGTTACTCTGAGCGTAGTTCAACGTCATTTAGTTCGGGTACAAGGATGTACGTACCTATTAACTATTTTATTCATATTTAGGTGAACGCGAAGGAAGTGATCGATTGGGTACGGAATCCAGTTCCAATCAACGAGTATATTAAGAAGGCTTGTAGACGCACAGTACCATCACCTTGCCGCCCTACTCTCTGTCCATCGCTTTTCAGTCCTGATACTCAGGTATGTTTGAAACAGATTTTATTTATTTTATACTTGCTTTTGATTTTCCGGGATAACTAAGTTGCCTATTTCATTTTCCAAGATCCATGCAAAAAATCACATCGATCTGTAGATCCGTTGCCGCGTGATTGAAGGATAGAACAACAAACAAACACACATTCACAATATTATAATAGTAGTGATTATATTGTTTTGTATTGTTCTTATATTTGGCTCAGTTTCTTTTCCTTTTTGTCTTGAAGTTACCTTAGAGTTACCTATCATTCTATTATTCAATCAATCAGCGGTTAATTTTTTTTTTTTTCAGAAAACTTACTACCTACGAGTTTGCGGCAGATGTCCTAGAACTTATCCGTGGGTGAACAATCCTCTTGGACTCTAAATACGAAAGAATATGAAATAAATGAGTTATATTTAATTTAAATAAAATATAATATGATTCGTAATATTATCTCGCATTCGAAAAGAAGGCAGACTTTAGCCAAATGATACATTTTTTTTATTGACTATGACTCGTGAAATACAGAGGCAAGACAATCGTATGACGAAATAAAAGATTATTTTATTTGACCTTACCTTTGTACAGAATAAATGTATGACAGACTTCTAAATATATGCCAAAATTGTTTATAATAATTTATTCCAGTCATAATTTTAGTAAGCCAAATATTTCGAGTGTAAATAGATCGCTTTACGCCTCAGTTTGGTCTACTTGATATCACTAAAATATTACATATGCGTACTTTTTTCTACAGTTACTTTAACAGACCAAAATTAATGAATTCTAAACTGTAATACAAGTATCTCCTGCATTCGATTCTCAGTTTAATTTTCTTCTAGGCCATTAATAAGTAATAAGTAGTAAACTAACGAACTCCCATCGATATCACAATATACACTTACCTAGTTACCTACTAACAACTTTAACAAGATAACACATTTTTATCACCTCGATAATAAAACATGAAGATGTAAGTAATTATGATTGTATAAATCTTATCATTAAAATTAATTGAATACGCTTTTAAGACATCGTTGTTTCTGTAAAAATTTGATTTGACATGATTTATTATATTTAAAACCTCAATAGCCCAACGGTTAAAGGTGCGGCCTGAAAACTGAAAGATCGCAGGTTTGAACCCCACCCGTTGCACTATTGTCGTACCCACTCCTAGCACAAGCTTTCCGCTTATTTGGAGGGAATAGCAGGATATTAGTCAACTTCAGCTTGGCTGATATTAACAATAATAGCTACGTATTATATTGATTGGACTTTTTCAATATAAACCGATCAATCGATTTTGATTAATGTTAAAAAAATTCGTTTGCGTGGGGTGCGCTTAATTTCAGTTTGTACGACTGTTCGATCTTGAGCTGTTGAGGTAGGTACAGCCAAAAAAGTTTTGTCTTTAATTGAAAGATCTTTGGTTGAAAGAACTTATACTTACATTTTAAGCTGTCAAATCAATACGTTTTTGTCCTTTGAGTATATAACCAACGATTTTGTCACACATCACATGGCTAACCTGATGCTTGAATCACAAACATATAATGTTTGTGGCTTGAATAGAAACGCTTACAATGTCAAAGATATAAATAAAAAAGAATTATATAATCCTTTATGATACATTTATTGTATGCTGTTTACATCAAATAGTAACTATTCCATATCCAAAAGTGATTAAGCTAGAGGTTTTGACAATACCGCACTGGGGATGTGCGCAATCTGAAACTTCATTTTGAACTCTGAATTTAATTACTGTCGTTTTTAAAATTCAGCCTTACTACAATAAATTTAAACAAAAACTGCATTTCCTCGTTGTAGCGGTTCGAAAACTTACTAATTTTTTATATTTAAAGTTTTGTTTTAATTTAGATTTAGTAACTAGGTAAGTACTTATACTTAGTTTAAAATTTCCTCGCGGATAACATTTGACGTTTTATTATTATGCAAGTAGGTATCTATATTTGAAATATCAATAATAATCAATGTATGTTTAAATTTTTTTGTAGTAAAACCTTTTATCTTTATTTAAATTTAAATTGAAAGTCGTTCGACTTAATATTATTGCCGATTGCACACATTTTATTATCTAAATAACATTAACATTTGGTATGGACTTCTCAAGTTCTTACGTATCAATTCTTTTAAAATCATCTAATATTATTACAATATTCATTTGAAGTGGATAATATTCGACTTTAACGCGAATTTTAATGCAAATTATTCTGTTTATTAAGGTTAGTTTTCTTGCATATGTTGTTTCAAATAATAATTAATGAATTAAAAATTTATCAATTACATTTCAGAACCATATTACCAATGCTTAAAGCAGTATTATTTCAATTTTGTTTCGGGAGGTTTTATAAAGACACTTTTTATTTAATTACCTTAAGGAGGACATTGTCATAATAGGGGTTGGTTGGTAGTATAGGCCCAGATACAATAAAACAATAATTTATTCCCTTGGGAATCACTTTGTATTTTACGACAATATCAAAAGGTATCGCACAGATGTAAGTATTTATATTAGATCAAATGCAAGAGAACCTCATAATAAAGGTATTACGAACGATGTACAACAACTATTCACTATGGAGTATTTACAATGGTTAAAATCTACAAAACTATAGAACTTGAAAATTTTAAAAATTACGAAATACTAATGCTTCCACTGGTTAAGTCATGTTATTATATAAAGCTATCACAATCTAATTCAATAAATTACTAACTTAGTACAATAATGTTTATTTACAATCAACAATTAGGTAATGATTCAAAGACTATTCGAGCTTACGCCTCCCTTACAACTAAAATCATCGAAGCTGGTTAAAAAGATTTCGTTTCTGAGGTAGAACGTAAAATTAAATTTAACTCTAATAAGTACATTAAGTACACAGTGACTATTTACAGTTGACGATACAATGCAAGTGCACCGCAAAATAAAGTAAGTAGGTGTATTGCGACAAAAATTATTTTGTGTCCATATTAAACAAGTACGTACCTAAATTAAAGCAGTAGCTTGAGTAACAAAAAATTTCATGTTTGGATATTTTTAAAAGTTTTATAATAGAAAGTCAAATGTTAAAACTGAAAGAACCAATTCTGAACCAATTTAGACAAATCGATCTTATTACTTCAAGGGCCAATTTTACCATCGCCGAGGAATAATTTTGACGTTCGTTTAACGTTTTTGACTTTTGTATAGCAAATTTGTCATAACGTCGTATTTATTTATCGGTTAAATTTGTTCAATAAAAGTAATTGCTAATTAAAATAACCTAATAACGAAAATACTATTTACAACTTTGCAAGTAATATTTACATTAAATACGTAAAATAAAATAAATTAGTTGGTAATACTGTAAAAAATTTAAAGCTTATAATCAGAAAACACATTTAAAAATATAATTAAGTAAGTAACTAAACATATCAGTCCGTATTTTGCAATAATTGGTTATCCGCACATATTATTTTAATATTATCATTAATGGGATAACATTAATATTTGCATCATTGAATATTTATTTTTTATATATTCATATTTACTATTCCTTTAGTAAGTAAAAAATCTCATTTGCATTTTATTAAGTAAGTACATAGTTTAAAAAAAATCGAGTTAATTATTTATTCATGAATCAATCAAAAAACACTTAAAATGTGATTAGAATTCATCAAGTCAAAACTTTAAATATTATCAAAAATTATTATCATCGTCTTCATATTATGATCAAAAATTATTTGGAAAAAAATCTTCATTAATTAATTGAATTAGTCATTCTCGTAGTTCGGAGAAATTTTCAAAATCATTGGTAAAAAAGTCTTAATTCAATTACACACGTGGTGATCCCGTTTGGATCGACAAATTTCGCAATGCACCCTACAGCACCAAACAAAACGGCATCTGCATTTCTCTTCGTGGTCTCTGACCCTGGTCTGGTATCCGCGACCGCAGCACAGCAATCGACAACCATCCAAACCAGCCGATGTTCTGTTACACGTTCTACCCCGTGTGCCCAATATCCCCAACCTATAAAAACTCCCCAAAGTTAAAATCAATTTGGTAGTAGTGATAGCATAGTGGTTAGGGCTATGGTTTCCTATTTTGAGGGTCTCCTAGCAATCAAATATTGTGATATGCTTCAACCGTTAAGGAAAACTTCGTGAAAAACCTGCATGCCTCATTGTTCTCACAAAATGTACTCAAAATATGTTAAGTAAGTGAGACTTGATTTCACTCTCCAGATAATCCTGGATATAGTAATTTTACTCGCGAGTTGCGATTTTAATCCCAGATTAAGCTATGGTGAAACAAGTATAGTTTATTCTCAAAATAACTTCTAATACGCTCTCGAGTAAAGACTTGTTCCATGTTGGTGAATTTGGGGATTTATGAATTTCAACTTACTCGTCATTGGGTTCACAGTAGTCAGGCGAGTCCTCTAAATAGACTAGATCAGTTTTATTCGGTTTCTTCATATCTGGATGGAGCGGTCGCAGTTTGCGTATATTCTTGCCTCTCTTCCTCTCCACAACCTAAAAGGTTAAATTACAAAAATAAGACGGTATCGACTAGAAAAACCGGATATGATGAGGTTGTGAAATCAAAATCAGTGTTTGCTTCTGGGCGAGTTTCGCACCAGTGCTATCTCCTCTCCGGATTGAAATGAGCCTTGTGTAGTCATTGGCACACCAAACTCAGTTTTTATTCGGACCGAGGAAATCCACATGCATGTTATTTCGGTCTTAGATTTTTGAAAACGCACCGTCTATCCGTGGCACGTCACATGCTTTAGTATGGTTTCGAATGGAATTTCACAGGATGATGACGATGATGACAACCTTCCTGCGGCCCCACCAGCCTCGCGGATTCGATTCGCCTTCCTCTCGTCACTCCTTGCCTGGTCACTGCTTGCTCCAAGCTTCTGTGCCATTGGTGCACGAACTTACGCGGCGGGTTTTAATTTTAATTTTTTTAAGTCGTTATAGATGAGGCCATTCTTACCAGTAACTATCACAAATGTCATCCCACGCAGGCGCACCCAAAAATAGTAGTGTCCGATGAGAATCTGTCAGGCTGATTACGATGATGACGATGGTCAAATGAAATAGTACCTTGACGTGCGAGGCACCCTCGTATCTCGTGCTCAGCAGGTCGCCCACCAGCCGCAGCTGCGGCAGGCGGCGCCAGCACACGCGCACCGAGCACGAGCCCGACATGCCGTGGCACTTGCACACGCGCTGCATGCGACCGCGGACCGCCTGAAGCATACCAACGAACCTTTTTCACTGTAGGGTAATTGCATGTGGTGTGGTGTGGTGTATTATTTAAGGAGCAGTGATAGCTCACTGATTCACATGCTTCGACGGTGAAGGAAATCGTGAGGAAACCTGCATGCCTCAGAGTGATCCACAATATTCTCAAAGGTGTATTAAGCCTGCCAATATGCACTGCGCTGGATCTGCGTGGTGAACGATGGTATATAATCCTTCTCTGAGCACAAGTTTCCACCGGCACTCGGTAGTGAACCGTAGATGGATTGATAATGATGAATAGAAACAGCATAAAAATCAATTTTAGAATAAGGAGGTTATGTATTTTAAATGAAGCTTAGAATAATAAGTAAAGCTCTTTAGTTTACGGGATCATCAAGTCAACATCTTGCTATTTCTCTCGGACGCTTGCATTTAAAGGTCAACGTCAGCGGTGCCGTCAGTATAGAAATAAATTGCTTCTCTACATTTGAAACATTTGCGATACTCACTCTACGACCAGCTTCATTGTTATGCAAGTTCATCAGACCTTCATCAGTTTCCTTGTCTTCTTTAGCATCTACGAAGTCCCGACTATACTTCTCTCCATATCGTATATCCTGTAATAAATAAAGTTCCTCAATAACTCAATCTACGAGTATTAACATTAATGGCCTTTCAGCAACGAAAAACGAAAAATGTTTTCTACCAATAACCACTCTTATTTTTTTGTTGTTTTCTATAGTTGTAAGACCGTATTTAAAACCTCCAGTATAATCGTTGTTGAAAATAGAAAACACTAATAAGGTCTAGGTTGGAAAGCGTTTGCCTAGATGATGACTATTCACTCAAAGGTACTCAAATTATAATGGCAGGAAACACGAACGAAGGGCATTTTTTCTTACCAATGATGATTTTTATAATAACGTCTCTAATGGTGGACCTTCAAAGTTACCTCTGAACAACCACCCCACTGCCAATGCCGCGGCGTGCGCTTCCTGACTCGAGCATCGCAGGAGCACTCATTCAATTCACCTCGACTGCAGGCCCGTGCCACTGTGTGTGCGAGTGCTGCCGCGGACAGGGCGTGAACGAACGCAGATTCACGTGACTCTGCAACATAAAATAATGAACTTGATTTATATTCTCCTCTCCCCTCAAACCAGAAGCTTGTGTTAGGAGTGAGTACGACAATAGCGCAATGCGTGAGGGTCCTGCGACCTTTCAGTTTTCAGTCCACACCTTTATAAACCGTTGGGTATTGAGGCTTAAAATAAATTCTCAAAAAATTACCAGCTTTATTTGCGGTACTCAAAAATCAATCGAGGCGCTGTAGACGAAACTCCTCATGACGTATTAAAAATTGAAAACACTGGTCGGTTTCCAAAAAAAAAATATACTTATAAAATAGTTCACTGACCGACTTGATTTCAAATACCCAAAAACAAAGATCCGTACACTGTCGAAATAAGGTAGCATATAAGCCTATTTCCAAAATTATGTGTATAGCACCATAGGCCAAATTACACTGGTCATGTTACCAGTGGGATATGATAAACAAACTGAGCTACTCCATCAGCAAGTACACACGTGATCCCAGTAATCGACATTTGAAAATAAACAATACATATACATGAAGAGAAGAAATTCCTTGAACACAATCTTGAAGTTGACTCTACAACATGTCTGACATGAACCATAGTTCATAAGGCGCCTTCAATGTAAACTGTTTATTTAGGTGACGTTAATTACATTGTTACGTTAAATTTATTTTCAGTTGCTTTTGAAGAAAATTCATAATGGTCTTATAAATTAATCATGGGACACGTCCAGAGTCAAAGTCTTTCAAATTTCTTCAACATCAACAATCCGTCAACAGTTATCTCCTTAGCGCTGGTTTCCCCTTACAGAAAGGTTATAAGGTCCACTACGCTGGCCCAATGCAAATTGGCAGACTTGACGCACCTTTGGTAAATATCGTGAGGAAACTTTAGGCGTGCAAAGTTTCCTCACTATGTTTAACCTCACCGTTAAAGTATGTATTTCTTAATGATTATTTTACACAGGGTCTTCCAAAAAAGTAAAATACAAGCCCGCTGTTATTTTTTTTTTTTATTCTATGACAAGATAGCCCTAGACTGCGATCTCACCCGATGGTAAGTGACGATGCAGTCTAAGATGGTAGCGGGCTAACTTGGAAGGGGTATAGCAGTGTAAATTCAACCCATACCCCTAATCGGTTTCTACACGCCATCGTGCCGGAACGCTAAATCGCTTGGCGGCACTTTTTTGACGGTAGGGTGGTAACTAGCCCCGGCCAAAGCCTCCCACCAGACCAGACCAGAGACAATTTAGAAATAATAAATTACTAAATTGCCCCCGCCGGGAATCGAACCCGAGACCTCCCAGTTATAAGACCACAGCGCTCACCACTGCGCCAGGGAGGTCGTCAAAAGTGTTAGTTTTAAGTTTGATAACCAATTTAAATTATTTATTGATTAAACTATAAAAAGTGCGTCCAATGTTTAAATGACATCACAATTTACTATTTCAGACAATAAATAGCTTCCATTCTATGCTCGCGTTTTGAAGTTTGATAAATAGTTGCTGATTCCATTATTTGAAAACATCCCTACTGTTACATCCTGTTACAATACTAGGCCATAATATACAAACCTAAAAATAATTTAACCTAACAAATACATCGAATGTTTAGAGGTCGGATCAAAATTTGACATGATAATAATGGATTGCACGTTGTTTAGATTAATTTATTTGAAAACCTAACTTAAGACAGGTGTGTGGTTTAGTTTACATTTTAATCGTTTACAAATGAAATACATTACAATAAAAGGAGGTGGGTTGATAAGGCCCAAAATCCGCCCCTCATACACTCGAAAAAAAAAGTTCCAGATTTCGACAAATTGTAAATGTATTTATATACTTGAAGATATAAACTTTATTTTAATATAAAGTTTAGGTGATAAAAAAAATAGTAAGTTCCAGAAAATATTACCCAAAAAGAGAGTGTTTCTTTTATTTTTCTTACATTTTCATACATTTTAGTCGTTTTTTAAGCTTTGATTTAATATTTTAGTATGAGGCGCTCCATGAACCAAAATAAATTAATACTTATATAAAAGCTTATAAAAAGGAGCATCATTATCAGTTACGTTTACCATGGTTCATGGAGCGCCTCATTCTAAAATATTAAATCAAAGCTTAAAAAACGACTAAAATGTATGAAAATGTAAGAAAAGTAAAAGAAACACTCTCTTTTTGGGTAATATTTTCTGTAACTTACTATTTTTTTTATCACCTAAACTTTATATTAAAATAAAGTTTATATCTTCAAGTATATAAATACATTTACAATTTGTCGAAATCTGGAACTTTTTTTTTCGAGTGTATGAGGGGCGGATTTTGTTGCCTTATCAACCCACCTCCTTTGGTATTTTTACTAAAAGATACAAAGTTAGAAATAGTTTGACTTTATTTTTATCGGTATTTAGATACTGTTTTGAATTATAATGATATTATAGTTCACTCTTAGGTTTTATTGTATTTATTAAAATCCAGGCAAAATTATTCACTTCATTATTATAATTGCCTTCATTGAAAAGAGCAAGAGTAATAATAATATAATAATCTGTACAATAGCACGAGTATACGTTAACTTGTTACTGAAATCCAAAATTAGGCTTACTTACATTCAAATCGGAATATAAACAGTTTTGACGAACGAGTCGGTTCAAAGAGGCTTCGAGAACATCAAAGCGCATGTGGCGTTCACTTAACACCATCCTTTGAACTGGGATCACCGTTGAGGTGAGGATTGCAAGCGATAATTGTTTAAGTATTAACGGCTTGCTTTGAATATGTACGATGTGAACGGAAATTTTAAATTTTATTACTTGCAATTGCAGAAGTTTATAAAACCGTTAAACTGTTAACAGTTTATTTATGAATGGAGTTAGAGATGTGGTCAACTAATTAAACCAGCTAATAATTTATCAAACATCAAAACGTAACTTATGGGAGCTTGTATGAAATAGTGAATTGTCGTAAACATTTAACGCACTTTTTGTATTTTAATCGATAACTTAAAATGATTATCAAAGTATATCATCTTCTACTATAAATAATTTAATAAATATATTAATAATCATTAAAAAAATATTTATTTTTACATCCCAATTAAGTTTAACGATGAAAACTTAACTACTTTTTCATTGAAACAATGAATGCTACTTACTGAATTTTAGCACCCCGCCAAATATGTCAGTGGAATTGTTGACAGTGCTGCAATTCCAACGGCTGTTCCGAAACTGATGCTGACACTCTTCAATTGCCTGCTGTGCTCCCGTTTGTATTACCTGCAATCAGAATCATGAGAAATTGAAGAAAATAGGTACAGAGGTAGAGCAAATAACAAAAGCCTTAATTCCTAATACAAGCAATATGTAAGTAGGAGATACACTTGGATATATAATACTTTTTCAAAATTATGAGATCAACGACCTAGCGATATTAATATTTGGCGAAGAGATGCGGGTGCCTGCAATGCGATCAAGAGGTCGCTGATTCAATTTCCTACTATCAATTTAGTAATGGAAAGAAAGTCATTCAAGGGTATGGCCTGCATAACTGCTAATAATTTCATACATAGTGCACTTTAATGTTTTTTCTAAGTAAATAATTTTTTTAGTCAAATTAGGTGACATTGCACACTTTTGAACTGTCAAAAACTATATTATAGAACTCCTTGCAAGTGAGGTAATAATTGACGAACATAAAAGTAAACCTACAGTTAAATTAGCGCATAATGTTTAATTGTGACAACATGCAAACGAAATGTTTAACACTATTAAATTCAATTCATTCGTTCAAATTGAAACGTATATGGTACACATGTCAATCGAGCTGAATTGCACTCAAAGTTATAACAAAATAATTTGTTGATTTTAAACGAGAGGAAGTGTAAACATAAAGTCTTAGTTTTAACGTCCAATACAATACAAATATGCCTTATTAAAACTAGACTAGAATACTAATCACTTTTAATCTATATTCGATTACTCAATTAATGTATAATCGAAATGAATATTCCATTAGGAACATAATGCATATTGGAATTTTATCTCGTTTGCCATCTTGAATAAAAATCTTGTACATAAAAATTTTATTTCATGAGCGTCATTTCATTTAATTGCTACTTGATGAGGCTCTTTGATTTTTATAGTTTGAATCGCCTTTTTTTAATTTGTGATAATTTATAGATAAAATAATATGTATATTTCATACATTCTTAATATTTCAACATTTCTTGGGAAATCATCAGAATATTTTTAGTTCCATAATAATTACAAAATATATTATCCTTTATGTTGCTCATATTATGTTATAAAGTTATTCTCTTACCTGCACCATTTTATCAGAGAGCATACATAACTGCTTTTGTCGCTCGACGAGATAGTCTAATCTGTGACAGCTCTCTTTGTGCAATGTTGTGAAGATTTCCAAACTGGAGTTTGATGACTGGATGGGCCTATTGGGTGCTGCTAAGTTCCTGAAACAATAATTAAAAATAATGAATGAATAGGCAATCCGAATCAATTATAACAAACATATATCAAAGTAAATAGTAATCAGTTTTTTATTTCAATTAAAAAATAGTAAAGCTGATTTCTATTTACTTTTTCTTATAAACGGTAAACAGAAGATGAAATCGTAATTAACAGAAATTAAAATAAACACAATTTGAATAGTAAATAATGAGATACCTTCATAAGGGGAATGTATCTTATTATACTTGAACGAAAGCAAACACCCATCCCGACTCTTTGCAAACATTAGAGACAGGATACTTGTTAGTGAAATAAACATAGCTAATTTGCTTGCTCTGCAATTTCACCCAACTCAAGAACCGAGAACGAGTTTCATACTATAAATAACAATGTTTAACATCATCGTCTGACAATTCAAATGAAGTGAGCTTAGTGAGAGCACCCTCGTAAACAATGCAAGTAAGCTAAGGTAATTAGTCTCGAGACGTCCGCTCCGTACGAACTCTGGCACTCGAGTGAGAAATGCCACTCGAAGAAAACAAAACTCGCTATTACCTACCCTCCGCTTTTGTTCTTTAAAAAATACTCTATTCAAACCGGCCAATGGGAACGGGCGCGCCACAGTACGTTGATTGGCCGACGACCTCCCTTGAGTGCAAGTGGAAATAAAAAGTGCTCGGGTAAATGAGGCGCGCTGTCTCTTTTTGTCTTTGGCAGGACGTGTATGTGTATTCCGCTCAGTTTTTCGTTTTAATTGCAAACATGAGAGGATGTGTAAAGGGTTGTAAGACCTTGAGTGCCGCACGTGCAGAGACTGCGGCATCGGGGAAGCGCATTCAACTTGTTTATGGGGGGAAGGATCTTGTTTATGTCATCCATGTTGTCAGATGGGGGTTACAGCGTAATATTTCTCTATGACTAGTTCTCTTGCAACTACCTCGATTCATTATGTGGGTCAATTTAATTTGAGTGCACTTTTGTAGTAATTACAGGAGGTACTTATGTCGGAAGGAAACAAGCTGAAGCGTTCTTCACATACGGTCTAAGAGAATAAGGTACAACAATTACTTATAGCTACATCAACATGACTTTACCTCCGTGATAACTAAATTAATGAAACTATTAACTGGAATGAAATAACTCCAATGTGCCATAACTTATCAAAGTTCAATCGAGACTTAAATTATTATAACCGTCTGCAATTCGAATGATATTAATAGAAGTGGTTTGCGCTTCCCCTATAACTTCACTCATTACTAATATTCTTCCAACTATGTATTACAATAAACAATTGTGAGTGAAGTTACCGGAAGGTGTTAAGCCGTGCATATTAATTAACATTTGAACACTAGAGAACAAAGCTTCACTTTTATTTCTAGTGTATAATTCACTAATTTCTACATTCAATCAGTGTCGGTCGGAATGAAAACTAAATAGTCGCGTGCTGTGAGGCAATAAAACTGGCTACACTAACAAATAGTGTTGCCCACTTCGCCTGCCGTTTATTTCATAATGCCATAATTTGCAAAGCGCATTTTTTTATGGATGATATATAATACTAATATGCTGACCTATATTTCTGAATAATAAACCGTTTTATTTGATTTTACTTTTAGATTTTTATTGCAAATTTGAGATGGGTTTTAATTATATTATTACTAGCAGATGCCTTCGACTTCATCCGCGTAGATTTAGTTAGTAAAATCCCGCGGGAACTCTTTGATTTTCCAGGATAAAAGTAACCTATGTCACTCTCCAGATCCTCAACTATAACCATGCCAAAAATCACGTAAATACGTTGCACCGTTGCTGCGTGATTGAAGGACAAACCAACAAACAAACACACTTTCGCATTTATACTATTAGTAATTCGAAACAATAATTTGTTTCGAATTTCATCCCCATGGTAAAACTCAAACGCCAGACTACACTAGCTCTACAATTTTGACGCTGCAGGAGTACGGGCGGCCCATTCATTGCTTCATTTTCAAAAACCTTGCTAAGACCTTTTAGAATTTAGGCCATTAGTCTGTTTAAAAGAGAAAATACTTATCTTAAGAGATAATCTATTTAGGCACTATAACAACTTAACTTTAGAAAGACATTTTTCAGCAAAAAACTTTTTGAAAGCACTTCCTAATTACAAAATTAGGAAGCATTTTCAAAAGTTTTTTGGAATAACTATTTAATACGTGGTTAGCATAAAGCAAAAGTTTTCTACAGATATAACATATTTACATCAAAACATTTTGATATTACACTAATAAATAATTGTCTAGAGTAGGCACTGTGGTAAGAAATGTTATGTTCTGTTAGCATTCTATCGTTTATAGCTCATTTCACATCATGGTGAGAAATATACACAGCATACACAATTATTTTAAACTCTGTGCCATTAGAACAACGTTCTTTATTCTATGTAAATTGTTGTATTTGGTTACTAAACGTTGTTGTAAAGCGGTCAACAAAAAGTGACCTAAAAGAGGAAAAACGGTTTTTGATGCAAACAAGAAAATTGATTATCGATAGTTTATTTATTTTTAATATCTATAAAACAGTACATTCATGTCATTAGCAGCAATAACACATGTGTAAAGGGTCTTTACTCATATAACAGCAATATCACGACACATCAAACATGTAGGGAGCCACTACACACTTTATAGTAGGTAGACCTAAAAATGTGAAGAGCTTGCTAATAGAGGAGAACATGAAAAGACTCCAAGACTGAATAACAATTTATTTCAACAAGATTTTAAACTCTATTCATAAAGATTTCTTTGTACCAGTGTGCTATACGAAATGTTTCCTTACGTTTACCTAGAAGAATTACTACCATTGAAAATCGAAAAGCGTAACTAAGATGTATTTTTTGGACACGATCCTGTTTATTAAATGCCGACCTCCCACTTTGAAACCAGATTTAACTAAGAATACGTCTTTTAAAGAGGGTAAGTTTTTTCCTAATATTGAATCAGTTGGTCATGCAATTAATAATTTACCTATTTTTCTCCTAATGCGTCTGCGGTGCCCTTAATTTTTTGCAAGTGAGCTTATCTCTCTCTGTATCCTATTAAAAAAAAATACCTTTAAAATCATTAAACGTTAACGTTTATATTTACTCAAGTTCCTATATTTTACTAGATTTAAGTTATGGTCTTCGCCATATTATCTCCTAGAATTATGATTTTCGCACCTACTATAAAAGTTCTAATTCTTTTCAAAATCTCTCAATAAAAGAAAAATTCAGATTCAAATAATATTTTTGTAATAAAGCCTCAATAATACAATGGTTAAAGGTGCTGACTGAGAACTGAAAGATCAACGGTTCAATTCCCACCCATTGCATAATGGTCGTATCTACATCTAACACAAGCTTATCTGGAAGGGAGAGGGGAATATTAGTCAAGTCTGGCCTTCCTTTAAAAAAAATATAAAACGATAATAATTTCCTATAAAGAATTCTTAGTTGACACCTTAAAGTCCTGCAGCCGCGTGACGAAATCGTCTATAGTCGAACACGGTCTTTTATGATGCCGCAACGCGTGAAATAGCGTTTAAAATGTTACCTGCTTGGATTGTTGCTCTAGGCACTGCTTCATTGAACTTGCATAAGTTACGCTAATTTTAACTATCTGTTTTACAATATTTTAATTCTATTTAATCAGTAAGTCTAAGTAGGTACTTGACAATGTAGTCTGAAGTCTTTGGTATACCCGCAGTGGTATTCTCTAAAAATGATTGCATCAGTGTTGGCTGAATTCATGGCGTTCTTGCTGCATCAATGCATTTTAATTTTTCACCAATTGCAGGAGAGTACCAGCCAATTAGAGGTCAATCAATTTTAGAGAATACCACTACTGCTATTTGAGTTAATGTTAATTTTTTTACGACCTTAACTGAGATGATTGATAAAATAATAAGGTTGAAGTAAGCTCTAAAATATTTCCCTATTGATAAACAAGTATAGCATAGGTGCCCTAGGGCAAGACTTTGCCCACAATACCACTCGAAAATACGGTCGTCTCTGTATACATTTCACTCCGATACATGTACACGATACATGTACACGAGCGGCCTATGGATATTTTTAAGTCTAACCTGAAATGTATCTAAGAAACGATTCGCATTTACAATAAAATAAAAATTCTTTGCGTTCTCTATGCATTAGTCAATTTAACGACACTTTCGAGTAAAATACACACGGTTTTTAGCATTCGTCATAGCTAAGCTTTCCATTTATTTTAATTTTCACGGATATTTTTACGAAGAAATAAAGGCCATTATTTACGCCATAATTATGGCATGAAAAGTAATTATAGCCACATGAATTTGGACTATTTCTTTATAATAATAACTTCGCATGCCTAATTGTAGTGATTAATTAATATAATTCATTATTTTATGAAAACACTAGCTGCCTGTAACTTCGTACGCTTGGATTTAGTTTTTAAAAATCCGCGGGAAGCCGTTAATTCTCCGGTATAAAATGTAGCCTATGAGCTATCTTTATTTCCAGCCAAATCGGTTCATTCGTTGTGGCGTGAAAGAACAACAAGTAACAAACATCCATCCATCCAGCCTCACAAACATTCGCATTTTATAATACTAGCTGGTGCCCCCGATTTCATTCGCGTGGATTGAGGTTTTTTAATTCCCACGGCAACTGTCTTATTTTCCGGGATAAAAAATGTATATATTATTCCAGACTACAATCCTTCTCTGTGCCTTTCAGCTAAATCGGTCAGTTGTTGCGGCGTGATTGAGTAACAAACATTCATCCATCCATCATAAATAAAATATACAAATAAAATATTACAAAATACTCCATTGTGTAGGTTATATCAACGTAGAGCCAGCAAAAATTAAGATCGCAGACAAGACCTATTAGCACGCAAAACGGGCGAATCGACGCCTACTTGCGGAGAAGATTCCCAGGAAACGAAGAAGACCTATTAGTCCAAGTTATTCTTAGTTGTAGTAAACTTCCCATTCTTTTTATAGACAATTTTATCAGACCATAAAGATGGTTTATATTTAATTTATCCGTAGTATGCTAAAAACGCGCAGAATGAGAAAAATATAAATTAAAAGTTAATAATAATTATTATTTTTGTTGTCATTGTATTCAGATATATTACTTTAGCGTTTAAAAACCTGGCTACCCTACACAATTGGCTGAGTCACAGGTGTGTTCCGTTCACCCTTCGAATGCCCTGTTTATATGCAATGAATATTGACTCGCTGTTTAATAAATAATTCAAGTTATCAACTTATCTGATAGGATTTTGTGAGAAACTTCATTTGTTGCAGTTACCAACTAAATCGTTAGGCGAAAGTTGTCAGCTTGAAAAAGATTATTAATTTGTATTACTGGCTTTTTTAAAGAATATTAGGCAACCTGAAGTTGACTAATATCCTCCTATCCCCTCCAAATAAGCGGAAAGCTTGTGTTAGGAGTGGGTACGACAATAGTGCAACGGATAGGATTCGAACCTGCGACCTTACAGTTTTCAGTCCTCACCTAAAACCGTTGGGCTATTGAGGCTCATTTTGCCCACAACTTATGCTGAGATTTATAGAGTGTGCTCTGACTCAACTCAGTCTCAAAGTAGACGTTAAAACGAGACACAAATATGCTCTGACATAAATCTGTCTCATTTTAACTCTTTCTTGAGTCTGAGCTGAGTATGAGTGCGGTTTCAGCCTTAATCTCATAGGTACTTGTACAGTTACTTTCCTCGTATAATAATTTCTATTTTAATGCTTATGTCAGTCTAGATCAATCCAAAGGTAAAGAGTATACAGACAGACACACTTCGTGACATACATCAGACATCGTTTATTTCTTGCTTCTACTCGATATCTCTTTTAAAATCCTTTGGGTATCCAGTATTACTTTACTGGGATAAAACACTCACTACTTACTTTACTTTATTTTCCTTTCAGGTTAATAATTATTCAATTTTTATTTAAAAAAAAATATCAACCACGCTGAAGTCGACTAATATCCTCTTCTCCGCCAAATAAGCGGAAAGCTTGTGCTAAGAGTGCTTATGACAATAGTGCAACGGGTAGGGTTCGAACCTGCGACCTTTCAGTTTTCAGTCCGCACTTTTAACCGTTGGCCTATTGAAACTTATACTGTCTCCGTCTGATTTTATCTCACACAAGATCAGAAACAAGGTTTCTATCTCAGAACATTCAATTCTATAATGTGTAACTATGGGGTTTCTGATAATGACTGGTAACTGTCAAAATGTAGCTTTTACGAAGTTTTTAACCGACTTAAAAAAAGAGGAAGTTCCAATTCGATGCGTATGTTTTTTTTTATTTTTCTAACAAAATATTGAATTCTTTTTGGCTACAGAAAAACGAAACAAAATTCTTCATTCACTTCTAATATAATGAGCAAGTCAAATATAATGAAACTCTACCTGCTTCATTATCGTTACTAAGCCAAAGCAAAAAATGAGTATACTGATGTCAGGTGTTTTCTAAGCGAAAGGGTGTTAGAAATATTTCATGTACATGAATAGAGAGCCTAGGAATTTGCAAGAGTGAAATTATTTTAAGCAGGTTACTGTGGTCATGCTCTAATTTTAGAAACTAGTGAATAGCGAAAAATCTTAAAAATGGTTCATTTTTAGGTTTAGAGTGAAAATCTAATTCAGGTCAAAGTGGTCACGTCCCAGTTGTTACTTTTTAATTGGCAAAAAAAATGTTATTAAGGAACCGAATACGTACTACGAGTATATTGTGTAAAATAATGTATAAAAAGTAAGAAGGTATTCACATAATGTTATGCACTTAAAAAAGTTATTGGATCTCATTAAAATATAAATAAAAGTTAACTATAAAGTTATATATATTATATTCAAAATGGGACAGATAAAGAATACACCTATTCTATATTAATCACAAACAAACACATAAAATAAGTTGATATAAATAGAACACCCAAAACTAAGCTCTAACGTGCTATGGCTGAATGTCTAATAAAATGCGCTATCTCCGCAATAAAGTGAAAATCCAATAAACACTTTATTGAAAAAAATAAAAAACTCATGAAAATGAACTTTACGGTTAATAAAAGGCGGCCATATTGAGTAAAACGATTTAGTCGTTGTAACTAGATGGCACTAGATGATCGTAATAAATTTTACTGAGCCATAAATATATCATAGAACCTATACGAGTTAAATATACCTACTCGTAATTATGCACTTAATCATGACAGTACAATATTATTATTATTAATTTTCTAGCTTTTCGAGTTGGTTTTTAAAAATCCCGCGAGAATTCTCAGTTTTTACAGGTTTGTCCTCAAATATGCCCATGCAAAAAATTACCCCAATCCGTAGCTGTGTTGTAGCGTAATTCATAGAACCCCCAACAAATTAACAAGCAAACATGCTTTCGCATTTATAATGTTAGTATAATATTAATGTTGCTAACACGAAAACCATATTGACTTCAATATTTATAGTAAACAATTTAATTTGCCACACTCTTCCTGTATCTTACTATTATGAAACTATTTCCTAATGGCAAAACTAAGCGAATACAAATAGATTTTATGACAGAAGTTGTGCAGATCGTGATTTATTACCATGTGTAGTATTTAAAGTACGTATTTATATTAAGCTATACAATTTAAAGAAGCTTTCTCAACCTCTAAATACCGATACGACTTCGACATCATAGTTATTTTAACTATCGGAACAGACAGCTTGATGCTTTTTTATATTATTACAATTTTTGTTTATACTTATTATAGTAAGGATGAACGACTCTGAGTGTGTTAGATAATGATAATTACCTAGTAACTGTCATATAGGACATACCAAAATTGCGAGTCTTTGAATGGAGTAAAACTTAGATCGCAGAGTCTGAAAATTTATTAGTCAATAGTTTGTGGATTTGTCAATTTGGATTCAATACGATTAAGATTTCCGTATAAATCGTATAGTATAAAATGGACAAGCACTAGCAAATGTCGCAATCTATCAATTTATGGTTGGCTCTCGGTTTCTCAAGCTCAAGTTTGACCTTTGTACGAGACATGTCGCAGGGTAGAGATTACAGTACAACAATTATGAATACCATTATGTCGGATTTAAATACATATGTTTGTTTAAGCCATTTATGGGCAACCCCCGGCCCGCGGGCCGCAAGCGGCCCGCCTCATGTTTAGATGCGGCCCGCGGAGCATTTTGAAATTAGGCGTGAAAAAAAATCTTATTCACGCTACATTTACCTACACATACGCCAACGCCAAGAAAAGAGTTCTAAATATTAATTATGGATTATTTCAAAAATTTCCACTGCTTGTTTTGAGCATATTTCACGTATAAGATTGCAGTGTGTACAGTAGCGTAACAATAGGGTGGCAAGACGGCAAAATGCCACGGGCCCCCAGCCTGAAGAGGCCCCCGGTCAGAGTGAGCCAGAAGCACAAGATGATCCTAACATTTATAGCCAATCATGTGAATACGGCTAGTGCCGAGCGATTATTTTCAAAATTAAAATTTATGTAAACTAAATTATTTGGGACAAGAAAGGTTACGCACAGTGGCGGATTTACCAGTGAGTTGACTGGAGCCTAGGGCAGCAGATTTTAGGCGCGGCAAATTTGGGGCCAAAATTTTTATTTATGTCTTACAGAAATTTTGCGCTCGCTTCGCTCGCTAAAATGTCACTTTTACGTTTCTATTGTAGGTGCTAAGTATGGACTACTAAATGCCGTAATGCAATCATAAAAAATTTCGCGCTCGCTTCGCTCGCGAAATCGTCGCTTTTACGTTGCTGTTGTAGGTGCCAAGAATGGACTACTAAGGACCGTAATGCAAACATAAAAAATTACTCACTCGCTTCGCTCGCAACATTTTCGGTTGTGGATTGGTATTAAAGTAACAAGTTTGGAATAAATACATCATTGAACTTCAGGTACCAACTTCTCAATTCTGATGTGCTTGGTAAGGCCCACCTAAATGGTCAGGATTTAGAAAATATCGGTTGTGGATTGGTATTGCAGGTAGTTAAGTTTCAAGTATAAGAACTAGTGGAGTAGTGACAGAATACAATTTCGCAATAAAAAATTTCGCGCTCGCTTCGCTCGCTAAAATGTCATTTTTGGTTAGTATGTCATTAGCGCTTTTTCTGAACAAAAAGCCAGAAAAAAGGAATTTTAATCTTTGAAATTTGATACTAATACAAAAATTGTGACATACAGTTCAATGCGCTCTGAATTAAAAGTTTAGAAAATCAAGTAAAATAATGCAATGAATAACAAACATGTTGAAAGTCCGGGTAAATAACAACAAATCTTTTGAACTAATCTTTTTTCACAACCAGATAAAAAATTATTTATTTCTATGGCCCGCGACTTCTATTTCACCCACAAGTTTAGCCCGCCACGTTCCAAAGGTTGCCCATACCTGGTTTAAGCTATAATTTTATGCCAGCACTGAGTAAGGCTTAGGTAAGCAGGTTTTATAAATCATTATTATTAATAGGTATCAATGAATTTCTAATGATTATATTTCGACTAAAATAGCGCTTAATTCTAAGATAATTAAAATATAATTTAAACGTGGCATGATGCAGTGGTTACATTAGAAAAACTTGATTTAAGAGCTACTTTTACTAAAATTGTCCACTTAAACATGCATAATTTAATTATCGTCTACAATATCGAAAATACCATCCCAATAAATTCTGCGATGGTGTGATATTTCACACGGGATAATTATGAGGCAAGCGTCCATACATCACAATAGCGTGCCGAAATAATACGGTCCTTAATATAGGCATAGAAAATTGTGTTCTTCATTGTATCTATTACCGCATGAGTACGGAAGTCGTTAGTAAATAATCTAAAATTTTTAAATAAAAATCCCAATTTTTTTTATAGTTACCGTATTGAACCGATCTCGAAGAATTTTGTCACAAAGATATTGGTAGCCCAGAGGCATGGGCTACTTTTTATCCCGGGGAATCAGAGTTCCCGCGAGATTATTAAAAAAATTAATCTTTTCAGAAGAAGTTACAGCTATCTACTTGTAAATAAGTTACCCTATTAGTGTTCAGGAAGGCCGTGATGCAACTTCTAATCTCACCAATTTTAAATCAATTTTAAAGTATTATACACATGCATATGACATTTTCTCTATCTATGTTTGTCTGAACTAATAATATATTCAAAAGGAATGAACCAATTTTGACAAGACTTCGAGAGACAGGTAGACAAAGGAATTCAGGAGAAATCTAGACTATTTTCGAATTTTGATTGCTAAACCGACGAGTCATCACAGTCAAATCTAAGAAAGAATTATATATGAATACTACTACTCGGAGTAGGTATATACATATTTTTTTTGGTTTCTGTTTTTGTTTTATACTTGTTTATAAACTTAACAATACTTTTTGTTTAAAAATCACAATACCAACCATAAAATCGTAGCAAATCATTTAATAAGACTTAGGTAGGTTAGGTACAAAAGGATTTTTTAATTATAGGGTTCATTGCATCTTATTCCCGAAGCCTGTACAAAAGGTAAAGAACTTTCCCATCTGTCATAAGTTTGATGGATCGCCCTTTATAAGGATCGGATTTCAAAAATTTTAACGTCCATTCTGTATTATGATTGTATTCCTCGATTAAATAGTTCGACTTCTTTTTATTAGTTTTTTATAAACAAATATTAGAATCTCGTTTAAAATTCAATAGGTAGAATTAAAAATTGATAAAGATTTTTCATGATCAAAAATCAAAATCAAAATCAAAATTTATTTATTTCATGTAGGCCAACTTGTAGCTCTTATGAAACGTCAAAAATCTACCACCGGTTCGGAATGCAGATTCTGCTGAGAAGAGCCGGCAAGAAACTCAGCAGTTGCTCTTTTAAACAAAAAAATTTTTTTACAATTGTTAAAAAGAACTAGGCTATGCACACAATGTTTCCACACAGAAGTTTCAAAAATGTACGCCTACCGCAACCAAAGACATGTTAACATGGGTAGACACAAAGCAGACCCATTCCCGTTGGCGGCACCCGTTCACGAGCATGACGCATGATCCAGCCATTGCCTCGCTCAACCATATTTGAGGGAACGTAACAACCCGCACCACACGACACCACCACAGAAATGTTTAAGTGAGCATGACATACTTAGGCTACCCACGTTAAGGCATCGAATTAAATATTAATATTAAGATACTCATTTTAAGACATAACTGAGACACAAATAAAGTGGAAACACTGTAGAACAGAATACAATAGAATCATGTTACACAGGATAGTTATTACTGTCTCATGAATGGAGCGAATTATATTCACGCTTTTTTTTATCATTATATAGTGTTCAATTATTGTATAATATGTTTTTTCCATGAGAGCAGATTTAATAGATTTCTTAAACTTGTGTAGATGCAAGTCTAAGATCGACTGTGGAATTCCATTGTAGACTGTCACGCCCATTCTCACAAATATAAATTACAATGTAATAACTTATTACACTATCTATTGGGTAGCTGGATGCCAAGCCGATTGATTCCATGCAACTTTATCATTGAGAAAATCACTAACTTTGTAATAACCACGACTTAACAAATGTTTCTTTACGCATTGTTTAAATCTGTGCAATGGAAAATCCAGTAATTCCTTCGGGACCATATTATATAAGCGTACACTCAACCCCACAAAGGATTTCTGAACTTTGCGCAGGCGACACCACGGCGTTTCTAGTTTATGACGGTTTCTAAGAAGTGGACTGTGTGTATCTCCTCTTTGTTTATGAAGATGAATGTTTTGTCTCACAAGGACAATATTATTATAAATATACTGTGAAGCTACCGTAAGTATACCAATCTCTTTAAATTTTTCACGTAGAGATTGGCGCGATCCGAGATTGTAAATTGAACGGATGGCTCTTTTTTGCAATATAAAAATAGTTTCAATATTAGCTGCTCCGCCCCACAACAAGATTCCATAAGACATCACACTATGGAAGTAGGCGAAGTACACAAGTCTAGCAGTTTCCTCATCGGTAAACTGCCTAATTTTCCTAACAGCATAGGCAGCTGAACTTAGTTTGCCTGCTAGTGTCTCTATGTGAGCGTCCCACTGAAGCTTGTCATCCAAGGTCACCCCCAGAAAAACTGTGGAGTTCTCAATCTTAAGTCCTTCTCCGTTTATTTTTATTGTTTTATCAATTTTTCTTACATTTGGTAAAGCAAATTCTAAACATTTAGTTTTTTTTGCGTTTAAAAGCAAGTTATTAGCAGTAAACCAGAGCGATATTTGTGATAACGTACTGTTTATATCGTCAAAATTTACTTTCTTCCTGTCAGTTTTAAATATAAGAGAAGTATCATCTGCAAACAGCACAATATCACAAGCATCGCGAACATGATATGGTAAATCATTAATATAGACCAAAAACAAAAAAGGCCCCAAGATCGAGCCTTGTGGAACACCCAACAGAGCAGATGAACCCCGCGATTTCACGTCACCTACGCATACACTTTGAGTACGATCACTAAGGTAAGAGGCAATGAGATCAAGTGCAACATTTTTAATGCCATAGTGGCTAAGTTTCAGTAAAAGAGTTTGGTGCTCAACGCAATCGAATGCCTTGGATAGGTCGCAAAAGATCCCAATAGCATTTTGCGAATGATTCCAAGCGTCGTAAATATGATTTAGAAGTTTAGCACCTGCATCAGTTGTGCTACGACCTTTTGTGAAGCCGTATTGTTCGGGATGTAGTAAATTATTTTCATTAAAATGTTTCATCAATTGATTGAGTATAATTTTTTCAAATATCTTACTAAGAGTCGGCAAGATTGAAACAGGTCTGTAATTATTAAGGTCGGTTTTATTGCCTGACTTAAATAGAGGTATTAGCTTACCATGTTTCATCAAATTAGGAAAGATACCCGAGGCAACACATTCATTAAAAATTACGGCTAAGTAAGGAGCAATGTCGTTGATTATGTTAGATATAATCTTCACAGACATACCCCACAGATCACCAGTTTTTTTCATTTTTAACATCTTAAAATTTTTAACTACCTCAGATGCAGTGATTGGTTCGAATTCAAACAAAACATTGCACTCTTTAACGTTGCCCCTCAATAAATCCTGAGCTACTGATCCATAGAAAGCCTTTCAAGTCAAGTTTGATTCTTTATTTAATTTCGATTTGTTTGATTTCGACATTATAACTAATTAACTCAATAAAATTCTGTAGATAAACTCCAGAAATTCTGGGGCTAGATTCTATGACATAAACTATTTTATTCACACGTCAAAATAAAAATCAAAGTGGACGAACACGATAAAACTCAGCATCCCTCTAGTACCACAAAGAATGCGGGCAAAACCACAAGAATAAACTAGCAATATTTTAGATTGTAGAAAGCGATAACGAAGGTAAACCACTCTCCTATAAATGTGGCTTCGTTTTACAGCCAAATTAAAGCAAGACCATTCAGAGGCACCATAAATGGCGGCTTATTAAAGTATACAAAGTCGATGGGAAATAAGCGTGGTTAGGGAAAGGAAGGGTGGATCATTATTTATTTAAACATCATAATACTACATAATTAAGTTCATTCCGCGATTTTATCTGCATGGTGATATGATATACTTAATTTATTTATTTTTAAAGTAAAGAATATTAGTCAAGTTGAAGTTGACTAATGTTCTCCTCTCCCCTTCAAATAAGCGGAAAGCTTGTGTTAGGAGTGGGTGCGACAATTGTGCAACGGGTGGGGTTCGAACCTGCGACCTTTCAGTTTTCAGCCCGCAACTTTAACCGTTGGGCTATTGAGGCTTCTTAAAATTAAATTAATATTAAGTAGGTACAGAAAACAATTTTTTTCTATACGTAGGTATAAAGCAGTAAATACTGTAATGACTGACAGAAAATGGAACAGGTGGACCTAGATTTTAGAAATAAATATTCTATGAGTTATTATTTTAAATTTCACACCAAATGCGTGGTGTGTGTGTGAACTTTGACTAATGAAAAACATGTTTTTAAAACTTAAATCCACTATGAAGACATGGATATCACTAAATATAAACTTATTACCACACGAGTAAATGTGCATATTACAGTTTAAATTCTTTGATCTAAAGCCAGGGAAAAATCTAGCAAAAAACGCCAGCGGAATTTCTCGCGCAGTTCGCTTAGGCATTTCGTCCGCGCAGATATAACGCGTCCCTAATATTTCAGTATGTTGCATACCGCTAGTGGAATTCTGCTTTTGTCCCTGGCCTAATAGGGCCTCAGAGTTTAACCGTAGATTTCGTGGGCAATCAAACTGAGTGAGAGATTGCAGTAAAAAAAGGAATGCACTGCAAGGCGGATTTCAAAGTTTCCACGGTATATTGGTTGATGCTATGTGCAATTAAAAGGAAAGATAATAACCAATCTAACCAGTCAAAGTCATATTTTAAAGTCAGGTTCTATAAACTAGTAGGAAAATCCTATGTAGTTTGAAAGTTTTAGAAAAAAACATATTTTAACGGAAAATAAACCACACACACAAACCAGCTTCGAGTGTGTCTACAAAATTAAATTGACTTTGACAAGGGAAACTTATTTTAAACTAGATGATGCCCGCGACTTCGTTCGCGCGGATTGAGGTTTTTTTGGATTCTCTTATTTTCCGGGATAAAAAGTAGTAGTAGTAGTAGTAGTATTCCAATCTATAGTCTAGCATTTATAATATTAATAGGATAATAGGATTACAAAAGTGAAGAACTTCGGTAGTGTCACAACTTACGAGTATTTGTTACCAAACCATCGTAATAGACGTAAGTAACCACAAGGGCGAAGCCGCAGGTGAAAGCTAGGATGAGCAATACCCATATAATTAAGGATAGTGCACAAGATACGCACGCATCGTAAAATGCGGCATCGGAGGGCGCGGATTCCAATTTATTTTTTCCCCATCGTTGCAGGGCGTTGCAGTAAAGTTGAAATCGTAAAGTTACAGCGTCTGGCCCAGACCCCTACTATGGGAACAAAACGTATTTTGTTATCGCTTTACTACGGTTCTAAAGTTTCTTTTTACAATACAGATTGTATAAATGTAGAGTTACCTGAGAGTTACATTTAGATTTGATTGATTTAGATTTTTTAAAAGGCTGTGGAAACTTTTTGATTCTAAACCAGACAAAGGATGACTATGTAAGGTATCAGGAAACAAGCTTTTTTTTTGCCAAATTTCGTCTACGTCTTGTTCTATTGTGAAATAATTAACCTGTATCTAGACTATAATAATTTCAACAGATCTTTTTTGACGCCTACATATTTTAACCCTGTCGATGGATACTTGAACTACAGCTTTTTCATATTGAATTTTTTTTATAAGTAACTTGAATCTCTTTTATCTTTCGTTGCACGGCGCAACCTACATATGTCGTCCTATATCGAATGTATACAGTCAAACTATGATGAACACACTTGATCATATTATAGTCATGTGCCTGATGAACGGTGCCGCCAGTTATGACTGAAATCATTAGGACTTGAGTCGCGCAATGTAAAAACATAATTCGCATTGCTGTTGGCAGTGTCAGTTGCGACTTGTGACCTGGTTTAGGTTGCATTGCCGTCTCTCTCTATAAGAATGAGCTATCGTATGAGAACCATTAGTAGGGGCAGTCCTACAATAATTTAGTAAGGATAATATAGGTTCATTTTTCACCAGCTCCAATCGGATACGGTGGTAGTGGTGTTTTTTGTTGCATTTCTATTCGGATGAGGGGTTTAGCACAAATTATACCTTCGCCGGTATAAAATATATGGAGTTGATGAGTTAGTGTGTTTAGAACCGTGAGGAATAAAGCGTAATGATTTAGAAATAATGATGGCTCCGAGTACGGGGTTTCGAGACAATACAATTAAAAAAATTGTACATTATAAGGTTAAAGCTGCATTTATATGGGTCGGAAAATAGAAAACAAAAGAAATAGAAAATTTCGTTTTAAGGAGTTATAAAACACTAATCGATGCACGCGACTTCGTGCGCGTGGATTTAGGTTTGAAATCCATCGGGAACTCTTTGATTTTCCGAGATATGTCACTAGTACATTTATATCGATGAGTAAGGATGTGTTTTACAAAAGTCTTTTTATTATGTAGCTAAGGTATGCAGGTAAGTATTTACGCTATTTCATGCATATCAGCCAATTTCGTCAATCATGAGCAATATTGGCCATGAAAACATCGATCATTGTATTAGACTATACTGCCTAATCTAATACAATGATTGTTATTCGTCACATCAGTGACGGTTGCACAGCCAGAAATGCATCCGCGCCAAATCTCTTCCACTCGCCGTTTCTGTATGAACCGTGCCTTATATCAAATATGTCATCTAGTCTGTCAGCTGCCATGTTTATGAAAAACATTCGATTTTTATAAGACGTCTCTTAACCACGCTCACCCCTCGAGTGGTAAAACAAGCTCGTAAAACAACCCCAGCACATAACTCTGCCCCATGGCGTGGCGTGGCCATCAATGCTTTATTAGTGGGGAGTCTGCGGTTACAAGATACGCTACTTTCAGATTCGAAAAATAAAGAAAAACAAGATGAACTATAGGAGCAACAGACTAGAATAGTAAAGATAAAGAAAAGGCACAGAAGGATAGAATAGGGTATTGGATTGATATTTTTTCATATAATTAAAATAAAGTGGTAAATATTATAAATGTAACATTTTAATTTTTTTTAATATCTTACCTAGTTTCGGAAATACAGAGCTTTAAAGTTTCTTGTTTGACAAAGACAGCGCTACTGGCGTGTGACGTCACACGTCAGCAGTTCCATAAATAACGCTCCATAGAAAATTCCCTTTTATAAAGAGCTTATAACGTAATTAACAGCTTATAACTTATTTATTTTTTGACCGATTTAATTTCTGTTTTTACAAAAATTTTATTCTTACATTTTATATTTTCGATTATAATTAATGAATCAATATTTTGACATCAGTCAAATACGCTATTACACACACATCAACAACATCATACAATTCAATTAAGTAATTCATTTAAGTGGGTAACTAGCTGTAGCAAAATTCAAGGAAAAGCATCCGAAATTAAAAATAAAACATAAAAAATTGTTTTAAATAGCCTTCCGTCCAAAATCAAGAGAGTCCCAAAGCTCTTGATTGTAAAGACTTTTCGTTTGGATATAATTTTACAAGTACGGGGCAATTAAACCAAAATGAAAGCTCGGATACGGCGTCTCTTGCTCGCGGCTCGCTGTCAGACAAAACAATTTTGGTACTTTTTTACAGTAATTACGTTTAATGATCACTAATTCCCCATATTAAAGTATAAGCGTACCTACCTGCAAGGGTGATTGTAACTTGTAAGTTAAACTTGAGGTTCTATAAACTGTGTAAATAATTACAAGGCGGGCGCCGTGCTATTAACAGCAGAAAAAAGTTTTTACCCAACTGAGGCAAAGCCAAAAAGAAGGGTTGTGATTTTAGCAATCTATTGTATAGACACTGACAGACTGCATTTGAGCTGTGTGTGTGTGTGTGTGTGTGCAGTGGATAACACAGATTATTATAAACTTGAAAGTAATGAATACACTTTATTTTACACCAAATCAAGAGCCAGTTTACGTTTATCATTTGCTGTTTATCGGACATTTCATTTTCAATTATTGTAAAAATCTCAATATACTTTTGACCTAAGTAATTGGTTCATTAGGTACTATTACTTGACAATAAAATTACGGATCATCATTCGCTTGTAGTATTGAAATACGAGTATATAATACTTACTAGCTTCTGCTCGCGGCTTTGCTCACGTTAAGTTCGATTTTTCAAACCCCTATTTTACCCCCTTAGGGGTTGAATTTTCAAAAATCCTTTCTTAGTGTGCGCCTATGTCATAAAAGGAACCAAATGTAAAAATTTCAAGTTTCTAACTTCAGTAGTTTAAGCTGTGCGTTGACATCTCAGTCAGTCAGTACTTTGAATTTTATATCTATGTATATACATAGATTAGATATAATTATAATGACATATTAATAAATAATGTGATGTAAACTATTAATTATTGTATTAATATTGGACAGAGGTATGTACATTCACATTTTATTTAGAGCTCTACTTCATTCTTATTTGTTTACGCAATGCAAAAAATACCGTCGATTTAAAAAATACTCTAAGAGGTAACATACTATAATTCGTAGAAAATATTGCGAGTAACTAAACCTTAAACAAAAATATACATCGTTAAATTCGCTCTTTCGTACTTAAGGAACCCAATTTTGTAGCAGTTATTGCGCGGAAAGCAAAAGGATTTAGCACACGTACTACGGTACACCATTTTTGTTTAAAAAAATGTGTCGTACTTACGTTCGTGATACAATTTTTTAATTCAATAATAAGCCAAATAAATGTTTGCTCCTTCTGAGGTGGTCTACCACGTACAATGCTTCAAAATAGTTACGAAAAAACAAAAACGAATACACACAGTCCGTCGCTCAGATTGCACTCGTGTGACGTGACCGTATGTTGCGTACAACATAATTATCACTGTAAGCGCTTCGTTATTTTGTATTTAAAGCTGTCATGCCTGCTAAAAATAATCATAAAGATAATCAGGTTCATTAAATAATTACGGTTCTTGTCCTTTGGACTTGTCTTGAGAACGGATAAGAAAATAAGACGAAACTTATTTCGATTGATGAACTTTACTTTCAACTACAAAAATCAATTTCAAAAACTAATTGTTTTAAATCAAAATTTGAAAATTTTTTCTGCTTTGTCAAAAAATCAAAGTCTGCCTAAACATTTTTGTGGCATTGTCTCTTACACTATTAAGCTTTTATCTTAAGAAAATTCATGGAGTCCCGGCTAAGTCCCCTTCCAACTGGTCGGAAGACAATCGTTCAGACGGACGGTGGAACCTTTTAGCAAAACGCTCATAACCTCCATTAAAATTTTATACAAGCTACTTATTTTTTATTTAAGGGTCAGCTTGCAACGGGACATATTTGAAAGGACCTCTAACGAGAAAATAGCGATGTCTTGAAGACTCTTGTTCTTAATTTTTTTTGAAGTTTAACATTTTTTTATTAATGACATTGTCTCACGTTAAAATTGCAAACAGCGATGTTGAGTCAACATCTCCTGAAGAATGAAGATTCTCAGGTATCGGAGTTGGAAATTTTGTGTGTGGTGTTGCGTTGTTCCTGCGTATTTTCTACACCAGGAGGAGCGACAGTAGATATACAGCGAAAACGCCGCGTTTGGCCCAACAAATTTTTTCTGGTTTAGGGTTTAGCGGATAAAAGCAAAATAATTTTGATTTTCCTTGAGTATCATGGAGTTCCGCAAAGTAACGCCTGCTTCCAACTGATATTTCATCTTTACTTACCATCAAGTGAGATCACAATCAAAGGCTATTTTGCCATCGATAAAAAAATGGATTTGAAATTTAATATATCGCACACCTAGATATCAAAAGTAGACAACTCAAAAAAGGTAGGTATTTGTGCCCTAGACGAAAAAAAGTATTTCTGAATCTTTTGTTAACTAAAGTTTCAGAAAGACTTTTTTTGAATTTAATAACTTAACTAACAAACAAAACTAGAATTATTGATCTAGGTGTGCCACATACCTATTACAAATTCTACTTGAAAACCTACATCCAAGAGGTGACTAATTATAATATTGATACACACATACTTTATTATTATATCAATCAGTATTTTACAGAATGTTAATATTGAGCAAACCAGTTCTGTACCCAATTAGAGGATTGACTTAATAAATTATGCAGAGATTATAGGTACAATCGATTAAAACTTGTCAGGAACAGCATAATAATTTTACTAACCGATGCCCGTGACTTCGTTCGCTTGTTTCGAGGTTATTTAATTCCCGCAGATACTCTCTTATTTTCCGGGATAAAAGGATAGATGTTTGTTACTCAATGGCGCCACAACCAGTGAACTGATTTGGATGGGCACAAAGATAGATTATAGTCTGGAATAACACACATGCTACTTTTTATCATGAAAAATAGAGAGTTCCCGCGGGAATTAAAAACCTCAATCCATTCAAACAAAGTCGCGGACATCAGCTAGTTATTAATAACTAGATTGCGCCCACAACTTCATCCGCGTGGATTAAGGTTTTTAAATTCTTGCGGGAAGTCACTACATCACATTTACCAAATGATGAGGTAATTATTAATAATCATTGATTTTATTACGTTAATAATTCCTAATTACCACATTTATCATATTTACTGTAACATATACGAGAGGCCTAAGACGTCTATCGGTGACCAAGAAAGTGAAAAAGATAAATATTTGCATTTTAATATTAGTGTGGATAAATCTTAATCTATATATTTATTCTTACTGGACAGCAGCTATCTGCTTTCCAAATGTAGGGACAGAAAATTTTACAGAAATATATTAACGAATGCTTAAATATTATAATACCTAAGGAAAAATTCCACTCGCGCAAAAGGTAACAGGTAAAAAGTAGGTGCTTTAAGCCATCGCCAAAAGAAGATGTAACCAGGATAATAAATTACAAATGAGCCCAAATATACTGTCGATTTGATTTCCCAAGCAAAACATTGCCACCTTCTCGTAACGAAAGCGTACAACTAATGAGAAGAGACAGGACTAATCGCACAGTGGGGTGAAAAGCGGGAACCGTGGACAAAAACGCTAATAATTCCGTCACATAAATTCCGTCTATTACGTTTACAAAACCACATTATTACCTGTTAATGGATACACCGGGATCCACAAAGGTTCTTTGGGAGTTCAAGGGACCGGCCATCGTCGTCCTGTTGATTTTTTATTTCGTCCTTAGGTTACGTTAGCCGCTGTTATAAAACGTACATGATTAGATTTGATCTGATCATTTAAACCTGATTTCTATATTATTAAATTTAAGAAACGGTAAAATAATTTAAGTAAAGACTGAAGATAATATTATTATGGGATTACTACTAAGTAGTAGGGATATTAATGCTAGTGATAGATATAACTTCGTGAATATTTTATTCTGTATATGTATTTTATTTTTACTGATCTGCATCTGTCTGATCAGAAGACATCTATCATTGTCCGAACAAAAAAGCTACCTTTTTCTGCTTACTTGCTTTCTATTGTTATGTTAAATCTTTTAGACATTGTCTTATATTAATTATTAATATCCTCAGTCAATCTGCTATGAAGATTAAAGTCTTAAAGTTCTAAAATGAATTAACTCAGAGACATTAATTAAATCATATTCAATGAGTCATTAACTAATTTTAACTCAATCTTTTAATAACCTGTCATTTATATGTCTTCACGAAAAATGGGGATGTTTTAATTGTTAATAAGGAGATTCTTAAGTAACGATTATATTATAGTATATATGTATATTATATGCGTATATTATATGTGTATATTATAATAATAGATTATAATATGTTTTATAGTGACTGAGAGTGCAGTTGTTAAGGTTTCAAACCATAAAAGATTTAAAAAGTTAATAGTATGCGATCTTAAATTCAGTGATACCTTTGTCTCAGATCTCATTTCTTTATTCGCACTGGAATAAATTATCTTCTTGTTGGGTTTGCTTTATTTTACAAATATATTCGATTCTGGAAAGCTGTTCAATATTTATTTAACAACAATTACATATTCAGACAATTAAGAAGATGAATGGGATAATAAAAAATACTTTTTTTTTTTGAGAATTAAATTTGTTCGCCGCTAACACAATTTTATTGTTATTGGCGTACCTAATGCGGTGTATAAATTTCATTACAATGTAATATTCTTTATGATATCACAATTCCTGCTATAACTTTAAGAAGATGTGGTGCGGGTTGTTACGTTCCCTCAAATATGGTTAAGCGAAGCAATGGCTGGTTCATGCGTCATGCTCGTGAACGGGTGCCACCAACGGGAATGGGTCTGCTTTGACTGCCCGTCATGACATGCGTTGGATTGGTGTACCTACGTATGCATTTTTGCATTTTTGAAGCTTTATTGTGGAAGCACTGTATACATAGCATAGTTTTGTAAAAAAAATTTTTTTGAAAAGAGCAACTGCTGAGTTTCTTGCCTGCTCTTCTCAGCAGAATCTGTATTCCGAACCAGTGGTAGATTTAAAACGTGTCATAAGAGCTACAAGTTAGCCTACATGAAATAAATAAATTTTGAATTTTGAATTTGAATTTAATACTAAAAAAAACTGAATTGTGATCCACATCTGTTGATACAAAGTTCAAATAAATTCATACTCTTAAATATTACTTTTATTAGTAATATCTTAGATTGCAATTTGATGACTGACGCCTAGCTACGCTTGTGTGCAAGTAGCGCTTTCGAATAGATTTAAATGCCAATTTTACGCAGGTACTTTATGTAGTGTATAATAGTGATTAACACGTAGTATTATTAAAAACATTCTACATTTATTGTGTTAATTATGAAATAATGGGACAATATTAGTCTTACTCTTAAATACTCGAAGATTTATTTTAAGTTTTATGAACCAATATTTTTTTCTACTAACTTAGGAACTAGATCAAGCGATGAACTAATTTTATTCTGAGTAGTGTACATATTTTCCATCAAAATCAGTCCCAATAATAACTTAATAAATAGAAGTCACAAAAAGTCCATTTGCAGCTTCTGAACATAAATCCTAATCCCATCACCAGCATCAAAGTTGCCGACATCAACAGAATCGAGAGATTACTTCCTAAAAAAGGTGCAAATGGACGATGCCAACAGAGGTCCACTTAACACCGAATATATTTTCAATACACGTGAAGCACAATAACTATATCACAATGAAGCTTTTTGTTGTATTTCCCCAACGATTAACATGTACTTACACATTTAAAATTCTAAAAAGATTTTTAAGTTTCGAAACCTTTTGCTCGGCTCAACAGTTTACAAATACGAGTAGGTACACAGTCCTGAATCAAAATTCAATGGAACACTGTGAATTAAATCAACACTTAAGATTTTAGTTTAATTTTGTTAACAATTCCTCAGATACTTTCGAGTTTCCATCCTTTCAATATTTAACCATGAGTATCAAAAAATATCACCACTAACGTAAAAGCATTTTACGATTGGTTTAATAAGAACATAAATTTTGGAATTTAAAAATCTTTAAGAATTATTGCATATATTTAGATTATTATAAATTTTAAGACCACCACAATACACATTGTATACATGTTACATACAAATATACATAAATATATATTATACATACAGGCAACACATGTTTTCAACTCGTACTGCGGCTAAAATGTAGAGAACAACAACTTGTTAATCGTAAAATAATTGATGTTATGCATACAAAGACCCCTAATATTCACCTGGGGAGGGTCACAGTCCCCTTAATATGCGAGAGGTCATAGTACGATGATGGTAATGCACAATTTCTGGGGCCACTAACATTTGGCATAAGTCATAAGAAGTGCACAATTGATTGGCTATTTTTTCTTCTTCATATTCATTACTGACCCACCAATTAATACCCGTTAATGCTAATTTAATGCGAAATCGTCAATGGCAAACTATAAACGACAAAGCTATAAAAGTTTGGTAGTGAAACATACATCTGGCTGACCCTAGAGGCTGAAGGCAGAAGAAAAGGTTTTTGATCTAGTCGTCGAATCAAATATTATTAAAGAGACTCGGAGAGAGAATATTATTAAAATCGGCAAGACTCCACTGGTTGTAGGGTGAGCTTCCATCACTACGTCGTTGATATTCCACCTACGCGCACCAAGCGGTCTAAGTCTTCATTCCTGATTCGCACGACTAGGGTCTGGAATGCTCTTCCAAGATGTGTGTTTGCTAACAAGAGTGAATAGGCATCTTCTAGGCAAACGCGTTACACCTTAGACCACATCATCACTTTCCATCAGGTGTGATAGTGATCAAGCGTGTGCCTATAATATATAAAAAAAAAACCTACGGAATCTTCCGTACTCTTATAATGAAAAATTCCCTGCTGAACGGCCCAGGTATCGCCGGTTGGACCAAGTGAGCAACCTGCAAGCTATCAATAGACCCAATTAGGATGAAACGAAGCAAAACGGGTATAGAGTCTAATCCTCTTTAGGTTTCTAAGGCAGCAAAGTAAGTAAGTATGATGTATTATAAACCTCAAGATTATAAAGTTCAAGTAAGTTTGATAATATAAAGTTAAACCTCAAGAATTCATATTCATATCTTTTTAAACTATTACTTTGATTAATAAAACCGCTTAAAACTTGGACCACACATATTGGTATGCACAGTCACGACCCGACCACTATCTCTAGCTGTTGTATATTTTAAATAGCCTATAATATTTTATCATATAACGACACTAGACAAATTATATTTACCACTTAATATCAACAAAAGGCGATATTAGAGGAGTAATACCATATGTGGAAAGAATTACAGAATGAACAGAGATATTTTTTGTACATAATTTTGTTTGAATAAATAAACACGGAATGAATTCAGACAAAAATACTGTTTTCATAGGAATTATGATAATTAATTGAAACCTTAACATCTCGGCGAGTGAAGTTGCAGCACTAGTTGGTGCATAAAAGTTTGCCCACAGCTTTCTCAGTCATAAAATTATTCACAACTAAAACGGGTTAACTATAGGCTTATAGCCCGCGTGGCCGTAAGTAATACCTGATTGTTTGTAACTATCACTCAAACTTGACAGAGCATGCACTTGTTATTTATTGCTTACAAGTATCATTAGACGACGTCAAAGCGAGTTATAGACCTTTTAAGGCAAGTTCTAATGAGTCGATGTGGAACTTTTGAACCGTGTACTTGTCTGTTTAACAGTAGGTAAATATAATAAAATAAAATAATATGATCTTAATTTTTACTTATTGTTCATGAAATTTATTTAAGTAAGTACATAATAAAATTTATTTTTTTTGTTTTTGTTGTAGGTTTTTGTCCACATAATTGAAAGTCTAGCATCAGTGTTCACAAATAAAGCATAATATTTCTTAGGTAATATAGATATTCAAAATCCTGATTATTTAACAAAATATTTAAATAAAATAGGCGTCTAATAAGGGTAGTATTTCATAGCAATGTCAAATTCGTAACAGCCATTCAAAGTTCCATTTCAATACGAAGCTGCACTTAGTAGTCGTAAGTTTATTCCGTACTGCGCACTGTGTAGTTTAATAAATTGCATATTATTATGACTTTATTTCATTTATATCATGGAGACTTATCAATACTCGTATCAGTCGAGAAATCTATTAAGTATGAGCAGTATTTATAATTATCTATTAAATATGTAATTTGTAATTAAGGAAAAAGGTAATAGAAATATTTTTCTCACTTCCATTCCGCACAGTATCGTCACAAGAAAACAAAAACATAATTAATTGCCTACTTCGTTTCAAAGCCTCCCATTAAAAATTACTTTCAGATAAAAACAACAAAATGCATTTAAAGTGGGCCGTGCTTTTGTCACCTTGCTCTGCTTTGAAATAACGCTTATCTCCGACCAAAGCACATACCTACTAGTGAAAAGCTCGAACGAAAATCCATTCTATGCCTGATGAAAATAAGGGTTTTCTTCGAAGAAATGGATCAGGAGTATTGGCCCAATATTTGTCCAACATGTCAAATAATTCCAGGCGTTTGATTTGTTTGGAAAAGGTGTAGACGTAAGGCGTCCCGACAACGCTTGCGTCCAACGTTAAAAGAGCCCGATTTACATAGTCGATGTATGACAAGCCAAGTTTTAATATTCTGGATATAAGATGCATTGTATGTTTTGTCATTTGAACGACTAATGTGTAAACAGATAAAGGGTCATTTTTAAGTGAAAGTAAATCATAAGGGATTTAAAAACTTCTTTACAAAGATGTTCTAATGGATACTTTTGCTTTTAGAGTGGTAGATTTGTAATCCGGGTAGGGGAGTTCAAAATTGGTTGTATAAGGATGTAAATTATAAAGGATTTATCAATCACAGAGTAATCTTACTTATTTTACCGGTGTTATTTGAGTAATCTTGTCTCTTATACCTAATATGTATATATGTACGCTAAAATAGTACATCATTTGGGTAAGAATCCGTATTATGTATAAGATTTTTGCAAATTGCAGATTTGTTTTACCATTCTTAAGATGGAGCTGAAACAAAATAATGTTGAGAAAATGCCAATTTTCCCAGGTTTTTTGACTGTTCAGATTTTTATTATATGTCCAGATAGAGGTCATAATATGGTGTGTATCCGTAAAATATCTGTAAAAATTTTGAAGCTGAAACTTAGTGTGTGATAGTCATGTCTCAAAATGAATAGTTTAATATTAATACTCAATTCGATGCCTCAACATGGGTAGCCTGAGTAGTCATGCTCTCTTTAAACATTTCTGTGGTGGTGTCGTGTGATGCGGGTTGTTACGTTCCCTCAAATATGGTTGAGCGAAGCAATGGCTGGATCATGCGTCATGCTGGTGAACGGGTGCCACCAACGGGAATGGGTCTGCTTTGACTGCCCGTCTTGACGTGCGTTGGATTGGTGTACCTACGTATGCATTTTTGCATTTTTGAAGCTTTATTTTGGAAGCCCTGTATACATAGCATATAGCTTTGTAAAAAAAAAATTTTTTTTGAAAAGAGCAACTGCTGAGTTTCTTGCCGGCTCTTCTCAGCAGAATCTGCATTCCGAACCGGTGGTAGATTTGTGACTTATCATAAGAGCTACAAGTTAGCCTATATGAATTAAATAAATTTTGAATTTTGAATTTGAATTTTGATAAACAAAGAGACAGAGGGGGTTTACTTTGTGTGTGTGTGTACCTTTTCGGCACGGAACCTTATAACATATAGTCATGTAAACTGGTAGATTTAGATAGATAGATATTTTTAAAGAACCCTAACTTGACTAATATTCTCCTCTCCCTTTTAAATAAGTGGAAAGCCTGTGCTAGGAGTGGATACAATATCAGTGCAACGGGTGGGAATGAACCTTTCAGATTTCAGTCCACATCTTTAACCATTGAGCTATTTTGAGGCTTCTAATGTCATCATATACATACTAATATGTTACAAAAAATAGAAACGTACATACATCCAAAGGACAAAATGCGCAAGACGCATTCCACCGCGTCCCGCCAAAACATTTGCCCGCGCATTGCAACGTCACTTGTCAATGGAGGCACAGAGAAACATAAACTTAAATGACATACTCATCGCGGTGGCTGATGTATCGTTTGTGGCGGGCTTTAAAAATAAAATCTGTTTATATCATACTTGCTCAGTAACTAGGGATTACTATGGTGGAAAGTCTCCTTGTAAGTTGGTGTTTGCAATTCAAGGCAACATTACGTCGCACTATGCTTTAATTGTAATGTTCACTTTACAGTTCAAGCTATGCAAAACTCCTTGGTAAACAATCTCTTTTCAAATGGTAAGAAAACTTTTTACTGAAAAAAAAAAAACACTGAACATGGCGGCATTTAATTTCCATACATTTCAAACTATGCAAAACTCCTTGGAACTCAGAGCCGTAAAAAAAAATGGAAAACTATTTACGAAAAAAAATGGAAATGGCGGCATTTCATTTGATCTGAAAGTTTGTGAAGTTTGTTCGTAAAGGGATTTAAGTTATTTACAACAATGTCAAGCACTTCATCAGATGATGATAAAGGAGGCGAGCCTGATTTTTGTTTGCTTGAAGCAGAACAAATGATGCAAAACCTTTTGCCGGATAAGTCCAAAGTTACCTCGCAAGAATGATATAAAGTAGAATGCTTACCTCGGTTGCAAGTAGCTATTACACCCTCGAACTATATTCACCCTCGCTCGCTGCGCTCGCTCGTGTGACTAAATATCTAGGGTGCACGCGATCCATTAGCGCCCTATGCGAGCTGCGCTCGCACTGGCGCCAAATTGGATCTTGTTCTGTAATAGCTTACTTACGTCCCTTGTGTAACAATCTACTATTGTTTACACAAGAGTTCGAGTGTAGCGGTAATTCAATTGTTCTGAATGAATGTTGACCGTTTCCAATTCAAGACAACATTTGAATTTACAGTGGTATTTACATTATTTACAAAAAGTTCTCACACAATAGTTTAGCATTGACTTGAGAGATTTTTTTTCGAGACATGATTTTATAGTAAGTACAACTACCGGCGTCTTTGACTGACTTTGCGCGCTAATATCTGAAACTTCTGAAGGATTTTTATTCGGTTTTCACCGAAGGATAGTAAACCGACTGTCCGAGGTGTAAGTGGCATAAGTTATAAATGTTATGTGTAGTATGGTGATGAAACTTAAAAGTAGCAATACGTATATTTTACTTATTAAGGAAGACACATTAGTTATTAATCAGTAAGAAATAATTTATTTTGAAAATAGGTAACATCCCAATAATTAACTATTATGCTTAACAACACTTTACTTGAAACTTACTGCTTTCGCATATTATACCTACAAGTATAAGATTTATATCCGGTGCATAGTATATTATGTATATAAGATTAACACAAATACACACATTAAACACAGCCGTTAATCCTTCAGTCTTCGCTGACAGAGATTAGCGAGTGGTCAGCATTTTTAGCGTTGACCATGCAATCATAATTTTAAATACTATCTCAAACTGTGAGTTTTGAATTAGGCAGAGGTTAAAAGTCTACAAGTTACTGTACGAAATTTAAAAAAATATTTTTTGAGTAGAATAAATGTATTTAATTAGATTTATTAGTAACAGTCGACTCATCGTTTATTTGAATCTTAAAACAGCCTAATATGGTCTCGAAGGTGAACATGCTAAAAATATGTATATCCAAAATTTTATAAATAAGTAGAAGATTACTACGAATACTTCTATTTCACTAAAATTTGTTTTAACATAATATAGGATAAATAATTTATATAACTACTAGCGGACCCGACAGACGTTGTCCTGTCTTAACTATGAATATTGAAACTCTTTGACGAAATTGGCAGCACGCATTCTGTCAATGTTATGTCAAACGCCATAAGGTTACATCAAAAAAGTTTGAATTGCAAAAGCGGTTACATTAGAAATAATTTAATATGGTGGTTAAGTTTTCTTAAATTTTCTAATTTTTCGCGCAATTTTCTTAATTTTTTCTTTTTTAAGAACCTTCTCCTGACAATAACAAACACAACAAAAAAAGAATTAGCGAAATCGGTCCAGCCGTTCACGCGTGATGCGATGACCAAGGAAATAGGGATTCATTTTTATATATATAGATTAACCCCTTAGGGGGTAGAATTTTTTAAAAGTGTGAAACACTTACTTTTTTGTTTTCAATTTAAAGCCTAAACACCGAATTTTATGGGTATAGCTTGAAAAATGACGGAGTTTCATACAAACTTTAACCCCCCTTTTTACCCCCTTGGGGGGAGAATTTAAAAAAAATGTAAAATACGTAATTCTTTATTTTTAATCAAGAGCCAAAATATCAAGTTTCATAAACGTAACTTGAAAAATAACTTGAAGAACGAAGGACTATTATACAAACATTCAACCCCTATTTAACCCCTTAGGGGGTAGAATTTTTAAAAACTGTGAAACACGTACTTTTTTGTTTTCAATTTAAAGCCTAAATACCGAATTTCATGAGTATAACTCGAAAAATGACGGAGTTTCATACAAACTTTAACCCCCCTTTTTACCCCCTTGGGGGGCGAATTTCGAAAAATCCTTTCTTAGTGCTCGCCTACGTCATAAAAGGAACCTACTGTCAAAATTTCAAGTTTCTAACTTCAGTGGTTTAGGCTGTGCGTTGATCGTCAGTCAGTCAGTCAGTCAGTCAGGACAAGCCTTTTTATATAATTATAGATTATTGAAAGATAACACAAACAAATACTGAAAGTTCACAAATATGTATGTAAACACCTACATACCATGACATCAAATAATACATAGCTAAAATCTAAATTAAAACTAAATCCTAAATATTAAAAATTAAAGGCATTGCTGATACATACGTTTACTTAAATTCTGTCATAGAAGTGCTCTTCTGAAATGTAGGTAGATACATGTGGTAGAAGAGTAAAATAAAAATTAATGTAATAAAATTCATAATTTAAAATACTGAATTAATTCTTCGGTTAGGGATTTTATATTTATTTTAAATTATTAGAGATGTCCCTTGAAGTGTCACATTGATGGTCATTCTAGCTATAATTCAAGCTTTAACCGATGACCCGTCTTCAGCGTAAATCTCTCTCCACTCAACACAAGAAAGTGTGTACCGTTTTAATTGATCTTCCGACAGCCCATAATATTGCGCTTATATAAACCTCTTTAGTGAGCATGAACGATCCCAAAGCTTTATAAGTTTTAACGTCTAATTGAGGAAACGTGCGTTGGGTGTGTTAAAATTCACACTACTATCTAATGAATTCATTAGACAGTGAATGTGCGTTAATGGTCTGTAGACCCGTTTACAAAATAATATAGTAACTGTTCAAGTGGAACTGTTTCAAATTCAAATTCAAAATAATTTATTTCTCTAGACTCTACCACCGCTTCGTTTTGGCTCTTAATATTGATCAAATACAAACAGATGCTCTCGCCGTCTTAAACTATTGAGGTCCACTACCACTAGGTACTATCTTGCAAGGATTGCCATAGAACACGATCTTGTGCCGCTTGTGTCCAGTGGCTTCCAGCGGCTCTCTTAAAATCACCCTTCCATAGAGTGATCCAAAAATTTTCTCGCAATTTTACTCACTTATAATACTTCAATTCAAAACCCTTGACCCGCTCCTGTTTTTTACTTAACAAAAAAATATGCCTACCTACTCCTGGAAAGTGAGGTGCTCATAAAAGTGTAGATATTGTTTTGCTACATACATTTTCAACACAGAGAAGAAACAGTAACACAGGTGAATATGAATCAGTGTCAGAGACATAATCTATGGCATTTTTTCTCTATGGTCATTTTATTATGATCTACAGCTGTCAATGTCAATCTACCCTATCTCTTGATTTAAAAATGTCTAAATTGTAAAGATGCCCCTTTCCGGTGCTCAATAATAAAAATCTACATCAAAAGTTAATAGTTAAAGTAAAGTTAATGTCTTCGTCTGTCTTCTTTTTTGCAAGCCTTTTCATATCCTCCATCGTTGAAGATAGACCTCCTCATATGCACTCCTTTCCTATGATATAGTACGAGTATATATATATGTATAAATAGAGGTGGATATGTTACAAGCATGTGGTAAATGAAGCGCGTAATGGCAGATATTTGTCGTAATTTGTCATGTCATTTAACAATGAGGTATTCTATTGTACTCTTTGTCGTTCGGAACAATTTTTTCCCTTGTTTTGTGAGTATATAACTCATCCCTAGTAGAATATCATAGCTCCTTTCGATGTTGTGTCATATCAAAGTTTTGCCCACAAGCTTGATTATATCGTCGGACTAAGTCAGTTCTTACAGTCATGACATCTCTTAATTGCATATTGATTAATGAAACTGTATTCCCAAATCTAAAGCATCCCGTAATATGAATGAACTCGTAATAAAATCAAGCAACAAGATTCAAATGATTCACAAAACGCAAGAGATATAAACTTACACTTGACAAGTAAAAGCAAATAAAATATGATTTGAAAGTCTTAGCAGAAAATTTAAGGCCTGTTTTGAATAAACATCTATAGCTGGCATTTTCAACAATGCAACGAATCGCCTTGCCTATTTTTAGCATTGCAAACAGAAGGGAATAACCCTTATGTTTTGATTCTAAGCGATTGTTTTTGTTTAAACTTTTGTACAATGTGGTGATATTTGTTGCCTGTTTAGGGTTCCGTACCCAATGGGTGCAAACGGGGCTCTATCACTGCCTCCGCTGTCCGTCCGTCCGGTCGTCCGTCCGTCCGTTCGTCCGTCCGTCCGTTCGTCCGTCCGTCCGTTCGTCTAACTGTCAGCGGGCTGTATACCTCTCTCCTAGACACGAATTTTTTTAGCGTTTTTTGGTATGGAACCCTTCGAATGCGAGTCCGACTCGCATTTGACCGACTATTTTATGGTATGTTAAAATATAATTAAAAGCTAGACTATTCTTACGTATATAATCTATCTTTTTCACTTTACCAGAATCTGGTACTATTGTGCCATAGAGCGAAATATTACACATTAAAATATTAAAATTAAAATACACAATAAATCCACATTAAACCCAAAAATAAAGCCTATGTATATTGATGCGTCAGATACGAAATTATACTACTTCTATGGCTAAGTTTTCCTATGCATTTTCTTCGTCTTGGAAAATCAAAATTAAATTGGTTAAATGCTCTAAGAATCTACGGCACTAGTACATTAAAAAAAGGCTTTTTCGGATGTAAGTACCTACATAATGATCTACATTCTAGAACATGAATATTTTGAAAACTATAGTAGTATATATATAAGTCATTTTAAGGGAAAATTATTGGAAAAAAGCAACGCCAACCTAATCTATCAAGTTTTCTCATAAACATCAATTTAAAATTTCTACTCTGTGTCTGTTACCGGTAATTTACTACACTGATTCCCCTCGATTTCACTTGCTCTACTAAAATTTTACACCGCACGATACAAGCCTTTACTGCGTCTAATTTGAAAAACCCTATAAAAATGCACCATGTTAATGAATTCAGATAGTGGTTCTTTTTCGATTGTACCCAATCTCTGACTTAAATCGATAGAAAGTAATATTCTTTTTTTTAAAGAATATTAGCCAAGCTGAAGTTGACTAATATCCTCCTATCCCCTCCAAATAAGCGGAAAGAAGTGCTAGAAGTGGGTACGACAATAGTGCATCGGGTGGAATTTAAACCTGCAATCTTTCAGTTTTCAGTCTGCACCTTTAACCGTTGGGCTTAATTCTCTAGACTAAATTAAAAAAAATAAAAATAAGATTAAAAAATAATACGTGTGTAGGTACTCCGGTCTGTCAGGTTATATACTTCAAGGGTTTCCGTAATGAAGTTTTAACAAAACGTTACTTTCGTTTCAGTTGCGATAAAAAAACTAAAATCACAAAACAATGATTCAAAGTGAACCACCCCGTGGAACCACCTAATTAACTTAAGTACTTGACGACTATCAAGATAAGTAGCTATATATTGGTCCTTATGTAGTTGAAAATTCAAAAGAATTCGGTACGATATGGCCGATATGGGAACAATACGCATCCCAATAACCGGCTACCTCTCACACGCACGTATAGGCGTGGCTTTTTGTATTTAATCATACTGATTATAATTACAGACCACGCAGGCACAGTTTTCAAGTTCCAACACTTACTCGTACATACAGGGTAGGTAGGTGACCGGTTTCACTCGTAGTTTCTCAGTCGAATATTAGGGTATATAAAAAAGTGGAGAAAAATGCGTATTAATTGGCATGCGTTTGACCACGATCTTTATAATGAATCTAAATAACCTTAAGATAGAACATCTTTCTTAGATTACATAAATAAAGATCGCGATGAAGATCAGTGATGGTAAAATTGGAGCTTATTCTATCATAAACTAAGTTCCAATTTCACCATCGCCGAGTAACTTTTAACCATCTTCTCCCTCTTCCTCATTTTCTACGACGGAGTCAAGAATATTGGGCGCAAAAAACAGTGCGGTTTTCGACAGTAGATACCTACAGCCAAGAACTTTCTGGACTACCATATCCTGACCCTTTTTTCTATTGATGTCTATGAAAAGTCAAAACATCATTTAATTTTGTCAGTTAAACGTTACTCGTAATGTATTAATAATAATATGAAAGAGGTATTAAGTTTCATGATGATTGGAGATATAATATTTAATAGTCTGATGGACATGGTTAAACTTACGAACGAAACGTTCGTAAGTTTAAAGTTTCGGTTTTCGGCTCGTGGTCGCTTGGAGGATCAACCATTATGGTAGTACAATAAAGCAATTAACAATGAGAGTTAGATATATCTATACAATATTAGCTGGCATGAAAGCGTATCTCACTTTTTCACCGGATACCGAGGCTTGCTTTGGCGTAGGTCGCTCTCGACAGACGAATGCCATAGCGTCGCGAACTCTTATTTCAGACATGCAGGATCGTCACGATGTTTTCCCTTGATGTTGCACGGTATACATTATTAATTGTCTTAAGGACTGTAGAAATTTAACCGGTTTTTAGTGGAAAACGTGGCAAAATTACTATTTTTTTTTAATGACAACACATGAACGAAAATGGGCACCCCATTTTCGTTCGTGCGTATTTATAGATTTTTCAAAATGCCGTTAGACTTCTTTAATTTCCTGAGATTAAAATTAACATTTGTCTCTCCAAAATTTACCAAGATTGCTACAACGATTAGACCAAAATATTATCCCTAATTTCTTGTTACGAATAATGGTTTAATCAGCATTAGAATCTATAGCATGTAAGCTCCCGATTTACAATATTATGCAAATAACAATGACTTTGATTTTTGGATCACTTCGCAACCGAAACTTGCATTAATTAGCTTTTCTCAGTACACGACAATGAACAAATCAATCCTTATCACTTTTTTTGATAAAAATGAGGATGATGACGACGAATGATGATGATCTAGGAAAAAAGTCTTAGTTTATACCACAAATTAATTTACCACGAGTTTAGTAATACAGTAGGTGCAGTTGAGAGTTCAAGTTTCCTTCACTGCTAGTCGCGGCTGACGACGTGCGATAGCACCCGAGTGCACTGTGCTCCTCATTAGGGTTGACTACCTTACATAATATTTATTTATTTATTTCATTTATACAACTTTATTGCATGAAAAACAAGAACAAAATACATAAGTAAATATACAGTGTAACACAAAAGATGACCTTATCACTAATAGTGATCTCTTCCAGGCAACCTGTACGAGAGAACTTAATGTAATAATAGTATGTAATACTAAATGGGCTTACAAGGATGCAAGTTGGGCGATAGCGATAATATGCTATGTACGTCTAGACTGATTTGCAGTGGTAGAGTAAACTAGGCACCCAAACTGTTTATAAGCTGTACACTAGAATCTTTATTTATCAAAGTCTTTTGGATATTGCTTATTACTAAAAGTATTCTTTTAATAAATTCTTCTCTAAATCTATATACCTACTCGTTTTTGTAAGCATTTTACAAAGCCTATGGCTAAAAATATAATTATTATTTTTAAAATTGATACCTTGGTTCCTTAACCGAATTCTATTCAGTTTTGTTGTTTGTCTAACCGTCAAGTTGGTAATCATATTCTTTACCCCCGCTCTATGCGGGGGTAAAGAATATGATTACCACTTCCACTTGCATTTTTTGCATTTTTCCACTTGCTTTTTAAAGTCTACAAACTATTCCTCTATATTCTATTTTCTAGATGGCTTTAGCTATCAGCTGATGAATCTATTACAACGTCTAGTCTTACATGATTAGATTTCAGTTTTAAGAGATTGGACAACCCTACATTTTCATACAAAACAAAACGTGCACGCGTCTTCGTAGCGGGTGCTTTGTGCATAGAATTTATACTCTATTGTCGCAAATTGAAAGTGTTCCAAGAAAAAATAAAACGCAAACTTTACTACATACTAGAGTTAACTTTCTTCGAAGAAAATGTTTTTGTAATATTTTTGTTGTGAAAATCTTCTAAAACAAATGCTTTGACAACAATTTAAAACGAAAATGTCGTTTTAAATTGTAAAACAGATTTATATTAATAATTAATTAATACATATAATAAGGTAATATATGTTTTTTTCTTGTAATTTTTATATTATATTCAGGGCTTACACATAATATTATTAATATATACTATGAACAGTCACTGTCTCAATGAAATTTTGAAAACCATGAATTATTGTTTTCTACCCCAATCCTGAAATTCCTGACCTTCGTTCAGAATATGTACTACTTTAGTCAAATAAATTTTGATTTGATTTAAAAGCACTTTGCCTTTAAATCAGAACTTAAAAACACCCTTGAGTGAACTAGAGTAGAACCAACAACAAAATAAAAAATGGAATCTTCAGAATACATTGTTGCAACCTGCTACATTTAGGAGAAATGATATTGAGAAAGTATTTCAAAGCACAGACAAATAAAATCTAAGCACGTCTGGCATAGACAAAACTGCTATACAGTAATATGACAATCTACGAATATTAGCTATTCTTTGGGTACACAGTATCATTTAATGAATTTATTAAGAGCGGGATTATCAGTCGCGAGCAGCTTAAATTATTAACCTCAATTTAACTTTGCCGACTGCCTCGATTCGATTTGGAAGCTTTTGTGCTTCTTGCTCTTTCTTCGTTTAATTAAATAGGTACTCAGAATAAACAAAAATTTGAAATAACAATAATAACGTTTTGTTTTATTTTATTAAAATGTACTTTAAAATATCATCTTCCTATTTTTCACGAGACGCTAATATTTCTATATTAGCATCTCGTGAAAAATAGGAAGATGATATTTTATAGTACATTTTACATAATACATTACATATGTATGTATGTAATGTATTATATACATATAAACTCAAATCATTGTAATATTTTTTATAACCTGTAGGTACCTACAGCTGTTGTAAATGTAATCATCAAGGATTTCTGCATTCATTGGTAGACACTCCACTGATAAACCGTACAAATTAGCATGATGTACACAGAATATTCACAAAATTGATAAACCCTTTAATTCATAATTTCATAAAGCAGACAAGGTATTATATTTCTAACGTTATATGATACCCCTTAGAATTATCAGCAAGTTAGCAAGCAAGGTGAATCTGAAAATGTAAGGAACTGTCCCGTGTCCGAAATGTACGTATATTTATGCTCTACTCTACACAATATTTTCTACGATCAGTTGCATAAGTGGTGTCTATAGTTATTTCACGTATGACGGTTATCATTAAAGTAACATCAGATTAGGTACCTAATCTAGGTTTAATGTTATTAAATATTCGATTATTGAATTCCTTGCTGTAAAACAGAAGCGAAATCATAGTGAAACGGTCTATCATTAGACATTATTTTATCATAGGCTTATCATAAAATCGTTTAGTAGAAGCTGTCACTCAACAATCATAGCTATTTTGGCTATCAAAGTATAATTGAGCCTTTAGCTTTTAGGCAACTCACCACAGCACTTTTTCTTGATTCTTGATTTTGCGATGTTGGTCATCATTTAAATTCCATGCCATTCAAAAAGTGTATACCTATCCACTAAGAACTTCTCTTAAAATAACAGCTAATTATCATTAAGCCATACCGTGGCATTAAAGTAAGAGTAGAATGCCACAAACTTTATGAACTGCGACGTTCGCCGCATCGGCATCCGAAAAATGAAAAAGGCGCCGAAAAAGTCGACTTTCTCTTTAAAAAACCGACAAATTAACTTTATTTGCACCTCCGGAAATACATTTGCACTGCCTTATTGTTCTTACCTTTATCTGAATATCTAAACGTGTAAAGTTAAAACATTTTATTACTCTTAAAAGAAGAATTTTGGTCATTCCGGTGAAACAATCCAATCAACGTTGTTATTTTAATAATAATTTAATGCATTTTAAAACTAAGATTGCATTTTAGGACAGATTTTCCAAATCTGATTTTGAACACATTGTGTTTTGCGCCGTGAATTCAATCAGAATCCATCTGGTTTCTTATTTACGATCATTTTTTTCATTAATTTCTTAAACAAAGTTGTATGCGAAATGAGAATAAAAGTTTGAAATTCTTACCAAGGCTAGAATAGACTAAATCAGAAAGCAGTGTCTAAGCCATCAATAACGCTACAAGTTTGTTATAGATATATTTATATTATATAGATATGATATAGATATTGTAAACGTACAATACTCTTAAAATTATTACTATTGTATACAGATCTGACTGCTGAAATATGTAAATGTAAATACTTTTATTGTTTTCTCTGTAAGTGAATTTGTAATTCTTTGAGAAAATAAAATTCTTTAACCTGATATTGGTAACAATAATAGTATTTCAGCGAATTAACTGTCATTAAAAGTATCACAATTATAAATAATATTATAAATACACTTGTACTTTATGACACTCAATGGTAATGGAATCTCACGAATATCCGCTACCCTTAATAAGTTGTACACCTTTATAACAATTTTTAAAATTCGACATTAACACAATAAGTATGTACAATTAATCTGCAATAATTATTATTAGAAAAATTACCGATAGATTTCTTAATTATTAATAATTTATACAAACTGGGCGTAAGTAATAACCTTTTGCGGGATCAACTATTATTTTTATTTTTTCACAACTCAGTAACTATAAATAGTAAAAAAACCTGTACCTATACTAAAAAAAAGGTAAGTATCGTAAGTCACGATACTTATAAAATATCTCCAATCTCCATGAGCCGTAATGTTTCAGCCATCTTTAAAAGCAGCATCGACCGGTAATGACTTTAGAAGACCACACGGCAAGATGATGGCTTTTTTACTTATACCATAGACTGTTGAAAATCTTGATTACTATCTCATATCTAATTAGTGAATCTCGATGGCTGGCATCTGGCATACAATGTATAAAGCTATAACATGGTTTTTACGGACGTAGGACTCCGTAGGATTCTACTTGTTTTAGGGCCAGTTACATATCTGGCTGTGGTTAAAGAAGAAGAAAAATAAATCATTTACAAGTATCGGTTTATTAATTTTCAACGAGAATCTTACTCGATATAGGTAGAAATCAGTAGACTGACTTTTAAAACTTAACTATTAAGTAAGTACTTAAACAGTTCTTTATCACATCACACTTAATATTATAAAGGCGGAAGTTTGTGTGTGTGTGTGTGTGTGTGTGTGTGTGTGTGTGTGTGTGTGTGTGTGTGTGTGTGTGTGTGTGTGTGTGTGTGTGTGTGTGTGTGTGTGTGTGTTTGTTAGTCCTTTACGCCACAACGAATGAACCGATTTGGCTGAAATTTGGGATGAAGATAGCTCATACCCAGGATTAAAACATAGGCTATGACGACCTCGCGGGCATCGTCTAGTACATTGTAAATAGTAAGGTACATATCTTAACGTTGATAGTTTAGAAAATCGAGCTATCGTGGATCATCTTCAAATGTCCTGAATCACATCTACTTTTTGTTTCAGTACTCGTACCAATTGATTTATTTGCAATTGTTTGTCAAAAAAAAGAGAAATTTAACTCTAGAAAGTTGCAGCAGAGGCGACACTTTAAACTTTTATTTAAAAACAATTTTTCTCCCCGTTTTTGTGAAAGATTGTTGGAGTCTTAACAATTTTAAAGCAATATTTTCCTTCGATAAACACGAAATTAAGTAGTCTTTTATAAAAGCACGATGAGCGGGCTGATCGTATCAAGTTAATAACTTCTTTAGTAGCCTCGTTTTAATGAAAAATTGTATAAAAACTTAATGGTAGTAAAAAGTTGGAAGACAGGCAGATTTGATGATAGCAAAAGGGTAATTTTAGCTGCTTACTGATAAAATACATAATACGTTTGAGAATTTATTTTTAAAATAATTAGAAATAATTTATTCAGTATTAAGTATTTATTTATTTTTCGTTTTTTATTAGAACTTAAACAACAAACTTATTGAATAACATAAAACTTTACATAAACTATTTTATAAATTATGTACTTTAAACTAAATGTATTTATTTAATCAATAAATTATAATATAATCAACAAACTTAAAATAATATAAAATTAAACTAAATGTATTAATTTATATTATTATTCCTGGCAGGATTTGTTCTTGCAGTTATAATAGATTAGGTATTATATTATGAGTTTTATTTATTTAACGTTTTTCTTAAAAAAATACATTTACAATCAAAAAAATTTCAGAAACTTTAATAAAAGATTTGTTACAGGAAATAAAATTAATCTTATCCTTTTATCTGATATCTAATTATTATACCAATCTCAATAAATTCACAATACATAGTTTATTATCGAAAAATATTAATACAAAAAAAAAGGTATTCAACGAAACTGTTGACAACACCTGCCGCGGTTTAAAATTAATGGCGGTCGTGGCTTATTGTGCTACCAGAGTCAGAGGTGGTCTACCTTTACACGTTTTGGGTAACAAAATAACAAAAAAACACTAATGCGGTCGTGATACGTCCTTAAAATATTTTATCGTGTGAAATATGTAAGTAATTAAAAGTGGGAATTTATCTACGGTGGGAGCCCCATTATACTTGATACCTTTATAATGGGATCTCTTTAGTCCTTATTACAATTTCTTGTTTCACGTTGGATTTTTTTGGGTTAAATGTACCTATAAGATTTTAAGTTGTTTCTTTATTTTTGTTTTTGAAGCTGCTGTACAAGTCGAGTGATTGGATATGTTTTTTTTTAGCATTTTACTGTTTTACGGAATTACGAATTGATAATAAGTAAGAGTATCAATAGAAAAGGTGGAAAATAAATTGAATAGCATGCCTACTCCTTAAGTATGAACATCTGCATTACAAGTTACATAAACATAAAATTGATAATTTATGCCGAAATGTACCTACTCAGTGGCAGGTGGTATCATTAAACGATAGTCTGTAAGTACTGTAGAGACGAAGAAATGGTATTTACATACTTAAGTATGCGAGTAGTTCTTCTAGGATACATAAGGCAAAAACCAGTCAACTTTATCACTTGTTAACGAGGGTGGGGAGTTTGTGAGCATTACCGCTCAGCAGGCGGCTTACCATTTTCGTCGTCGCTTACAAAAAATCCTAATTATTTATGCGCAATTTTTGTAGGTGAATAAGCTAATGCATGTCTGCGACGTACTTACAATGAAACATCTTGCATTCGGTTTTGCCGTCATAGGAATTAAGGCGATATCTAAATATTTATGCTAAGTAGTCTTTCCGTTTAATAATAAAAATGTCAAATGCAAAACAGTTAGGTACTTAGGTAAATTAATACAGTATTTTGCTTTGAACAACACGACGCTCACATTACAATGTTTCTCTCATGTTAATGTGGATGGACCGTCAAAGAGGAAAGGTGTACCTACTGTATGTATAGTATATGAAAATATCGTAGAATATTTACCTATTTGTTCAATAAGAGAGCAAAATTCATTTTTGTTGCTTGTCGGGTTTAAGTCCCGAGCAAGTGAAAGCTTCTATAAATCGATTCGTAAATATATCGAGTGATTGTTAGTTATAATCCTGACTGTAATAAGGAATTCAACGGTACAAGAAACACATAACTTTGTTCTTACATTTGAAGTGGGAAGTTGTCATATGGATTTACCTCACTAGAGAGAAAATAGAAAATGATGTATTTTATCTTATTCTTTACGTGTTACATTATTGACATTTATCAAAATCGGCTCAGTAGTATAAGCACTACGGTACTGTGTAGCGCTTAAACTACTGAGCCGATTTTGTTGAAATCGTTTGTAGTACATAGTTTAACAAACGTAAATGTACAATTATATGTACATGACTGCTACGCTATATGACAGTTGGGTTACAAGTGTAAATTGAAAAAAAGAACACCGCCGACATAATCCTATCTGACAGCCTGTTACCCAGTTTTCTACTTCATCATCAGATCCTCAATCATCATCTATTTAACATCTACTCATTGAGACCACTCTAATGACAAACTGATATGTCTGCTGTAAGTTGCTGAGGAAGAAATAGGAAATAAGCTAACGATCTTCAAATGCCTAATCAGATAATAATTTCATAAATTATAGCTAAGATCCACCTCGATTACGTTAGCTTTCAAAAAGAAAAACAGCATCAAAATCGGTCCATTCGTTAGAGAGCTGCGAGGGAACTCTTTTCTTGTCGGGGAGTTAAAAAGAGCTTACATTGCACAAATTGTACATCAATTGCAGCCCACTGTGTACATTATGCAGTAATGTGTACGTCTCTAAAAAGTCTATTAGGTATGATTCATTAGATATTTCATACGTATTTGTTAAAACATATTTACTTTTTTACCATTACACGATGTGACATATTTTCAGACACCTTGCTTCTGTCGGTCTTATCAATAGGAACATTATGACCATAATATTATATTTTATGACAGCATAAATTAATTAATTAACAAAATGTCATATGTTAAACAATGCGGTACACAGGGTAATGTACATATTTTTAATTGAATTATTATTAAAACGATGATATTCTCATGATTATGCATCTTCAACAAAATAAGTGAATTCCTATTTTTTCATTAAATAATAATTATTATTTAATTTTAAAACTGTTCAATATAATTATAATTATATTGAACAGTTTTAAAATTATTTTAGTAATTCGAGTTGGACAATTTTAATACTAAAGTAGATATTTACCTTTATTAAGGTATTTAATATGAAGAAGTTAAAGAATTACTAGAGCGTATAGAACTGGTAATTTTTTAGATGATAATACCTTAAAAAAACACCTTTAACTGTTACTAGTTATGTGAAATTTGATATAACGTTCAAACGCTGTTAGCATCAGAATGGACTATCAAATTACGCTTCATCGAGATTTCAAGCAGAATTTATTTATTTCTAGTAATTATAATTACCTATTACTTATTATACTAGCTGATGCCCACAGCTTCGTTTGCGTGGATTTAGGTTTAAAAATAATAATCAACAAATAACTAACTTTAATAAGCTGAGCAGTAACTGAGGAATAAATTGGACATTCTAACAGTTTTTGTATTGAAAATTTGCCACAACATCAAAATTCCTCCGTAATCATTATTCGGTATCGCGTCGCGAAATTGGCATTATGATAATTATTATAATTTTTACTTAATAGTAATAGAAAATCCTCATTTATGTAGATAATAGATACCATTAATAATAATAATATTATAATTAATAATTAAAATAGATAGTATGATAATATATATATTTTTTTTAAGTATATAGACTAGCGCTTGGCTGCGATCACACCTGATGGTAATTTAGAACGGTATTTCTCAATTTCTACGAAAACCCGTGAGAATGACGAAGATAATACTACATATTATAATGTACAGTACGGCGAGTCTGATGACGAAAAGATGGGAAATAAATTCTCATAGCCCGCACCTATCCTATACCGTGTACCGCTTTACTTTCGCTAGCATTCCTGTGAATTACAATACGTGTGCATTTTCTCGGAATTATTAGTTGTAAAACAAAACTAGGTAAAAATAAGTAAACGGGTATTAGAGATAGATGCATAGAGGTTCTTGACAACGCATCCTGGCGAGCGTTTTTGATGAACTCTCGGGCGCAATTACCGCTGAGGCCTTTTATGTGAGAGGTCTTATATGAGGCCTGAGAGGTTTTATATGGGGTCTGAGAGGTCTTATATGAGGCCTGAGAGTTCCTATATGAGGCCTGAGAGATCTTATAAGGAGAGAAGTGACCATTTTACTTATAATTTTCTAAATTGTCTCTGGTCTTGTCTGGTGTGGCTACATACCACCTTACCATCAGACTTGCCGTCAAGCGATTTAGCATTCCGGTCCCACAGCGTGGAGAAACCGATTAGGGGTTATGGGATTACTTTACACTGCCATAATCCTACAAAAATCTTACGTACATATACCTCTGACTTTTTGAAGTTATATATGTTTAAGTAATTAAATATCTGAGAGTTCTCCATAATGTTTTCAAAGGTGTGGAAAGTCTACCAATTTGCATTGGGCCAGGGTGGTGAACTATGGCCTATGACCGATCTCTGAAAGGAGACCTGCGCTCTGCAGTAGTGAAACATTAATAGGTTGTTCATGATTATGAGTCCTACCAATTTAGTCCGCTAGTATCTTTGCACTGCATCGTACTTAGCATGTGAGATCATAATCTAAAATCTATGGAATCGAAAATCGCCCCCATGATAATAGTACATTATGGTACAAGTGTCAAAGTTGGTGATTACCGCTGAGGCGCTATTGAGACCCGAGCCGTCAGGTGAGGGTCTTAAGGTAGCCGAGGACGGTAATCATCAATATACACGTGTATCATACGACGTTTTTCAACACACTTGTGAAGAAAATAACACTAAAATAGTACATTATGGTACAAAACAGTGAAAATGAGTTGTGAAAATTTTTTCGCAATGGCGGGAAAAATTAATGTTGTTCTTTTGTTCGCCCTCTTGAGATGCTCTTGAGGGCAGGCAAAGATCGACGACCATACAGCCTATTCAGGTGTTTATTTGATTTAATCAGTTTTCCGAAACCTTTAATGGCCATAGACTAAAGAATGAGGTTTCTTTTTTTTTGGCATTTCTCTTATAGCCACGTACAAAATGGGGATTTCGAGTTTTCTTTATTACAAAAAAAAAAACAAAAGTTACTGACAGTTTTATTTATTAAACACGTACATGTTGAAATTATCTATTTAAATACGGAGTTGTATGAAATGATTGCTTGCTCAGGTACATTAATTTAAAAGATCTTTTTTGTAATAGAAACTTTTTTAAGAACACAGCAACTCACCCAATAAATTTAAAAAAAAATTTCTTTAACTCACATTGTGAATAATAGTAATCAAAAGTCACAGTTTGAGTTAGAGGTGTCATTGTGTGCCTAGTTGCGGTGAACCGGGAGCCCCTTTATGAGCAAGTGTGTTGAAAAAAAAATTTAAAAACGCCCCCAACCTAACCGGCGCGAGATCTTCTCCGTTCTGTTGTAAGATGCGATGCTTTTAAGAGACTTTTGTAATTTTGAGACAAAATAAAAGATTATAAGTAGGTACAACGTGTTAGTCAAGTTCTTCTTCAGCCACTTATTTTCATTGAACAATGTGTGACAAAAACAAAGCAATCAAACTAGAAAACAAAGATTTGTAATTTTATTACTGAACTAATGTGAATTCGCCCTTACTGTTGCATATTCACCCCAGCTGTATCGCCTGCATTTCACCCGGGGTTATGAAATATACGGCCAATAAATAAACACGGCGAAAGGGGTGAGTTAAATATTCATAGAGCTAGTGATGCGTGTAACTGTGGACGCGGCAGCGTACGAAATTAAATTTTAAATAAGTTAAAAAAAATATGTATATTTACATCGAAGTCCGATAGTTTACCCACAACAGAATAAAACTTGTGCATGTTCTGCTATCATTTTCCTGAAAAACTATACTATGAATCGTCGCCGAAAAAATCGGTTCTTTTTTTATAAAATAAATACTATATAATATATATATTATGTGTAATAGAAACCTTTAGCGAAACTGTATCGACCATGCTGAGAAACCCTACTGTGAAATAAAAGCAAGAGAGCAATTTTAAAAACCTCATTCGTTAAGTTTATTAAAATCGAGTAATTGCCATTTGCCCTCCGCACTCGTGAAAGGCTAACCAGATTCCTTTCAGGGTACGTTAATGTTAACCACTTAATTTTAACAACAAATTTATGATCCGACGCTAATAATATCCATGATACATGGCAGCGCTATATTATTTTCAATCAGTAATTTAACGTAGATAACCTCTATGCTGTATGTATAATTCTGTATAAGTACTTATATTAAATTTTAACTTTATTTTTTCATTTATTATATACATTACATATACATATATATAGTATAGTGCCTCTTACATTTTTAATATAACAAACACTTTCAATATCCTGATCAAAATCAAATACAGTGATAAATAATGAATTAAACAAAATGAATAAGTTAAAAGCTCTATTTAAAAATTGTACCACTGATTCCGAGACTCAGGTGAGATAAAGCTGGCAAGAAGCACAGAACTTCCTTGATATTTATTCAAATCGATATTTATTTTTATACAGTTTATTAATAAACTTTTTTATCCGTTCAAAAAAAACTTTTACTCATCGTAAGAGAAATTAAGAAATTAAGAGTAATTTTTTTATTATTATTATTATATTCATCATTAATGTAAATAAGAAACAGTTCTTGCATGAAATAAATAGTTTTGATTGAAATAAGAGAATATTTATCTAAAGATGATTTAATCGATACCGTCGCTTATTACAGACATCACTACAGGTAGTCCAATATCGTAATAGACAGGGTAAAGAGTGAGACTTGTAGAACATCACCAAATTAGCCAACCGTGTGCACTAACCCTCGGGTGTATTCAGGGTTGTCCCAAGAACTCCGATATTTTTAGCAAATTTTCTCAAAGTAGAGGACTTTGACTGACTCGTTGGTGTAGTGGCTAGCTTATTCGGTGACAGATCAAGAGGTATGTACCACGTTTCTAGTCCAGGGTTGGGATAAAAAGCTAGATTTTCTGTCAAGAAATTGGAGTTTGAAAGTTCCTCGTACCTCGCAGTTATGACATGAAGCTGTTAATCCTACGCCTGATCTCTCTTCCATTTACCATCACTTCAGATTATGAGACTGAGGGAGAGTTAAATAATCCATATGCATCCATGCTTGCACACACACTTATGCATCAGTCAGATCAGTCTCAGTTGAGACTTAGCTGAAATGCTATCAAAATGATAAAACGACTACTATAGGAATTATTTTCAGAATATATTTCAAGTCTCGTACTTACAATAATCCCAAGCCAATATATTTATTTGTATTTAAAACAAATAACATTAATTTTACAGAGGTTTTAATAAGATACTTGAACATTGTATAATACAAGGAGTCAACCCTAACCTGGTAGCGATATGTAAATGTTTTGTGACGCCTTTATAAATGATTTTATCCGTCGTGTTTTGTGTGAAATATTACTTTGGAAAATTGAATTCGACGCAATCTGGCCGAGATATCCTGAGAACACATGTGCTTTTAAACTCCCTACCGTAATAGGTTATTATTCCAGTAATGAGGAATAGGGTAGTTGTTTACGCAACAATAACTACTCTATAATTGCTGACGTACTAATGTAGACTTTAAGACATTACAGTAAATATCATAATTCTATGGCATAAAATAGGAATTATTATCATAGGTAACTTATTTGTTAATTTGAAATTTAATTGCTCAAATCTGTGCCTACTCCGTATTTATTTTATTGCTTTTCACTCCTAACACACATAATAATAGCAAGGACGTTACCTTAGTAAACCTTATGTCTTTATACTAAGTAAAAAGTAAAGTAACTTATTATAGTATAGTTATTCAGTAGTGCTTGGGAGACGTTAGGTGAGTATTAGATTAGGACGATTAAACCGCTGCAGAAGTCACGAGTGTTCACTATTTGTATTATTTTGGTATTTAAATCATATGACTTGGTATGATAAATTAAACTCATAACCCTATAATGGTTTCTACACGTCTTCGCATAAAATCGCTTGGTGACACATCTTTGGCGATAAGATGATAACTAGCCACGGCCAAAGCGTCCCACCAGAACAATATCTAGAATTGTTCCAAAATTAGATTGTTGGAAAACTATTTATCAAGTTTGACATTAACTCAATGCGATTTTTTACAAAGTTGCCTTACTGTAACAGTACACCTGTTTAATATCGAGTTCCATTTACAAAAGGGATTTTTGTTCTATAATTGTTATGATTAAGTGGTTTATTTTGGCGTTCCCTATAAGTAGGACCTAATGAATGGTGTGTTATGTAAGTACTCGTAGTATGCTATTTTTAACACATTATGTAACTTCTGCCCACTATTAATATCGTTTAAATCAATTTGGTATTATTGGTAGGGATGGGTCTCTTTCATATATTATCTCAGTTTACGGATAATACCTATAAATTCTTTTCAAAAAATCGACTTCAAACATTACGAAGTATAATAGTACATTATTGCAAAGGCAGGGAAGTAGGCAATTGCAGGTCGAGTATGAGTTTGAAGGCCGAGCCGTAGGCGAGGACTTCACTAAATACGAGACAGGCAATCGCCATTTCCCGCCGAGGCATATATAGTGCTTTTCTCAAAAGAATGCAGGGAAATAAAACACTTTTTATATTATACATCCAAATCCATCCGCCATTTTGGTTTAAATCTGGTGGAGTACAATCAATCTCCATTTCACTCTCTGAACCGTTGGAACTCATTTTAATTATTATTAAATATATATTTATTAAGTAGGTATGTAAATAACAAATCAAGACGAATTTTCAGCTTTGCCGCCAATTTTTTTTTTTATAATCTGTGCCGACAGGCAAACGCATTTATGGCTATACAGCCACGTAAACGCAATTTGTACTAATAGAGACTATGGTATGCCAAGAATGATAAAAGAGATCCGATCAAAGAGTATTTAGTAAACACAGCACGCCGTATCATACTGTTGTATGAAACGGCATTACATTACAACGCTCCTGCAATATTAAAAAAAAAAAAAAACAAAAAATGTTTTGCAGGAGCGTTGTAATGTTCCAAATTCAAAAAACGCTCCTGCAATGGATTTGATTTTCCTTGTCCGACAATTCGATACTTCGCATGTTCTTTTTTCGAAAATAATGACAATATTTCCATGCATGTTTGAGAAAAAATAATGTTAGTTTATACACGTTTGTTGAAGTCGGGCGGGCCTAAATAGAAACGATGAAACCGATGCGCGATGCTGACTCGACTTCGACAAACAACGTGTCTCATGACTGTATCATCTGAATAGTATTGAACACTTTTTACATATAAATTTCTCCGGCGTGTCTTGCAGCAATTCATCTTGTAGTAAGTATGTGAACAGCTTAATCCATATGTGGCAATTAACTGACGGATCATTTTTGTGTTATGACATCGCATCGCCGTGATGGGAAGCTCGATAAATGCATTCAAACAAACTCAACCAGAAAACTGATGAATATTCCCCCGTGTAATTCATATTAAGTGATGACTCGTTAGAACTGGTTTATTGAATACGTAGCTTCCTTCGACTTCGTAGGTAGGGAGTAGGCAAGTATTTCAATAGAGAATGCTAATGCTCATGGGTATTCTAAGGTTAATAAAGACAATTTACGACTAATTTTGACTTTCTAAAGCTTAGTTTTAAATAACTTTTCACTAGCTAAACACCAATTCCTCAAGACCCTTACCCAAGCACATTCTCAGTTAGATACATTTAAAGAAGTAAGTCTTATTAAATCTTAGGCATACTCCCATACTCATACAAGTTTAAAAAACCCCCTAAAGCGTATAATAATTACACTCTATGTAACGTTGCCCTAAACAAATTAGACAAAAGAGTCAAGATTAATTGAAAAGCTTTCGATGTGATAACGATCAAGATAGCGCATTCTACCAATTCCAGCGCAAAAAATTAAAAACACCCGCTTGATAGTAGGATGTGGGTATTTACTTTTAAACTTTTTATTATTGAACTAGCTTTAACCCGCGGCTTCGCTCACGTTAGGTTCAATTTGTTTTTTTTTTTTAATTTTGAAAAATCCTTTCTTAGTGGATGACTACGTCATCATAGCTACCTGTATGCCAATTTTCAGCTCGATCGGTCCAGTGGTTAGAGCTGTGCGTTGATAGATCAGTCAGTCAGTCAGTCACCTTTGCCTTTTATATATTTAGATGAACATTTTAGTCAAAAATTCAATACCCATACAAAGGAGGTGGGTTGATAAGGCAACAAAATCCGCCCCTCATACACTCGAAAAAAAAAGTTCCAGATTTCGAGAAATTGTAAATGTTTTTATATACTTGAAGATATAAACTTTATTTTAATATAAAGTTTAGATGATAAAAAAAATAGTAAGTTACAGAAAATATTACCCAAAAAGAGAGTGTTTCTGGTACTTTTCTTACATTTTCATACATTTTAGTCGTTTTTTAAGCTTTGATTTAATATTTTAGAATGAGGCGCTCCATGAACCATGGTAAACGTAACTGATAATGATGCTCCTTGTTATAAGCTTTTATATGAGTATTAATTTATTTTGGTTCATGGAGCGCCTCATTCTAAAATATTAAATCAAAACTTAAAAAACGACTAAAATGTATGAAAATGTAAGAAAAGTAAAAGAAACACTCTCTTTTTGGGTAATATTTTCTGTAACTTACTATTTTTTTTATCACCTAAACTTTATATTAAAATAAAGTTTATATCTTCAAGTATATAAATACATTTACAATTTGTCGGAATCTGGAACTTTTTTTTTCGAGTGTATGAGGGGCGGATTTTGGGCCTTATCAACCCACCTCCTTTTTCAAACTCATTTAATGTTAAATTAAAATGAGCAACTTTTTAGAAAAATATTGCTAGACAAGTCGAACTTCGTTGCTCTTTCTCGCGAAGATTATTAGGATTATTACCAATATTACTCTTTCACATATCTAATCATAACGTATGCTGCAAAGATTTGAAGGTATAGTGACAATGATTCCGGTCCACTAACTAAAGTAACCTTCAAGCCAGTGAGGTTTTTGATACGATTTCTTTGTATTTCAGCTAGAGCAACAGATGTGGTGAACACACGCGCCGCCTGCTTCAAACGGAGTGTGTCGAATAGCGAATCATTTTACTTAGAACTTCAACACCGTGTCAATGTTATTTTCTTAGCCGTCAAATGTTTTTATAAGAACCATGAACATAGTCATGTGAATACTGTCTTTTATCTTGGCACTAAAATCTAGTAGACTCAAGATGGGGTTAAACCAAGACTGATTTATAATACGTACAGTAAGGGTACCGGTATTAGGTTGAAAAGTCACTATTTTATTTACAAAAGAACTTTTAATCCAAATATAACTATTGAATAATATACTTCAAACTTACGTTGCTTCTATAAGGGCCAAACTGCTTCTCGTAGTACATCTTCTATAAATGAAAAACCTCAAAAGAAAATTGTCAAAAATGTAACTAATAATGATCAAGCCTTTAGTTAATGATGGACACCTGGTTACCAGATACCAGGATCAAACTAGTTTCTCACTTTTGTAGGTTTTATTATTAATGACCATCACTGGGATACTGTCCAAGTGTCCAAGGCTGGTAGGCTTATCTTATGTCAGGAAATATTTGTGTTTAGTTTTCTCAGCCGAGCCAAGTCAGTGCTCTAAGGGATCTAACTGAGAATGTGCTTCGTGGGTCTAGTAGCTAGCCTACCTATTTACAAATCAGAAAGGCTCGGATGCGAATCACGAGCCGGACGAAAAAAGTTATTGTGTTGTCAAAAAATTATTCATAATAATGTTCTCCCGAACGAATCCGCCCACGGCGGTCAATCTCCATAGAGATTAGCCATCTGGAGATATTATAATACACAAGTGTGTGCGCAAACACAAGCACTCTATGTAACTACAATCTCATAGTTTGAAGTTGGTCAAGATAATACAAATTAATATTTTAAACTAGTTTACAGCTACATTAAAAAGGACACATCATTCGTATGTTAAGAATTTTACGAGATCGTAGCGGAATTTCAATTATAACCCGTCGTTATTTAAAGCGTCTTGACTCTTGTTCATATTATTGGCAAAGGGCATTGCGACCGGTTAATTATAATCGAATTTTGGCCAAGAGGCGGCACTGTGGGCGTCGACTTTCATAATACGTATGTATTAAGAAGAACATAGTGCGTTATTATATATTTTTTATGTTGTATGTAGGCACCAAAGGTGTATGACCTTTCCCAGACAGGTGCGAAATTGCGGAATTTGACAATTGCAATAAAAGTAGGTAGGTAAGTCTAGTACTCGTCGTAGTCATAAGCGAGTATAATATAATAATTCTAAACAGTAGAGCGGGTTGGTTACAACCAGGTCACAACACAATAATTTTTATTTCAATAAACGGCTCGGATTCATTGGTCGTAAGTTCACTTAGGTTATTTTTTTTTTCATTTGTGCAAACTATAAGTTTAAATACTTAGGAGATATTTGATATAATATAATAAAGAACAAAACATGAACTTTATTAATCAAGTTAAGAAGAAATCCAGATTGTCTTTTCTCCATACAAATTCTCTCGCCTGTTTGCTTTATGGTTTATGACCTTAAAGCAATGATTTTTTTACAGTTAAATAAATATCAACGTCTTCTATGTCTCTATGTTTTCATTTTTGATGAGACATTATCTTATTATAAGCACTGAAACACTTAAAAAATGCTAAAAATTACCTATTTACGTCGCTATGAATAGAGGCCAAATGTACAAATTTGACAAATATTAATGGAAAAAAAACATAGGAACGTAGTATAAATACTGGAGAAATCGAGGGAACTTTTCAAATTTTATAGGCACAATTGGTATAGGTACTTTGTAGTGGCGTTTGAAGTCGGTTTTGTAAAAAGAATTTTTACGTTTATATTATGTAAAACCAATAATTCAAACCTCTAACAGTGACTTTTCGCACAACTTGTACGTTAATTGGAATAACATTTTAGGCAACGACGACACAATTTCCCGTAATTAGAAAACACCGCTCGGAGAATAAGTAGCTCGGTCGAGATCAAAGGGCCCTGCGCTGGCGCATATCGCACTTCATTTGACACATAATTCATTATACTACACATACTATAATATATTTAGTTATGTGTTCTTTCACAGTTTATAACTTAACCTATTCTGCGGTCCTAAACTCGTTATTACAATCATATTCAGTTAGAGTTCAAAACGGATTTTGAATGAAAATTTAATTTATACCAAACTGAAAAATCATTAAAACATTAATATCCTATTATTTCAGTCAATTCAAGAGAAAGAAGCGCTTCCGCGTCCAAATCGTAGTAGGTACACTATTGCGGTAGAGCTGAAAAGGAAGCAAGCTTCTTGAACGTAAGCGCCGCCGTAGGTATCCGTCGCCGCCACGGTTCTTGGTTTAGTGAGTGGCAACCCTAAGAATTTATTCAGGACAGAACTGTTTCGCGCACCTTGCACGCTAATTAGTCTATATTTTAGGACGCAACGACATAATTCTCAATAATTAAAAACACCACTCAAAGAGTAATTCAACCGAGATCGCACGCACTCAACACTTTGATTAGGTACTTTATTTCTATACTACATACGGTATACTCTTTACATACCTCAAAGTTATACTTATTACACCTCAAAGTTATTTAATAAGAGGGAAATGCGCCAAAAGTCAGTTTCAGCTAGAGTGAAATAACTGGATCGATTGATAGGTTTTTAATTTTTTATTGAAGTGTTAATCTACACTTAAAGGAAATAACCTAATAAATTTATAAATACATATCAAAAATTCCGAGGCCGGCGGGATTCGAACCCACATCTCTCTGGGAATCGCGCCCGAGTGTGTTAACCGTTACATCACGGCCGAACCACACGTCAGCCACGAAATTAGTGATATGTATCTACTTTTTCGATTGATAGGTATTTAAACTCGATCTTTTGCCTTGGTCATATCTTCTTTATCTATTTTCTTCTAAATATGTATATAAAAGGTAAAGGTGACTGACTGACTGATTGATCTACCAACGCACAGCTCAGTCCACAGTTTTAGTAAGCAACTAATAGCGAATAGCCTCCCAGAAGTAAATTCTAAGACACTTATGTGACAAAAACAAGTTCATCTTCTTGAAGCTATGAGAAAAAACCAACTGCGATTTTAATCGTTTAACCTCCCACATGTTGCGCCTTATTTTTAAACTTACTTTCAAGTTGCTTTGTTTACAAAATAGTAACAAAAGGGGAAAGCTATTTTGTGCTAGTGCTGGCGTGTATAAATAATTTTACAGCGCGCGGAAATCGTTGGACATCAAAGGTGGTTGACAAACGTAGGAATGGACACCGAAAATTGCGTTAAATACGTTTTAAGATAAGGTTGGCGAACACTGAACCTTTTTTTATTCGATGACAAGATAGCCCTTGATTGCGATCTCACCTGATGGTAAGTGACGATGCAGTCTAAGATGATAGTGGGCTAAGTTGGAAGGTGTACATTCAACCTAATTGGTTCTACTCGCCATCGTCCCCGAACGCTAAATCGCTTGGCAGCCCGTCTTTGACGGTAGGTCTAACTAGCCATGGCCAAAGCCTCCCACTAGACCAGAGACAATTCTGAAATTATGAATTCCCAAATTGCCCCCGCCGGGAATCGAACCCGAAACCTCCCAGTTATAAGGCCACAGCGTTCACCAGTACGCCAGGGAGGTCGTCAAAACCGGACCCGGACCACTAGGAGTAGATACTATAATAGTGAAACTGGTGGGGTTTGAACCATTTAGGTCCGCCGCTCTGACCATTGCGGTCCACGGACAGCGTCGGGTCTCCAAAGCTAGTTCAGTTACATTCTCCGCGGTAAGTCCAAGCCGCGCGCTCAAAGGGATGTCATTCCTGTTCAGTTTACACAAGCTTGCATTGTTTAAAACAATCTTGTCTAAACACTAAGGTTAACTTTCAACTTCTCCAAATGGTCACGTCCTGTTGATTTACACACATTTCATAATGCGCAGTTTCTCTTGATTTTCATAGCGTTGCCTCAGAAGAAATAATATATCTATCTATATTCAACGAGCTTTCTTGAATGAGATTTGTAGTTAGTGAACAAGGCAAGATATTAGCCACGCGATGTTGGCTGCGTGGATTTACGTTTTTTTTAAATCCAGTTGAAGGAATGAGGATATTAATTATGTTCAATAGCAGTTTCAAGAACAAAACATTAAATGTACCTACCAAAAAAACGATTTTAATTGGATATATTCCTTTTTTCGCTGTAAGTTAGATTGAATCAGCGAGGGAGTCTGATGGGTGGAGGTTACTATACTGAGCTATTTTCCCCATATCCATGTAGATTCCCCCCATTACCATTGCACGAACTTTAGTCTACTAAAGCGATGAGCTACTTGATTTTTTGAATAATTTGAACTTAAAGTTGGGATGTTGTCTCCTAATCTGATCAGCACTCTTTTTGTAGGATTTTTGTAAGATGTCAAAACGCTTGCTTAACAGGAGCTTGTAAATTGTAAGCTTGGAAATAGTGAACTGTGATGTCATGAACATTTTAAATGCCTAGGTAGGTACTTTGGTTCTTGGTTAAATCGATATCGATAGACACAGAGGATTTTATTTATTTTATTTGAAAACCGTTTATTTAAATTATTAACGTAATAGGTACCTACTTATAAGAAAGTAATAACTTCTATTGCTTTTTTCGTGTTTCTTTATTTAACTTGTATAGTTTACGCAAACTAGATAGGCGCTTACCTACTTTCAGTCTTATCTGCTTTCGCTTTCATAAGCATCACATCGCTGAGATAAGCTGAAGCTAGTCTAAACAAATCAGTTTTATCCATGGAATTAAGAACTCCATGGTGTCATCACAGCCAATATTTTTTGTAGGTTATACATCGAAGCTTTACGATTTGGGAGTCAATGGGAGTCAATTTTGTGAGTAGGTACTACCTACCTAACTCTACCTATTTGTTATACCTACTTTATTACGTTATTAAGGCCCAAGACACAGAGCTGCCCGCGAAATTCAAATTTAATTTGCTTTTTCGCCATTATAAACGAATACGACAAAGTAGGCTTATGGTATTCAAATTGCGCCAATGGCAGTATCAGCTTCACAGGTTTACCTATATAGTAATCTTGTGAAGATGATACTGCCATTGGCGCAATTTGAATACCATAAGCCTACTTTGTCGTATTCGTTTATAAATGGCGAAAAACCAAATTAAATTTGAATTTCGCGGGCAGACCCGTGTCTTGGGCCTTAACAAGTTTAAAAATACTCAATACATAATTGTATCTTGCTGTATAACTTAACGGGTATGACCTATTATGTATCTACTACGATAAATCGAACTCGGAATGGCTGAACTGATTTTGACGAGACTTTAACATTTAGAGAATAATTATACAATCTTAACACGTTAGCTGTCCAAGTTGATTTGGTCAAGTGACACTCTACGTCCAACTTTTTTTTTAGATTATTTCAATAAAGATTATATATAGAGCTTCACGAGATGACGGGACTATCTCCAGGTTTCATGAATTTGTATTACAGGCTGAATTTCCCTATGCCCTACATGTAGTGCACGGACTTCTCAACTTAATTTCGATGCACTATATGTAGTGCACGGACGTATCACCAAGAACTGCAGCTATATTTTAGTGCACTATTTGTGGGTATTTCGATTTTTTGTATTTTTTGAGCGTGAGGCATAGACAAGAAAGTATCGGACAGCTGTTTAAAAGTTTTACTGTCAAAATATAACGTAATTTCGAAAATTTACTTAATTAATTTAAAGTTTAACGGAAAGTGGAAAGACGGTAAATGAAGCAAGGAGACAAACGCCAAAGGTGGTTACAAAATGTATTTATTGTAAAAAAGACTTCTGCCTGTCATATTTTAATGAATGCCACTGAAAATATTAATGTTTTATTTAATAATTTTTCCTCATTACCCTCTTTCCAAATTACCCTCAACTACCGCTTATATTATTAAGATTATTCCGTATGTCCCTCGCAGTTTTATTTACGCAACTCCTAATCCACACGTCCACCTCAAATTCAATAGTCTTTTTCGTACGTCCAGCTCAAGAAATAACATTAATTTCGAACGGAGCGGTGCCCTAAATATAGTGCACGGACGCTATGGCTAACTCCACAGTGCCCTATATGTAGGGCACGGACAGTTAACGTGTTAATAATTATAGATTTTTTTTAATTGATGAGATACAAGATTTTTTTATTGTGACTTGTGAGATAGGTAATTGGCAATTTCTTTACCTTCGAGTTCAACTATTATTGGGCAGCTGCGATTAATACTTACCTACCTGATATCTACTTTGTTTTTACACCAAAACATAGTCAATGTAAACAATTTATTATTTACATTAAAGCAACTAAGATATTTATAGATAACCCAAAAAGTTGCTAGCTATTTCTGTCTTGAAATCTCTTGTAGTCTTTAGTTCAAGAAGCTTTACTTCATTGCGTTGAACGGTTGAACTTTTAAAGTTTTTAAAACAAAGTTTTTTACGTAAGCTGGCTTTGAAAAAAAATACACAAACCAGAGGCTATTACATATTTACCTGCTACCAAACCGATAACATAACAGCCCAAAAAATTAAAATTTTTATGTAATAGATAAATACGTAGGTAGGTACTAATAAAACCTGCCTTACCTTAAAATATGGCAAAATAACTGTAAATTATACCTAACGGAGAATAAGTACCTATTTGAAGATGTTCACGTTGAAAATAAGTAAATACTTAAATACATAATTCATATCTAAGTGGGTACCTGCGGGTATAAATTGTTTACTTACCACCAGTTACCCATGACGGCCTCTACAAGGACCAGTAGAGTGCACAAAACTTTCCAAAAAAGCTTCATTGTGCTTTAAAAGTTCCAAAAAGAGCATAAAAAAACTCCAAAATAACACTTCACTACACCGAGTAAAACAATAACCAAAATAAAAAAGCCATTTCGAAAAAAGAATCAAACCACAGAACTTAACAAAAACATAGTGTAACACAATATAATTTGTTGAAAAATTAAAAAAAAAACTCCAAACAAACTTTTTCAAAAGAGTTTTTTTTTTTGTAAATTATAAACGTTTCGTAAAATGAGAAGCAGGAAATTAATTTATTTAAAAGAAGTGTATTCTTTTATGCAATTCGAAAGACTTTAGCCTGACATGTACTATCAACGCGCCTGCGGCCCGTGCGGTTTGAAATACAAAACCAGACTGGCTTGCTTTAAGTCGTTTGTAAGTATTCCATAGGATTCGCCGTAAGGGGAAGGGTCGAACTAGAGGGCGTGTATTAAATGCAATACACTGCACTACTATCCTTCAAAACCCCTACAAGCTTTTTTTGAAAAAAGAACATGTCCGATGTTCGATGTATAAACAAAAGCTGTAACATCGGCGTACCTGAAGACGCTTTAAAAATTTAAAGTGCGAACACCTTTAATAGTTTACGAAGTTAACCCATGTTTCGTCACTTCCATATTAAGCAACGAAAAAATAGATGGAACAATATTTTTTCAAAATCTATTTTAATTATTTATTAGTCTATTAATGAAATTTTGAAAACTGATCAACTTTGCAATACAATTGCAGGAGAAGGTAACTAACCTCGCAATACAATTTCAATTGTATTGCGAGGTTAGTTATCTTCTGAAAGTTCATTAATGCAGACCGCAACGTGTTCAGCTATAGAAAGAGTACAAATAGTAAAAGAAATACCTCCTTTTTTTTACTTAATTTTTTATTCATTTATTTTTATCTTTTTTGCTCTTTTTTCCATTCTTTTATCCAACTTTCAATGTTTTTTTTTAAATAGTAAGTTACTTACTTACTGTAATTACTGAAAAGGACAACTTGTTTGAGTAAGTATCGCTTTGTGCTCATCATTTTTATTATGTAAATTTGTCTTTCTGCACTGAACAGCTAGGCTGATTCTTTGCGCAAGAAAGTGATCCAGCCCTTTCCTGACGGAGGGAACCGCGGTGAACCGTCTTGTAAGATTTTGTTGGCACTGCATTCAGGGTTTCCAAGCTATAGTTTAAATTAAGAAGAGAAAAAAACATATCAGACAGAGATATGCAAATAAGTAGGTATTTACAGAATAATAAGTTATTAGTATATATTATACTTAAGTATAGACACTTAAGTATAGCCACAGGCTATCAATTGCAAGCTTAAGTCCACAAAAAGAGGATTTATGCAAAAATATTATCACATTCAAGTCGATTACCTACTTGATAGAAAGAAGATTAAAGGGGACAATAATCGTGGAGGTTAAATAATTTTATTTATGGAGGAAATCAGTAAAATCCGATACTTAAGTGGTCAAGTGATCTCATAAATAATAATTTAATCTTAGTTAACATATCCCTGGAGAACCACCATGGTCCGTATTACTTAGTTGTACAGACGAGAACGCAAAGCGTTTTATGTATGACTTTTATTAAAGTGGTAACTACAGATTTGCATTAAGTTGAAGATAAGGTAAACGTTGATATATTTCCTCGTTTAACCGGACCTATCTGAGATGTCCATTGAGAATTGCAATAAGAGCACATTGATAACATTCTTCTACTCGCAAGTGTCACATTTGACACGTAGGTACACACAAGAATGCGTATGAAATGTGTGAATAGAAACTCACGCATTTCATTCACATAAAGACAGTTTTTGTATTGAAAAGCTGCCAAAATATCACGCTCGGATAAAGCTTATTTTATGTTGGTGAAATCGACCCTTATTAGATATATATAGTATAGCAGTAAGGCATTGAGGCTAATTCTGTTGTATACAATGACAAAACAAACTAAACTAAACTGACAGGTATAAATCTAGTGCTCTCCTTTTCCACAGCGAGCTTTATGAAAGGGATAGTACCTGATTTAGACCTGTCAATATAACTTAACTAAACTTAGTTTAGGATCGTGTTCACTAGGCGAATTGACATTATAGCATATTACCGAAAAGTACCTAACCATATTTTTAATTTGCAATTTTTTAACATATTCCACTTTCCCCTCAAAATGAAGCCTGGCAAGGAGTGTGGACGACAATTATTGTGCAATGGGCGGGATTCGAATTCACTTCAACCTTTCGGATTTCAGACCCTTTGCCCGTTGAGCTATCAAGGGTTATACTAAATTCTGCAGCTATTAATAAAATGTATTATCCAACCAGCTTATAATCGACCACTAACTAACTGAGGCGTAAGCGAAAGCTCCGTTTCTCAACAAGGACAGATTACAGGTAAAATTGCAAAATTCTTTACACATCACGCTTTAATTTCGATACAAAAGTTGAGAACTGAGAAACTAAATCCAACTTTCCAAGATTTATCACGTTAAAAGTCTTGATGCACGATTATAAATCTTATTGCAATGAAATGAAAACTAAAATTCCATTCACTAATAATAATGAATAAGTTAAAAATTGGCATTTTGACAGTATTCCTACAATTCTTAAGGCCCTATCACATGATACTTCTTCAAGCGATGAAAAGAGGCGGTTTTCAATTCGTCGCGTAAGTATATTTTTTTTATATCGGCGATCATTCAATCGCTTTTCGGAAGCTTAAAGCTCTTACATTCTTAGGTTTGCTGCAGACCTAAGCCGTGAAATAAATATATCGAAATTGCTGAAGCATGCCACAAATCATCCGTTATGTAATGCATGCGTAGTTTTAAGAACTTTATTTCTTTCTTGTGTGCAATAAAGTTTTTATCTATCTATCTATCTATATATGATGTTTGGCTTTGAACTTTCGTTTTCGCAGCTGAGACCTGCTGAAGTTTCGCACTTCGCATTCTTTTAATTGTTAGAAAGAAAGCTATACCTACAGTGATGTTTCCATCCCTCAAAGCCGAACCCATCCCATCCAGGCTGTGTAAACACAACTAGTATGCTCGCAAAACGCGATATAGCATTAGCATCGCCAGAGTCGCAAAATCGCTGATCACCAATGTTTAAGAATCGAGTGTGCTTTGGCTCTATGTGCTATGGATTTGTTGAAAATTCAACATTTAGCCCTTGTAAATAAGAGTCAGGGATTTAACAAAGGGTGTGGGATAAAAGGGAACAATAGGGCTTACCTGGCATCCCGTGCCCCGTGTTTATGGTCGCTGTAAAACTGTAATTGCAACAGATCAAACGGACCGACCGATTATTGAGGTGATTGTACACTGGGAGCTTAGAATAAAATGAGCCTGTGTGTTAAGCCAAGGTATGAGCTATCTTCGTTTCAAATTTCAGCCAAATCCGTCTGGTAGTTTTTGCTTGATAGAATAAAAAACATTTGCGAGATAGGCTTGCATATTTTCACGTCAAACAATGATGGAAAGCAAAGCACTCATCACTCATGAGCTCTAGGCAACGCCTATTCACTCTTTATTTTTTAATCGGTATACCACTCTACTCTGACATGATAATCAGAGTCGTTTTTTAGTAATTTTATTTTTGCTTAACATATGTTTTCGCTTCATAATGTCTTTAGCTTTTAATGTAGCCTACGAGATTTTTTTTCCCCCTCTTCACTATTGCCTATTCACTTTTGCCTTGAAGGCACTCAAATTATATGTAGCAAGAAACACGGTCGCCGGAAGAGCGTTCCACACCTTAAGTAGGTATATCCTTTTGGGAGAGCTAATTTATTAGTGTTTTAAGAATGTTATTTTTGTGCTGGTTTTAAAAACACGTAAAAAATTTTTTGATACAAATGATACTACGCTCAAAAGCTCGGAACCAGTGACGAAAACTTAACTACAACTTGTTATTTATATCATGCATTTAAATACATAAATACCTACATAAAAAGTAGGTAAGTGCCACGTTTTAAGAAGAACTATAAGTAGCCATCTTCATTGCAATAATAATTCTATGTTAATCTATCTCAAATAGTTCTCACGCTATTTTCAGAGGCATTTCGCACTAATTCGCGTCAACATACTCCAATAGCAATTGCAGCAATGTCGTCTTGCCAACTAATAAATGAGTAGTTTGCCTGACTTCATATGAAACATCTCTTTATGTAAGGATAATTAATAAAAATAATTGTTAGCATAATAGTGTAGCTAATTAACATTGGCCCCTATTTGTACAGTTCCACCCAACCAACAACTTGCTCTCCTATCTATAGACTTATAATAAAACTGTAACGGGATGAATTCTGTACATTAAATATATTTTGAAAATTTTAATCGGAGGATGCTTCATTATCGATACTGAGCCCAAAACAATTTTTATTTTACTTTTTTGTCTGTCTGTCTGTGCGCGCATCACGCGAAAACTACTGAACGGATGTTTGGTATAGTGGTAGCTGATACACCGGGACAATATAGTAGGTATACGACACTTTTTATCCTAATAAACAATGAAGTTTATCCGGGATAGAGGATGAAAGTTTTTTTTGATTTTGCTCCATAACTTCGTCAAATCTAAACCGAATTGGATAATTCGTTTCTTATTATAAATTGTGCAGTTACCTACTATTAAAAATATTTTGTCTAATTTTAGTGAAGATCTACTGAATATTATCGGAGATAAAGGATATAACTTCTCGCGGATAGTAGCAAGTCACTCTAAACTTTTTTCACGCGGACGAAGTCACGGGAATCAGCTAATAATAATATCCATGTGTATTAAGTATTATTTTATATCAAACCTGCGTCTCTAGCTTTATTACATTAAGTGTCGTCTCTTTCTACGATCGCTAACACTAAAGCAGGGGCTCCCAAAGGTTTATTTTCGGGCATCCCATCCTTTCAGAAGGGAAGCGTGATACAAAAACTTTGGGAACCCCTGCTCTACAGCGTTAGCGATCATAGAAAGAGAACACGTTTGTATTATGGCTAGGGCCTCTGACTGGTAGATATTAATTTTTAATATTTAGTATTTACCTTTTTAAGTAGGTAGGTACTTTATTAAATACGTCTTCTCCCATTTTTGAAAAACCTGATTTCAATTTATGGCTATAGCTAATGATAGCATTGATAGTTATATTAATTACTAGATGATGCCCGCGACTTCGTCTGCGAGGATTATGGTTTTGTAATTCAGGCGGGAATTCTTCATTTGAAAGGTGTTTATTTTTTTGTCCGCTAAGCCTTTTTGATTAATTTATTAATTAAATCTAAAATACATATACATACATCGATTGAGCTTAGTGGGCACGCAACCTAAACTGTTAACTGTACCGGCCTAATGCACTTTTTGCGCATCCTATCAGCTCACTACAGGAATTTGAATTTTAAATGGCGAAAAATACAGTCTGGATTGCAATGTCACGGTGCATTGCTATTTGATTATTTTGAAGTAGGCGCAAGAAATGATACTACGGTGAATTTTCTCTTGTTGTTACTTTCGAGCGATTTTATTCAATGGGTTGGTATTTTAACGATTTAAATTAAGGTAGATTTCCATGAACCATGAAAAGCTTAAAAGCTTTTAAAAGACGTGTAAATGGGAGGGTATTCAAACTATAGTATGTTAGGTAGGTAGGTATATATAATTACTAGTTGATGCCCGCGACTTCATCCGTGAGAATTTAATTTTTAAATCTTGCGTTTTCCGGGATAAAATGTAGCCTATGTCACTCTCCAGGTCCTCAAATATACCCATGCAAAAAATCACGCTGATTGTTGATCTGTTGCTGCGTGATTGAAGGACATACCAAAAAACAATCACGCTTTCGCATTTATAATATTAATAAGGATGTATTGTAATAACATTATGATTTCTACTAATCCCTACTATGAATATTACAAATACGAAAGTGAGTTTGTTTGTTGGTTTTTCCTCCAATCACGTAACAAGTGAGCAACATATGCATTTGACTTTTTGCATGGACACGAAATGGCGAAAAACCAAACGATGTCGATTATGATAGGAAAATTCCAAAATATGTAAAGCATATATAAGTATTAAAATATGTAAAGCCGGAATATGTAGGTCGGTAGTTATACCTAGGTATTGTAAATAGTTTGTTCAATTGCAGCGATTGTCTCCAATTCATGAGTGCGCCGAGATGAAAATTTTAAATTGTTTTGCACATTATTTCATTAAGGTTAGCTACTGAAGGATTTGTGTAGGCTACAAGAATTAAACGTTGCGTCATTTCGTGTCGAAAGAATCTCTGCCAAAGTAGGTTCAAAATCAGTTTCTGGCTATTCACTGTAATTACAATAGGTACAGTGAATAGCCAGAAATTGACAGACAGAAAATCGACTGGCATTGAACATTTACAGTGCGTAAAAAACCAAACTGCTGCAACTTAGCTGTTTAAAATAAGGTAGGTATCATAGAACTTTAGCTGAATTAAATACTAAGCTGTAAAGGTACGTCATAGTTGCAAGATAAACAAAATAGCTGCGAAAAAATACCTAATATACCTACCTACTTCCGACGTCATAGTATTTTCGTAGACCTGTGCAGTATACACTGTACAGTGAAATTCCTTACAATACAAAAATGTAGAGCATTAATAATTATTATTTATTGTTCCAGTAGGTTGGCACAAAATAAATATGGACTTGCAATAATTAAACGGCTCCTCAAGTTGAAAGTATTTTAATTGCTGGAGTCAAAATAATTGTACCGTTATTTACAATTCAATTCTGATCATTAAAAGGGAAGCTTCCATAGCCTTATTGCATCATTTAGGTATGTACACAGTGTGAAAATAGAAATTGTCTGTTCTTATATATCTACATGAACGGGTGACTAGGTCCGTGACTATTTTGATTAAATTGTCTCGTGATGATTTGCTCTTATGAAGCCTTTTCTAAACCCGTAACCCCAAAACCATAAAAAATAGGTAATACAATGTAAGTCCAATAAAACGTTAAATGCACACAAAATTATTTTCATATGAAACGTACAAAAATCGACCAAAGTAACCAAGAAATAAGGATAACTGAAAGTGAATAGCATAGTTTGTAATCTTTGGCTTGCAATTACGTTTCATATCCGAGAAGCAGACACGACGACAGCCAAACAATAACATAAAAGAATCGATACTGCGAGATACAAATGAATAAAATCTATAAATGCCTTAAAGACGTTCATAGTAGGACTTTGGAAAGTAATAGAGTCGGCAAACTGCACCTTAACTCATAATCATCATGATAATATATTAGACTGATTGGTAGCTAATTGCATAATTATTTTTACCAGATTTCAAAAAAAAATTGGGGGTCTGAGTGGACTATTTTTGTAGGATTTGGTTTAAATTTCAAATTATCCGCAGCGGGATTAATTAAAAACGATTATATCAGTATGACCATCGCAATTACTTCTGATTGGCTTAGTTTACGGCGTTCTTACTGCATCAATAGAGATTATCAGCCAATCAGAGCTGATTGCAATTCTAACACTGATGCAAACATTTTGAACGATCACACAGCTGCATACATATTCTGGTAGTACCAATGTTAACCATACGTAGTGCAAGAAGAAAAAACCATATAACAAAAATAACAGTCATTTACAATAGGTTTATTTTTTTACTAGGAATTCTGTTTAATCAATTAATTATAACGATCGAGTGTCAACTAGTTTTGCCTACAAATTAAGAAAGATCGTGCGATAACTTGTTCCATATTTCAATAATTTTATGCACATAAACATTTTAATTATGCAATATCCGTTCTGTGCTGTGCCTTAATTGCATTAACATTACGATGCCTTGGTTTAATTAAAATAATTTATTTTAAATTCACTTATAGCAATAACATAAATAGTCACTCAATATGACCGTACTTTACTGTGAGTTGTGACTCGTATAAGGGATAATTTGCATTAATCTGAAAATCTTGCTGACAACTTCATCTCAGAAACTATACTCAGATTATATTTTTATTCACTACTAATAGGCAGAATGATTTCTAGACATTTATCTAATATAATTAGAGTCTCTTGCATAGGTACTTACGGATGTAGTACTTATAATAAGTATTTAGGTACATTTTAAATATTTTGACAATAATATAAACGTAAAAAATCTTTTTACAAAACCGCCTTCAAACGCCGCTACAAAGTACCTATATTGTAAAAATCCTATGTTTGAAGAGTTCCCTCGATTTCTCCAGGATCACATCATCATATCCTGACCTGATGACAATGGAACCGCCTAGGAAGTATACAAACAAAAAAACCCTTTAAAGCAAAAAAAGAATTTTCCAAATCGGTCCAGGCGTCTTCGAGTAATCGGGTAACATACATAAAAGATTCCAATGAATTGAGAACCTCCTCCTTTTTTGGAAGTCTGTTAAAAATAAAATAAATACCTTCATATTACCTACCAATAAAACACAGTATTTACTTATAAATAAAACTGTCCTTTCCGTACATTATTACGGAAAATTATTAACTATACGTTATAAATTAATGAAAATTGAGTCATGTCTGAGAGCACTATTGTCTATGCCAGCAGCTAATACGTTCATGTTATTAGAGTAGGTATAATAAGTCGGCATATTCCATACTCAGCTAATTCCGTCGATATCATCTCATGCTATTTTTATTTTATTCATAGCCATCTTTATTCTTTTGTTTACTGGGAACACCAGCGAGAGGTCGCTTCTACCCTGTGTCTTTTAGAATCCCACAGGAAATACTTACTTATTATGTAAAAATGAATAGTATGTTTTTATTATTTAGATATTAGTTAGTTAGGTATTAGGTTAGAGATATTTAGTCCGATTAGCACGATTTGAATATTGTAACGTATAAGACTGAATAACTATATCTCTACCAATCTCTACAAAGCTACCCTGGCCCAAATTTTCTTTTAGGGAACTTCTCATATAACAACATAGTCTCCATAATGTTAAAAGTTAAAACTATTGTAATCGCTTCCCTTAGATTCTGCGTCAATATACCTACCTTGACCCTTAAGTCGGCGAACAAAATATGGTTTTTGACGTCTCACTAATCATATAGGTACCTAAATTTAAATAGCTGAAAATGCTTTAAATATTATATTATATTTTTTCTTTTAAAAAGAGTATACCGAGCTAAGCTGAGCTTGACTAATATTCTACCCTCCCCTCCAAATCCTTATTTTAATATCTGCGAAAGTGTGTTTGTTTGTTGTTTTGTCCTTCAATAACGCTGCAACAGAGCTACGGATCGACGTGATTTTTTACATGGGTATAGTTGAGGACCTGGAGAGTGACATAGGCTACTTTTATCCCGGAAAATCAGAGAGTTCCCGCAGAATTTTAAAAACTAAATCCACGCGGACTAAGTCGCGGGTATCAGCTAGTAAAGAATAAGTAAAGAAATTGTTTCAATACTGCGTACGGAACCTTTTTATTTTTTTATACTTACTCGATAAAACTGTTCAGATGTAAGTAGGTGAACGGCATAAGGTTAAGGTCGGGCGAACTCTATAATAAATATGCAGATGTAAACGTATTACTATTTATTGCCATATTAAGTTCTAGAGTACCACGTTGATGATGACCGTACCTACAGAGAATCTCTGATGAACATTAAACAAGACAAAATCTGATTTTCTCTTGACCGAATTGCCTACTAAAGATTTTTATCCAAAAACGCATGAAATATAAAAAATATTTATGAATAAGTGTATATTTAGTAAGTGATTTAAATAATATTTAGTTATTGATTTTAATTATTTCTCATGCAACAATAACAATAGTACAATAAACAACTAAAACGTGGGCAATAAATATCGATACAATATTTTGTATGGGAATTACTTTCGCGGGCAATATCAGCCCATTACATGAACATAAATTAGCTCATACGAAATTTATTATTGTATTGTTGCTCGTACATAACGTCTTGGACGCTAACATGATGAAAGATGAAATATATTGTAATATAAATTGAGATGCCGTAAATTTCATCTGTCCATTTTTCGAATCGGAATATTAATATTTCGGAACAGAACTCATTTATAGCAAATTCCCTCTCTTCCTCTGGGATTTCTGCCTATCTATTTTGAACTAAAAAAAAATTTTTTTTTCTTGAAACTTCTTTATAAGGTTTATATAAAATTTTAAAAATAGAGTGTACCTAACTGATAATAAATGTCAAAGACGTCAAACTTTTTAAGAGAGAACGCGGTCGGCGGAAACGACGCCATAGAGAATTTTATACTTTTTAAATTGTTCAGTGGCCTGGTGCGAACGTCATCGCCCGTCGAGCCTGGCCGAATAAAAACATTGCGTTCGGGTAAACGTGCAACGTATACACGTTCTGATTTGTAGAGAGGGCACCTAAGTATCGATGTTATTAATTATATATTTTATTATGTTAATTTTAGGAAATATATCTACAGGTCTTAAGACGAGCTCGTTCTTCTGGATTCTCCATATAAAACAAACGCATATTTTTTATGGTTTTCACTTCATTTTTACAGATTTGATTTAATTTTTTTTAGATTTTATTTCTATGCATATGCATTAATTAACTATTAATTATTTAATACAAAAATTTTAATTGGTTATGGGTATGGTTATTCAGCTTGGCTGGGTAGCGTTTGGGAAGCTTCGCGATGTCTTCTCGTCCAAAAATCCCTCAGTGCCTGCAGTATGGACACTGGACAGTACTTATGGATCCTAAACGTGGTCTCTAATAACTATAGGCTTAGGGTTAGGTTCACTCAGCGGGCGATACAGAGACCTATGCTTGGAGTATCGATAGGTTTAGAAATCAGGGAGATATCGATATGCATAGGTAGAAAAACACAATTTCTTCCCTTCTTTTTCAAAAGTCGGTTTAAAAGTTGCGTCAAAATCGGTTCAGCCGTTTCCGAGATTATTGCGATCAAACAAACACTTCAATTTTAATAGATGTAACTCTACCATTCGTAATGTCGTAAGTTAAAATAGATAGCGCTAGCTATAAGTTGGCAGGCAATGTTTATTTCATTAAGACGCTGTATATATATCAAATGCTTTGCATTCCAAGCACTTCAATTTTATTTATTTGTATAAAGGAGATCCTCCACGATTCAAACATTTTTGGGCTTAAACTGAAAGTGCCGGCCAAAAAAAAATTTTGCTGTATTTCGTTAGAACTTGTCCCCCTAAACATTTTTTATTATGACACCAAAGCTGTAGAACCATTGACCTTGGTTTTATTTAAGTTTAAAAATCTGTATTTTTTCGAATATATGAAGAGTTTTCCTGTAATTTTCATACACTTGCTGACGTTAACTTCACCTTTACTATTCGAAAGTTAAAATGTTCGTGCTTAGGCTACTGTGCCCAGTTGTAGTTTAGTGATGAGTTGAGATGACTGAATGATGAAATTCCTAAATTGCCTCTACTAGAAATCGAACACGGGGCCTTCCATGAGAGCGTAGCGCTCATAACTGTGTCAGGTAGGTCGTCAAGACGTCTCGCGCTTTACTCTATTTCTGTAGTAGGAATAGAAGGCAATTCTTTTACTTTTTTGGAGTTTTGTTAAGTGCTACCTATCCGATCCTGACCACACACCTAAAAATACCACATTGTGCATCTTGGCTGGAACTACCACGGAACCCCAGATGGTCAACACCATCTCAGATGTTGATTAAGGCTGACTGGGATCAACCCATTTGCAGAAATGATGATTGGGATGGTTTCAGTGGACTCCAATTGCAACCTCGTGAGCCAGATCTAGATACTTTCGTTTTTCTCTGTCGCCACTCTCACGAGGTTTTCGCCATGTTCGATGGTGATGGCACTAAAAACACCCTCGACTGTGCCCGATCTATTAGCACGATATCAAGCTTATTAACCAGAATCATCCTGTCCGTGATGATGGACCGGTCCCAGTAGAGCCGTACCCCATCACGCTTAAGTTTTGGCACCGGTGTGTACTTATAGTCTTTCATCCGGGAAACCGTACTTCAGAACTTCAAGCTATTGGTGAAGGATTTTGTCTACTTGGTTGTGCCTGTGGAAATACTCAGTGTTAGCAAGAGCCGAAAATCCCGATTGCACATGCCTGACTGCCTGAGTGACTCACTGGGATGGCGACAAGCTCAACAAAATAATGTTGATAGTGCCATCCTTTAGGATGTACTTTCGGTAGTTCCGCGTCTTAACTACCTGATCTTGTACCTTCAGTTTCCCTAAAGAGGTCAACGAAACGCAACCATTGCACGGACGCTTCTTTATCCACGTGAGGCTCATTAAGAGAGACAAAACCATAGTAGACTCAGACAATCGCCCTGGAAGATACCCCGCCGTATCCTTATCCGATCATCGGCAGCTGTCAACCGCTCATCATGAAGACAAAGGATCATGCTCCATTGCCCCATACACTCTCCGAGGAAGTTTCGAGCTGTACTATCGACTTTGTACAGCTCAAGGACCCTCAAGAACCATGAATGGGGCACCAAGTCGAATGCCTTCATGCATTGTTAATCCAGGCTGTGGGGAAATTCCGGCAAGTTAGTTTAACCAGTTGGCTCGCGACGGAGTCGATGAGAAGGTGCTTCTTAGTACCACGACGATTGTACCGACATCCGTTCTGAGCCCCAGACATTATACTATTCTCCGGAACGGATAAAACGGATGTCAATGTCTTATAGATGCTAGTAAGATATGTGATGGGGCGGTACTTGTCAGCAGCATCGGTGGACTTTGGAGCTAAATGAGTGAAAAGGCTCGGGAGTGCCCTTTGCTCGAGAGCTTCTTGGAATTGTTTAGCCAGAACGAAAAACCAGAAGTGATGCAGTCCATCGAATCCAGAACTTTTCCAGTTTACGGCCCGGCGCACCGCACCAAGTACTCTCAAGTAGTAAGTCTGGAGAGATGGCGACTGGGTTCATCGGCTATATTGAGGCACATGCTTCCTCTACCGCCGCAATCCAAGAGCCCTCCTCAAACATCTATCCATCCATCTCTCATCTTCCATCTCTCTTGACCACACTATTCGCCAAAAGGCGATGAGGTCAGCCGGGCTCGGCTGCTGAGAGGTCGAACAGACTGCTGGGCACTCCAGTTTTTATTATTATTATTAGAAACATTTCATTTGGTAGGAAAAAATACAGATTTTTAAACCTAAATAAAACCAAGGTCAATGGTTCTACAGCTTCGGCGTCATAATAAAAAATGTTTAGGGGGACAAGTTCTAACGAAATACAGCAAAATTTTTTTTTGGCCGGCACTTTCAGATTAAGCCCAAAATGGATGATGTCCTTTTATATTGGTAAGTTTAAATCTTTATCGATATCGACTTATGAGCAAGGTATCCCAACTCTGTATCTTTATTTATTTATCAAAATACTGGCTTGTATCAGCCCTCAATCATCAGGGTATTTTCAAATCACTCATCGGCAAAAAACCAGAACCATCCGTCTTTATAAATGCCAGTGTAAACTTGTCCGTCTAAATTGTACATTTTAACTACATATTAATCTGTTCGGCTCTATTAGCCGGCTAATTTACGGCTATAATAAAAACGGGTGGAAGAAAAATTCTGGCGTATTCGAACTCGAGTTTATGATTCGACGAACGCTTTTTCTAGATCATTAAAATAGTAACTACTCGTAGTTACCTATTGGAATGGACGAGTTCCCCATCGCCAGCGATGATCCTTCATTATTGCCCTTAGTCAGGATAAATAAATAGCCTCCGCCAAATTATTATCGATTGGTTAGTTGCATAGCTGTTGTTATTGCCATGCCTATTTTTTTTTAATACAACGGGCGTCCTAATACTCCTAATTGCCTAATATTGCAATATTGCAGGGACACCATATCGAACTCGTATGAGGGCTGTATATTATAGCACCTTACCCAAGGTAGATAGATACTTAAACAATTACGCATTTATCTGCATTTCACGTAGGTAGCTGATATTTTCTGTACAACGCATTTCAAACTATTCGCCCTGCGGGTCGGTTCGAACAATAACCGTCGCCCGCCATGTTGTTTCTATGACGTTTATAAGACGCCATATTGCGTCGGGTTGCGTTCTGGAACACATCGAGAGAACAAAGGAACCATTGGATTGAATGGCGGGGAAATGGATATCGAGTACAGTATGCTAATTTGCTGTTTGATGATGCCTGAGCCTCAAATTACTTACATAGACAGGTTGATGTGCATACCTAATGATAATACCTCTACGTTTTATGAGAAGAAACTAAATAGGTAACTATTAAAACAATAGATACCTATTTGATTATATAGGCTCACATTACAATTCAAAATTAATCACCCTGAACTTCTGTGCTACATAGACATACCTACCTAGTACCCTAATACCATAAGAAGAAGAAGGTTTCTTCTTATTTACCAACCGATAGACATCCACAGCTGGACATATGTCTCTTGCATGGACTTCCACAGGTCTCGGTCTTGCGCCGCCTGAATCTTAATTTTTGCATGTTGTGATACCTATGTTTCTTTGGTGTGGTTAAGTAAATGTCATTATCCTTACTAATATATGCTAATATTGTAAATGCAAAAATGAGTTTGTTTGTTGGTTTGGCCTTCATACAAGCCGCAGCAGAGCTAAGATTCGATGTGATTTTTGCATGGATTAGTTAAAGACCTGGCGAGTGACATAGGCTACTTTTTATCCCAGAAAATCAAAAAGTTCCCGGGGGAGTTTTAAAAACTAAATCCACGCAGATGAAGTTGCGAATATTAGATAATATAAAGAATATTTCATTCATTCATTATTTCATTCATCAAGTCACAATAAAGCCTAAATTACAAATATCCGTCCGGCAGCGTTGTGCTACAGCACAGCGTTGGTTTTGCTACAATTAGCATGTGAAAACACTGCGCTGTCCCGGCGACGCCGCCGCGGGCGTCGTCTAATTGGCGCTGTGTAAACTCGCCCTGTTATCGGGAGCCCCGAGCGGTGAGCCGCGCACTGTGGAGAGAGCTTCCACGGGAAAATTACATCAACGAGTGTTCTGTCCGTCCCGTAGACACGTTCTAAGTAAATGTTCGAACCACATTTTCCCTCTAGCTGGTCTTATAAAGTCTATATTAGAGACTTTATAAGACCAGCTAGGGAATTTGTATCTCGTCAAAAGTTAATTAACACAATGTGAATATATAACTACCTACAATAATTATAATATACTTACCTATTTATAGGTACTTACTAAACTTTAATTACACTGCTAAGGCTGTACAAGTACCGAACCTACAAAATGACAGCTGATGCCTGTGCCGATTCAATGCTTCGCACCTACTAGGAACACTATAATTTACATTTCCCAATAATTATAATCTTATACAATTCACAAAAGTTCCTTGCACCTTCACTTTTATTTTTGTTAGCAATCAGCGCTAAAATGGCGATTTAATTTTGCTTCGTTATCACGTCTAGCGTAGGTAGGTTAACCTACCCTATTAATAGGGTTCAATCAGCGCTACAAACGTAAACTGTTACGATTCGCCGAGTCGTTTCAAACGATAGAAGTTGAACCTGAAAAAAGACCTAGGTAAGATAATAAGATCGCCACAAAAAACGGTCTAGTGCTAAGGCGTAACTCGCTTGTAATAATCCGTCGACCTATTAGGAGGTCTTTCAACACTGAGTTTCCCGGTGCGAGGTCACCATTTGAGCACCTTGAGACCGCCCATTGCTATTTTGAGCTTTACGACTCCATGAGCTATGTCGGCAGTTTTTGTTCTACGCGATTAATTCTATGAAAAAAAAATCCGTCTCCGTAGTAAAATATCGCAGTCAAGCCCGCCCGCCCAGCACTAATATTGACTTCTTATTACCGGTAACCGCGTGATCGTTGCCGCAATCCGCATCACAACAAGTTACACTACCACCACACACAGGATAACAGTGTTCCACAACAATATTTAACTGATTTACATACATAGCTGACTTTACATAGAGACACCTACAACATTCTATTGTGAACAAGCAATGGACATCGGATTGTGGAAATTTATATAGTTCGTAATAAGATCCAATAAGGGCACGTGTAGACAATGGATAATACTGTAAAATCAGATAGCGTCCAGTGATCCTAATATCCTAATATAGTGTAGAGTTTAGTGTGTCTGTCAGAGACGGTGCTACGATTGTGGATAAAGTTTAAAGTTTCTCTAAAACTGCTTAAGTTCTATTTGTTTGTAGACCCATTATGATTCTGCCAGCCAAATTGCTTTACCTATTAAGTTACACTTCCCATACCTACGAGTTATTACAATGATATTCTTGTTGTTCCAACTGAAAGAAAGATAAGTAGGTATTACCTACCGTATAATAAGTACGTAGGTACCTACCTAAGTACAGAAGTGAAATTCAATAATACATTGAACAAGCTCGCAATGCTCTAAATGTAAAGACTCCATTCTTGTTTAGGTAGGTACCTCTATACTTTGAGTAACTATTTAACCCTCAAAGCCTCCGTAGCAGAAACTTTGACACTCACTCGCTTCCACGAGACAAAGTAAAAAATGAAATAGCCAACGTGTTGGGCAAAATAAATTCTTCTAGCAGTAATAGAGCAAGTTAAATTAAGTGTGGGTTAACTTAACTTATCTGGATCATAATATTAATATATTTCGGGGCTCCTAAGTACAAGGTGCCAAAAAGAATATTGAAAAAATATTAGCCATGTTAAGCCAACTAATATTCACCCTTCCCATTCAAATAAGCGTAAAGCTTTTGTTAGGAGCAGAGAGCAGAAACAATAAGGTTGGAGTTCGAGTGCAACGGATGGGATTTGAACCTTCGACTTTTTGGTTTTTCAGTTGGTATGCGCCCTGACCATTATTGCGCTTTTGAGGCTACGATAATACGACAATTTTATAAAGAACCCATAGAAACTGAACATTACCTACGAGCCGCGTTGGACACATTTAATTCGTGCCCTGTGTTGGTTTCAAGCTTAGGTAAATAGATAAAGGCACAACTAAAATATATACTTCATTGGTATAGGGATTATGAAACATCAAGGCAAACACCACAACATTGTGTGAGTCTAATAGTTTTCTTTCCGACAAACGAGAGAAGAGCAAATATTGTCCTAGCGATAAAGTTGAAGCGCCGACATATGAATGGCGCGGGTCACGTCCAACGCGTAGAAGAATTTGTAGGAAACGTGCATGGAGCTTCGAATCTGCCTGGCCACACAGTCGCATTTTGGTAGATACCTACCATGCAACTGAATCATCAATCACTGCTGCAATTTCAATTGAGCAGTGCCGTAAATAGGGCGGTGCCACCGGTGCCCAGGCACAGGGCGTAGACTCTGGGGGACGCAAGAATGGCCAGACCAGGCAGGACTATTATTTTTTCGGTTTGCTCCTGATAAGTTCCCGCTGCGCCCCTAGTGCTCGTTTGCCCGCATCAGTTCTAGTTCTTTAAAAAAATAGGTTTTTCTTCCAAAATATTAGATTATTTGTCCACCAACACCCAAGGTCCTTGTGCTTTATTTTATCACCCTTCATTCACTCGTTAAGATATTAAAAAAATGAGATATTGTGTCATAAAATAATTAAAACCATTATTTTGAGTAGGTAGGTAGTTAGGTACCAAAAAAAATTGTCCAAGGTAGGTAGGTACCCAATTGTAATGAAACTTTGATGAAAGACTGAAGCTCTGAAGTTAGAGGTAGAGGTGTGGAATACCTAGCCTACCTACCTACCAAAAACTTTTACATTTTAGCCAATAACGAAAGTATATGCTTAGCAGAGTTTATTGCGATCTTGATACTAATATCTACCTGTAATAAAAATCAGCAGAGCCGAGCAGTTTTAAATCCGACCAACTGCGAGTCGAACCGATCATTTCAAGAGACCTACTATGACCTATGTTCAGTCTATCGATAGATAATAATGATGAATAATCGCTGGATGAATAATAATAATGAGCTTAATTTAGATTTTTTAAACTTCTTTTTTACCCTCTTAGGGGTTGAATTTTCAAAAATCCTTTCTTACCGGATGCCTACATAATAATAGCTATCTGTATGCCAAATTTCAGCCCGATCCATCCAGTGGTTTCAGCTGTGCTTTGATAGATCAGTCAGTCAATCAGTCACCTTTTATATATTTAGATAAAAGCTAGGCAGTTGTTTCGATTTTTAAAATCACTGAATATTTATTTATATTATTAAAAGTAAATCGTATGAAATAAATAAAAGTCCGAAATAATAAGTAGGTATTCATAACCATTTTATTCACACAACATTAACCAAAACTGAATTTCAAGTTCACAAACAACCGTGACATTGTAACAAGATAGTTATTATGTACAACTAACACAATAGGTATTCTAACTCAAGAGTATTTATTACAGGGCATTTTTTTATTTACTGTAGAATCAGACGAGTCGCAGGGAGCCGCTGGATACAGACGGCGCAAGAGCAGGCCTACCTAATAAATACTAGAAACATTATTTGGCAGTATTCATTATTTACAATTAATTTAACATTAAAAATTAATTGTTAATGAACAAATAGTACTTAGTACTAATTATTCCGTTGAACACAATTTCTAAGCTAACAATTTTACAGATCCAAATGTAATGCAGGGAACATTGTGAAAAAAAGAATCGCTCTTTTTGTATTTTTGATTGTGTACAACCACAGTCACACCATCAACATTATCATTATTATTTGTCAGATTTAGGTATTATTACTAGGTTTATGGCATAAGATCACTTTGGACGAAGAGATTTTTCATCCCAAGCATACAGAGTTAAAAGTTCTAGAACATTAGTATTTAAAGAGAAGATACATCATAACATTTCCAAAGTTTGATAAATCATATAGATAATATGAATATGTAGTGGTCCAAATTATGCAAAACTACATTCGGAAGTTACGTCAAGTATACGCACATTATTACGAAAAGGCCATTCTATTATCTTATTAGAATTCTGTGGTAGAGTGTAATATGAGTCGCTAGTCAAGTACAATGGTGTCAACAACGAGTTGCTCGGGGTGTCAGCTGGCATGGTAGAGACCGGACAGTGCATCCTGCAGTGCACGCAGACATGGCAGAGTTGACGAGTACCCGCCCGCCTTCTCTGTTTCGTTCTCTGCCCTGAAAATAAAAATAGCTGCTAAAACTGGCTCTAAGATATGTAGTGAGATCAGTATCAGTAGTTAGTAGCATAGATCATTGAGTCGCCTCATTAAGTTGCAGCTTGTTGTATGGGAGCTGCATTCAAAAGAGAAGCAACACTGAAAGAGGGTTCATTTCGATTCAGCTGTCAAATTTGAAATTGGAATTTTTCGATGCTGGAGTAGATAAAACTATTTACCTAACATGTTGCAGATATCCATTGCTCACAATCTCTTCAATACTGGGAGGATCTGGTCCACACCGGTCTGGTATCTCGGGTGGCTCATATCTATATAGGGGGCCCTCTTCTATGAGCGGCACAGGCTGTTGACCCGAGCCTCTCGTAAACTTTACCCCTGTTGAGAACTGTGTCACCTGGAAAACATGATAATCTAAGGACATAGTAAGCTATATAATATTATAAAATTGCAGTGTCTGTTTTTTTGGTTTGTCCTTCAATCACACAGCAACAGAGAAACCAATGAGTAGCATTTTTGCATGGGCTGATAGTTGACTACTGAATGACACAACAACAACAATGAGAATGACACAAATCATCTTTTATTTTGGAAAAACAGAGTATTCCTGTAGGATATTTAAAAACCTAACTCAATTTGAATATGTGGATAAAAACTAGTAAAATATCACTCATATAATAGAACAAAGATATAATTGCAAAAACTCTAAATTGTCTTTTTAATGTTATAAGTATTAATAGTGGATGTTCTATCCAAGGAAAAAAAGCACAATTAAAGGTATATTAGACCCACAATTGAATAGGCAATTTCGAAAAGGAACATCTTTTTTTTTTAAATAAGACCATTTTGTTTCATAAAAGCGATTGAAATACAACACTTTGAAGTTTCTTCAAACATAACCAACAAACATAGCCATAACATAGATGCTTAAAACGTATCCAAACCAAACATGAGAATGTTTGGTTTGGATACATCTAGCACATGTAAGAGCACACACACAGGTCTGGTAAGAATATAAGTGCTATGCTTTTGCCTTTTTTGAAAAACCACTTGTTTTACCTTTTAAGACATTAGCTGTCTTAGAATAAGAGCTCTCAATAGTTTTGTGTGTGAATAGCTCAGGGGTGTTGTAGTCTAGTATCAGTTAGTTTATACAAAATTATACGATAGATCTCTGACAAGGCCCACTTACGGTAGACCAGCTTTAAGGGTTATCATCATATACAAACATACTTTAGGTAAAACGGGAGCAATCTCTGCTTGTTTGTTTGCAACAGTCTCTGCAAATGTATTCAGAATATCCTTTGCATCACCCTCTGCAAACATAAGCTCATCAATAAGAGCTTCTTTTTCCCTAATCTTCTGCTTTTTAGCTTCTTCCTCCATTTTGACTATCTCTGCTCTTCGGAGTTCCTCCATTTGTTTCTCTATTTCAAGAATTTCTTCCAATTCCAGCTCTTCTCTGCCTGTAAATAATAAATTTTTAGCATTAAAAAGCTTTATAGTTCCCTTTTTCTCATGACTGGCTATATTATTTTGTGTTGCATAGAAATCTAATCTCAAGTTCAGAACCACATTCACATATTATGTAAGTAATAAGGATAATCATTACTTTTACCATAGCCTTCTAAAGAGTTATTAAATATAAATACTTAATAGAATTAATAGGTAATATAAATAGAATTATTAAAAAACAAAAAAAACAAATATTGGATAGAGTCAGGCGTTACTTTGCGGAAGTTCATGATTAACAAAAAAATGTTAGAGTTATTTTGCTGTAATCCGCCAACAGAAAAAAATCTGTATGGTCAAACATGCAGTTATAAGCTAAGCACCGCTTACCTCCCCAACCAAGCAATAAAGCAAAGTTCCCAAGCAAGCAATGCCACCACCACTCACATGCACCACCACACAAGACTTTAATACTACTCTCGACGCACGTTTCGCCCCGACACCGGAGCATCCTCAGGAGATATCGACTTTACAATGCTGTATTGTCTAGTGACGTGTGTGTGAAATGTGCGGTATTATATACTATTTTTATCCCCGCTACTGTTGCCCCGCCCACTACCCCCCGAACTCCCCTCGGACCCCCCCGGATTCGCCCCTTCGAATAAACGGAGTAACGGTGAATTTGAAACATTGATTTGTTCGTTTAGTAATTCAACCTTATTATTTTTATTATGCTTGATTATTTCTAATTGTTCTAACATGCTCAGTCGAAAACCTTTATCGCAGGTGTGTAGGATTTTATATGTATGGTTGGATGATAATTTGTGTCCACTGTCTAGGAGATGTTTAGCGAAGTGTGATTTTTGTGGTTGTTTGTTCCTAACCGCGGCTATATGTTCTTTGTAGCGTGTTATTTTGGTCTTTGTATATTGGTCAAACAGGTCGAAAATTTGAAACACGCTACAAAGAACATATAGCCGCGGTTAGGAACAAACAACCACAAAAATCACACTTCGCTAAACATCTCCTAGACAGTGGACACAAATTATCATCCAACCATACATATAAAATCCTACACACCTGCGATAAAGGTTTTCGACTGAGCATGTTAGAACAATTAGAAATAACACTGGTCAACACTAGTCTTGCCACACGAACTCTGATAGCTAATATTGTTTTTACCACCTACCCTCATTAGTAAACAGAGATAGTTTTATTTCGATTGGCCTTAGATTTCTTGTGATGTGCTGATTCGTATAACTAGTACTACGGAGATAAACGCAAACAAAAGGTCGCGAATAAACAGTCGATAAATTAATTGTTTTCGTATTAATTTACATTTAATGATTTATAAGTAATTGCTGTCATTGTGTGAATATGCCCATAAAGTGTAATAACGATCCTGGCTCTTTTTCTTATATTTGTGGAGAATTAACTTTCAAGAAAAAAAACGAAATTCCACTTAAGTTGTGATGAAGAGTTATCGTCAGGATTTTGGTTTCCCTGTGGCTCATCAAGACAAATCTTGGGCCCCCCATATTTGTTGCATAACCTGCGTTAAGAATTTGAGTGATTGGAAGAAAGGGTCCCGTTGTATCCCGTTTGCTGTACCCATGATTTGGACCGAACCGATTTTTGTTTTATAAAAGGTATTATAGATATAAAAGAATTATTCTAAAAAAAATACTACCCTAATTTACAGTCAACTAAGAGACCAGTACTTCATAGTGACAATTTGCCTATATAAGTTACATCTGCGTCCGTTACAATTAACGATTCACAGCCCTCCACTTCGAGCGAATTGCGGGCCGTAGATGACGACGATGAATCTGAGTTTGAAGAAATCTCAAACAAGCCACACTTGTCAATAACTCAAGAAGACCTATCCAACTTGGTTCGCGACTTGAATTTGTCAAAAAAGCAGTCAGAACTCTTAGGATCTCTTTTGAAAGAATGGAATTTGCTATATCATAAAACTAAAATAAGTCATTTTCGAAATCGTGACGAACTCTTCAGATCATAATATTCTCAAGATGAAGACTTGTTGAATTGCACTCTCACTTAAGATTCATTTCTTAGACTCACGTCTGGATTTTTTTCCTGAGAATTTGGGACCTGTAAGCGATGAGAAAGGGGAGAGGTTCCATCAGTCCATTTCACAGATCGAAAAGCACTATCAGGGCAAATGGAACTGAAGGATGTTGGCCGATTACTGCTGGACGTTGAAAAGGGACCATCCAGGAGCTCAATTAGCAAGAAAATCCTAAATCGTAAATTCATAATAGAACTTTTTTAATTTTTTTGTTTTGAACAGTCATTATTTGTTGAAATATTTAAATTACATTAATCAGTAAAATTCTTGGCCAATAATTTTTTTTTAATTACTTATTTTTACTAACAATCATCCATCAAAGTAAAAAATATGAGTGAAGTTTGTGTGGCACGACAAAGTTCAAATTTTGTTGCCCAGTGTAATCAAGCATAATAAAAATAATAAGGTTGAATTACTAAACGAACAAATCAATGTTTCAAATTCACCGTTACTCCGTTTATTCGAAGGGGCGAATCCGGGGGGGTCCGAGGGGAGTTCGGGGGGTAGTGGGCGGGGCAACAGTAGCGGGGATAAAAATAGTATATAATACCGCACATTTCACACACACGTCACTAGACAATACAGCATTGTAAAGTCGATATCTCCTGAGGATGCTCCGGTGTCGGGGCGAAACGTGCGTCGAGAGTAGTATTAAAGTCTTGTGTGGTGGTGCATGTGAGTGGTGGTGGCATTGCTTGCTTGGGAACTTTGCTTTATTGCTTGGTTGGGGAGGTAAGCGGTGCTTAGCTTATAACTGCATGTTTGACCATACAGATTTTTTTCTGTTGGCGGATTACAGCAAAATAACTCTAACATTTTTTTGTTAAAAAAAAAACAAGCAAAAAACAAGCTATAGTCACTTCTTGGTTCAGTTGTAGTATTTAATTGTGAATAATGCTCACCAATTTTAGCTTTATTCTTCATTATGACCTCTTTATTATCTTTCTTATATTGTTCTATCTTTTTATTTGTCCCTACTATATCTATATTATTCACCAGATTAAAAATTATAGTTTCTATTTCCTCCAAATAGTCATTAAACTCCCTTAATGTCGCAAAATCCTCCTCTTTTTTGTTGAAATCTTTTAGAACTCTCTTCCTTATATCTATTTCTTTTTCTACCATAGAGTCTTCAAAGAGCTGAACTCGAAAATTGCTTCGGCGTAAAGGTACATTACAATCAGGACAGGAACCAGATCCTGAGAAGTAATACTTATTAAAATCTGAAGTTCTTAAAAGTAACTCGAATTAATTTAGGCATAAAAAATTAAACCTATAGGTTTAGTCAGTGTTTTACTAACAAATAATACCGTGGCGTTTTTTAAACAAATTCTCTTATCCAAGCAATAGGTATATCAGTTCAATTACCTTTTAAAAATAATAAATCCACACAACTTTCGCACAAAGCATGGCCACATATGTTTACCATTAACTTCAGCGAAGGGTTTCTGTATTTCGTAGTTTTACAACGAGGACAAGCCTGGTCATCCATTATGTCTTATATTTGATAACACTAGTAATACTTATGAAACAAATTGATCAAAGCCTACATACTCTTCAGTCAAATATTTTAAAATATAATATTTTTATGCTTTTTTCTTGTTTCTCAATTTTCCCGTTTTCGCACGTTTTTCGCAACCAAAGAGTATTTTCCGTTCCTAATATTCGCAGCAGTCAGCATTGTTCTATATATATTACTTTTCTCTATGGTTCTAAGCAAAGAGTATATAATATAATTCACTTCATTCCTTACCACATATTATGGTATTACTAAGCTATTACTCCTAGCTAGGTATCCACAAATTACCTACAGACCTATAATATGATGAGCTCCTGTGATTCATTCATTGTAAACGAACATGCACATTGCATGCGTGCCTCTTGGAGTCTAGGTTGGAGCAGAGGATTTTGTACGGCTTTTGTATAGGTATTGTAGTGCCCAAGAGTAGGTAGTACATTATACAGACTAGGGTGTTTTTTATCTGTAATGGTCACAGAACAATATATGTGTGTCATAATTATTGTGGTAATGTACGAAGTCTGTATCCTTCATGGGGGCTGATTCTGTACCTCAGTGCCCATCAAAAATGAAAGCCACTGACATATATTTTTTATCCATTGAAGGGTTACTATGAAATAGTAAATGACATTTTTCTTCAAACCTTCAATGGATGAAAAATGCCTATCGTCCTTGATATGCACTGGGTTACAGAATCAGCCACACGGTCTGTATTGAATAGTATTGATAACTTTGAAAGTAAAAAAAAAAGAAAAAACAAAAACAATAATTTAGCTCCTACGACCCAATTATTAGCACTTTAAGAGTTTATCCAATTTCAAATATGTTTTTTAAATTAAAATCTAACCAAATTCTTTAAATAATTGTGTTCATAAGGTTATTTGTTTAATAATATATATAATTAAAGATTTTTTTATTAAATCAAGAAGAATTTGAAATAAAATTGAAAAATGACCCAGTCCCCAATTATTAGCACATACGGGATTACCTACTGGTAAGTACTGACGGGTAAGTCGATCAGTCAAAATGGCCGAAAACTTCAGGAACTCCAGAACAATATCTTTCAACTACCATACTGACGTCATTTTAAAACTTTCCAGATTAGAAAGGTTTCGATTGTAAAAAATATGAATTCCCCTAAATATTTTTTAATCTGAAAATTTAAAAACTACAATCAGAAACTTATATTTTAATCTTTTTTGCTAAAGTGCGAATAAACTGGTGCAGTGTTAGCAATTGGGTTGGTCACCCTATATCGAATTTTGACGGAGTGATAAACGGAGTGATTACATTCTCTTGGGGAGTGATTACTGATTACATTCTGATTCTCTTGGCAGTCTTGGGAGTTGGGACTTTTGGATTTTGAAAACTCGAGAAATGTTATGTGTTGAAACTTGAAATTAAAATGTCATATCCAAGGCCACTTTTACAAGTTTTATCCATTAGAGAACAAAAATATGCTTCTACCCTAAGTATAGAAGTTTGTGAAAAAATTAAAGAAATTGCTAATCTAACAGATCTTAAGTAAGTATTTGTAGGTTTCTCTTGTTAAAAAGATATTTATAATGTATAAGTGTAGCGAATTTTAGCGATTTTGATACTAAACTACTTTTTGAACAACTTGGCTTTGATACAAATATTCAGAAGAATTCATTTTCCTAATGAAAACATTTTTAAAATACAATAGGTATCTGTAGTCATTGAGACTATTTTACTTTCAGGATTGAGTCTGAAGGTCCTAAAACACCAGGAGAACAGCTTCTTAAACACCTTGACCGTAGAGGATGTACCTTTGAGCAATACACTAATTTTTTTAACCAAATTAAGACCCCAACATGCTATAGCCCTCAAACAAAAGTGGCAATACTTATTGCCAATGATAAATATGAGCATTTGTCCAAATTGGTAACACCTTCTATAGATTGTGAGTCTTTAGGACAAATTCTAAGAAAGTTAGGCTTTGTTACAATCACAGTAAAAAATACCAGAAGTGGCATTTTAAAGGATATTTTAATTAAAACCATTGGATTGATACCTGAAAATTCTTACTGTAAGTAACTAATTCAATAAATACCATGCAATAGTGGTGTATTTAAGCAATTAAATATCACATGCTTCAACAATAAAGAACATGTGAGGTAACTTGCACACCTGAGTTCTTCATAATGTTCTCAAAGGTGTATTTGTGTGTGGCCAGGTTGGTGGATTATGGCCTGAAACCTTATCTCAGAGGAAAACCTGTGCTCAGTAATGAGCTGTTGATGGGTTGCTGAACTGATGATGATGCTTCTATTAAAGGATTCCTTGTAGGTGGTCTAGGTTCTTGCCCATTAACAATCTATACTTATAATAATTTATAATAAATATATATTTTTTTACTTTTCAGGTATTTTGTTCTATGCAGGGCATGGCTGTGAGCTCATCAACACCAAGTGTATACTGAGCACTGATTGTCCCACTGAAGCTATTGAGTTAGATCACTGTGTCACTGAAAATTGGCTACTTAGAGAATCTGCTAAGTGTAAGCCGGAGTTGTGTGTACTGATTATGGATATGTGTAGGAATAATTTAGACAGGTAATCTTCTCTAACTTAGTAGAAAATTGTGAAGAACATTTTGGCTTAAAAACTTGCAATGGACTTCTGCAAAGTGTTGCATGTTTCTATGCAATGCCAATTATAGGAGAAAAGTACCCAATCCTTATTCTCTGCAGCAGCATCTAAAGTATAACCATAGCCTTAATGATTGCCAATCTCTGATAAGAAATAACACTACAAAAAGAAAGAATCTTCTATAGTTTACCTAAGCTAGCCAATACTTGTGACTCATTGGTGTTGATTTAGGTTTTTAATAATCTAAAACAGATTTCCTGAAATAATGAAAAAAAAAATATGGGCCAAATCACGAAACTTCTTTTCTGGGAGTTTGTTTCTTCTGAGAACTCCTTATGTAAATAACAATTCTAACAATAAAAAAATCTTTTCTAGACATACAAATCCTGAAATCTACGCAGCAATTTCAAATATTGAAGAGTATAGTATACACAGTAACTTGTTGATCAGTTATTCCACACAATCATCCAGTGCTGCATATGAGTGTGTGCTGATAGAGAATGATGAAAGTATTGGAGTGACATCACGTTCACTGGCATCCACAGATGTTGTGCATGGTGGAGCCAGTCTATACGTAGATGCTCTGTGTAACAGGTTAACTGAATATGTTGATATAAGCACTATGTTGGACAAAGTCCATGGAGGTAATTTGACTGAAGTTTTACTACTATTCATTTCTACAGTGCAGTAACCAGACCTGGCGTTTTGACCTTTGACAGTAGGGATGTTCTAATCATATTGACTTGTCGCCAAGAGATTTAGCGTGCAGGCACAATGGTGTATAGAAACCGATTAGGGGTATGGGTTGAATGTACAATGGCATACCCCTTCGAAGTTAGTCCACTACCATCTTAGACTGCATCGTCACTTACCATCAGGTGAAATTGCAGTCAAGGACCATCTTATCATGGAATAAAAAAATCAAGTCTGCAACGCTTATCACACCTCAAAACACCTTGTGTTGAAGTTAGTATGTAATTGTGAAATGTGACGCCATACATCTAACTTATACAAGCATTGGATTTAATTGATAGTAATCAGCTTTCCAAACTGGTGGTAGCTTTTCGACTTGTCATAAGAGCCACAAGTTGGCCTACATGAAATCAATAATTTTGTAATTTGCATTTTTTTTATATTAACTGGTAAGAAATAAGTAATTTTTTTACAAAGGCAAAATCACTATTTACTTTGATTTTTCACTGATTTGCCTGAATTGCTAGTAGAAAAATTTCTTTCTATTTACAGATGTAGAAAGTTCAATCAAATACCAAAGACCCATTAAGGTGCAGTGTGGAATTTCAAAGAGATATTTACATGATCCAACTAAAGGTCATTTATTTTTCTTTTGTCCAAAAAGTATTAAAATATTTATTAATCTTGTATTGATGTAAGTAGGTAACAAATATAAATTATTTTATTTTTGCAGGTGATACAAAAGCGCTTTTAGTCCTCATTAGAGAGGCATTAGAGAGGCTTTACAGCAATACAGTGATAATTGCACTGTGTATTGAGGAAGGCAACTAAATACCATAGATCAGTATGTTCGTAACTAATGCCTGAGAAAAATTTGTTAGTCACTTGAAATCAAGAATCTTTTTTTGTTAGTGTGAAAAACGAATATGTCTTACGATGTAGTGATGTGCTTTTAGCAGTGATAAAAATGGAAAGTTTGCTTTTTTCTCATTGGTAAGAGAGAACTGGTTTTTTTTATCAAAACTTTTAGCTGTGGGATTGCATATCTAATACATTATAGATTAATGCTATATATATATATATATATATAAGCAGATTATACTGAGAAGAGCCTACTGGCAAGAAAGAGTATCTTTAATTTATTTTTTAAATAAGTTTTAAGTATGATGAGGTATAATTATTATTATTAAGCTAAGCACAGATTTTGTATAAATTATTTTTATATTATATTTGTTACATTGTATTTATGTAGCCATTTAGTTACATAATGTGTAATAATGTTAGTTTTGTGTTATAAATACAATTTTTTTATTTTGTAGGTTAATAAAACCTCAATATGTCTCAAAGAACACAAGAACAAAGCGTCTTCAATTGATAAAGAAAGACTAAGTTACGTCAGTGGACTAATTCTTAGTATATAAGATATTTTATAAGTTTAGGTTAAAGTAAAATTGCTCATTAGCCATATTATTCGGCTAGATTGTAATATTAGTGAGTATACATTGTTGTGTATACTTGCATTACTGAAAAAAAAAAATTACTTACAATAAAACAAAACTTAAACAAGAACTGTATTTTAATTATATAGATTTTTCACATTTTTTACCTAATATTACCATAACTAATATTATATTTTTATTGTTTTAAAATGATTTCTTGAGAGAATGAGGCTGGAAATGGTTCACAATGTTTACCCACCAGCTATCCTCAACACCTTTAGTGAACTCTCTTATAAATCTGTAGTTGAGAATAAATATTTTATCTTGGTATTCTGGTTGGACACTGTTGGAGTAAAACATCAAGTCAGTGTTATAGTATAAACATTGTTTGATGATGTAAGATTATAAATTCAAATAAATAAAAATCTTTATGTGAGAAATAGGTTAGTAAATAGCCTCCCACCAGACCAAATTGGGGATATCCCTGTTGGGAATTGAACCCACTAGGATCCCGGCTAATTACATTCATATGTGTCAAATTGATAAACTTTTTTTAAGTTGGTTAAAATATACATACCCTAATGATATAGGCGGGAGATCTCCAGTCTCTTGCATCTGCTTGAGTCCTCTTAACACATGATAGCACATTGTAATCTCAACCCATCTCTTGTCAGACTCGTCAAACATAACTCCCACCTATACAGTACAACAAAATCAAAGTTATATTATTATACTAGCTTTTACCGAGGACTTTGTGCATTAATTTATCTCTTTATTTTCTAAGAGATATCACTATGGAACAAAAAGTACATGGCCAGAAAGCACATCAGCCTTATTAATCTTAAACATTAAAAAATTACCTGATAAGGAAAAGCATAGAAAATATCTTCCTTATTTATAGATAGCATTTGCCTCTGTGATACAGACAGTTTAGAGACAGCTGTCTTCAGAGTTGAGATGGCATCTTTCTCCACAAGGCCTTCAAGTGCTTTGAAATCACTCCTTTGCAGACAATCTGAAACAACCTAACATAAACACTTAAAACCTAAATGAACAATTTCATAAACACATAGTATTCTATTTTTTTTTAATAACTTTATGTTCTCTAAAGAACAATATGCATTTTTTTTCATGTAATCTTATCCTCCAAACTAAATTCCTTAATGCTTTGATCAGGTAAGATGTGATGCTATTGTCTGCTTAGACTGCAGAAATCCTTTGTGGAGTTGAGTATATGCTTTTATAACTTGATTCAATTGAAAATCAAGCTAGTTTTATCACAAAAAGAGTTTTAAATAAACATATTCTCAAATTACCTTGCCTGTCAGCAAAATCTCAATTACAGAGTTAAATTCAGAATCTTTATTTATTACACTTAAGTTTTGGGTTGAATATTTTTACTAGGCAGTTTTAAGAGGCTATAAAACATGACATATATTTGAAGTAGGATGGCTTGTGATCAATTGAGTAGCAGAAAATATTACCTGTACAGCATACTTGGAAGCCTCGATAAACTCGTTCAGAGTGAATTCAGAATCAAAATAGGGCCTGATAATAAAGTTAGCAAACATCCAGTTTTTAATGAATTTTATAACCGAGGGCCACACTATTGGAGGGAATTCCATTAACTGTGGAAGTCTTCTAGTCTCCGTCCGGTCGTCGCAGTAATTCCGAGGTTGTATGTTTGGGCATACTGAGGTAATCGGTACTTGTAAATATTTATATGGAATCCTTTCACATAACCTAAACGTCCGACTCGTAAGGACAGTCCTAGCCACTAAATTCATATTCGACTATTTTTACTTTACAAATTAAGAGTTTCTTAACAAAAATAGACGCCAAAACATGAATGAATAATTAAAACAAAATATATTTAAATACAAGTTAACTACCTACAACAACAATTAATATTTTTTGGCAGTTTGGTTTGACAAGTGACAACTACAAGTTTAAAGACAACTTACATTTACAACAGAGTATAGACCATTACAGACTAGTGGCGTGCGTTGTGTACCACAGATCGTTTTCCAAACGTTGTCTATAAGCGACAACGCAAACGTTATGAGCGATTTTGACAACTATCTATTTCTCACAACGATTTCTGAATATGTATTTTTTTTACTTATTGTTGCACACAAGTGCACACAGCGTTGTGTTTCGTTCTCAAACGAAAAGTGTAACAGCATAACACACGAGAACGGGACGCAACATGAAACGTAGAATTGCATAATGATTTAAAAATATAAATATCTCTTTCTCACCCACCCGCTTAAGTCTGGATAAAGCATGAAGGGAAGTTTATTTTGCTGTCGTGATTAACAACCTCTACCTCGCATTTATTTACCACTAGTTGATTCCTGCAGCTTCGCTCGCGTGGATTTAGTTTTTGAAAATCCCGCGAGATCTTTTTGATTTTCCGAGATAGCTTATGTCACTCTCCCGGTCCTACATTACTAAACCCATGTAAAAAATTCGTTTCGATCGTTTGGAAAACGTTGTCGAAACGCAAACGCGTTTCGTTGTTTCACTTAAAAATCACGTAACTACACCAAACTTTATCACTGTTTCAAACTTCGGTTTCATGTTTCAAAATAGGTAGGTACCTATTATAGTTTATGGTTTCAAACTGAACAACTAGGTACCTACCTACAACATTAATTATTATTTTATTTCTAATGAGAGGTTGATTCGGGTTGATACTCTGTGATGTCTTATTGTCTGTGGCCTATATTTATTCGGGTGGCGTCAATGTCAAAAATTTGTCACAAAAATGGCGATTGGCGTAGATACTTCGAAATGGAAACCTAGAAAACTTAAAGGAACTCCGGCTGGTAAAGCCAGAAATTTAGTCGGTTTAGGTGTTGTGAGTGTCGGTATTTTAGTCGGAGCATTTTATCAGTAAGTGAGTCTCATATAGTGTAGAAAATAAATGGAAATCATAAATTATTTACTCCGCAGATGACAGTCCGCGGATCTTGGTTTTCTACAATTATCTAAAATAAAATATGTATTAATAATTATTCCAGATTCTCTGACGTAACAAAGAATTATAGAAAAAAACTGGAGGTTTTTTACCAGGACCCGATTGAAGAAGTAGAAAGAAAGCTTATGATTGCTAGTGGACTTCCAAATAGGTCAGGTGCGACAATTAGACGATTACTTGAAGAAGAGGCTAGACCAGACAGGCCAGATAAATAATGGATGTACAATAAAATATAGGATAAAATGTAATGTACTGGACAATATAATGTTAATATGAAATAAATTTAGTTAGTTATTTTAAAAGAATGTTTTGTTTTGTCAGTAAATGCCTAATGTGGTGAGCAAATATTTTTCGACTGAGACTGGGATGGATGATAGTCTATCTGATTTTCAGAAGAAAAAAAAGTACAACACAGGTCCAAAGAATGTAAGGAATACTAGGAATATTAAAAAGCCAAAGTGTTCAAGAGGCCAGAAAGATATAAGAGCGCTGATTAAAAAACAAGAAAGTGATGTGTTATCATATTCTAAGGATTTTGATAAAGTATGTAAGGAAGCTGGTTTTGATGTAAATTCTGAAGAGTTACAATTAGCTATTGCACTATCAAAATCACTTCAAGAAGTAAAGAAAGAGAATAGTTCTGATGCAGAAAATAAAAGTACTGAGCATTTAACATCCCAACAAAGAATATTGAAAATAAAAACAACTCTTCAAGAATATGGATTTAAAGTTCCTAAAACTAAAATAACTGAGACAAATAGAAGAAAAAAAATCAGGAAACAGTATAAGCTACTGTTGACAACTGAAGTAGAAAGGAGACAGATTATCTCTGATAAGTATTCTGAAGTACTAGCAGGAAACATCTTTAAAACACCTGCAAAAATTTTAGAGTGTGATTATTCTGACAAAGAACTTTATTATAAAACTTCAAATATAGCTTATGAGCATATAAAGAATGATGATGTTTATTATGTGAAAGGTTTATTTGATAAAACAGGTCATAAAAGTTGTCTTTTAAGAGATTGGTCTGAAATACCTGGTAGACCCTTAAGTCCTACTATTGAAGGCAATAATATTAACTTTGATAATATAATATGCAAACAACATGAATTAGATTGCATATTAAGTGGAACAGTGTTTGCAGCACAACAGATAGTTACTAGTAAAAATAATACTATGTGTAAAAGTATTAAAAGTAAAAATGAAACCACCCAACTCGAACTTGTTGAACTCGAACCTATAGAAAATCATGTTGGGCATATAGATGATAATGCAATTGAATTTAACAAAGAAAATAATACATTACACACACCCTTAAACACCATGTCCATCTCTCAGGTAAGATGTATCTCACCAGATCTGTTTGATGATGAAGTATCTATGGTAATGGAATGTACAGATACTGATGTGCTACTGTCTGGACAAACACTTTCAAAGAGTGACAATATTCACACATATTGTATGGATTTAACAGAGTGTGTTAATACTGAATCTTATAACTCTGATTTTAATGCTAAAACAAACCTACAGACTAATAATAAAACTAATATCACTAACAGGAAGTCCAATGATTTAATGGAAATAACTGAATGTATTTCGACAGGCTCAAAACAAATAAATTTTGAAAATATTGATCTCACACAGAGTTCAAATGACTCCAATAAACAAATCTCTCCCTGTGAAAATATTGAAATTATGGATCTTACACAAGATCCAGATTATGATCACTTAGTGGTGGAAAAATGTCTTACTAAAAAAGATAATTCTCATGATGACACAATTATATTGGTAGATGACAATCTTAACTCAAAATTGCAGTTACAAAAGCAAAATTTGACTTCAAGAGAACTCCTTGAACCAATATGTATTGATGACTTGAACAACTGTGAAGATAACTTCAATGCTGAAAACTGTAAAGGCCTAAGCCATCAGAGCTCAACTCATGGTTTCAAAGATTATCTATGTAACAAATCTAATGAAAACAGCTTTGAAAGATGTGATCTAAAAAATATAGAGGAACTTGGTGAACATACAGAACTACTTGAAAATCAACCAGATGAATTTGATTTAACTCAGAGTTCTAACTCATCACAAGGAGAATCTTTTACTTATCAACCTAATTCAGTTTATTCATCTAATCTTGGTAGAAGAGATAATATTTCAATAGATTATGATGAAATTAATGACAATATTGAGAGTGCATTTCAAAGTAACTCAATAGAGAAGGAAGCTAATAAGTCTAAGGATATTACATTAAATCCTAATAAGGGCTTGGGGGAGTTTGAATTTTTAAGCGAGGCATCTAATTATTGTTATCAATCTGAACATGAGAAGGAGTTTAGATGTATTACAATTATTAATGATGAAAATGATCACCCAGAAAATGAAGTTTTGAACTTGAGCAATGAATTAGCAGCAACTTCCAGTAAAAAATCAGAAGTATTTGAAATTTCTGATAAAGAAGCATCTAATTATTGTTATCAATCTAAGCATGAGAATGACTTTAGATGTATTACAGTTATTAATGATGAAAATGATCCCCCCGAAAATGAAGCTTTGAACTCGAGCAATGAATTAGCAGCAACTTCCAGTAAAAATTCAGAAGTATTTGAAATTTCTGATAAAGAACTTAACTATTCTTTACATCAGTCTAAACAAGAGAATTTTGACTTTAGGGATGTTTCAGTTATGAATGACTTTACAAATTATGTAAATTATTCTATGGGAGAAAGCAATCAATCTAGCAGAAAAAAAAGGTCACTAAGCGATAGTAACTTGCTTACAAGAAATATTTTTAGTCCACTGAAGGAAGTGCCTCATTCACAAAATACTGAAGCATATAATCCTATACAAACTCCAAATGAAAAAGTTAATAATGTATGTACACCTAAAAATAGTGAGTATGTAATAAAAACTAATGATGTAACGCCCATGCTGGATTACGCATCAATGTCTTCACCTGAAAGGCACCAAGAATTGGAAAAATATGGACTCAAACCCTTCAAAAGAAAACGAGGTAACTAAAACAAAATAATAGTAACTTCAACTCACATTAATTTGATTAATAACTTTTGAAACTTCACCATTTTTCTTACAGCTATTCAATTGCTAACATATTTATATAATCAAACTCATCCAGTGATAGAATCACATGATGAACTTTCATCACCATCAAAGAGACAAAAGAAGAATGATGCAGATGAAGAATGTAATTCACCTACATCTAAAAGTGTACCATTAGTTTCTATTAGCAAGACATGCACAGCTACTACTATTAAAAGTATTAAACCTATTGAATTTACACCTGACTTGAGTAAAGAAAATGACTTGTATGCTGTGACAAATGAACAGCCAGACATTAGAAATATAGAGTGTGATCCTGAAGATTGGTTCTTTCAGAAAAGGGAGAAAGCTAAGGTATTAAATATGCAAATGTTTTGTTACCAATTTCATTCGATATTTATTGGAAATGTGAAATATCCTTGCGAATGTTATAAATGTGAAAATATTTCGTCATGATCGTAGAACAGTGACGGATTTGCAAAAAGTCCAAAAATGACTGGCATATTTGGACATTTAATTAAAAATTGTTATTTGTTCACCATTTTAAAACAGAACCTTTTTAATGAGTTAAAGTGACACTTCATTTCTGTACTTAGACTTTTTATTATGATAACAAAACTTCAGAAATTATTTCAAATGGCTGTACTGTAAAGTTGATAAAATGCAGATCTCTATTTGATCTACGATCTTGACGATTTGTGTGATGGTTTGTCCTTTAATCACGCAGCAACAATGCAACAGATCAACGTGATCTTTTGCGTGGGTATGGGTAGTTGATGACTAGAAGAGTGACCTTCTATTCCGGAAAAACGGAAGGTTCCCGCGGGATTTTTGAAACCTAACTCCAAGCGGACGAAGTTGCGGGCAAAAAGCTATTACATAAAATATTGAAACTTATCAATTTAAGTAAGTACATGTGAGAATTCCAATGATAATATAAATATGTATCTACCCTCCCACACATTTTTATTTAAACTTACAGGACTCAAGTGTCACTTGCAGTATTGATTGGTTTCTCCATTTCAGCTGCATTCATGTAGAGTCCCTTTACATATCGCTTTCCACAACTATGTGTCATGTCGGCGGCGGTTAAGGGAAGCTATCTTACGCTACGAGCCAGTGAACATTGATTTTATACAAAAGGAACTAGTTGCTACTGGATACAGGTACAATCCTAAGGTATGAAATGTTTTTTTTTTTAAATCCGAAATCGGCTTGATGAGGTCTTGATTGGAGCGCGCTTGCCTAGAAGATGCCTATTCACTCTTGCCTTGAAGGAACTCAAATTATAAGTGGCAGGAAACAGATGCTGGAAAAGTGTTCGACATGTTAGCGGTTCTTATCAGAAACGTTGAATTAAATAATCTAGTACTTAGGTATTAACCTAAGTACTAGATTATTACATTGAATTAAAGTACTAGATTATAACGTTGAATTAAATAACCTAGTACTTAGGTATTGACCTAAGTACTAGATTATTTAATTTAACGTTTCTGATAAGAACCGCTAACGTGTGGAACACTCTTCCAGCATCCATACAGCACATAGGCTACTTTTCATGCCGGAAAATAAGAGTTCCCGCGGGAATAAAAAAAAACCTCAATCCACGCTTTCGAAGTCGACGGGCATCAGCTATTAAAATATACATTTTAAACAGAATAATTTTTTCAGGATCTATTAAAATTTATGGATAGAAAATGCATCACAGTGAAGACTGCTGACAACAATTCAAGAAATAGAAAATCATAGCATTTGTAATTTTTATGTTTTTATTCAATATATATTTGTAAATATGTACTTTCGTATCTTTTCCATCCTAATCATTGGTTTTTATACAAAGAGATGTGACTTTTTTTCAGAACAGTCGCATTTAAAATGCAAATACTAAATACTTAAAAAAATATAATTTTTTTTAATATTATTTAAGAATATGTTGTATCAGCACTTTCTAGGCATAAATCTACCCGCCGCGTCGTCAACCGATTGATGCTCACTACCTACTAGATATAGTTCTTTAGTAGGGACTTGCGCCGCTTGTATCCAGTGGCTCTCTGAGACCAGAAATTATGTTCAACTATAATTATTGGTGGTGCATGTGGACTACAATTTTGATCCTTTGGTCAAAAACCTCTTAGTCTTTCCTTCGGCCCAGACAAAACGGCAAGAACTAGTAAATAAAACAAAATATAAAACCTTAAAAATAATTAAGTATATTAAAAACAATTTTACACCATTCATTAATTTCATACAGCAGCTGTTAAACTAACTAATAGTTTATTTACAAGTAAAATTTTTAAATTGGAATATTTACAGGTAATTTTTCAGTATATTTTAATCAGATCAAAAATGTTATTTCCAAAAGAGTAAGCCGCAACTTTTTTCTCCAATTTACAAAAAAATCATAATCTGAACTTATAGTTAAATAAATTATTTACATAATTATCTAATATAAAATTATAATTCAATCCTTTGTACAGAATTGCTATACATATTGTATTTCTGGCCATAACTCTATTAATGTATGAATTATATTTTGAGGCAGCGTGTCAGGTTTCATTGGTAAGGATAGTAAGGATTTACTAATACAAAAGCGAGTGTTTGTTGGTTTGTCCTTCAATCATGCAACAACAGCGACAGATCGATGTAATTCTTTGCATGGGCTTAGTTTATTACAAGGAGAGTCACATTAGGCTACCCTTTATTTTTGAAAAAACAATGTCTCTGAGGGATTTTTGAAAACATAACTTGTCGCGGGCAAAATTAGTAATTTTAATTTCAAATTCGAGTATCCTTGTAGCAGCTCAAGCATTTCGCGGATAGCAAACCATGAACCTGTCAATTTTATCGAAGTAAAAAGTATACACGCTGCACTCCGCCGCGCTACGTCAGATGTGAATCGTACATTATTATTTTTAATACACAACTAATGTGTTTTCTCATGCCTTTTGGCGTACAATTTTAGCTAGGGGCGCGACCTGGATGACGCAAAATGCTAAATGTGTCATTTCTTCAAAAGTCCAGCCTGTTGGATAACTTGTCGAGTTGCATTGTTTATGTGTCTAAATCTGTCAGGACCAAGTTGAATTCCACCATACCTGAAATGTGAAACAATATGTTCAAGGGATTACCACCATACTGCAAGAAATTGGGAGGGCTTCTATTCTGATTCCGAGTCGCATGGCCAGATTTTGGAATAGTCTTCTGAGATCTGTTTCCTAACACTTATAATCAGGGTATCTTAAAAACGTGAGTGCATAGGCATCTAGGCAAACATGTTCCACCGTAGGCCACATCACTTTCCATCAGATATGAGTGGTCAAGAGTATGCCACTGCCTATAATGTACCTACTTATGTAAAAAAAAATTAAGATTAGCTTGAAAAGCCACAAATCGCCCTACAAAAAAATAAATAAACGGCTGGAACAGTGACCTCACACTGAAAAGCGCAGTGTTGGTAGATCTCACTAGATTGACCGACGGCATCTGCCGACACGCCGGGTGCGGCAGTACACAGGTGGCCCAAAGGCATGTAGAAGTCCATACAAGAGACCTATGTGCAATGGGCATCTATTTGTCGTAAAACAAAGTGACTTCTTTCCCTATGCAATTCATTAATGCTCCAAATTTAAATACATGGTGTAATGGGCCACGCTAACCAAAACTGAAACCGGGGATTTCAGTACATGCAATACAGCTCTCTTATCGTGCACGATCAGCTATATATTAAAGGTTCAAAGCACTCTACCAAATACCTACAAACCGCTGTTTGCAACGCGCAGTACCTACTGAGCGTGTAGGTATAATTTCCAAGATGTATGTGGCATTTGTAATTTCAACGTAACCTATTCACAAAGCTTTTGTTAACATGTCCCTTACACCATGTACTTATAATATTTTACGTACCACCTGGAAACAACTACCAAAGTATTCTTCTGGTCTAAGATCTGCAACAGATGCAACATCCTGCCACCCGCGTGAGCCTCTCCATCATCATCACAATCTTGCAGCATAGTTGTGCCTTTATCTGTTTTCTTCTCTATCCGATACGCGTACATGTTGTGTGTTGCATTGAGGATCTTTTTGTTTTGTTTCAATTTAGCTAACACTGCACTGTAAAGATAATAATCTGTCAAGTGTAACTACACTGTATAGAAAAATTATGGAGCTTTTACAAAAATAAATACTAGTAATATTGTTCTAATGTGGCCCTATGTAAGGTCCGCGAAAATCTTTGTAGAAGTCTGTTCAAAAAGAAATTGGTTGTAGCGCCAAACAATGAACTAACACTATTTATTGAACTATTTTATGGCTACTGTATTGCAATAAAAAAAATATAAGGACAGCAGTGCCTTTCAATTCCACAATGGTTCTCTTTTTGAACAGACTCCAATATGTATACTGCATCTGTATGCAGGTAGGTAAAAAAGTCTTACTTGACATCATCAACACTGTGAACTTCTGCTGCATGCCCTTGGAATGAACTCTTTCTGTCCACTATCACTTCACCATGAGTAATCTCTGGGCAACTGATTTCTATCTGAAACCATTTTCATATTCTAATCATTTTCATATTACAGCTAATATTTTCATATTATCTTAGAAATAAAAATATGACTATGAGGTTTGAAAATGGTTTATCCTATTGAGTAGAAACTTGACACTGAGATAGTTTGACCATGGAGATTGATATAGTCTACTTAAAGAGTTTTACAAGGATTTTATAGGATAAGTTTTGTGAGGTATGAGGTTAGCTTCTTATAAATTCATTTGTATACAATAAATTTATAATCTAATAACCTTCTCATATGAAACTCTGAAACAACCTTTCAGCATTCTAGTTTCCTGCCACCTACAATTAGAGTACCTTCAAGGCAAGAGTGATAAGGCATCTTTTAAGCAAGCACGTTCTAACCTTGATCTTATCAGTGCTTTCTATCATTAATTGTCGTGAAGCACAAACCTATACAGTAATAAAAAAAACTTGTATCTCTGCAGATCTGTGGATTTGTGACATACCTGAGAAAAATCTAAAGTTTCCTCAATCAAAATCTTCTCCTTCGCAGATTCTACAGGTCTTATTGTTTGTAATATTTCCCTGATTTTCTCAACCCACTGAAATACGACTGTTTCGCCTAAATTTTCTCTGCAAATTGTAAAAGTACAATTCAAACTTTAAACAATATTAACAACTGTTCAAATAAATTCAAATCCTCGGAAATAATAGTAAAAAGTAGGAAGCAACATGCAATGACATATTGGCCATTAGGCTAATTAGGGCTCATATTAGGGACACAATTGCTGAATCCCATAAGCAGAGCAAATATGTCTCTCTAGATACATATTTGTGCGGTTTACTATGAAGATCCTGGAGCAACAGAGACTGCTGAATTTTTTTATGAGTCAATTCAGTCTACTGCTACTGCTTAGCTATTGATATGTCAATAAGAGAGTAAAATCTAAATTTTTGGCTTTGGTAAGTATTAAAAAGTTAAGATTATTACAATACTTACAAATAAATTTCATCCAGGCAATAATGAAGGTTTTCTTTTACTTTTCTATCCATCCACGGGGCCGAAAGTTCATATTTAGGTGGGCTTTGACTTGGATAGCCGTCTAGCATAGTTACATAGAGAATTACTTCATTTTTACCATCTTTGATCTTTATACTGTAAGATTTTGTAGCCTCACTGTCAGTTGTCCAATCATCTCCGTAAATTGAACTTAATGCTTCCACTTCTTCAATCTGATAAAGGCAAGTTTGAGGTAAGAAAACTGTATTTCTACCAAAAATAACTATCATGCAGCCTGCGTTTGTGCGTAAAATCCTTTTGATTTTAATGGGTTTTACATATTTTCTATTATTATAAGGCTAAGAATAATACAAAATACATTTGAATAATAAAATGTTGATTCTGAAAGAGATTCAAACCTGTTTCGATAAATTTTCTGATTCCATTTCTATTGATTCTTAAACCGCTATGGCAATCAGTCTTAAATAATATACTTATTAATTTATATTCTCTGTATCATGTAGCTTAATATGATTTTATTATAATAAATGAGATAAAACTATATTTTTGATTTATCTTTTACTTTTACAAAGAGTATAATTTTTTTTACTTTTTTTTTTTTTTTTTTTTAATTTATTAACGGCCTGGATACCAAGTCCTTTGAGGCCTTTCATTAAAAAATATATACAAGAATTACTTATAACTAATACAAAAATTATAAAAACCTATACAAACTTTGAATAACTTAATATCTATGTACATTATTTACAACTTATAACTTTTCTACAGAATTACAAATAAAATCAAAAATAGGCTTAAAGAATAACGGGTTTTTAAGCAAGTCTTTTATGTGGCGGGGAATACACATTTTCAGTTTATTTACAATTATTATCCTATCTAATTCACTTACTAATACTAGTCTTTGTATACCAAAAGCTTGACAACTAAAAACAATGTGATTCAAATCAGCCTCAACATTATCACAATATTTACATTTTTTACTATCATATATTTTTAATCTATACAAATGTGTTGGTACTAGACAGTGACCAAATCTTAGTCTATTTATAATTGATATATACTTTCTAGAATGACATTTATTTTTGAAGTACCACGGCTGCACTGGCATTTCGTTTTGAATTTCCTTAAACCATTGTCCTTTAGTTTTACAAGTTTCTTGCCAAACTTCATTCCATAACTTTTTCTGTCTTCTTTTCAATTTATAGTGGAAGTCTGTGAACGGGACTTTGATAGAATAAGAGCAATCTTCATAGAACTGTCCATTCCTTGCAGCAGAATCGACTACTTCATTTCCCGTTATACCTCTGTGGGAGGGCACCCAGACAAATTCTACATTCACACCCCTTTCTTTTAAAATTAATAATACATTTTTAACTTGAAAAACAATATAAACTAGCTTATAGTTACTAAAATTAAAATTTTCTAAGGCTAAGAGAACACTTTTTGAGTCAGTCACTATAATACAATTCTTAATACTATACATTAATTCTTCTAGAATAAATTCTAATGCCTTTAATACAGCAATGCATTCGGCAGTATATACACTACAATCCGAGTTCAACTTAAATACTCTACTAATTTTTTGCTTTGAGTCATAAAAAGCAGAACTTACAAAGTTCTGATTTTTAGACCCATCCGTATATATCCTATAATAATTTTTACACTTTTCTTCAATGAAATTTAGGAAGTCTATGTTTGTTTCAATATCATTAATATGGATTCTATTATCCAAAAATAGTACGTCATAGGGGCAACTACGAGTATACATAGGCCAAACGTCATTAACATTAATGCAACTAGTAATACCTTGCATATATGTCATAACAACTGAAATAGTGGGTTCCTTACCAGAAAGGATTGCTTTCGCAGTTGTTTGTAATGTTTCAGTTGACGAATTAGTTACTTTTAACACCTGTTCTGAAAGCAATAACTTGCTAACCAAGTCAGAATTACAGGATAATTCCTTCAGACAAAACCTTTCCGCCAAATGAATACGTCTTACACCCAAGGGTGGAATACAAGTTTCCACTTCCATTGAATTTATGGGCGTAGAGCGCATAGCTCCACTTATTATACGCAGACCAATATTTTGTATTACATCCAGTTTTTTAAGCAGTGTTGGATTGGTTTGCATATAAGCAAGAAAACTGTAGTCAAAATGACTTCGAACCATACTTTTATACAGCATTGTTAAAACTTTAGGATCTGAACCCCAAAATATTCCTGCTAAACTTCTAAGAATATTTATGCTTTTTAATGCATTTTTACAGATGTAATTAATGTGAGAATCAAATTTTAGTTTTGAATCAAGAATAACTCCTAAAAATTTCTTATTTGTTACAAAAGGAATAACTATATTATCATATTTAACACAATTAGCCTCTGAATTACCAAATACCATACATGAACTTTTGGAAGTATTTACATTTAATTTTAATGTATTTTTATAGAACTGTTGCAACTGGATCAATGATGAGTTGACAGTATTCTCAGCTATATTTACATTTCTATTTATACTATACAGTAGTAAGTCATCAGCAAATTGTGAGATTTTAACATCATTTGTTACATATTTTTGAATTTGAGAAGTATATAAATTATACAGGATCGGTGATAGGGAAGAACCTTGCATAAGACCTTTGCATGTTTGATTAGGTCCATGGAGTATATTATTGTACTTAACATAAAACTGTCTATTATTTAAAAAATTTGTAAGCCATTTTAACATTTTTCCAGGGATGCCAATATCATGCAGAGAAATAATGAGTTGGTTCAAATCAACATTATCATAGGCTCCCTCTATATCTAAAAACACACAGATAGCTGTTGATTTTGTATACTGGCATTGTTTCATATCTGATATGAATGACGTTAAACTTTCTGCTGCACTTCTACCTTTACGAAACCCATATTGAAATGAAGGTAATAATTTATTTGTTTCAGTAAAGTAATCCAATCTGAGTTTAAGAATTTGTTCAAATAATTTTCCAATGCATGATGTCAGTGAAATTGGTCTGTATGAATTACAATCATCAGGTGCTTTATCTGGTTTCAAAATTGGAATTATGCATTGAATCTTCCAACTTTCTGGTACACATTGCTTGATCCATAGCATATTGAATATATTAAGTAATGTTATTTGTCCTAATTTATGCAACTTTTTAATCATTAAATATGGAATGTTATCTAAACCAGGTGCAGAGTTTTTTCTAGATTGAAGTGCTATAGTAAATTCTGTGAAGGTAAACGGTTTCAATAATAACATAGAGCTTTCAGTGTCATTGTTACTCTCAAAAACAGATTGACTCAAGTTTGTAGTATTATTATCCTTTTTAAATTTTGAAATAAAATTTGGAATCCATTCATCATTTTTAAGTTGAGGTTGTATTTTTATTCGTTTAAACATTTTCATATAATTCCATACAAAGGTAATAGGTGTAAATCTATTAAATGATGAACATAAGTTTTTCCAACTATTTTTCTTAGCCTCTTTAATAATTAATTTTTTAACAGCATCTAACTTTTTATAATTAATGAAATGTTCTATTAAACCTTCTCTTCTATATAACTGTAAAGCTAATTTGGAGTTTTTCACTGCTGCTGCACAATTTTCATCCCACCAAGGAGCAGGAGCTTTGACTAGTCTAGGTCCCTCAATTTTAACTAAAGGAATACATTCTTTTTTTAATATATTTAAAACTTCACAGAATTTATCATATGACTGAAGGGGTTTTTGATCATCAAATATCATAGACTTGAAGTACTCCTCAGATTTGTCATGATATTTGATCCAATCTGCTTTATTAAATAAAAATTTTTCAACTTTATTGTTGACTTCATATCTAGATGGAATTAAATTGATTTTTATAAATGTTGGATAATGGTAGCTACCCAATGGGTCATCACCTACTGACCAGTCACATAAAGGGGCGAGGGCAGGGCTCACACCTGTGACATCAATAGCGGAACTATTAGCATTGGGTCTTTGAACAGTAGTTGGCATACCCGAGTTTAGAATACAAAGATCATGCTCGTCAAAAATGTCATATAAAATCTTTCCTCTAGAGTTAGTACAATGACAGCCAAAAGCTATATGATGGGCATTAAAATCACCTGACACAAAACAAGGTTTTGGAATACCAGCAATAATATTTTTAAGTTTATTGATTTTGCAATTGTTATTTTTATTTTTAGGTGGGCAATACACACACAAGATGGACAAGTTACCAATATTAGTTTCTATAGAAATTGCTATGGACTGAACATCTTGAAAAAATTTTGTTTGTAATATTTTAAATTTAAATGTATTTTTTAATAAAATACCTACTCCACCATGTTCATTTTTTGCATTTTTCCCTATATAACTGTAACCTGGAAATCTAATTGGATTATTTGTATCTTTTTGCCAAGTTTCATTTAATAAAAGAATATCAATATTATGCTGCTGTAAAAAATTTTTTACCAATGGTTTCTTATTATTAAGACTTTGTATATTATGTTGAACAATGATAATATGACTATCCATTATTTTTATTTAAATGTTTTAAAAAAGTTTCTTTAATGTGATTGGTACTCTTGATATCATTTGAATTTCCTATTGAAACCAAAGTACTAATTATGGCTTCCAGAACTTTTTGGTCATTTACAATATCATTGTATGATACTTCAGGCTTTGTGGGGGTTTTTTGCATGGGTTGGTATGGAAGTGTCTTCTGCTGAGTTTGGGGTTTTGGGAGTGGTGGAAAATTAGCAATATTCATTTGTACTACCTTTGAAAAAGACTCTTTATTTTTCTGCATTTTGGCTGCCTTAATAGGGCATGTCCTAGATATTGCTAGATGAGCCCCACCACAATTACTGCACTTCAGCACATCCGAAGTACAGTCCTTGTAATAATGCTCGCCAGCACACCGTGAGCAAACCTGTTTATTTTTGCAAATCTTACCAAAATGGTTAAATTTCATGCATTTAAAGCATTGCATTAAGGGAGGTACATATGTATATACTTTATATCTCCAGTTGTCTAGGTAAATATATGGTGGCAGACTAGTGCCACTGAATATCACACTTATTGTGGAGAGAGGAACGACTTCCTCTCCCACTTTTTTCATAAATCTTCTCACACCAATTATTTCAGAGTCCGAAGATAGTTTATTGAACAACTCATGGTTGCTATTTTCTTTGGGAATGAACCTCACTACCCCTACCCTCTCCACAGAGGATGCAGGGATGAAAGCTCGCAACTTGTAAACTGTAAGACACTCGTGGTTCAAAAAGTCATTCGCGGCAATAGCTTGTTTGAACACCAACATTATTTTATTTGCATTGATGCGCCTGCTTTCACTGATTCCCTTTACCTGTTTAAAGTACTTGGATACTATTAATGGATTTTTGTTCCCTAGTTTTATTTCAGTCTCTGTACTTTCGACGAACACCGGAAAGTCTGTGTTCATGCTGTTGTCTCCATAAGCCCTACGATATCCTGGTTTCATGTACGGCTTGTACTTTGCACCATCGTCTTCAGCAGACCCAGGCACCTTCCTCTTCCTTTTTCTACAGTCAGCGTGATCGCCACCATCGCCATCACTGTCCGACGGCATGTTGACTTGTTTAAATTCACTAAATGCAATAAATTACACTATTTTCACTAGTAAACTTTAAAATAAAAATTTCCAAGTCGAAAAAGCGCGGTTTTCCTTTCCCGCCAAAAAAGGAAGTCCAATTTTTTTTTTTACTTTATTATATTACCACAGAGCATAGAGAAGAACAAGGAACATAATACTCGAGAAGAATGTACTACACAGACCAATAGCATGTGAATAAAAGAAAGACAGCATGTAGGTACCCACAGAGTACAAACCATCACATTTGGACCCTGCCCCCTGCCCCCAGCAGGCTGATTCTGTAACTCAGTGCCTTTCCACGACGATAGGCATTTTTTATCCACTGATGGTTTGAAGACAAATGTCATTTACTATTTCATAGTAAACCTTCAATGGATAAAAACATGTCATCAGGCTTTCATTTTTTGATGTTAAATGTCATTTACTATTTCACAGAATCAGCCCCCAGGGGGCAGAATCGGGGGCAGGGGGTTGAATATGTACATTGACATTTGACTCTATGACATAGACCATAGACATTGACCATATTTTTTTCTGTGGTGGGTACTCTGTGATGTCTTGATAGACGTTCATGGAATTAATATAGGTAGGGTGACCAACCCAATAGCTAGCACTGCACCAGTTTATTCGCACTTTGGCAAAAAAGATTAACATATAAGTTTCTGATTGTGGTTTTTAAATTTTCAGAATAAAAAATATTTAGGGGAATTCATATTTATCACAATCGAAACCTTTCTAATCTGAAAAGTTTTAAAATGACGTCAGTATCGTAGTTAAAAGATATCGTTCTGGAGTTCCCGAAGTTTTTCGGCCATTTTGACTCATCGACGTTAAGGGTCAGTACTTACTTAATAATGATTTAACTGTGGTTTTATTTGAGTTTTAATAATATAATTGTTTTCAATTGATTTTCTAAGTATTATTAGTTACTAATTCAAAAAGTAAATGAAACTTTCCCGTTATTTCATTGCAAAACAAGGGGTGTCAGTATCTGGTTACAAAATTTGGAGATTTTCCTGTTTATTAACACTCCGAAGCGATTCGATTCCCTAGCATAATGGGAGTCTGTAGACGATCTTAATAAGTGTGTGTAAACTGTCCATACTCTGGAGTCTAAATTCTTTAAGACCCATCACACGAAAAGGACCAAGAAGTTCTCTGACCTTACTCTCAAACTGATGGAAGACAGACAAGAGATGAGACTTCAGTCGCCAGCAGACGCGGATGCCTACTGGTAGGTTAATAGGCAGATCTCTAAGAAAAGAACTCGCGACCTGCGGGCCTTGAATACCAAGTGTATTAAAGATACCATCTAGTGGAACAGAAGTTCCATTCCAAAGTGTCTGTCTATCGAGATCTATCTATCGGACAGAGCCAGCTGACGCGGCTGAAAACTGACGAAGGCTGTGACGTTTCTTCTCCACCTGAGGCATGGAGAGAGGTTGAGAAGTTCTATGGGCAGTTATTTATCACGAAACAATAATCATTCAGCGGACGATGGAGAGAGCTATGCTCGGAGTATCCCTGCGAGATCATATCAGAAATGAGGATATCTGTAAGAGAATCAAAGTCACGGACATAGCTCAGCGAAACTGAAGTGGAAATGGGCGGGCATATAGTTCGGAGAGCTGATGATCGATGGGATCCCATGGTGTTGGAGTAGCGATCCCGGGAAGCTAGGTGGACCGACGACATCAAACAAGTCGCAGAGAGCCGCTGGATTCAGGTAGCGTAAGACCGAGGCCTGTGGAAGTCCATATAAGAGACCTTTGTCCAGCTGTGGACGTCTGTCGTTTGATGTGACTATGTTTACGTTTTCTTATTAAATATGTAAGGGTGTTTGTTTTAAATATAATAAATATAAAAAAATTAAGTCACCTACAGTTACTATAAAAATTTCCGTATATTATTTCGTAATAAAATCTATATTCTAAAAGACTTCCGTAGATAGCCTAGCGTTACATTTCCCTTAAACTCTATTAAAATCTGACTGTTGATAATTGGATAATTTTGTGCCCATAACTGGTAACAAATGTGCGAATAATTGGGGACTGGGTCATTTTTCAATCTTATTTAAAATTCTAGTTGATTTAAACAAAAAAATTTCAATATCTTCTTTAATTATATATTTTATTAAACAAGTAACCTTATGAACACAGTGATTTATAGAATTTGGTTAAATTTATACTTAAAAAACATATTTGAAATAAGATAAACTCTTAAAGTGCCCATAATTGGGTCTACCACCCTACCTATTTGGTTATCTTCTAGGTGCCACCTAATTCTAAGGTGCCCCATTCTCTATTTTTGACATTACCAGTGGCTATCGAAAACAATGGATTTCCAGGTAGACTTATCTAATTTAATAAATCAAAATAATTAATTTAATAAATCTTCATAGTAACAGGTATTATACAAAATCTCTATCTTGTAAAGTGTGAATGTGACAATCTACCACAGCTTAGAGCCGTCAGCCCATACAGCAGCCGCCATTGCAATTGCACTGCATTCACAGAATAAGAGAATTCAGAATCATTTCAGAATACCCTCATATTATGTGAAACTATTGTTCTCAGTACAATATCGAAACTTATTAGTCGCTAAATCAGTGCTACAAGTACCCTGTACCTAAGTAGGTACGTATTTTTAATTAAAAATTAAGTAGGTACCTACTTTAAAGTTTTGACTATTTGAAGAATTTGTAGGTATTTACCAACAAATTCTTAAAGCTTTATTACAATGTGTAATTGCAAGAGTCGTATGCAAATAGGTACTCGAATCATACATCTAATTACCTATGGAAATATGCGATAGGAAAGTAAGCAATTTCATGCAAAGCTCACCCTTTCGTTCGTGTATTAGTAACTACACGATATTAATGCAAGGTTGTAATGCATTAATACTAAGGAATATTTCGTTCTTGGCACACTTAAATAATAATAATATGTAAATTTTAAAGTTTTTTCTGCCCTCGACAATTGTGACGTGATAGGTTTAACATTTTATTCTTGAAAAAATCACAAGATAAGTTGTTTAACTTATTAAAATGAAGCTTTATTGTCAACGTACTTACTAAAAGTTCCTTTTTCAAATTCAGAATCAGCTGAAAAACAAAAGGTAGGTTGTAGAGTAGGTACATCTTTAGCACTTTTCGCTTACCAATACCGCCTCTAGCTCTAATTAACCTCAGTGCTAACTTTTTGCTCACCGTATGTTAGTTCGTGCAGCATAGACCTCAAACAATAAGAATGCATGAACATGCATAGAGCTGCGTACGAAACCGCGCACGCATGTGCTACGCAGCATGTCTAGCGTGCTCCACGTCCGCGTCAGCTTGTAGTGACAATTTGTGATTTCTATGCGACACCTGCGCTTTCACTTGTTTTTACCATCGATTTTTATACATAGGTATCTATAGATAAGCTCGTTATAAATGGCACCAACAAGTTAGCTATTGGATTGGATCATTCGAACAAAAATGATCGAGTTAAGGAGTAGGGAGATATAATAGGTATACCTTGTACTAAGGTATCTATTCTTTATACTATGCACAGTCGTACGCTGGTCGCTTATGCTGTCTACCTCGACTGCTTTGCCTGTGCTGCCTGTGCTGCATGGACTACGCCGCCTGCGTCGATACTTACGCCTACTACTTAATTAAAGTACCCACAGTACCCGTACCGTACCCCTTACAATTTCAAATTGGACAACTTAATCGCAGAGTAGGTATACTAATAGGCATAGTTACTTAGTAGCCCGGGCATTTTATCTAACTAAATCGTCGATCATTTCATCATCAAAATCGTTATGTTCGATAGTCTTGCAATTATACGTCTGCGGTCACTCTTACGTTCGACCTTAATGTCGGGCAATGTAAAGATGGCTTAAGACTCCGTTTATATAGGTACTTCGTGAAATTTAATTTTATTAGGTACAGCGTTTTCGAGAAATAGGAGATAGGTAAACTAAAAGTCTGATAATAGGTACTCATCATATACATTTATATTTTCTTAAACCGTGCAAGGAATTGAATTTGTTCACATTAATTTACAATTAAGCTAGAACTATCCTTGGGTTTCTAATATTGTACAATATCACAGAATCATGTTACATAATGCTAATCATACTATCAATATTTTTTTTATTCTAACTATCTACAAATAATTACTTTTACGAGTAGGTAGCTAAGTACCAACAAACGAGCTTTTTCATTTACGTCGACAGAGCTTTTACTCGGAGTACAAAAAAGCTCGTAGATAAACTTTTGAATTAGCTTGTCTCGCAAATCTCATTTAATCAGAGATAAACTACAAAATAATGCAAATTCTCTAATGCAAAATGCTGATATCTCAATAGGTACCCCGTACCTACCTAAACATAACTGTTAAATGTACCTATACCTAACTACCTTTTTTGAAATCATTGCAATTTATGTATTGTAAAAAAAAAACAGGTAATTTATTATACTACGAGTATGATGCTAAAGAAACACTGAAAATGGAGACAACAGATTTGGCTTTGTCAAACAAAGTTGTTTCAGCGCCTTGCCGAGTTCGTAATGTATGTTTGTTTTTGACAGCAAATAGTTGGTTAAAGGTTAACATTGATTTGAAACGGGGTAAAAATAACTAAGTACATTTAACCGTCATCTGGACAATATGCTTATTAGATATCTAACAATAAAAATTAATATTTACAAGTAGACAACTGAACTAAACAATAATTTATTTTATATTTAAATACTCACTATCTACTACTTACCTACCTAAGTGTTTTTTTTACGTTTAAATTAAATTATGTATCCCAGGTTATTATTATTATTACGAAAATATGGCGACGTTATTACTTAATAGTGAAAAGTGGAAATCGGATAACTCCAAATGATATCGGCATATAATTTACTTCAATAATAATGTAATATTAGCTATTGCGTTATTTATATTATTATACTTAATTAGGTAAGGGCCAGTTTCACATCGGAAGTTATAGGTACTACCTGAGGTTACCTAAGGTTACCGCTGAAGACACGTGTCCACTTGACATTAAACTGGATGGTCTTAAAATATTTACAGATTGACTTTTTATCTACTTTTATGTAAGTAGGTAAGTATTTTATGTTTTTGTCCATCAAACTATTTCTATGGCTAACTAAAATTATTACAATTTTGACTAGAGTACAGTCAGGCTGTTAAAGTTAATTTTCTTGATTAAAATTATAAAACCAGACTGCATAACATTTTTTTTTTAATTTCCAGCTTTAATTTCTGAACTGACCGAGTCATTCGATACGGCACTTTGCACTGAACAATAACTGGCTGGAGAACTTCGTCCACTGGAAGTTTTTTCGAGACTGAATTCAATCATGCTTCCACTGGGCTGACGCAGAAAATTCTGGATCCCGACGGGATTAGAATTTACTATTTTATCCGGCTTTTTCAGTAGCTCCTCTATGGAATATGGATTTTTCTTCTTCTCTTTCTCATTCGGTCTTTTTGGTTCGTCGGTATCTGGTCTGTCGGTGCTGTCGTCGCTGGCTTCGACGGATATGTGTTCTGAGCTCTCCGATTTTACTTCCTCAGGGTTAATTCTGTTTAAAAGGTCGCTGTGTAGACTTAGGGCATAGGGGGAGAAGTTCTTTGAATCTGGATACGGCATCATGACTCTTTGCCATGGAGAAATTGGGTAGGGTTTGAGGAGGCCTTGGGCTTGAACTTGGTTTGCTAGGAGCCAAGACGTGGCGAGTCTTCGGTCGTAAGTGTGCGGTTCTGGCTGCGGGACTCTCACGGCTGTGTGGGCGAAGTATGGCGGAGTCTGCTGCGGCATTGGGGTCGGTAAAGATGTCTTCATCGCCATGTAGTCTACCATGTTTGGAGGAATATCCGGTGAAGCGAATGGTTCTGTGAACAGGAAATATTCGGTTAAATTTTGAGAGGAAGCATAAAAAATCATTATTTATCGACTTTATAGGTATCTCGTCAAGTTTTGGACGATGTTTCTCTGTAGAGAACTCACAATATCTATTATAAAAATATCTATTTTGGTTTTTTATTACGTCCTTTGTACTTTTAAAGAGCTTGTCAATTTTAACACTTTAGCTGTGTGATATATCTATAGGTACCAACTCGTACCTAAGTAATGAACTCGGCATTGTACCTACCAATTACCATCATCGTAAGATTTTTAACTTATAAGAAAATTATTAATAAGGTATTGTTTAATATTTTTTGTTCAAGTTTATTGGACAAGATACCTAAATACATCGGACTTCCTTACAATTTGTATTATGATTGTACCTTTAGGGAAGGTATAATTATGTATAGAAACCTATATTTACGTAAATTGATTCACTTTAACGTGTCAAAATCCCATTACAATAAAAATTCTTTCAAACCAAAACACGTCTTAGTGAAAATTATCGTTAATTATTATGTTGTAATTCGTAACGTAACACGTCTGAGTGTAATATATTATTGTCCAGTAAGGAGGGCGACAAAGCTCGTTAAGCAAACTGAAATCCACAAAGCACTATAAAATTAACGATGTTAGCCATCAAAAAATTTGATTCCTCAATGATGTTAGCCGATGAAAAAGGTACCTACCTATCGATACGTTTATACATATATCCTATTTCTAAGTGGGACAAGCGATATTTATTACAAATCTAGCTGATGACCGTGACTTCGTCCGCGTGGACTTAGTTTTTGAAATCCCGCGGGAACTCTTTGATTTCCCGGGATAAAAAGTAGCCTATGTCACTCTCCAGGTCCTCCAGCAGGCCCTAGCAAAAAATCATGTCGATCCCTACCTTAGGCTCGTAGTGTTACCACACGTAAGAAAATAAACTGATTGAAAAGCTGATAAATTCAACGCGGACGAAGTTTTGAGGGACTATAGTTGTACTTATCTACATATATATTATATTGTATAAACTATCCGATCAACTGATATAGGAGACATTTTATTTTATATTATTTTATATGTTTAATTAAGGAGATTTAATGTTATAATATTATGTCTAAATGTCTAATATTATTATTTAATACATTGTGTTACAAGTTTTTATTCACCTATTTATTAAAGTTTGCGATCACTATCAAGAATAGGTACCTACTAGTGCGCAAATATTACGAAAGTTTTAACACCTTATATATTTTTGCTAAGATAGTATCAGACAAGGTAAGGAACTATCAGATGATGTTATATCGAAGGATGTTATGAACAGTTACAATAAGCACGTCCCTATATAATTCTGAACACTAACAAGTAAGTAATTACCTACCTTATAGCCAAAAACAGCGGTTTTAACACCCTTCAATGATTACTATCAAGTTTTGATAATAAAAGTCAGTTGACATGTTTGTAAGTTTTCGTGACAGTTATTTATAGTAAACTAGCTGATGCCCGGGACTTCGTCCGCGTGCGATTTAATTTTTAAAATCCCGCGGGAACTCTTTGATTTTCCGGGATAAAAAGTATACCCATGCAAAAAATCACGTCGATCCGTAGCTCTGTTGCAGCGTTATTGAAGGACAAACCAACAAACCAACAAAAAACACACTTTCGCATATATTAATAAGGATGAGGATGATACATCAGCCTGAACTAAGTACGGATGGATCTTTAAGGTAGGCACTATAGCCTACCTACCGAATGAGAGGGAACCAACGTAACCATCCCGAATTATCTGCTGGTCCAACGATATCATCAAGATTATGGACAAGAGACTGGCACAACATCGAAAGCAATAGCGTCCGTGAGAAGGCCTATGTCCAACGATAGACAAAGTGAAGGGCTAGCAAAGAAGAACAAGATTTAGAGCTCACCGTGTCCACTTCTTATTTCATCCTCGTTCCACGCCAGCCCACTGTTTCTCAGAATCCTGTTCACAGATGACACGGATGGAATGGAGTGCGGCTCGCACACTCTTGCGCTCAGCAGCCGCTCGCGTATCTCCCACGCGAACATGCCGGGGTTTTCCTGCTTCAGACGGAGTATCTTCTTTACTACTGTGGGTGTTGCTACTTGCTGCAAGATAAAGACATATCCTATTTCATTTTTTTTATTATTATGAGATGGAAAGCATTGAGGAGGTCTAGGTTGGAGCGCGCTTGCCTAGAAAATGCCTATTCACTCTTGCCTTGACGGTACTCAGATTTTACAACCTTACTTAGATTGTAAGTTTTTTTTACAAAAGAATATTAGCCAAGCTGAAGTTGACTAATATCCTCCTACCCCCCCACCCCCCAAATAAGCGAAAAACTTGTGCTAGGAGTGGGCACGACAATAGTGCAACGGGTGGGATTCGAACCTGCGACCTTACAGTTTTCAGTTCTCACCTTTAACCGTTGGGCTATTGAGGCTTATAATAATGCGAAAGTTTCGATGTATGTTTGTTACTCAATCACGCCGCAACTCCTGAACCGATTTGGCTGTGTACATAGATAGATTATAGTCTGAAATAGCACATTGGCTACTTTTTATCCGGTAAAATAAGAGAGTTTCCGCGGGAACCTAAAAAATTTTTGGCATTGAACAAACAAAAATTGTATGTCAAAATGCTACTAACACCATCGCGTCGCTCCTTCACGTGCAGAAGAAACTCAGAAACAACGCAATACCAACAAAATACATACTGTTTTACGGTAGGTAGGTACGGTTTTCCAAAATGGTTTACAGATTATAGCAAAATAATTTTGTTTTTTTTTTTGAGTGCATAGAGTTTTTATCCCGCGAAAACAGGCTTAGTTATTTGATTTTCCAGGATACATTTATACTATGGCTAATTTAGTTGAGCCTAAAGCTAATTCAGTTGAGTCTAAATTAGGAATTAGGTACGAAGGAATTGCCATAAGTGATGTTAATGACGAGTTAGATACGTATAGTCCCTAGGAATATCAAAATGATGTACGAATATATTACGAAATAATAGTTTCCTTATTACAAGAACAAAAAACCAATCAGAATTAATTTTGCACGGGTGATAAATAATAATTTTCAAGAATTGCGACGCTTATATTGTCATAAAATACAATTATTGCAGATGGTTGAGTCACACAATGAGGTATATTTTGCTTAATGACTGTGTAATAATAACGTTAATGCATATGTTTGTTTATCGAGAAACGTCTTATTTAAGCGTGCCGGTAAAAAGTAATTTGTTTTTAATGTCGGAACGAAATTAAGATTTCAATGAATTAAGTGGACAGAATACCGTGCCGCGGTGATTTTTGTTTATTTACTTTTGAGTTGGATTGACTGTGACTGATTTCATAAGATAATGATCTTAATTTCAAGTGCGTTAAGTAGGCACTTGATGCATTTTTATCGACTTCGTAATTCGTACATTGAGTTTTACGTTAGTACATATTAATTATTCAATGACTTCGGATGTATGCAAACCTCATCATTAGGTAGCTATACAACATAGGTATTAGCTTTTAATTTAATTTATTTAATTTACATTTACATTTTGCCCACGACTCCGGCCGCGCGGAGTTAGGTTTTTAAAAATCCCGTGGGATCTCTCTGTATGTCACTTTCTAAGTCCTCAACTGAATCCATGCAAAAAATCACGTCGATTTGTTGCTCCGTTGATACGTGATTGAAGAATAAACTAACAAACAAAACACACTATCGTATTTATAATAGGAATTAGTACGAATGATAGGATAAAGTAACTATCAGAATTTAAGTATTCTAAAAATCTCATGGAATTCTTGATATCTCGGGATATATTTTTGAGATTTTTGTCGGACCGTCCGTCCGTCAGTGGCTTATGTCAGTGGCCTGTATTTCATGATCCGTAATAAGTAGAGAGTTGAAACAAATAATAAAAATAAATTAAAGGGGGCTCCCATACTAGAAACGTGTTTGGTACGGAACCCTTCGACTGCAACTCGTCTTTGACCGGACATTTACACATTTACGTACCTAATAACTATTGATTATTTAGTGGGTAGATATTGTTTTAGTATGAAGTTCTAAACCTTAAAAAAAGCGTTCTCAGCTGCAAAGTTTTTAAATTGTCTGAAATTAAACAATTATTAACAAGCCACATGTTCTGAAATCCATTAAAATAACTATTTCAAATCCAACTTCCTCACGCACGCGTAAAAAAATAATTATAAGGCTTAAGCAGACTGTCAAAATTAATGTGTAAATAGTAGCTTTCGGATGCGAGCAAGTTTAAAGAACCCACAATGATAGCGAGGCGTCAATTTTGGCGGGAAACTAGCAATTACGCCATTAGATCTACAATCGATATCCTATTGAACGGTTAATTTTAGCGCCGCGGCCATCTTTGTTATGCTTTTTGTAAGGGCGCTTTCCGTTACAGGGGCACTATAATTAACGTGATGCGTTCAGTTAAGTGTCAAAATATTTTGTGGCCTTCTGCGGTCAAACTCATTTTACGCGAGGGAGGATAATGCGTTTAGTAGTGCATGTGTGTATGTCGGTTACCTCATAATTGCAAAACTACTCGTTAGACTTGAAATCGAAATGAGAAGTGTTTGGCTTACGTCTTAGCATTCCACGTGTGCTACATAATATTTTAATGGAGATACTACTTTTTTCCTCACGTGATGCCCGCGGCTTCGCTCGCGTGGATTTAGTTTTTAAAATCAGGCGGAAACTCTTTAATTTTCCTGGATGAGAAGTAGCCTATGTCACTCTCCCGGTCCTCAACTATACCCATGCAAAAAATCACGTGGATCCATTGCTTTGTTGCGCTGTGATTGAAGGACAAACCAACAAACAAGCACACCCTCGCATTTTTAATAGGTATTAGTAAGGAATAACGGTTATCATTATTGGTTTAGTATGACGGCCACAATAGCCAAACTTTATTAATGTAGGAATTCATTACAACATAATATCTTGTACACTCCATACAGCAATATGGAAAATGAAAGGCCGTGCGAAACATCAGGTGGATCGTAATGACTTGTTTAGTCCAGTGGCTTTGCTCATTAGTCGCTACACGAGTGGTATCGATTAGATTCAAATTGACTACTGTACCTACTATCTTGTTTAATCTCTGCGATGTTTTTGGGGTTTAATATTTGCCTTTAGCGAATATGGGTAGGTGCCCAACTAACAAAATGGTCTTAATATAAATCATATAAGAATTGTATAAACGTTTTCGAAAAACTGAATGGCATGAAAATAAGACATACCAACGCTTATACAACGCGATTTTGGCGCAGTTACTATTTCTATAAAGTCGTATAGCTGTCATTCAAAAGTCATAAGCGAGAACATAGTAGTGTTGTAATATTATCATTGGTATGAGTATTTAGTCGTATAGTTACCATAGCATTCATAGCGCAGACGTTTTTCGGACCAATGAATCTATTTGATGCAGTATTGAAGCGCTTTCAATTATAAGTAATAGAATTTAACTATTAATAAATTCTGCATGTGTGCAGACTATATTTTTATACTTTTATACTATAAGTGTAATCAAATTATTTACAAGTTTGAAATGGGATGTGTTTATGTTTAAGTTTGGAAAACTTAATGCGAATATTACTTTAGGGACCAACTTTTTAGGTTTATTAATAAATTTTAAATGCCCCCTTCATTTATTGTGTATTTAATTATTATTTTTTAAATAAAAAATAAATTATTATATGTCATAATGCCATTATGACTTACGAAATACTTATATACCACTTCATCGTGCCATTATAAGTTACAAAATACTTGTATACGATGAATACTGCTGTGTTAAGAGTTATAAACTCTTAAACAACATGGCGTTCCTTCATTACGAACCTATCAGAGTTCCCTAAAACATTTTAGTAAACCGTTATTTGTCATTCCAAAAAATAGTTTTTTACATTAACAGAACATTTTAGAGACCATAAGTTTTTTGGGAATGCGGCAAAAAACATATTTTCAATTTTGTCAACGTCGAAAAATGACATAATTGTCGGTTCCCAACTTTATCCGGGGACTAGGGGCCGTTGTGTTGTGTCGTTAACCATGGGAGGTATGGCCATAATGACTTGATTGACATGATTAAGGTTTCTTTAATTATCAGGGATAAAATGTAGCCTATGTACTAATCCTGGGTATGAGCTATCTCCATTCCAAATTTCAGCCAAATCGGTTCATTCGTGTTAAAGAGTAACATAAGAGACATCGATTTTCAACAGAAAAAAAAAGATACCGGCCGAATTGATACCGAAGGCCGAGGCCGAACCTCCTCCTTTTTGGAAGTCGGTTAAAAAATAGGTACGGAACCATCACTCTCTGTCGCGTTTATTGGGCTTGGCTGGTTTACATTACTGCGAATATATTTAAAATGTCATGTTCACATGCATAGTCTTATAGCAGCATTATTAAGGTTGTAATACCAGCCAAAATGTCCCGCCTAAAACGTTTGTATGACTGTGTATTTTCTACGATTAAATTGCTTTATAGCTATTTCATACAAACGTTTGTACAACGACTTTTATTACCAAATTGCATTGAAACTTAAATGCAATATACATGATGCCTGTACAACGTCACATTTTAAAACTTACTAATATACGACACCTATGTGACGAAATAATCATAAAAGCTTAAAATCTTATGACCATTTTGTTAGTTGGGTGGGTACCTACCTGTGTAAGAGCGATTAGTTAAAGCCTGATTATTAGGTAGGCATGAATCCGTAACATTCAAATATTATTTTTATCACTTTTCTACTTTTGCACTATCTACACCATACTGTAATGTTATATGCACTGTGTTATTAATCGATAAATACCTACCTATATCGTAGACCTATGTAGTAAAATCGGAAAAGGAAAATATAACGGTTCCTTGTTTGACACCGATTTATAAGTCTTTCTTTCCTTTTAAATATTTTTTCATACTTTCTTCTGAAAGTTATATCTCGCAAAAATGCGTTGCTTGCGCTGCTATTTTAGGAAACGTTTAAATGAAACAGCTACAATTTTTTTTTCTTGTAAAAAGAATATTAGCCAAGCTGAACTTGATTTATATTCTCCTCTCCCCTCCAAATAAGCGGAAAGCTGATGCTAGGAGAGAGTACGACAATAGTGCTAGGGGTAGGGCTCGTACCTGCGACCTTTCAGTTTTCAGTCCGCACCTTTAACCGTTGGGCTATTGAGGCATTATTATAACTAAAAGTGATACGTATTGTCCGTTACAAACTAATGAGATTAGTTCCCACCCAAAAGATGCATACCTAATCCTATCTTCACTGACGCTGACAATCGCGCAATATCTAAGCACCTCTTAAAACTTGTATCGGCTTATAATCATCGTCTACATCAAAATTGCGGTAAACAGAAGCTTCGATTATGAAACGCGGCTCCCGCGTGACCGTTCCGTTCGACGCGACGCTTTTTGCGCGCGCGCATCAATCATCACTTGACACATCCAATATCTGTTTTTGCGATATAGGCTTGCGCATTTTTAGTTCACCGATGAATAGTTCATCGGTCAACTAAATCCTAAAACAAAATAAGAAGGTTTTAATTTTTTATTTACTTTGGTTTGTGGATAAACTTAAGTTGAATTATTACACCCCAGAAGTCTTTTTGAAGATGCACTTAAAACTTGAGGAAAAACACGTAGGACAGAACATACATATTAATATTAAAATATATTTTTCGATTGTGGTTTAGATAGTAAAGTGTAGTAGGTAGGAACATACGAAAGATGTTTTATGCTTTTGCTCTTATTTCAATACCTTTAGGAATTGTCAATTTGCTTAGGGGAGGAGACTATTTTGCCTTTCATATTCAATCTCTGATCATAAGAAATCTCTAACTCTATGCGACTACCTGCTCCTTTGGAGTTTCTTTAGGATAGGTAACTCATTTAACGTGCAGCTGATTGTGAAGAATCATCGCACTAGGTACTAACAAGCTTATTCAGAGTGAATGAAGTTGTTATTTCTATTCGATCGATAAGCATGCGGTGTAGCTTTAGCCTCACATCACTAGCTAGCGAGCACAATCCGCTACGCAACGAAATGGCTCTCATAACTGTCCAAGCTTCAAGCGCGTGCACGATTAGCGTTTCTTATTACGGATTTCTATTAGACTTTCCACCTTCCTGATGGGGTGAAAGATAATTTGCTGGGGCGTGTGACCGTTGCTTTAATGACGGATTGATTCGATATTAATTCGAGGGAGATGTTGGCTTAATGTCGCAGGTGCTGCAGGTTGTCTAGGTGGTTCTTTTTTTTTTTGTAGAAATGAATTATGCGACACCGTTGTCTTCGAGTTCCGCGATTGAAAGGTGGGTACACAACATTACCAAGTGAAGGACGAAGGTCGTATTATAATGTCACAGAGAATAATTATAATGATTGAGTTGCCAGGTGTGAGTGTGAATGACGTGATACTCGATTGTTTTATTTATTTCATATTTCTACTTAGCTTTACTAATAACTTGTACAATCCAATATCGCAAAAATTAAATCGTTCCAAGTATTAGCCGTGTGCCATTTTATTTTAAAGATTTCCCCCTACTAAATAACATTAAAATAAGGTTATCTATTTATGATACGAACATTAAACCTATACAATATCAGAAGATTTCCACAATAAAGAAAGTTAACAAATAAATAAGGAGTTCGCTGACATAAGTCAGTAGGTACTAGGTAAATATTTTCTAGTAGCGAGAAGTTTTGAGATAATCCCTAACTTCCCGTGAAGTTTATTAAAATATGATAGTATACTATCATTTAGAAGTGAGATGTTGCGTAGATAGCTTATAAATATCAATAGTTCGATAATGCAGTGAGCATATTATATAGTGTTTGCACATTCGAGGCTTTTTAACAATTGGTTATTCCGATAGGCAGAAGGAAAGCTGTACATGTTATTTCGCAAAAATCATAAAGTCCCATCAAGTTCCCATGGAAATTTTATTAATATGGCCAAGTTATTTTAGACTCTAATGCCCGTTTTTATTAACGTTCCTTAAGACTGAGGTTAGCCCTTACCTAATGACAATTTTGACAATTTTGTTTTTATTAATCTTTAAGGGACACCTAAGCGCTTAGTTGAATCTTCACCTGAAACTTCCAGAGGTAAGTTTATTTTATTTCAATGTAATAATTATTTTATCGCAACACTACATGAGAAAATTGATTTGCCCCAAAACAAAAGCGGGTCGATTTGGACACAAAAATCTATATTTAGCTTCAGTTTTTTTTCCGGATAGAGTCTTTTAAATATCGCTAGCTTGGCTACCATATCGCTACCATACTGGTAATATAGATAGTGCTCAAAAGGCCTATTTGCCGGCGCGAAATAAACGACATATCGCATATAATTTCCAATATGTTTTATGAAGCAGCTTTACGGTATTAAGAGGCGAGTAATAATATTGACAATATAATCCACCTGAGCCCACCATAAAGCGAATATTATCGGGGCAAATCCGACTTAAGTTACGGGAATAACGGTGGGTGTACTGCGAACATCACGCTTGTATGGAGTGCAGGAATAACATCGGTGATAAAATATTTTACAATTATATTTATGCTAGAGCCTCGACTTCTAAAGATTGAAGAAGTGCAGCTACATAATAAAATAGAACATGTACATGTACCTACCAAAATATTCTCTTTAAAATCTGGTAAGGTCTTAATCAACCCTTTCTATTTTGGTTTTACCTAAATTCAAAATTATTTATTTCATGTAGTCAACTTGTAGCTCTTATGAAACTTTATTCTTAGTGCCTTAAATATTCAAAGGTTTTATTTCGTGTGATTTGTAATAACCCAAAGTTCTATCAAGTTTTCAAAGCCATGTGATTAGGTATCTGCCTATGTACTTACGTATTTAAGTTGGGAATCTTTAAAAGAAACCATTTTACTTTAGTGTCAGAGGCCAAAAATTATATGAAAAAAAAATGTATCTATAAGACAAGGGAATAAAATTATATTTCCTATCAGCTTTGAGCAGCTTTGCCTCTGTTAGGCTATTTACTCTTGTGACTGTACAGTGCACAGATCACACAGCCCATAGTTGACAGCGGTTGACAGGTGACAGGTGTCATCCACGACGCGCTCCCGTGACCCGCGCGACTTGACCAATCGCGCCATTACTGTTACAAATTGCCTTGACGTACACAAAATATACTGAAACCTTCCATTAATATTTATTAGACAAGGAAAAAGGATACTTAGTTGTTTTTTTGTTAAAAAACATTGCTAGGTACATTTGTCGAACAGAAAAATAACGCAGATGAATGACTTCTTGGACTTTTGACTTCTTCTATACTTTTTTGTCTACAGGTAGGCAAAAACGACGCAAACATACCTAATCGCTAATTAAAACATCGTTTCAAAAAAACTTAACTAGCGTCGAGCAATAATTTTGATTAGGTAAGTGGGACTTTATTATAAAATCACTCAAAAAATAAAGTATCGGAATTCGGAGTTCCATTAAAATGTTATTACAGTGGGTAGGTTTTATGATTTGATATGCCTGAAGTGTGCTCATTATTATGACATAAATAATATGAATACGATACGCGCGAATTCTCATAGTATTTTATATCAAAGGTAAGATATACTAAATAGGATGCTAAAATTCGAGATGAACTATATACCTGTCAGTACTAACTATATACCACTCTAAACTATAATATTCTCATCCTTGTGTGTTTGTTTGTTGGTCTGCCCTTCAGTAACGCTGTTACAGAGCTACGGATCGACGTGATTTTTTGCATGGGTATAGTTGAGGACCTGGAGAGTGACATAGGGTATACTTTTTATCCCGGAAAATCAAAGTGTTCTCGCGGGATTTTTAAAACTAAAATCCACGCGGACGAAGTCGCGGGCATCAGCTAGTAAATATAACATAAATGTTAATGGGTCTGTCTTTCTGTCTGTTACCTATTTTTACACGTTTAATAACACAGGACACTAACTTTAAAACAAGCAATCCATGCGGACTATCTACATGCGAGCTACTATACTCCAATCGAGAAACGAAACCTCATCCCTCCTTTATGTGTGACAGGCAGTTACATTTTTCTAGAGCATCTATGTAAAAACACTGTACTACAAAAGCAATAGAAAATAATAGGTAAATATATACCGAACATTATTTTTATATTGTCAAGTCCAGGAAAATTATCGGAAAATTGATAAAAAACGGAAACATCGTAATTACAACGTTCAAGTTGTAAAAACTCTAATTAGTGGTTGCGAGTGTTGCCAGCGTTAAAACAAACTAACGCCCCGCGTCGGTGTTGCTTGCGCAATTAAACATCGCGGCCGAATAGCCGATGTTCACGTCATTTTGTTTGACATTACTGTTAATGTCACTTTGGCATGTCATGGTCGATGGTTATCAGTTTTCAATAATATATGTTTTAAATTCATGGGAATCGAACTATTTGTCAACGTCGGTGTGCGGGTTTAATTGAGTTTGGTTGGATTAAATGGGGATGTGTTACTGTTAAAAAACGGTTATCGGTCACTACAATACAATATAGCCATAGCTAAAGTATAGCTACGCTCAACGCTCAGGATTCTACTTTAGAATCCTTCACTTTCCTCTGAATTCAAAATAACGCCCTCGGGGACCAAAAAATTTCTTTGGCCCCATATATAAAACTACTAAAAACTATTATGTAACTAGTGCAAAGTTTCCACATTATGTGGATTTTTTTTAAGTCTATAATTTAGTTTGACCCTAAAACTAATAAATAAAATTAAAAACTATGCAAATTGCGACATTGATAAAAACCATTTTTTATATGCCGTTGTGCTACCATTTTCCATAGTGCAACTTAAAATAAGTCTTATCCGAGCGTGGGCAGATTGTCTGAATACCCGTACATCAATCGCCGTTGGTGAAATCGACACTAAGTACCAGAACTGTTAACAAAAGTTAAAATTGAGCCTCAGAACATGTGATCAAAACGATCAAGAAAACGTTAAGCAATATTTTATCCCAACTGATGTAGACTCTAGAGCTTAGTTTAAGAAAAGGAAGATAATACCTATTCAGGAGATGGAACGTTCCTATTACTACCGAACCTACCGAAAGATCATATCTTGTTCAAGTTGCTCAGAATATATTATGTTTACGATCTATAAAATCGCTCGATCTAATCCAGTACTTATATCTTCAACTATTACACAAAAAACGGTTATTAATACTCTTTAAAAAGATCTAATAAAGATATCGAAAAACCTCGAACGAAAAAGCTTAACCCCCGCGCGCGATATTAACAGGTCATTTGGATATATCCGGTGTGGGGGAAAACGGTATTGGGTGATGGGTCAATTGGTCAGGACAGGGTTAATTTTGTGTACAACTGTTTCTTTCTAGCAATAAAGGAGTGATTATTACTTTACGCATAAGTCTAATTTCATTGGTTATTTTGTTTGAATGTTTTATCCTTTTATCCCGATGAAACCTTAATATTATATTTTACCTATTGTGATTTTTTTAACCGACTTCCAAAAAAGGAGGAGGTTCTCAATTCGCCGGAATCTTTTTTTATGTTCCCCGATTACTCGAAGACGCCTGGACCGATTTGGAAAATTCATTGATCTCCAGGATCCCATCATCATATATCCGGTGTAGGGGAAAACGGTATTGGGTGATGGGTCAATTGGTCAGGACAGGGTTAATTTTGTGTACAACTGTTTCTTTCTAGCAATAAAGGATTGATTTATTTTATGCATAGGTCTAATTTCATTGGTTATTTTGTTCGAATGTTTTATCCTTTTATCACGATGAAACCTTAATATTGTATTTTACTGATTTTTTTTTTACTGTTACAGGGAGACGTGTTCCGTTTAGAACACAATCGGGCGCTATAGGATAGGAGGGTATTTTTTTACTTTCCATCATTTACTTAAAAGACTTCATAGTATCTACGAAAACGTGTAGCAGAGCGTGTAGCTTATAGTATATTTCTGTATCAGCGAGATAGTTTTCAGGAATAGGCGAGAAAAAAGTTACATTAATCATAATACGACCTTCAATCAAAATCAAAATCAAAATTTATTTATTTCATGTAGGCCAACTTGTAGCTCTTATGAAACGTCAAAAATCTACCACCGGTTCGGAATGCAGATTCTGCTGAGAAGAGCCGGCAAGAAACTCAGCAGTTGCTCTTTTCAAAAAAAAAAAAATTTTTTTTTTTTACAATTGTTAAAAAGAACTAGGCTATGCACACAATGTTTCCACACAGAAGTTTCAAAAATGTACGCCTACCGCAACCAAAGACATGTTAACATGGGTAGACACAAAGCAGACCCATTCCCGTTGGCGGCACCCGTTCACGAGCATGACGCATGATCCAGCCATTGCCTCGCTCAACCATATTTGAGGGAACGTAACAACCCGCACCACACGACACCACCACAGAAATGTTTAAGTGAGCATGACATACTTAGGCTACCCATGTTAAGGCATCGAATTAAATATTAATATTAAGATACTCATTTTAAGACATAACTGAGACACAAACAAAGTGGAAACACTGTAGAACAGAATACAATAGAATCATGTTACACAGGATAGTTATTACTGTCTCATGAATGGAGCGAATTATATTCACGCTTTTTTTATCATTATATAGTCTTCAATTATTGTATAATATGTTTTTTCCATGAAAGCAGATTTAATAGATTTCTTAAACTTGTGTATATGCAAGTCTAAGATCGACTGTGGAATTCCATTGTAGACTGTCACGCCCATTCTCACAAATATAAATTACAATGTAATAACTTATTAAACTATCTATTGGGTAGCTGGATGCCAAGCCGATTGATTCCATGCAACTTTATCATTGAGAAAATCACTAACTTTGTAATAACCACGACTTAACAAATGTTTCTTTACGCATTGTTTAAATCTGTGCAATGGAAAATCCAGTAATTCCTTCGGGACCATATTATATAAGCGTACACTCAACCCCACAAAGGATTTCTGAACTTTGCGCAGGCGACACCACGGCGTTTCTAGTTTATGACGGTTTCTAAGAAGTCGACTGTGTGTATCTCCTCTTTGTTTATGAAGATGAATGTTTTGTCTCACAAGGACAATATTATTATAAATATACTGTGAAGCTACCGTAAGTATACCAATCTCTTTAAATTTTTCACGTAGAGATTGACGCGATCCGAGATTGTAAATTGAACGGATGGCTCTTTTTTGCAATATAAAAATAGTTTCAATATTAGCTGCTCCGCCCCACAACAAGATTCCATAAGACATCACACTATGGAAGTAGGCGAAGTACACAAGTCTAGCAGTTTCCTCATCGGTAAACTGCCTAATTTTCCTAACAGCATAGGCAGCTGAACTTAGTTTGCCTGCTAGTGTCTCTATGTGAGCGTCCCACTGAAGCTTGTCATCCAAGGTCACCCCCAGAAAAACTGTGGAGTTCTCAATCTTAAGTCCTTCTCCGTTTATTTTTATTGTTTTATCAATTTTTCTAACATTTGGTAAAGCAAATTCTAAACATTTAGTTTTTTTTGCGTTTAAAAGCAAGTTATTAGCAGTAAACCAGCGCGATATTTGTGATAACGTACTGTTTATATCGTCAAAATTTACTTTCTTCCTGTCAGTTTTAAATATAAGAGAAGTATCATCTGCAAACAGCACAATATCACAAGCATCGCGAACATGATATGGTAAATCATTAATATAGACCAAAAACAAAAAAGGACCCAAGATCGAGCCTTGTGGAACACCCAATAGAGCAGATGAACCCCGCGATTTCACGTCACCTACGCATACACTTTGAGTACGATCACTAAGGTAAGAGGCAATGAGATCAAGTGCAACGTTTTTGATGCCATAGTGGCTAAGTTTCAGTAAAAGAGTTTGGTGCTCAACGCAATTAATGCCTTGGATAGGTCGCAAAAGATCCCAATAGCATTTTGCGAATGATTCCAAGCGTCGTAAATATGATTTAGAAGTTTGGCACCTGCATCAGTTGTGCTACGACCTTTTGTGAAGCCGTATTGTTCGGGATGTAGTAAATTATTTTCATTAAAATGTTTCATCAATTGATTGAGTATAATTTTTTCAAATATCTTACTAAGAGTCGGCAAGATTGAAACAGGACAACCTTAACTTAACCTTACTGAGTACAATTATTTCTAAATAACAGACAGATACTTAAATTTTATTTATTTGTATAGATTGACACTACATGCACTACTAAATAGTCTAGAGATTTTTAATGAGATGATGATGACCATCTAAAAGTAGTCCTTGAACCAAAGCGACAATTTTAAATGACTATAAAATATGACGTATCATTTTTTATAGCACCTAATACAGTATTTACTCGTAACCTCACGGTAAAGTCATGGTGGGGCAACTTCGCAAGTGCGTGCCAACTTACTAATTGCTCGTAACGTTACGCTATTAAATTCTTAGTACAATGGTACAGAAAGCCTTACAGTCGATGTGATGTGAACTTTGATCTGCAATTGGTACATTGTTGATAGAAGCTGGCCTGCAAACGGGCGGGCCTAAAATAGAAAGGATGAAACCGATGCACGACGCTAGCCAACATACGTGTACAAACTGTATTATACTTTGTAGTGACTACTGGCGTTTGAATTCGGTTTTTTAAAAATATTTTTTATTTATTTTTATTTTAAGCTTTTTAGTGTAGTTCGATAGAATCAATCTATTCTACCTATTATTTGAGGAGTTCCGTCCTTCATCTCCAAAGATATTCATCAGATTCTCACTTTTAAATGGAACTAACCTGACGATACGTCCATTCAAACAAAATAAAATTGAAAATCTCCTCCTTTTTTAGTCGGTTAAAAATTGGCTCAAGTTAGTTTAAGCGCTACGGTGGAACAAGACACATACAATATACATACATGCTTACGTAGACTGATAAAATCGTAACTTTCTTTTGGCTTTGCCAAATTCGGTTAAAAAAAAAGAATCATAGGAAGAAGTAACAAAATCAAACAAGAATCGATGCGCTTTTCTATCCATTTTGATGACTAGTTCAATGAGGTAATAATTAATAATATTTAAAATTCCGATGCAATAAATTTTTACAAACTAATAATAAATATAAAAAAAAATACAGAAAGTTTATACTGGCTATTGAGCACACACAAATTCAGTGTGAAAGTGGTCAAATGCGAACCGCCCCGCCATAAAGCGGTGTCGGTTCTAATTACGGTCATTTGGCCATAAATGTTGGCCATCGATCATAAAGACCATAACTTTGGTCGTAAAACGTGGATAGCTATGGAGGATTCGAACATGCAAAATATGGCACCTATGCACATTTTCAAAGTGCCTTAAGAATGTTGAGATTTATAGAATGTGGGTAGTCATAGGTTTCCATAATGCTTCGATTCTTTTATGCAAGATAGGCTTACATTTGAATACGCTCACACTGGATGGATTAATAGAAAGCAATGACAAGTTCCAGTTTTATCTCGTACACCGGATATATTGGGTTAACTTATGAGACATTTTTGGGACTATATACTTATTTTTATCATTAATTTTTTAGGCAAACTCAAAAATACTCGTAACACCAACTGAATTTTGCAATGCCGTGTAGAAACGGATAAAATAAAATAGAATCAAAATCAAAAATTATTTATTTCATGTAAACCAACCTCTTATGGTAATTTAAGACTCTGCCATAGGATATAAATAGGGGTTTAATAAAAATTACCATTAAGCCTGTTTCCATCTTAGATGAGGTCGTCACTTTAAAATTACCATCACTGGTGATATAGTAGAAGAATAAAAAAACTATTATTTCAAGATAAGGTGTGATGTGATTAAAAAATGTATCCTGTCAGTTAGAGATTAAAAAAATAAAATAAAGCAAAACTAATCTTCAGAATTAAACCCATAACCAAAAACATTACCAACGTTCTCGTGAGATAGCCTCGGTCGTGTGTTATGCTATCATTTATTAGAAATCGAACGATGACCGCCATCTTCAATTAAAAATTATAACAGATTGTAATAAATGGAAGCTCAACCGATATAGACTATAAACGCTTCTGTAATCGCCACAGATTGTTGAAGAAAAACCGTGTCATATCGATTTCAAAAGATAATACAGATACAGATAGACCTGCTTGTTTAAAAATAACGGACAAGAGTTTGGATGGGAAGGCGGGTAAGATTTAAATCATTTAATTTCTATTACATAGATAGATAGACTATAGATAGATAGATTAATTATTTATTTACCAAAATGCGGGTACACCGTACAATGTGATGTAATATAGAAAATCGAGCCTTATACATTTTACCAGGACTGGTGTGTGAATATTATACAATGAAATATGAAACAAAATATCAGTATTAAAAGTCAATAATTTTAAATGTCGTGGTCATAATAATTGTAGGTGGATACCTACCTATACATATAGATTTGAGTAGGTTATACAGAGCTTTTGTAAGGTTTTTAATTTTTATTTATGTTGTATTGTGTTGTATAATAAAATACTACTATTTTTAAGGGGGTTTTAAAGAACTAATAACTCTTTTCGATTCTAAATTCAGCTGCAGTCTAAAAATTGTTGCTATATTTTGAATATCTCAATCTCCTCTAATTGGCCGATACTCTCTTGCTTATTATTATTATTATTATTGCTTATTATTATTTCCTAAATTAAATTGTTGCAGCAAAGATACCGTAAAATCATCACAATCGAGACGGTTACAAAGATTGATGCAGATTTTCCGCAATCGATCAGCTGGATAGGATTCCGGATGTTCCACCCCAGCCTAAAGTCCAGGTTTAAGTTGTCTGTCAGTCAGTCCGTCACGGTAATGTTTAGATAAGAGCCTGGCCACGCTGCACGCATAGCGTGCTATCCCACAGTCGCAATTCGTCACGGCTTGAGATTTAAAAGCTCAAATTTTCTATAGGATAATTGGAACATTTCTGATTCTTTATCTCGTTAAGTAAGAGACGCATGAGAAACAAAAATACCTATACTTATTAGTTACTCTACTCTTAGTGAAATTGTCTGATGAAGCGCAATCATTATCAAAAAAAAAAAGCTTCAACTCGGCTCATCACTGGCCACTACCTGTAGATCTAGTATGCGCGCCATGATAAAATTTTGTTTACCCATTTACTCGTGAAGTTGTATAAGATTTCAGGAGTAAATGGGTAGACAAAATTTTTGCATGGAGCGCATGTTAGTCCTAATGGTCTCCTCTCAAAATGAGAAGGGTCTAGACCCGTAGATGAACACACGGGCCAAATAGTATGGATTAGCAGGCTTCACACACCTTTAAGAACATTACGGAGAACTCTCAGGCATGTCTGTTTCCTCTACATGATTTTCTTTAATTCCTTTAATTTTATTACGAAAAAAGTCAAACACATAACTCCAAAAATTTAGAGCCTGAGATTTTTAAGGTGGACCCCATCTAGAAAAGCATGTTGAAATCTGAACCACTGAAAACAAAAACGAAATTTAAACCACTGAAAACAAAAACTTACACAACATTTAAAAAACCTGTGTATAACAAAATAAACATTGCAACCGTGGGGCGCGGTATAAACGCGGCGAATCGGACGGGTCACGCCGGCAATCACGTGTAATTATAAACTATAAAATGACCCGGCTTTCGGCTTCTTATGGTGCCCTTTCGACACGCCCGAACAAGCACCTCGGATCGAAATGCGGGTTCGGTATTAATTGCTGTAATACTTAAAACTGTATTTAATGATTGAGATCGAGTTGTGAACTCTATGACGTGAAATGTTCAGTTCTATAAAGGCGCCAACATATTATCCATTGTGCTGTTTTGTGTTGTGATGCCTTAGAAGATAATCGGAGTCATTTATAAAAATTTAGACGTCCACTAGGATCAAGAGGATATGAACAGGGAATATTAGTAATGCTCAACATGGTTAAAATTTTTTTTTAAAAGAAATGTTCTTTCAAATTGTCATAATCGTCCTTATGAATCAATGGTTTGTTGTCCACAGCTGGACTTAGATGATGCAAATAAAATCGTAGTATTATAATAGCCACATAACATACCTACTACGTACACCATACCTACACCCAACGTTGTGACTTGTTTTCGTTCTTTCAAATTGTCATAGTCGGCCTCGTGAATCACTGGTTTGTTGTCCACAGCTGGACATAGATGATGCCAATAAAATCGTAGTATTATAATAATTTGTAAATAACCACATAACATACTACGTACACTATATCTACACCCAACTTGTTACAGACTTGTTTTCGTCTCATGTTTTTACGATATGAAAACCTGTATCAAGTCTTCCAATATATTTTGCTTCTTTGACTATAACTAGTGGTTCGCCCCGAACTGAGACCTCGCGATATCCCATAATTCCCAAAAGTTTTAATTATATATTGTAATAATTAACTTTTAACATTAGACGCAATAAAAAAAATAATAGTTGACATAAAACTGTTTTACTGACACAGCGCCATCTACAGTGAAGCATTATAGTGAAGCATTATAGTGAAGCTATTAGCTTCACAATAATGCTAATAGATGGCGCATTAAAATTAAATAATTTCGTTTCTTTATAACATTTATCTAATTTTAGTATTTGTTGTTCAAGTACAGGATATAACTGAATTTTCAACCAAGTTTCACGTTCTAATATTCAGTAATTCTTGACATATGGCTCAAATTAAAATCTCCACTTTGAAACCCCCCCATTTGGTCAATTTTTAGGGAAAAATTAAAAAAAATATATTTTTGTACTCTGTTCAAAGTCGTCTTTAAAAAGATATATCGCAAGTCTATGTAGAGCAACAAACAAGATTTTACTTCAAATACGCTTCTATGAGAGCCCCCCTGAAATAAAGCTTTTTATATTTTTTTATACAATGTTCGGCTGAAGGCCATCAGTTTACATATTATATTTAAATTTGAAGTAATTACGTTCAGTAATTCAGAAGTTATAGGGCTCTGACAGACATTTAGACGAACACACTTCTCTGTCTAGTAGGCAAGCGCCCTAGTTGACTCAGAGAACTTCGCTTCGCTCGTTCAAAAAGAATGTCGACTTGAAAATAAGTATTCTTACTAATTCTTAGTTTTCAACCTTACTGATGATGTTTTACTTACTTAAGTATTTTTTATTACTATCAAAAGGGATACAAGTTCTTGCGCCCATACGTAGCTATAGCTCGTAGCAGTTTAAAATATTTCTGCTTGCTAAAAATCCATAAATCCATCACACGCATTGCCATGTTTTATATTAAACTTCTTGTGTAATACGCGCTTATTTATTATTCAGACTGTTTTCCGGTGAAGCTAAATAGATAGGAGAGATATCTACGTGCGTAGGCGGAACTAACCGTCGAAATAAAAATATCTTAAGAGATTAAAAAACTTCCTAAGCGATATACGTGACTGATGAATCTGTATGGTTCTGTAAATCTGTACTCTTTATTATTGTTCACCCCGAATCCAATATATGTGAAAATATCCAGTGAGCGTATTCGACCTCACTGAATTCGGTACGCCAATAAAACCTCCATTTTGTTGTTCCACAAACGGATGCCGACGTCAAAAATTGATTACAACAAAATACTTTGAATCACCGAATACTTTTATTGGTGCTGTTATGGGAATGCTTAATTGACTACTAATCAACTCAGAGGCTATATTGCATCGTTCATGGTCTCGAAATGCTACGCATTGGATATGATCTCATCTGACGGGACTACCAAATATGGATGGGTGGATTTTGTTCAAAAATATTAATGCTTTCTATAGATAAAGAATTTATTAAGTGGATTTCCTCGAAGTAACATTTTAAAATTATCATTATCAGAAATCTACTTCACTACTGAACGTACATATTTTGTTAGATCTCGAAAATAAGTTTTCCTTTGATAGCCCAGAATAATTTCTTCTCCAATAATGGATACGGGGTTAAGGAGGTAACTCTACAAATACTAAAAGATAGGTATGTATCTTCAGAGTTCCTACATACGAGTATTATGATTCACAACCTCAAATTCAAGATGGCTGCTTCCGTGGTTTATTGTAAAGCGAAATAGACCAAGTGGGTTTTCTTTTTTTAGGGTTCCGTATGCGAAGGAAACCAATGGGACCTTATTACTAAACCTACGCTGTCCGTCCGTCAGTCCGTCTTTCTGTCAGCAGGCTGTATCTCATGATCCGTAATAGGTAGACAGTTGAAATTTTCACAGAATTGTATCTCTTTTGCCGCTATAATAACAAATAATAAAAATTAAAGGGGGTCCCATACTAGAGCCCTACTAGAAACATGATTTGTAAATACTTTGAAACTCTGTTTTTATTTATTCCTGATGGAAAATAACGATGCAGTCTAAGATGGTAGCGGGCTAACTTGGCAGGAGGTATGGCAGTTTTTTAGTTAAACCCTTATCCTTCATCATTTTCTACTCGCCATCGTGCTGGAACGCCAAATCACTTGGTGGCACGTCGTTGACGGTAGAATGGTAACAGCCACGGCCAAAGCCTCCCACCAGAAACAAGTTACGTTTTGAAATTTTCTTAAATTACGAGCTTCTCCCAAGTCATAGTGCTTTGTAATACCATCCTACGAAGTGCTAACCTTAGTCTTGCTGCCGCCAATGGAGCCAGGCCTGATGGAGCCGGTCTCGTAGAACCTCGTGAGTATCTTGGACACGCAGCCGTGGGAGACGAGCAGCTGTCGGCTTATGTCACACGGCCGCACCCCCAAGATGGCTAACTCCACGATCCTTTTGCGAACCACGTCGGGCAGGGGCCGACCGTTCACAAACACGCCCCCCAGCTGGTTGACGCCTGCCTGACCTGAAAAGGAAAATCGTCTTTTTACCGACGAGGTTAAGTAAGACGTCCGCATTTGCATTGAAAAAGTTGACAGATATTATGTCGCTTATTAGGTCCATGAAACTTATTATTCAGGCTTCTTCTTATGCCAGTGGCCTTATTAGTTGAACAATCGAATTGTCGGTATGTTTATAATTGCATGTGAAGTCTGGATTTAAGAATTCGTTGGTAAACCACGTATTTCAAATGTTTTCTTTACAATGCATAAAACATCACCGTCTAACCGAACCGTATCAACATAGTTCATACCTTGTTATGTGGCGGTACTTATATCAATGTTTTAATCGCCAACTGATTTGACCCTTGGGCCTGCTTTAGCTTATTACTTCTTGATCGCTAGAAAAAGGTATTTTTCAACAGATCTTGTGCAACAGATCTAGTTTTCATGAGCACGCAAAATTTTTTAGTATACTTACTGTGACTATTTTTAAAAGGGAATGTGGAGATGGGTTCAATTGTACAAATTAAATCTCAGGCACGCATTTCTGAATTTTTGTCTGGTAGAAGGCTTTGGCCGTGGCTAGTTACTACCCTACCATCGTTCCGCCAAGCGATTTAGCGTTCCGACACGATGGAAACCGATTAGGGATAGGTATACGTTGAATGTACACTGCCATACCCCTCACAAGTTGGCCCGCTACCATCTTAGACTGCATCATCACTTACTATCAAGTGAGATCGCAGTCAAGGACTATCTTGTCATCGAATAAAAAAAAATGTGCGTTATCACATGCTTCAACAGTTAAAGAAAACATCGTGTGAAAACCTGCTCACTTGATGGTTCACCATAATTTTCTCAAATGTGTGTGAAGTCTGCCAATATGCATTGGACCAGCGTGGTATGTGTTTTAACCCTTAGAGTACCACAGTACAGAGCCGTTTATGGGTTGCTGATGATAATGCAGTCATATTAAAATATATCCCTCTAAGGTAATTTAAAAATGATAAATGCCTTTCGAAATAAAACAGAAACTATTTAGCTAATATTATGAAATAAAAAAAAACATAATTTACGTTCATTGTGATATAACTCTGTCGAATGCCAACAAGGGGGACAGCCACATTGAGTTATTTCGCGTTACACCTGTCTCATTTGGACTAATATTTATTTGATTGCCAAATACAAGCGGCTCCCTACCTGGATATTGCCAATTATGACCAGAAACGTTAACTTTGGGTTCAAAGATATGAAGAGATAAAGTCGGGGCGCTTTTGAAAAAGAAAAGTAATTTAAAAAACTTAAACCAACTTCAAAATAATTCTTTTTTTTTCCTTTGACACCATACCCATTGCTCGTATCAATAAGTCAGGTTTTTACACGTATTAGTCAATATCATAAAAACTACTGAACCGATTTTGATGAAATCTTTACTGTTCCCTTCTAAGCAAATGAAAAAGAATGACTGATTACTAGTTTTGGAGAAATGCGTGACAAGTCCATTTTCTATATTCAAGAGCTTTAAAGAACAATTATTTATTATTGAAAGATTATTGACATCAATTTGGTGTGATATATCTAAACGTTCTGCCATCAAGTTAGAATGAAAATCCAGAAGCTAATTAATTTATTATTAAACCGTACACAGTTTATCGTATAGTTTCCTATTAACATTTCTTAATGTGGCTACATTACGTGGCTAATACCAAAATCAATTTCCTTTTATACACGTTCAATTTCATTCTAGATTTAACATTCCCCATTACAGCTACCGTTAAAATTGTCCATTGTAAAGTAATAAAATAATCGACAGACCACGCAATTTATGACCTTAATGCAATAAAATTAGCGTTTTAATTTGTTCGCATGTAATTTGTGTTTATGGTCTTTTCTTTCATTGCAGCCGCCTTTGAAACATTTCACGGCTATTGTCATACTAAAACCTCGGGCGGTTCCAACGGTTGCAAATTACCTTCGCACTTTACGATTCTTCGGTGAATTCCCTCCTAGGTTCATTGTAAATTAAACCTTTAACATATGGATCTTAAGTCACTTTTCGCCTAACTAGATCACAATTCGAGTCGTGATAAAGGCGTCTTAAAGAAAGCTTTACTAATTTCTATAAAATGTGATTTTGCTGTGTTGTTATTTAATCTATTTCAATTATGTGTCTCAGTTACAACGAGACGATTGCAATTTGTAACTAAAAGGCTAATCTAATTCTTATAATTATTTTCTCTTTTACCTCCTCTGATTATCGCATAAACATAGTTACTTTCCATACTTTAGGGTTTATGTGCATAATTCGTTTGCGGGCACGTATGCCGGTTCTGATTGATTCTGTGAATAGGAGACACTCAAGACCCAAGACTCTTTGCCTAGCTTTTCCTACTTATTTTAGATTGCCTACTTCAGTTTCAACTAAGTGTTGACATTAATTGCAAAATCTCGTCGTAAAGAGAACTAATCAAACTAAAAAACCGCTAGTGCAAAGTATGATCAGTTTTACGAGTTTAAATACGCTCGTCTGATACTAATAGATATCTAATAAATATTTCGCAACAATGTTGCAAATCCGTTTGGCGATTTTATAGCAAAATATGTATACGATATTAAGGCTTACAGTAACAGATAGGTAGATCTATGTATAACAATATGTTTACACTTTATGGTATAGCTTTCGAGAAAGGGTTCTTAAGACGTGCATTGCACGAGATCATCACTAATACGCTCCCAGTTTTACAATCGGCTCGTAAAATGTCATTTTGTTTTTTTCGCGAATATCGCTCATATATCGCGCAAGTTATGGCGCGCTTTATGGCTTGTGACTGATTTTATAGCCTTACCAATTGCTACGGTGTTAGGGAACAGGAGCGGGATGATTTTATTTGAATTTAAGGCTGTATCGACTAAAATTATACGAGCATGTGATAATCAGCGGCCAGGCCAAGCCGCGCAATAATTTTGGTCAGTTAATATCTACCTACTTGTGATGTTCTGTAAAATTTAATAGAAAGTAATGAGAAAGATGAGATGTCAGTTGCATTATATTACATAATTGGCTTTTTACCTTCACACGACGTAATTGAAATTATTCATCCTATTCAATGTATCGAGTATCGATTGAAGAACTTACACATAATTAAAAAAATATACAAAATTAAAGAGTACCTAATGCACCTATACCTCACACTTTCATGACCTCCTTTTATAATTTACATTAAAAAAACATTTATTAATATCAATGTCAATTTGTTCACTTCAAGATAGGTATATTCCTAGCGTCATATAAAATAATGATCTTTTGTACAGTTGCAATGATATATTGCGAAGCTGATTTTTAGATATTATAATAATGCATTTCTTACTAATTTTAACGTAAAATGGATAGATGTCGTTGCGCAGAATACGCCGCTGCCGTGGAGAAGCTGCGATTCTATACTGTTGGCACATTTCGACCTGATATTATTGATAACTATGACAGTAAGTTCAGTTTTATTGATCATTATAAGCCAGGCAATACACGTCAGGTTTTTTCATCCGATTGTCTGATCCGGTAGCCTGATCAGGCTACCGGAAGGCGTTGAAGCCATTACTTTGTATGAACAGTCAATACACGTCCGATCCGGCCACCGGATCGGACGTCCGAGTCGGAAACGGGCGCGAGGCGTTTCCGATTTTACTGTCGGTCCGATTGTCTGAAGGCGCGGTCTACATACTTCTAGTATGAGACAAAATAGACATCCGGTTACTCCTTCCGATTTTGCCAGTCAGGGTTCCCAACTCAGGGCTTTTAGCCCCAAATTTAGGGCGGAATTTTGCTTATTGGGATTTTTTAGGGCCCAAAAAATCTAGCGCTGACACTGTGTGGACGCATCGTTGTGGTTCGAATATTATGAAAAAAAATAAAAAAAAAATAATAAAATAAAATTTGGTTTATTTGTTTATAATATATAAGATATGTAATAATAATACTTAATATAATATAAAACTAAATACTAAATTAAAACTAAAACGTAAATAACAAAAATAAAAGCTAAATAAAAAAAATATCATCTAAACCACTGGAACGAGGAAAAGTGCCCAGAACGCTGGCTGCGTTACCCCGCTGAATGGCCAAACTTATATGCTGGCCGAGGTAACTTCCAGCCTTCCGGTCACCAGTGGACTCTATGAGACGGGATGACAGATCCTTAAAAAAGGATCTAGCATCCTCGCCCCATGACCCCAGGGTTTCAACACCAAATGGCACAAATATGAAATTGTTTTCTATGTTTTCATATTTGCGCCGCTTAGCCCTTTCTGCTTTAGTAGCCGCGGCTCTAGCCGCCGCGGAGGTCGCCTGTAAGTGAGACGCTGCCAGTGTGTCAACACATGTGGCATCCCACACTAGCGACCTTCCTTGCTTCCACGGAACAAGTGTCATACCATCAGGTCTCTTGCCATCGCTTCGTGCCAAACCAACAGGTTCTAATACTGCAGGCACTTTAGCGGTGACAAGAGATCTACGAATGACATCGTTCAAGGAAGCATGACGTGAGAAGCGACCGGCACTTTTGGCACAGGAAAGCCCATGTTGTCCAAACTCGTCCACTGTCTCGCCACAGTGGCAAAGATGCGGATAGTTGATCTTGGCACCAAGTCGAAGACCAACTGCAATGGAAAGAGTGAGGTGGTCTAGTAGAGTGCCTATATGATGGGAAGGGAGAGCTTGAAGCCAGTAACTTGATTCTCTCGTAGACACAGCAAGAAGGCGCGCGCGGTCCCTTGCAGAAATTGATGATTTTATTAACTCTTGCAAAACATCCGCACATAGCGCATCATCCCACTGCCGTTGAGATAACAAAGATAAAAATAAAATTATTATTATTATGAATTATTTTGGATGTTTTAAATAGAAATGACTCTCAGTATGTCTTGTCAAATTGATTGGATGAATCCAATAGCGACGTTTTTTCTTCTTTCTCTTTCCTGTCTTTAAAATTTCTGTGGTGGTGTCGTGTGGTGCGGGTTGTTACGTTCCCTCAAATATGGTTGAGCGAAGCAATGGCTGGATCCTGCGTCATGCTCGTGAACGGGTGCCACCAACGGGAATGGGTCTGCTTTTGCCTGCCTGTCTTAACATGCATTGGATTGTTTTGCATTTTTGAAACTTTATTGTGGAAACACTGTATACATAGCATAGTTTTGTTACCTATTGTAAAAAAAATTTTTTTTGAAAAGAGCGACCGCCGAGTTTATTGCTGGCTCTTCTCGGCAGGAACGGCATTCCGAACCAGTGGTAGATTCATTGACGATTCAAAAGTACTTGTAAAAGTTTATTTGAATAAAAAATATTTCTATTTCTATAAACTCGTCATCCATCTTCTTTTCTTCTGCTTTGCTCCATACGCAAGCACTCGGGATGATAGCTCGGGAACGACTGAGTTCAGAAAAAGCCTGACGGAAAAATCGGATGTGTATCGAGTAAATACGATCCGGTTGCCTGATCAGACAATCGGAAACAAAATCGGACGTCTATTGCCAGGCTAAGCCTGGCAATACACGTCAGGTTTTTTCATCCGATAGTCTGATCCGGTAGCCTGATCAGGCTACCGGAAGGCATTGAAGCCATTACTTTGTATGAACAGTCAATACACGTCCGATCCGGTGGCCGGATCGGACGTCCGAGTCGGAAACGGGCGCGAGGCGTTTCCGATTTTACTGTCGGTCCGATTGTCTGAAGGCGCGGTCTACATACTTCTAGTATGAGACAAAATAGACATCCGGTTACTCCTTCCGGTTTTACCAGTCGAATCTAGCGCTGACACTGTGTGGACGTGTGGAGTCTACGGTCTCCACAGAGATCTTACTGCTGCTGGCTGGTTTACTGACTGGCCAGTTTTATCTTCGGTATTCGAAGGCATCAACGTCGAGAACGTTGTTATTCTTTCTTTAATTAAGTTCAAAAGTTCGTTAAAGGAGCTTGTACTCATTCTATAAAAATTAAAAAACTTTTCGGGGTATCTTTTTAATTTTGGATGTTTTAAATATAAATGACTCTCAGTAAGTCTTGTCAAATTGATTGGATGAATCCAATAGCGACGTTTTTTCTTCTTTCGCATCAACACGAGCAGATACGCAATGAGTAACAGTAACTCGTCATCCATCTTCTTTTCTTCTGCTTTGCTCCAAACGCAAGCACTCGGGATGATATCTCGGGGACGACTGAGTTCAGAAAAAGCCTGACGGAAAAATCGGATGTGTATCGAGTAAATACGATCCGGTAGCCTGATCAGACAATCGGAAACAAAATCGGACGTGTATTGCCAGGCTAAATTACAATAATGATTAAAAGGATTTGTCAATTTCGTTTGCACGAACTTTAGGGAACGACGACCACCAAAGGGTGACATTGGCATTGGTAAGGGATTGTATTATATTTAGAGGCTATCTACGTAAATTATCTCTTAAGTAGGAGTTACTTAGGAGATAATTTAGGTAGTGAAACAGGCATCAATCACTGAGTATATAATAACTAGTTCCTTACTCTCTCTAGTGTACCTGTGTACTCAGTGGTTGGGCGACTGTCACGTAAAAGTCAATTAGGTTTTATAAATTCCACGATGCCTAACATGAGGGCTAGAATTATTAGGCCCAGTTAACCCATAGGAATATTTCCGCCGAAGCAATAAAGGCTCAATAAAGCACTGGTTAAGGTACGGACTGTAAATCGATAGGTCGTAGGTTATTACGAAATTATAGATGTACCCAAACGCCAACTTAATTTTTTTTGGGAGCATATAATATGTCTCTTTTTAAATTAGATTTAATAGTTCTTATCTGCAGTTTATAGATGTATGTTTTTATATCTGTATTTCTTAACAGCTATTTTCAAAAAATGTAGGTATAAAATATTTGATAAGTAACAGCTTACTCGACCTTATCGACGTAGATATTATATAGGTATACCTACACGTAGATTGATGATAGGAATTTCGAGTTAGATTCTAATTTTTTAGGATCTAAATTCGTAACGACATGGGTGAAACACGGTGTGGACTATGAAGATATGAAGTTTTCGAAACCAAAAGCGACAAGACGACACTCTCCCGAAGACCTGCAAGAGATGCAAAGGAGACTCGAGCAAAGAAAGATCGAGCGAATGTGGTGTCCTTACATGACACCTGTTTTCAAATAACAAAATATTGACAAATTCTTATTTGATTTTATTATTTTACTAACTTTGTTATGAAATAAATTGGTCTTAGTTATCCATGCACTCTTTTATTGAACACATCACAAAACAAAAAGATATAGTAAGAAAAACATTAAGGTCATTAGCACACTTCTGCCATAAAACCATAGCAGCGAAATCGCTGAAGCTTCCGCATGACTTGTCCGTTGTGTTCATAAACATAGTATCTATACTATGGAGTGCACTTCTGCGATGATTATAATAAATTCAAATGTATTGCTATTTAATCCTACTAACTAATATTATAAATATGAAAGTTTGGATGTACGTATGGATGGATGGATAGATGCATGGTTGTTACTTAGTCGCGTTACAACTACTGAACCGATTTGGCTGAGGCAAAGAGATAGATATAATCTGGAATAACACATAGGCTATCCCCGAAAATAAGAAAGTTTCCGCGATTATTAACAAACCTTAATCCAAGCGTACGAAGTAGTTATTTATTTCACCGCACTAGTTACTAGTGGTAAAAGGTGAAGAGATATTGCTGGTGTGATAAAAAAAAGACGTGTGGCACTCGGGGACTGCCGCGGTAAAGCTATTGCATAGCATTTTTTATCGACGCCATCTAGCGGCTTACCGTAGAGGAGTCCCGTGTCAGGTTATTTTCGTTACGGAATTTCTAGATTCGGACTCCACGCTGGCCCACGATAGAAGCTATGCAATAGCTTAAAAATCTTGATAATTACACTGGTGTGACAATATGGTATTACCACGATTCCGCAATAGTTTTAACACCGAGATTTAACTATGAAATCTCTTTTCAGTGTGATTTTGATCACGTACTAAGAAGCCAGTCAAGGAGGAAGGTACTCCTACCAATACGTAAAAAACCTTTCACGTGAATTTGTCTTAACAGATAACTCCGGCATAGTTTATGCTTGGTTTATGCATCCGAGAGAAAGTTACGCGCTGGACAAGTGACATGTCACTATCTTCCACAGATAAGAGACCGATTAGATTTAACGATAACATCGGCGGCCACTGTGCGCCAGATACGGAGATTGGTTTGATAAAAGCTAATATTTTTTGTTTAATTAGTACCATTCAGTTTTTTGGAACGACCGTTGCATTTTTAGTCGTGAACAGAGTTGTGACGAAAGATGTTGGTGGAGCCCACAGTTAGTAGCTAGCCCTCATACGCACTAGCTGTACCTAAATGCGGTTATCGTCGTCTATGTTCTGTTGCCACCCGCCGCAATGATCAGTCAAATCGTCAAGATTTTTTTGTCATTTACTTCCCCACGGGAGACTTCAACGTGCTACTGAATATTGATGTTAAATTAGTTGCTGTCTTAAGAACTTGTCTGTATATCTAAGTCCGTGATGAGACTCATGTGATTCAACCAAAGTGAACTTATGTTAATTACCTTCCTACTAACATTACGCAGGTGTCGGCCGCGCCAAGTCAAGTTTTGTTCAATCCAACGCCATGGCGTGGCGGTGACAATCAGTGATCAACAAATGCTAATGCAGTGATAAACGAGCATTAAGTAGCGCGCTGCAGTATACATCGTAGACATGCGGCGTACAATACTGCGGCTGGCAGTCCGTCAGTGCGTATGAGGCTTCACTAAGTAGAGTCAGTTCCATCGCCGGCATCGGCAACTACATGTATCTCTGTCTAGGCAAGCCCTTTAATCTGTTGTAGTTACTAGCTTGAACTAACTTTTTAACTGACTTCAAAAAAGAGGAGGTTCTCAATTCATCGGATTTTTTTTATGCATGTTCCCTCAAAGACGCCTGGACCGATTTGGGAAATTCTTCTTCTTCTCTCTTCTTTAGTCTTTATTTTGATACCTAACACTAAAACACGATATTCAATTTGATATTTTAATATTTATGAGATTCAAAGTCACGGATAAGTTGAACTAATTCAATCATTTCGCGCCATTGGCTAATCCGCCTTAACAGCGCTCTCGGAACCTCGCCTCTTCCATTTCAATTAGTTGACAATAAAATATAAAAGTTTACGATACAAAATTGTAACACAGTTGTAAACACCGAACTAGAAAATCAGATGTGATGTTGATTCATTTGATATGGACCGCTATACGTTAAACGTGTAGCATTGACATAATATGGACACGTCTTGGCCTTAAAAACGAATTTTAATTTCATTTAATTAGATGGTAATTATACATAATTTGACGTATTTATTGACTCATTGGTCATTAGGTTCCGCTGTGCGATTTCCTAAAAATGACTGCTACAGTGTGACGATTTTTTTTTTTAAAATTATTTATACAGTAGGGAAAATTCTCATGGACACCCAAATTGGGTAATGCCGGACTTTTAAAAAAATGGGTGGCAATTGCAATCGCCCTTGATTTGCCGATACTCACTTGCTATTGGTTAAAATGCATTGTTGCAGAAACAGCACTATAAATTCAGCCAATCTGAATGCTGCATGCAGTCATGAGAGAAAATGGTATTAGGTTTCCTGTCTCTTATTTTTCAGTGCTACGGAAAGCACATGGAGCGGACTAGCATTTGATTTCACTCTGGTCGCGACGGAGTGCCGCACCACAGAATTTACGAGAGTGAGGGATAAGAGAGAGCATCTGTGCCTTGCACACACTGTACGCTATAACTATGCACTAGAATGTTATGCCAGTTGGGTAAATACCACTTAGATTCGCTGCTATGGCCGAAATTCCGTCAAGAGAACATTCACCTAAAAAAATCTAGTAAGTAACTAAGCAGGTAAATCCATTATAATAGGTATACAATTTAAATTATTCTTCAAATCCTAAAATAAAAGACTTAATTATTATTTTTTTAGAAATACGAGTATTTTAATTAATTGAAAAGTGATATTTCTATAAAAAATAAATGGTGCTTGCAATATTTTTAATTTGCTTAGAAAGTTAGAGATCGATAGGCACTAGTCTTTATAAAAAACCTAAACGAAGCTAAACACTCAAAGTTAATTTAGCGTCAAAATATCAAAGAGACTGACTAACGATGTGAACGCGTTAAAGATCACTTACAATGATAACACGGTGCCGTGGAGGAAGAGATTTAAAATGTTTATAATATATCTATGTATTTAGGACCCTCTAGACGATAAGACCAATACAATTTGAATCTAATAAGGCCACCTTTGCATGCGCAGTTTTAAGTTGTATTAAATTTTGTTTCTTTCTTGTGTGCAATAAAGTTTTTATCTAAGTATATCTATCTATCTATCTAAGCAGGATTAAAGAGGATGTTTGGACATAAAGAACCAGAACATCGGAGAGCAATAAAAGGAAAAACAAGGTTCATATATAAGCACAGATACAGCTTTTTATTTTATTTAACATTTAAGTATTAATTATTATTTTTTAAATACATGAAATAAAAAGAACTACATACTGTTTAATCGCCTATTAGATTTGTATTGAGATTACGATTCCTATTAAAGATGATAATAGACAAACACTATTCCAATATTGTAAAACTATGCGGTAAGACCTATATTAAACTATAATCTGTGTGTATTTAATTTCTCAAAAGCACCGAACCAGGGAATTATATAATTATGTATGTACTAGGAATACATCAATGCATCGAACAATTAAAAATATTGTAAAGAACTTCTTCTCGGTAGAACAATAATTCTAAAACGTTCCAAGTCCAAAGGATTTTGCTGGCGTTTAAAACTGTAACAGTAAGTTGACATAAGCAACCTAAGATGGAGCGCCCTTGCCTAGAAAATGCCTAATCACTTATGATTTAAGGTAGTTAACGTCACGCATTCAAACTCATTTTGCAGCTGAAACTGAAGGTGAATAAACTCAAAGCTCCGTATCATTTTCGCTAAGCCGGAAGCAACGTGTGTGATCTCATACTTATTAGGTAAAGATATTCATGGTATATTCATAATCAAATCAACAACACTTAATTTTTTTAACGCTACGATGTTATCACTTTAACGGCTTTAATATGAGATATTACAATAAACATGGAACTTTATTACTCATAATAAAGAATACCTACCAGTTTTCTAACTAGAAATATTTGATATAAAATATTTGGTAAATTATGTCAAGATTTTAACAGATTCTTCTAAATTCATTAGTGAGAATAACTTGAATCACATATTTGGCAAAGATTCAATCTTTTCTATATTGTTATTAGGTACCTAAAGCACAGTAGGTATTAGATGCTTTTGATCGTTAAATATTTACTGGATGGTTCAGAAATGCAATTTTTCTTATAGGCTAATAATACCTAGGCCTAGATCAAACAATGGATAATTAAGGGCAGATAAGGAAATTGATTTTTGTTTAATTCAAAGAAGGTTTTTAATAGATAAATCTACCACCTTCGGATTTTCCTTCCTATTATAGGTACAGAAGAATATACGAATATAAGTTATAAGAAGAATAAAAAATATACGAAAAGTCTAAGGACTTTTCAAAGCCAGAAGAGACAAGAGCTAGCAACACATAATGGACCGCTTTTCCAAGGGTCAATTATAAATGTAACAAATGCATTGCCATAATGAACGCTAAAACCACAAGGAAGTGGTATGTACGGCCACCTCAAATAAATGTAACTTTAAGCATGTATAATGAATTAGAAAACGAGTCGCTTTTGCCCGTTTGCCCGGGTGGGCCGATGCGGGTTCGATATTATCTACACCAGATTTAGGGTTCCCACCTTTCCTACCAGCATTGCAAATCGCAAAGGAAAACTCACCTTTGTGCTTAATAAAACTACCTTTACTGGTTTCTTATCACATAGTATAGTTACCTAATAGGGTAATTAGTAATTACCCAAATATGGGAACTTTAAACAACAGCACGATACATGAAAACTCCCAAACGTCCAGTATTTACTAGTCATTTTTGATTATCCGTTTACATAAATTATTATTAGAGTGTAGAGAAAACATAAAATATTGTTTAGTTTGCAATAAACGATTAGGTATCCAAAATACGCTCTTTTTTATACAAACAAATCCATAAACCATTAATTGGATTCTTTTGAAAAATAACAATGTTAGGGCAGGTACATATCTACATTAAATTTAGTTAATTTTATTCAGATAATTATTAACATTCTACTAAATTAATTCTGGTCATTCACTAGACATAGGGGTCTTATATTGTAAGTTTTTCCACACTACAGTCATGCAACGATGGTTTCTGGGAGCTCAATTCAACATGAAGGACTGATTCTAGTCATTCCTAATACTTTGAATGGCTAACTTGTAAAACTCAATATTGGTTGTCCCTGTATCCCCATATAGGGGCACAGACCACATTAACGAAACTTTTACGGGTATCTTCTATTATGTCATTTGTTTTGTTCTTTGGCAATATTAGATAAAAAAGGACATATGTAGTTACAGACAGAGACTAGGTAGATGGACAATACAGTTATGAAAGTGCTCAATTTTCAATTAATATACGGAAGCCTCAAAAGATAAAAATAGGAAAACTTAAATGATGCGTTTGTTGAACAGTGATCTTATGCTACTTAGATATAGTAAGTAGGTAGGTGTGAGCAGTAAAAGCTATAGAGGAATTAAGAGTAGTAAATTAAAATAATCGTAATAAACAGGCGAGATTCGAAAACCCTACCAAAGATCCGTCCCGATTCTTAATTACTCGTAATGGGTCGAACGATAAGGGTTCTTTGAAACGCTTATGATTTCAATGCGTGAGGTAAATTCTTGTTCACCGGATAAGATTCGGCTCCTCTTAATGTGTGTCGTTTAAGTTAATTAAGATCTGAGCTTTATAAACTTTTTGGTTTTCAAAATGATGGTTCGCTTTCAAATTCGCCGATGTTTCGGTGCGTGGGTGTTGAGGGGATCGTTTGGGAGATAAGGCTGTAGGTTACCTGTATGTGGCATCCCGCGAAACCTGCAACAAAAAATCCCATATATAATGACTATGCTAAGATCTTTTCTCAATAAAACTATAGTCTCTAAACCAGCTTTTGCCTGCGACTTCTAATGAAGTTTCCCCGCGAATCAGGCACCCTCTGATTTTTCGGGATAAAAATAACCTACGTCACTCTTCAATTCCTCGAACCATGCAAAAAATCACATCGATCCGTTGCACTATTGCTACGTGACTGAAGGACAAACCAACAAACAAACACACTTTCGCATTTTATAACATTATTAAGGATTACACAGGCAAATGTAAGATAGAGATTTTAACAATCGAATATACTTTCCAGTTAAAAAAATAAAAAATAAATTAGCCGAATTATTCAAACTAGGAAGGTGGCAAAACTACGATAATATCTATCAATTAAAATCGTTTTGTATCGTAATTTACGATGACTCAAATCGAATTAATTAATCGCGAATTAGCAAAATCGTTACAGTAAGAATACCAAATACCTACCTATTTAACTTTAATAAAATTTTGCATTGGTTTAAAACTGACAAATAATTATGTAGGTTACCTACATTCTTAATTCAAGTCTTAAGTTTATAAACTCCAAAACATTGTAAAGGCTGTGATATATTTATAGATAAAAGTGCTATTTGCGAATTTTTTATCATATTTACCTACGTATGTAAGCAAAGCCTAATGGTAATATTATGATGGTATTTATGTTAAACAATAAACGTATATTTTGTTAAAAAGATCTTGTTAAACGATTTGAATGGTTTTTTTCATGTAATACACGAAGAAGCGTTTCAGTTCATCCAAATTGTGCCAGCTAAAAATTACAAATAGGCTTAATATTTTACATAGATAAAAAAATCTTAGTTTACTGGTGGATTAACATGTTAATTAGGTAAATACTAGTTTTTACTTTCGGGCGTATTTTCGTGGCAAGCCTACATCTGTCAAGCCTGAAAGGTGTCAAGCGCTTATTAATTGAATGTGGAACCTGAAACTTAAAAATAGAAATTTTATTGCGAATAAAATAAATTTTAAAACAAAGCCCTTTATCTAACCTCGGATAAAGCACGAATTACCACGCCTTAAAATGGTGCCACAATAAATTTGGTACGAACGCAATATTATAAATAAAGCGGCATTTTAAAACCAGTAGCAAAAGTTTTAAAAGGGTCGAAAAATGTTAAAAAACAATAAAAGATTTCTTTATATTCATAAAAGAAGGCAATCTCAGAAAGCGATCGGGTCGGCGCCGAAATATGGTACCACGTGACATCTTTATCGTTTTTTACAGGGTTCCGTAAACGAACGTCAGAATGGCACCAGAAAAACTCCTGGTCTACGTCATCTGCCAGGGGCTGAAAATGTTGCATAATCTAAGACTTAAGATTTTAGACTTGATTCGTGGTTTAATGACGTAATCGTGATAAATTATAAGAGTACGTACCACGAAAATTTGTTTTAGTTGAAACTGTCGATATTTCTATCCAAGTCAGTTGTCAGTGAAAACTTAACTCAGGAACATCTTGAAGCGGTAGGATGAGATTCTCTATTTAAGTTTTAATAAATATCTGACGTTTGACGACAAAGCTACATACAATACAAAGTAAGGCCATTACATGAAAAGGTTAAGATATTATATAAGTCCTTTTTTGGAAAAGACTAGGTGTACCGACGATGTCGAACGAATTCCTTGCAGCTGTTGGATACAAGCGCCACTAAACCGTGTTTTGTGGCGGATCTCGCAAGAAACCTATTTTAAGCTGTGGACGTAAATCGGGTGAAACGTTGGTGACATATTGCGGAACCCTCCGAATGCGAGAACAGACTAAGCATAACCACCACCATTTTGTAATCGCTACATTTTCGTGTATAAAACTACACAGGCTAAACCTCAACTGTGACATTGCAGCATAAAACTACGGTTATGATTAAAGCGGCCATTACGCACCGATAGCACGCTTAAAACATAATTTATTCAAATTAAAAATACTTATCAAAATATGATGCGGTACTAAATCAGGAATTAAGTGAGGCAGTGCGTGCACGTGGCAAGAAATCGATGGTATCAACGCGACCGATCACCGTGAAAATCAAAAAATTATGAATAAAAAAATTATGTTACACGCGAATATCACTTTTTAAGACTTGACCACAACGTAGAGTGGGGTGGCTGCTGACGTCGATATCGATACAATGAACGAAACTTTTGACAAATTTATTTTTGTTAAGAATATCTCACGCTGCGTAATGGGATAGTATTCATTTGGAATACAAAATATTTTACAAAATGGGTAAATTTCATTAAGAGAAATTAATTTTGTCAATTGATTTGTTATATTTTCACAGCAAACTTCATTAGCCGATTTTGACGAAAGTTACAAAGATAGTTTGCACTCTGGAATCGGCTAAATTATAATATAATAATAATACTTTTTATATAATTATACTAGAATATTACACAACATCCCACGTGATTTTTTGAAACCGTAATTACCTGGAGACTTAGATCTAGTAATCTTATGTAGATCTAAGGATCTATATAAAGTGTACTTGGAGATGCGATAACGATAGCGTCTATTGTTATGAAACTGTCTGGTTTTTTAAAATAATCGGTTAAACTGTGACCTTAATCTGCACTCAGTAAGTACATATTTAATTCCCTAGAATACGTTTTTAACGTAACCTTGATAATATTTTAGCCATTTGTACAAATTACCATAAAATATGGAGAACGAAAAAAAGCCGAGGCGAGGGAGTGGAAAATAATAATTCGTCACCAAACGCCAAGTGTGACCGCGCTTACTCGTTACCGATCTGATAACCACCAGCCCGTTTTGCATATCAAGATGGTCCAGTGTTGTGCCAACTAATTAATTATTTGGACTATCGATATCGACGTTTAATCAATTGGTCGAATCTTTACCGAGTCTCTTGCAGGAGCTTGCAGGCGTTATTTGAACAGACCAAAAGGCCCAATAGGAACTTATTTACAATAACCCAGATTCAAGAGAATAATGATAAATATTTTGATGTGATAAAAAATTAGCATCCTTATGTAGTTGATATCCAATCTACTTTCACGAAACGGTTTAGTTCACCAGTTTCGATATCCACCACATAAGCAAATCTAATATGTAATAAGGAAAATGAAAACTTCACAAAGCAGAGTACAGGACTAAGGCTGAAATCTATACACTACACTCTCACTCAGCTCAGACTCAAGATAGAGTTAAGAGCCCCTTAACATGTAATTTTTTTTATTACAATCATAATATCTGAAGCATAAACCCAGTCGCAAGGTACGTCAAAATCAGAACCTGAGTACCCAGACCTCTTAAAACGCGACACATTTATGATAGAGCATATTTGTGTTTCATTTTAACTCTATCTTAAGTCCGAACTAAGTCAGAGCGCACGCTATAGATCTCACCATAAGACGATGCATTACCAACAGAAGTACCTATAGCATTTCATTCTGAGTTCCTTAGCATTTTCTAACATAATATTCGTAATTATAAACACAATAAGAACAAAGAAAAGCTTTGAAAGCTTTTTACGTTGTTGCTGTCGATACGATAGCTCTATAAAAGCCCGTGTCCATGACCGATTCGGTGTTAGGGCGAGCGTAGCAAAATTATTACAGGCTCTATTAACATAATATTAGACGACAAAACGGCAATATTACGATCGCGGTCCGTGAACACGCTACGTATAACGTTACGACAAGCAAGGAAAAAACTTCGAATACCTAATGATAAAGAAGTAATTATTATTATGAGATTCAAGTTGTTTTAAAATATTTAGTGGAAGCAGGCGTTACTTTGCGGTATTGCACGATACACAAGGAAGAGCAAATTCTTTTGCTACAATCCGTACAGAAATCTGTACGGTAGATACTTTCATGCTGAGGTCTATAAAGCGTGCTCTGACCTAGCTCGGACTCAAGATTAGAGCTAAAACGAAACACAAATATGCTCCGACATAAATCTGTCTCGCTTTATCTCTATTTTGAGTCTGAGCTGAGTCAGATACATGCTATAGATCTGAACATCACTCTCACTACAATAATAATTGTAAAGCAATTGTCAACGTGGAGTCAACATCTCCTGAAAACTGACTCGAAGATGATTGTTGGAGAGATACGTACGTAGAGTGTATTTTGGTGTTTAAACGATTTTGGAGTGTACGTAGACTTTGTGTATTGTTGCGTTGATCCTGTACCTACTTGGTCTACTACTGGAAGCGCGGCAGTGTACAGCGCGAACGTCACGTTGTATTTAATACACAAGATTGGTAAAATTGTTGTCGTCTATTTAAAACAATTTTGAAATCGTGGAGCTTTATTTATGTCTACAAAACCATGGGTCACTGTTTAGAAGTTAGATATCGAGTCCAGGAATGGAGGCCGTATTGAATCCTATAATTCAATTTTTCATATATCGCCAATTTTATTTCAAGTTGTACTACCATAAAAGCTAAATCGAAATACTTGTCAGAGTTATAAATAACTATTACTTGTAAGTGAGTGGAACGTGGTGGAACAGTGTTCTTATCACTTATCAATCAGTACAGTAACGACAGATGTATGACAGGGATTGATATATGTGTCATCCAATTAGTTGGCGCCTTAAATGGTTGTCCTTGACACACTTATAGTAAGTGTGCCGCATGTAACATAATATACATAGTTATTGGCAATTAGTTGTGATGGCTGGTAAATGATAATACACGGATACATTACGGATTACAACATTGTACTCGTACTAAGAACCACAGAGTAAGAACCCAAGAAGAACGGGGTTTTTAATCTTACTAAATCTTACTAAATATATTATAAATGTGAAAGTTTCAATGTTTGGATGTTTGTTACTCCTTCACGCCACACGCCAAAACGTTGTAAGTGCCCGGCGACATTCGTCAGGTAAACTTTTCTTATAAAGGTTTTTGCGATTTATTTACCTTTTAAGACAAGTAAAGAATACCAGATTACACCCCATTATTATCCCGTGAATGTGATGATAACAGTCAATCGCAGCAAATAACCTAGTTTTGCTTTACCAAAAAATTTTTTTTTATTAAGTAAGTTACGTACTCCTAATTAGAATAAGGGTTTTTCTGATGAAAAATAAAAGAAAATTGCCATTACAATAAGGCTTCTAATGAAAAACAATGCTTGGAACAAACTTTACGGAGAACACATTAAGATATCTTAACTGGACGACGACAGGGCTAAATTATACGCTCGGTTAAAAAATAAACCACAAAAATGTTTGACTCAAACAAACCTCGAGGGTTCTGTAGAAAAATTATTGATAACTCAATTAGTATGTTACTATAACTAGTAACTACATATATTTACGTTGGTGCATAATGGGATGGGAATTCAATGGCAAATATAGGTTATTTTTTTGTCTTACTGAAGTTTTTCTTGGGGAATCTAATTCAACCGTAGTTAGATGTTTCCATTTCTGAACTTCAAAATAGATACCTAGGGCATTGTAATTATGAAAGTAATATTATTTTAAATTCGAGTATAACATAACATAATTTCTTTCAGAGATAATCGTGCCTAATAGTGTTGGAATGACGAATATTTGGGCACTTTGTTTTTTTTTCATTAAAAAATTTGTCATTCACTGTAAGTGGCTGCATAATAGAATATAGGTACCTACTCGTATTTGTACCCATAACTATAATTATATTATTATCTAAAAAGCTTGCTGAAAAGAAGGGTTACTCTTTATTAAATTGGAGTTTTCCATTGTGTTCTCAAAGGATGTGCCAGCTTGTATTGGGCCAGTGTGGTGGTCTATGGTATATAAAACCTTGTCTGAGAGGAGACCTGCGCTCAGTAGTGAGTTACTGGTTGCTGATGATGAAGTTATCCAGTTAGCTAGCTATGAATATGGAAATAAATAGACCTACATTACTGTATTAGTGGTTTTTTATTCAGCAAGCGTGAAAATCCAGGCTGACCTAAAGCATCTTCCCGAAGCGCACGGTACCCAAATAAAAGTTAAGGGCCCGATTCCAGTGGCGATAGCGGGTAAAAAACAAACTACTGAATTGATTAGCATAAAGCGACACCTCCGGACCCCCCAGTGTTTCTCAATTAAGCCACTTGTCTGTTCGCGCCGTGTGCGGTGTGCGCACGCCCTTATCGCGATTGTGTGGGTGACTTTATTTTCTGCTGCATTTTATACTCCTATATGTAGGTACTATACTAGAAAGGAGACCTGGATACTGTGGGTATATAAACCCTTTAAAATACATTTGCATGTTTCTCTCTATCACTGGAGTAGATATCCTCAGGAAATGTTGACTCTATAATTCAATATAGCAGTCACACTCTGTGAGTGTGGGTTGATGAGTTTGTATGGTGTTACGTGTTGGAGGTGTGTACTGCTTGCTTGTTTGTTTGCTTTCCTTTATGTATGGTAGCAGAAGAGCGGGCTGAGCATATGCCATTTATTTATTTTTCTTAAATATATTGCTTCATTCTATTGCAATGCAATTAATTGCATGGGTAGGTACCTATAACTGAGGACCTGAAAAGGATTATAGGCTACTTTTGATTCCGGAAAAATAAAAGGCTAACATGGGATTTTAAAACCCAACTCCACGTGAAATAAATTGTGGCTTAGAACCTAATGAGTAATTGACGTTATTATAACACACGATGATGTACGGTGTCAAAACATTGCGCCTCTCGGTTTGATTTTGTCTCAACCGTAAACGCGGGTTGAAATAGCATGCTATTACGCACGAGCTGCAGCTACCGGAGACAGTACCGATATCTCCTATAATCTGTTCACACTACGTGTGTGGTGTGCGCGCGCCTTAATCGCGATTGGCTTATTTTATTTTCTGCTGCGTTTTATACTAGAAGGCTTTTTTACGCCTAATAGGTAGTGTGGATTTCTGCAGTGATTTCCTAGTAATTTTTATCTAGCTTTTGCCCGCGGCTTCATCCACGTGGAGATAGGTTTTTTTTTTAATTTCCCAGGAACCAATGTCACTTCTAAGATCCTCTGTATTGTATCCATGCAAAAATCACTTCCACACCAGCGATGGAAGGATAATTTAATCGATCAAAGCAATAAACGAACAGACTTAATACATTTTATATCAGTTGGGTACCAACGATTTCAAAAATTTAATACATGTAAGTGGGTACTTAAACATTTAATTACTCTAATTAAGTTACCATATCAAACGCTTTCAGCGCCAATTAATAAAAGCAAGTATGCTACCCAATCAAATGACAAAAAGGGCAAAGAATGCATTTAATTAGCATATTGTATTCGTCTAAAAAAACGGCCAAGTGCGAGTCAGGCTCGCGCACTGAGGATTGCATTTCACGCAAGGATTTTTTTTTATTTATTTTTTTATTTAATAACAAGATAGTCAATGACTGCGATCTCACCTGATGGTAAGTGACGATGCAGTCTAAGATGGTAGCGGACTAACTTGGAAGGGGTATGGCAGTATACATTCAACCCATACCCCTAATCGGTTTCTACTCGCCATCGTGCCGGATAATAGGCTATAGTAGGTAGAAATTATAGGCTTATAAGAATTTCCCTAGAGGGTTTAGTTTTTGGGATTCTTCCTTACCAAAAAGGTGCCAACGGGACCCTACTACAGCGTCCGCTGTCCGTCCGTCCGTCTTTCTGTCTGTCAGGGGGCTGTATCTCCTCAACCATTATAGGCAGATACATGAAATTTTCACAGAATGTGTTTTTCTATTACCGATATTACAAAAAAAAAAAATAATAAGCTGCTGTTAAATCTTGTGAAATGGTACGAAATTCTTCGTGTGCTAACTTACACTTGCCCTGTTTTATTTTTTACAAAAAGGTGGCCTATTATAACCTCAATTAGGACGCAAGCTGAATTCATTCTTATTGAAATGGCATAAACGTGAAAACATAGAAACAATCAAAAAAAGTAACTTTGGCATTTATGTGGATTTTACATCTTGAAATTCTTCGCAAAAATAAATAAAGAGCAGCAGTTTTAATTTCCGAAGAGAATTCCTTACATTATACATGTTATTGGAGAGCTTAATTAATAATCAGTACCGTGATAACAGGTTCCAAAGCAACGCCATTTAACCACATTTGCGGCTGAATATATCTTCATTTATCCGGACTAGTTTCACAAGCGGGGAGTTTAATGGGACCGTCTGTTACACCGCATCGCCTTGGCTGTATCGAGTACGAGCTCACAGGTTATACGATTAATTTAAATTACTTAGTAAGTAAAGAAAGCAAGTAAAATCTCTTTATAGTACAAAAACAATCCTATTATCCTATTAATAAAAGTATTATAAATGCGAAAGTTTGAATGCATGGATGTTTGTTACTCAATCACGCCACAACGACTGAAGCGATTTGGCTGAAATTAAGCACAGAGATAGATTATAATCTGAAATATAGATTAATTTTTTCCACGAAAAATAAGAGAGTTCTTAGCGGTATTACAAAACCTTAAACCACGCGAAAGAAGTCGGGGGCGTCAACTAGAATTTTATAAATCCTTAGCCTGGGGATTTTTAAAAGGTTTTTTAAAAATCCCCAGGATTCATTTGATTCCCAGGAAAAAAAACCTGTGCACCCTTAAGTCCTCAACTCTACCCATACTAGGGTGCTCGAATATAATCGTTTGTTTGTTTATTATTTTTATTATATATTTAAAATAGTAAAAACTGATTGTTAAATATATTTAACAATCAGTTTTTACTATTTTATGGTTTTATGTTTTTACACGAAACAATCAATATTTATTCAAGGTGATTATAATTTTAAATAGTTTCCTTTCTACCAAGTACCTACCGCGTAAATCGTTGCGCTGTACGGTGTGGAAATATCATTAAGCGGTGTTACAGTTCGGTGTGAACGGGAGCTGGATTGCATGTCCGCAGATAAAGACAGCGCGACACCTCGCATTTGCATCGCCACACAGCGCGACCACCCCACGCCGCGCCGCGCCGCCCAATAGGGAAACATATTTAGCCGATTTCTAAAAGAGGCTGATCTGTATTATAATGATGAAACGTATAAATTACGCTAATATTATAAAGCCGAAAGTTTGTGTGCGTGTGTGTGTGTGCGTGTGTGTGTGTGTGTTTGTTTGTTAGTCATTCACGCCACAACGAATGAACCGATTTGGCTGAAATTTGGAATGGAGGTAGCTCATATTCAGTTTTAAATATATAGGCTACATTTTATGCCGGAAAATTACAGAGTTCCCATGGGAATTGAAAAACCTTGATCCACGCGGATGAAGTCGCGGGCATCGTCTAGTTATAATGATAAAACGTATAATGCGAACTGAAAACTGAAAGGTTGCAGGTTCGAACCCCACCCGTTGCATTATTGGCGTATCCACTCCACAAGCTTTCCGCTTATTTGGAGAAAGCGGAGAATATTAGTTAAGTTTGGCTTGGTTAATATTATATCTTTAGAAAAACATGATTTGACACAAAAGTTTATTCAATGCATTTTCACGACATTCAGGAATTAGGTACATAATTTTCAAACTCTTGCGTTTGTAAGCTTATATCTGGAACAACACTTGCTTGCTCCATACCGTTGCTCAGAATTAAAAAGTCGGGTTGGTTTGATAGCGAAAAAGTAGCAGAACGGGTGGAATTTGCATTTTCGTGTCGCATGGCATTGATATCACAATGTTATGTGGTTCTATGATTTTAATGAATACGAAAATTACTTTTGTTTCAACATTGCGCGACCTTTCATTGGATTTTAACTCTCGTGTGTGTTTGAGTTGGAATTTAAAATAACTAGCTGATGATTTCATCCTTGTGGATTTCATTTTTAAAACCCCGCGGGAACTCTTTAATTTTCCGGGACAAAACTAGCCTATGTCACACTCCAGGTCCTCAACTATACCCATGCAAAAACCAGTTTTATCGTAGCTTTGTCGCGGCGTGATTGAATGACAAACCAACAAAAGTCAAAATCAATGAAAATACCAGCCAAGTGCGAGTTGATCATACACACGACGGGGACCGTACCATTGTAATAGGGTTGTTAAGATCGAACAAAAAACGCCGAAAAAATCACGTTTCTTGTATGGGGCCTCCTTTAATTTTTAATTTTATTTTAGTTTTAATATTTGTTGTTACAACGGCAATAGAAATACACATTCTTTGAAAAGGAGGTGGGTTGATAAGGCCCAAAATCCGCCCCTCATACACTCGAAAAAAAAAGTTCCAGATTCCGACAAATTGTAAATGTATTTATATACTTGAAGATATAAACTTTATTTTAATATAAAGTTTAGGTGATAAAAAAAATAGTAAGTTTCAGAAAATATTACCCAAAAAGAGAGTGTTTCTTTTACTTTTCTTACATTTTCATACATTTTAGTCGTTTTTTAAGCTTTGATTTAATATTTTAGAATGAGGCGCTCCATGAACCAAAATAAATTAATACTCATATAAAAGCTTATAAAAAGGAGCATCATTATCAGTTACGTTTAACATGGTTCATGGAGCGCCTCATTCTAAAATATTAAATCAAAGCTTAAAAAACGACTAAAATGTATGAAAATGTAAGAAAAGTAAAAGAAACACTCTCTTTTTGGGTAATATTTTCTGTAACTTACTATTTTTTTTATCACCTAAACTTTATATTAAAATAAAGTTTATATCTTCAAGTATATAAATACATTTACAATTTGTCGAAATCTGGAACTTTTTTTTTCGAGTGTATGAGGGGCGGATTTTGTTGCCTTATCAACCCACCTCCTTTCAAACATCTGCTTGATACAGTTCATGAGATTCAGCCCGCTGACAGACGGACAGATAAAAAAATGTTATAACGTTACAGTTCACTGTTTCATACAAGCTTCCATACTATGCGTGCGTTTTGACATTTGTTAAAGAGATTCTGGTTTTATTGTTTCGCAACATCCCTATTATTCAATTAGTAAGCGATGCCAAACGGCGTCCTGTGGAGACTCAACGTAGTGATTTTCTTTCGCAAGCGCCCCACCGTGCATCGCTCTTACTCACAGCTTTCCTTTCTTTTACCTACCTAGAAGTTATTCTACTTACTTTTGACCGCGACTTTGTTTACTAAACCACGCAGGCACACTGTTTTTCCGGGATAAAATATTGCCTATGGCACTCTCTAAGTCCTTAACTCCATGCGAAAAATCATGTCGATCCGTTGCTTTGTTACTGCAAGATAGAGGGATAAACGAACAAATAAACTCACTTTCGCATTTGGAACACTCGTAAGGATACCTACCTTGTTTCACACGAACCTTTATACAATTGTTAATAATATTTGCTGACATAAAACAGACCAAGTATACATTGGGAAAGCAACGTGACAGCAGATTAGGTTTGCTAATAGGTACAAAGTTGTTTATGCTGTCACGCCCCGATCACAATGTAGGCACGATATGTATTTTTTGATAGCAAATAAAGTTGCAATCGTTTCAACGTCGATTCGAAACAAGGTATAGTAAGCGTCAACGTTTATGGCACGAGCTTCGAGCTTACACAACTCAAAAGCTCATACCTTTAAAGATACCTTTCGAACGTGCAGAAACTTAAACACAAATTAGTCGCCTTATACGTCGCAATAATTACAGATCGCCTTACGATGAAATGATTGAAGCGATATCGAATTACGATATCACGAAAGACGCCATTAGTCGACGCCATTTTAATTTTCGACGTGTATGTAATGCGATACCTACTCATTGTAATTTATAGTACGTTTATCACACGAAGTTTTTTTTTTGTAGGTATAAACTTCCCTGAAACTCTCAAAAACCCTCCGATATTGTGGTCGGAGACCTTTTCTAGCACGTCTTCTTTTTTATCTTTTGTTGTAATTTATTAAAAATATGTGAATTTCAGTAGGAAAGAGCAGAAAACGAAGTTAAGGGCGCTTTACTTGTGGTTACGTCGTGTACATGCACATTGCGTAAGTGTGCGTGCCTGTCAGATGCCTAAGTGCGAGCGGTCAGGCGCGAGCAAACTCTCGCTCACACCTATACAGATACGACACACACACAACCATGAGCCACCCGACGCGACGTCGTGAATTGCAAAAACTATAACAGATTAAAAAGTAATACGGGAGTGTTGACAGTAGTTTTTTTTAGTAGCTTGTACCAATTGCCATAATGCGAATAGGGTCTGAACACTGTGAACTTTTAAAAAACTTTGTAAACCCAGTTAAAGATGTAAGTAAAGTCCCACTATTATTGCATACGTGAAAGTGGGTTTATTGATTGGTTTGTCCTTTAATCACGCAGCAACTGAGACGTAATGGACGTTATGTTTTGCATGAGTTCAGGACCTGGAGAATTGCATGGGTTACTTTTTATTCCCTGGTAGGTATTTATCTCCACGTGGTAGTAACTCGTAGCAAACACAACGTAGTTAACGCAAATCCAGTAGGTTCTTTTTGTTTTGTATACTTTTTAGCTTTTTACATAAGCCTATTTATTTATGATCAACTATACAAGCTCTCCAACTTTGAAACATTAATCTACAATGAAGTCCTAAACATTGGAATAACTTATTACCGTTACATATATTCCTACATTAAAACGAAATGCGTTTTAATGTAGGAATATTTTTGCTGGGACAAAAAATAATTGAATTCATTAGCTGTTTTTAAATAGTACTTTTTAGTTCATAAGATTTATTTAAGGATGCTTAGTGCTTACTCTGACAAAAGCTCTCAACTTGCCACTACCAAGATATTGCCTTCTAGTCTAGAACAAGTCCCCGAGATGTTTAGCGGCAATTAGGAGCTTTCAACCAACTATTAAGTAAAATAGTGCATTTTTCAAACAAGACATGTGCACAAATTGAACTAATTCCTCCTCATTACCACCATAAAGTATCGCGATTATTTAAAATAGCCACTTATTTAATACTAATTTACAAAGCGAAAGCTTCGTGGAAAATCTCAGAGCAGCTGCAGTACGCTCGTGGCATACTTATTATTTCTACATTTTTTTCCACAATTTACCAGTCAAGGACCCTTAAGTACCCGTATTTAACACCTCTTCAGCTTCTCATTTATTCAAATTAGCACCACTTCCATTGACATATGATGGCACAAAAATACCCCTTCGAGAAAATTACCCTTATGCACTCGCACAAAAGTACACCAACCTTTATCGCTATGTTATTAAGAGCTAGAATTGATTATCGCAACTGCAAACATAATTCATCAAATAAAGCATGACATTTTCCGAAAATCTATCTCGTTCACACCTTCAAGTTTTCCCATAAAAAGGGTGAGATAGCGGTTTGAATTCTCTGTAATTGTTTGAAATATTGGCTACTAATTACGTGAATTACAGGGATGGCGAAGGTGCGAAAATGGAGTGTAAAATGCAACGGCTCATCAACATCTCATTATAAAGCGGTTAAGTGAGGACACGCGATATGTTCCGAGTTTAACACCCTTGATTTGATTATATGTACCATTAACGCCTGTGCAAAATTTTCGCTGGAAGTTAGTTGCAAAACAATGAAATAAAAATTTATAGCTCTAATAATTGGGTAGTTGTAATATCACTTAAAAACGCAACTTAAATAGGTATTCAAGTTCTTTTGAATAAAATACGGGCATTAGTGGTTGGTTCCTTTTATAACGTAGGCGCACACTAAGAAAGGATTATTGGAAATTCCACCCCTAAGGGGTTTAAATAGGGGATGGAAATTTATATGAAACTCCGTCATTTTTCAAGCTGTTTCCATCACAGTTGGTATTTGAGCTTTCAGTTAAAAATAAAGAAGTACGTGTATCACAGTTTTTGAAAATTCCACCCCAAAATCTAATTCCACGCGGACGAAGTCGCGGGGGCAAAAGCTAGTTATAATATAAATATGATAAAATGATACGTACATATAGTGACTAATATTTGGATGTAATTAGGTTTATCTATTTTGTGCTAGGAGTGCCAATATATTATTTGAGGATTTAATCTACCTATTCAACATAGTTTAAACGAGTCGCGTCGTTAGTCTAGCGGTTAGAATATTCTATTCGATTCCAATAAATGTAATCGATTCCAAAAAATGTATTGGATCTTTATGTCACTACTAAAAATGTAGGCGGTGTGTCATCCCCGTGCTTCGGAGAGCACGTAAAGAATAAGCCTGGAAATACACGTCAGGTTTTTTCATCCGATAGTCTGATCCGGTAGCCTGATCAGGCTACCGGAAGGCATTGAAGCCATTACTTTGTATGAACAGTCAATACACGTCCGATCCGGTGGCCGGATCGGACGTCCGAGTCGGAAACGGGCGCGAGGCGTTTCCGATTTTACTGTCGGTCCGATTGTCTGAAGGCGCGGTCTACATACTTCTAGTATGAGACAAAATAGACATCCGGTTACTCCTTCCGATTTTGCCAGTCAGGGTTCTCAACTTAGGGCTTTTAGCCCCAAATTTAGGGCGGAATTTTGCTTATTGGTATTTTTTTAGGGTTCAAAAAAATTTAGGGCTATTTTTAGGGGCATAAATAAATTTTCAAGCGTCACATAATTGACTGACCAAAACGAGTAAATAAAGCAAAACGTCTACGGTATTCCGGAATAATATGCTTAAAATCGTTTTATAGCTAAAGCGTTTTGAAAATATTTCAATACATTACGCTAATGCGTTGAACACGCTTTTTCGATAATATATACCTAATTCCTTTTTCATTTTAAAACGTGATCTTGCGTTACTTTTACTCCATCTCCAAAAAATGTTACAGTTATAATGTAAACATATTGTATGACTATAAGATTTTTTTTATTTTTTATTTTTTTTTTCCCCCAATAATGTAATTAAAATTAAGTTATATTATTTTTATTTACCTCAATAAAACGGGAAACTTATTTAAACATTAGCCTTGAATGGTAACAAGATACAGGGGTTTTTTTGGGGCTTTTGAATATTGCATTTAGGGTTATTTCATGTTGATGTTAGGGCTAATTTTTTTTAGGAGTTGGTAACCCTGTTGCCAGTTGAATCTAGCGCTGACACCAAAGACTACAGTGTATATAGGGAGAGCTGACACTGTGTGGACGCATCGTTGTGGTTCGAATAATGGGCGAAAATTATGAAAAAAAAAAGAAATAATAAAAAAAAAATTCATAATAATAAAATTATTATTAAGTATTATGAATTATTTTGGATGTTTTAAATAGAAATGACTCTCAGTAAGTCTTGTCAAATTGATTAGATGAATCCAATAGCGACGTTTTTTCTGCTTTCCCTTTCCTCTCTTTAAAATTTCTGTGGTGGAGTAGTGTGGTGCGGGTTGTTACGTTCCCTCAAATATGGTTGAGCGAAGCAGTGGCTGGATCCTGCGTCATGCTCGTGAACGGGTGCCACCAACGGGAATGGGTCTGCTTTTGCCTGCCTGTCTTAACATGCATTGGATTGTTTTGCATTTTTGAAACTTTATTGTGGAAACACTGTATACATAGCATAGTTTTGGTACCTATTGTAAAAAAAATTTTTTTTGAAAAGAGCGACCGCCGAGTTTATTGCTGGCTCTTCTCGGCAGGAACGGCATTCCGAACCAGTGGTAGATTCATTGACGATTCAAAAGTACTTGTAAAAGTTTATTTGAATAAAAAATATTTTTATTTCTATTAACTCGTCATCCATCTTCTTTTCTTCTGCTTTGCTCCAAACGCAAGCACTCGGGGTGATAGCTCGGGAACGACTGAGTTCAGAAAAAGCCTGACGGAAAAATCGGATGTGTATCGAGTAAATACGATCCGGTTGCCTGATCAGACAATCGGAAACAAAATCGGACGTCTATTGCCAGGCTAAGAATTTAGCGCTTGATCACTCTCCCATGTGTTCCATTGGACTATGAGGGTGAGGGTATAGAGAGTGTACCTGTGTTTACGCACTCTATAAAATCTGGTTGTTTGGGTCGGGAGGACTTTAGTATTATTAAACGTGGAAGGAGGTTGCTCAAACTTGACTGCCTCCGATTAATGTTGGCAAAGCCCGAGATGGTCGACGGCTTAATTTTACAATTTCGACACGGTGTTTAGTATTGTGGATCAATTTCCTCAACAGACCAATAAAATTTTGTATGCAAATCGATTTACTCTTCTCATATATCGAATTCAATCAAACCGAAAGGAAAGCATTTTATAATTTATCAAATTAGATCCATCATAAAACGTAAAATATTAATACTATCTAATAAAAAAAAATTTAGTTCAAATTGGTTCATAATCCATAAAAGTTTTTAGGGTTCCGTTCAAAATGGTAAAATAAATAACCCTCACGGGCTGCTGGTGAACTTCAGTTTGTCCATCTACCACACCTGCTTATTTCATTAACTATACTGTTTATGTTATCATCATAATATAGGTAGTATATACATCGTAAAATAGCTACCTATCTAATAATAAATATTAGTAAATCGTCAGTTTTATACAGGCCCATCTAGTAGGCGACTACCGAAATTTCAATTTGCGAGGTATTGTAATGGCAGGCATCAGGTATCTCAGCCTATAGTCTTCATTTCTTATATAGTTATTTCAGAGTCTTCAGTTTCTTGCAGTTCAAGAGGGCGCGTGAGCTTTACATGTGGTTACGTCGTGTACGTACATGCACATTGCGTAAGTGTGTATACTACTACTACTACTACTACTACTACTAATGAACTATTTATACGTTTCCTTCTAGGTACGGAATACTCAGTGTAGAGATCTGACTCGTACTTAGAATTTTTACTCTTTATAATTAATTATATTATTAGCAGTCCAGAATATTACTTAATATGTTCTATACTTGATGTGAAGTGTGAATTATTGCCGCAATATTCAAAAAGCGACGTAAGGAATTTTCACAAACACTAATTTAGAAAATCTGTGTTTCCTTGTTAATTTTATTATGGTTACTTACCACATACTTTCAATTTTTCATCAGAATACTAAAACATTAAAAACTTATCATAAAATTTAAAAAATTAGGAGTTTTCTTACTTTTGCGCTTTGTACAATGGCTATGACAAAGCCACAGCAGACATACCTCAGGCATATACTGTATATTCAGATAAATACGTCAAATATGCAATAGTAAGTGCAACAGACAGTTCTGTCTGGTGGTCCCAACCAAAACAAACAATAGAACGCAGGGATTCTATAGTCTGAGAAGAAAATTTTTATAAAAGGAAAGAAAAACATTTACTGCTTGACAAACTTATCTATGCCTGTGCCCTGTGGTGAAAGCACCACTTTATTAAAAAATCAACATTTTAGGTTCAATACAGAGTTGAGTTTGGTAGTTTAAAATTTCGCCACACGCAAATATTTAGGCTTGTGTATATTGTGTAAAGTCTAAAAAGTTTAACTTTTTGTACTTTATTTTGTTTAATTATTAGTTCGCATGTTGTTGATATCTATAAATAATTTAAAATTTAGCAGTACGTAGATACCGTTATTACTAACTTAGATAAAACTAAATATACTATACAATATACATGTATTATGTTTTAACGAAATAATTGGCTGGATCGCCGCTTTCTTACAATTAAGTATAATAGTAAGGATATTTAATCAAAGATAAACAAATTGGATGATTTCAATTAATCTCCCAGATTTGGCTTTGTTAAAAACCACAAGTTTTGAAAGATATGTCTACTCAATATTGTTTATAAAGGAATTCTATTAATTTAATTTTAGTAACGAATGAAATAGAAACAGATTGGTATCACAACACAAGTAAAATTTATCGATTTTAAATGCAAATTGGTTTGAATAATTCGGAAAGTCAAATGCTTAATTAAGAGTAGATTAATAGAAATAACTGTGAAGTTGAGAGTTCATAATTATTATTGTAATACCGCTATTATAATAAAAATATTTTCATTTAAATGTACATAATCAAAAAAAAATCAAATCAAAATCAAAATTTATTTATTTCATGTAGGCCAACTTGTAGCTCTTAGGACACGTCATAAATCTACCACCGGTTCGGAATGCAGATTCTGCTGAGAAGAGCCGGCAAGAAACTCAGCAGTTGCTCTTTTCAAAAAAATTTTTTTTTACAATCGTTAACAAAACTAGGCTATACACACAATGTTTCACATACTAAGGTATAGCTACTAAAATAGTAAGAAATAGAAACAATTTAAAACTGAAGGTTAACAGTTAATAATAATTCTTATCAAAATTAAATATAGGCCTCCATAACTCAAAAAACCGTGCGTCGAAAATCCGCAATGCCGTCGCGTTGGTACAAAAAAACTGTTATAAATCACAAAAATAATTTTAGCCCTAAAACTGACACGGTGAACTAGGCATGCAATATTATAACCGCTTTAAATTTTAACTGCTCACAATTTATATGCCGATAGCACGAAAAGTTTTTGTGGGGGGAGGTTTTGTATAAATTAGCTAATCTGTTACTTAGTCTTGACCCCTGTTAGCCTCGAAGTTATACTTATAATGAGATAGCTATTATTAAATGAAAGCGTTTTTCTATTTATACTTTACTTATAAGTAGGCACCGAGGCACTTTTATTATCAATACAGAGATTTGAAAGTGTGTCTGTCCGTCTGTTACCATTTCACGACTCCTTGCTTGCTTGCTTGCTTCTTGGTTGCATCTTGAAAATGTAGATAAGTACATAAAGTACTCTTTATCTAGCAATACTTATGAAATTCCACGGGATTTATAGCTTCGTGAGTCATTGCATCACGTTGTTATTAATTAGTAAGAAGTGCATAAAAAACGTGAAAATGATTTCATAGGCACTTTACAATTTCCAATAATAATTGCAATTTAGTGTTGCGACATGATATCTGCTGTCATACAATATGACAAATGTGATTGGCTAGGACTACTGTACTAAAGACTTTATTTACATCACCAAATCCCATTAATCATGGCTGACAATTTAACTTTTCTAGGAATCTAAAACAATGAGGTACAATAATTGTAATTATTATGTTCATTACTAGCTTTTGCCCGCGCCTTCGTTCGCGTGGAGTTAGGTTTTTAATGATACCGCTGATTTTCTGTCACTTTCCAAGTCCTCAAAAAGATATGTATAGCCGCGAAAAATCAACGTCACAATTTATATACCGATAGCATGAAAAAAAAATTATAATTATATAAAAATTATATCCATGCGATTTGCGAAAAACAACGTCAGTCTGTTGCTGCGTGAGTGATGAACAAACCAAAAAACAAACACCTCTAGGACGTATAATATTATTAAAGGTTATCGTTATTTTCAATCAAAGAAATTGAGTTTAATAAATCTATGCTTATAATGACTATAGTATGCCAATCTTTTATAAAAGACAATGCCAACAATTTTCTCTATAAAAATTCAAAGAATAACAAAATTTGTCACAACAAAAGTTAAAAAATAAATAGAGTTTGAAAAATAAATGGCAAGTAACATAAATACAGAAAATATCTACATAATAATTTGAATACTAGTTTAATTTTAGAAATAGTTGTAGTATAATATTATTATAATTTAGATTTTAATTTTATATTATTTTAAGTTTGTTGATTGTTTATTTACAAATTGTATAATTATGTTTATTATTGCATAATTCCGAATTGTGTTATAGTAGTTAAAGAGTTATTATGAAAATGATACCTATTTGAATACTAGTAGTAATATTTTAATACTTTATGATTTTAGCGTGCATACATGTACATCCATATATTGTTTGCAAATTCTCTATCTACAAAGGAAAGCTATTGTAATAAAATGCTTGAAAGACAAGGCATAAATTATTGAGCAACAACGTGTCTATTAAAATATACCCTTTCATGAAATAATTGGAACAGCTGCTTTATTCTTACCTAATTGTATCTTTGTATTTAAATAAAAACAATTATAACGTAATAATATTATTATTCTCAATTTGTATCGACAAAGTGTAGTATTTTTTCCACAAAAGACTGTTTTATTTATATGTAAGTTAGTGAGTGAACTAGAATAGTTACTGGATTATACCTTAGTGGAGCCTAATAACAAATTAGACTGTTCAAAAGTATGTGGTTGAGGAAAATACTTTACCAGGCCAAGGCTAGGTTAGTTAGGCCATAGGTAGAGATGTAGAGACATAAGGAAAAAGATGTCTGAATTAAAGCGAATTTAAAAAAATTAATGCCTATTGAAAAATTCGCATATTACAAGCGATATACGATCCCTCATCCCATCTTTAGGCTAACGAATCATCATAGGTATTTAAATTAAATACTATCGTTTTGGAGTACAGTAGGTAAAGCAGAATTTATTTGGTTAGGTGTACCTACCTAATTATTAAATTGGCATAGACTTATTTTGAAATATCCTCTCCACTAATATTATAAATGCGAAAGTAGCTCTGTCTATTTTACTGTTAAACAGCTGAATCGATTTTAATCACATTTGGAGACAGTTCGACTTTTTTGGAAAGTCCAAAAATTCCCACGGGATTTACAAAATCCCTAAATCGACGGGGACGAAGCCACAAGCTTCAACTAGTTCTATAATTTTTCACACTATCTATAATTTTACAGTGTCTGTTACTGAAAGTATCATTAAATTACAGTGCAAATATTATATTATCATATTATGAAGTTTGTTTTATATTAATGCGATAACATAGCTCGCGTTGATGTCTTTTCTTATGAGAGATGTTCGTAGCAGGGTCGTAGACGATTATTGTAACGTGAATTAATAATAATATAAAAATTAACTGTATTAGATAACCTATTAAATAACCTACCCTAGGTCTGTAATTATAGCTAATTTGTAGTCTGATATACTTAATATTAAATTTAATTACTGACAGCGGGTAAAAATATAAAACAGTCAAACAGATAATATGAGATATGTAGCACTTACCACGCTTCAGTTATACGATGAATATTTACTGTTGTAGTACTTATTATTATAAGGAGTTTTTACACAACTTTAAACAAAAACAAAAGTAAAACTTTAAATTAGTTTATAATTTAATAAAGGTCCAGAAGCTCCTTAATAAATAAAACCTCTTTTCACGAGTGCAGTCACGGGTTAAAATTTAAAAAAATAGGCATGGCACTGACACAATATAATGAATTTGGAAGGTTCGTTTCGGGGCGTAGAGAGCGTCCCGTCACACGTAAGCTCGTCACGATGTACGGCGCACTTGTAACGGTGGGACCGTGTGCCGTGTCCGGAGCCCCGCCTACCACGGAACGGAACGGAGGGGAACGATACACCTCTTAGCTTCTTCACACTTGCCGTACCTACTAGCTTAACCAGCAGATATGACCTCCCCCTCTCCTATCAATGCTAAATGTATCAGCGACGCGCGGGGTGAATTTAACACATATCATAGCTCTCAATTATTTGGTTGTCATTCAAAAGCTTATTGATCAACCCCGCTAAGCGATACTGGGTTTTATATCGTTACAATAAAGCTGGAGTTAATGATAAAATGAAGTTTGTTTTCGGCACATCTGGGCGGGAAGATAAACGTTTGTAAAATTTAATACCAGTAGGTATAAGTTAGTATAAACGGTTTCTATTATGGGAGAGTGCTATTTATGATCTTGAAGGATTTAGCGCGTTCATACTACGATTATGATTAGTTATATAAGGGTAGTTAGATGTTGGAAAATAGGCGTAGATCTGTCTACACTTATTCTCCAAAAGCTCTGGCTTTCAATAGAGTGATTGTATTGGTTAGTATTATTATCACAGGCCCTAAAACAGAACTCTGTTTATGAAGTAGGTAAGTACGTACAAGTTGATGCCCGCAACTTCGCGTGGATTGAGGTTTTTTAATTCCCGCGGGAACTTTCTTATTTTTCAGAATAAAAATCAATTAATGCAAAGAAGCTGTAATGTAGATATGTATATACCTATGTACCAGCTATATCACACTGTATTCTTAGTCTTAAAGCTATTCTATTTTAATATGTTTTATATATTTTTTTTAAATATAAGGATAATAGCTGTAACGAAGTGTGGCTCACGTCATGGGAAGCTGCGCTGTCTGGCGGTTCAATTCACTATGGTAAAAGATACAGAAGATTTTCCACCATGCTAATCTACTCTACTTATTTAGAGTACCTTTCGAAATGAAGCGGAGACTAGCGGAATAGAGCGCTTACATATGTGCTTTGACTCAGATATATATAATTTATTATTTATTAAGTCTTAATAATCTGATTGGTCTGCCGAATGTGTATCTTCTTCAGTAGAAACACACACTCTAGGTACACTCTAGCTACTTAATAGCTCACTAGGGCTACGTAGTAACTCACTAGGACTATGTAGTAACTCACTAGGGCTACGTAATAACTCACTAGGGCTACGTAATAACTAACTAGAGGTACGTAGTAACTCACTAGGGCTACGTAATAACTCACTAGGGCTACACAGTAACTCACTGGAGCTACCAAAGTTTAATGGGTTATGAATCTGCTCCAGGATTGTCTAAAAATCATTGCTAATATGACGATTGCAATCAAACCAAATGGCCAATACTAGCACGCTATTGGCTAAAATGCGTTGTTGCAAAAATGCTATTAATTCAGCCAATCATCACAATTAAGACTAGGTATAGCAATGATTGACGCGGCTATTCCGCAATTGATCAGCGGACTTTTGACCTGGCAGAATTAGGTAGGTAGGTAATTACGCCCCAATTTACTTGAATAAATCCAGAAGCGTAAAACAAAGAATTTTCATAAGCTTTCTTTATCCGTATAGCTATTTGTTTTCTTCGAAAAAGTTAATTAATTTTTCGGCCAAATTCGATCACAGTTTAAATACTATGATATTGATTTATGTATGAAATAAATACCTTACTAAAATGTCATCTTTTTCAAAATTCTTTACCCGCTATCGCGTATGTCTTAAACTAGTGTTGACCAAGCCATAGTCATGGTATTTAAACAATGGTGATTACGCACCTATTTCTCGGTGTACATGGCTATTTGGTGATTACCTATGTGCATCTGATACTATCTGTACATCCTACTGTAATTAGGCGTAAGTGTTAGGTTCGGTATTTATTAAAAGTAGTTTTTTTGGGGTGCGTTGTAACCACCATTTTTAAACGTGAAGTTTATAGGATGTATTCGTAGAGAGCTTCTACAGAGTCGTAGCAACACACACTTTCCTATTATTTCAGTATTGCAGTATCTAATACTAGCTGATGCCCACGACTTCGTTTGCGGGGATTTAGTTTTAAAATCCCACATACTTTTATTTTTTGAGATAAAAAATAGCCTATGTCACTCTCCAGGTTCTAAATTATACCTATCCATGCAAAAAATCACGTCAATCCGTAGCTCTGTTGCAGCGTGATTGAAGAACAATCTAACAAACTAACTCAGTTTGTTACTTAGGTAAATATAATAATTTTTATTTATTTATCCAAGTATTAAAAGATAATATAAATTACTAATTTTGTCACCTATTTCTCAAAGAGCATTATCCTGTCCTATTTATATTATAAATGTGAAAGTTTGGATGGATGGATGGATGGATGTTTGTTACTCAATCACGCCGCAATTTCCGCGGGAATAAAAAACCTCATACCCCGCGAATGAAGTCCCGATTTCGTAATCGAAATCGAAACTCTCTTATTTTCCGCGATAAAAAGTAGCCTATTTTTTATTCCACATTATAGGTTCAGTCGTTGCGACGTGATTGAGTAACAAACATCCACCCATCCAACCATCCATTCATACATCCAAACTTTCGCATTTACAGTATTAATATTTTTTCAGCGATTTCAAAAGCTTGCGGTTAATGGTGAAAAGAGCTAAATTGTAAAAGGATCGTACTATAAAGCGAACTGTCGCGCGGCGCGCTATCTGCGCTACAATCAGCGTTTGCACCCGAGCGGGCACCCTCGAATTATGGGGGAATTACTGGACGTTGGGCCGCGCCAACACAAACACTGTGGACTTTCACGTCTTGCTTAATATAATTTTTTTTTTACAATAAATGTGAAAGTGTGTTTGTTTGTTCGTTTGTCTATCAATCAGGTAACAACGGTGCAACAAATCACCTTAATTTTCTTGCAGGAGTAGGTATGTCGGAGCATCAAATTAACGTGTTTTTTTTTCTTTCTTTTTTTTCGTTATTTCTTTAGGGGCATTTATAACTTGGTCCTTGGTACATGTCATTCCCATAATAATCTTACTAATTACAGATAACACAAAATTCAATCACATAATAAAAAAGGAAACAAAAAAAATTATGGTTATAATCAAATCAGACTTATGGATTTGAACAGAATTATAGAGGTCTTGAAGAGTGACTATTGTCCTGAAAAAAACCAGAGGGTTCGCGCAGCATTTTTAAAAACCTAGCACCACGAGGCCGAGGTGGCGGGCAAAACTTTCGTCTATAGGTATTTGCTGTTATCCGCTTGTTACAAGCACATTATTACGTTCTGTAACTATGTCCAGCAGTAGAATAGTTAATTTGTTAAAAACTGATCAATCTTCTGAGCACATTTCCTGATTCCAGCGGTTAAGATGATAATTTTATTTTTATCTTTTAGTTTTTAATGGTTAAGTTTTTGTTTCACATAAAAAAGTGAATAATTCTCTAAAACATGTTGGGTGGTAGTTTTCGTGGTCGCACTAATTGTACACGTAAAATTTGAAAAAAAGTCACACGCATCTGCCTCCCGTCTCGACGCACGTAGCAATTACACAAGGAAATAACAAAAATATAGCCATTTTTAACAACTTTCTTTTGCCAGGCCACTTGTCAGAATTAACGTCCAAAAAATTACCCCAAATGAGTTATTGTTTTAAAACGTCGCTTTTGATACTGTAATAACTTTCAAACATGATAGCTAATATGGAAGAGGATATACAACCTGCAAAACATTATATTTTGCGTGTAACATCTATCTTTGTATCTAACACGATGTTAATATTCTGAACAGCAGGATATAAAGCTTACTTAAGTACTACAAGCATTATGACACTATAAAGAACCTTTTATCTAAAAAACTATTTTAGCTACAGCGGATTTTACTACGAAATAATATAAATTATCTAGTAGGTCATTCGGGTAAAATGGAAGAGTCGTAACAGATAGGTGCAAAAGAGACGGGTATACTTTTGTGAGTGTCACGTGGCGAAGGGGCGTGCACGAATAGATAACTTCCTGGCGGCTCCAATTCGCATCCCATTAGCCTTTTTCATTTATTTCTGTTCATTGAAAAAGTTTTCTTAATTGGTGGCTGGATTCTTGCTTGCATTATTTAGTTATTGAGTTATTATTTCCAACTTTATTGTACGTTTGTGAGATGGAATTGGTCTGAGTGGCTCTTTTTACTTTTTATTGTACCTAACTACGAGTATCTATTTGACGCTTAAAGAAATGAATGTTAATATCATAATTATCGATATCTATTGTATTTGCAGTGTAGAAGTAAATTAGCAGTCATAAATATTTATCCCAGGTAACATAAAGTTATTAGCAACATAGCTGAATATAATCAATTAATTAATAATATAATTTTAATGCTAAATAATTAATAGGTAATTCGCTGACCTCTATTGTAAGCTCTGAATAGACCACTATAAAAAAAACTTAAATATCGCCATTTTGGAATTTGGATAAGTTACCTAGAAGCTAAGTATAAAAGTATCATGCATCATCGCTATCGCCACCATAGCAATCGATACACCTGTCCAAGGCTGGACATCAGGACATAGGTGCCTGTTGGCAACACGGTGGTTGCTAACAGGCAGCTCCCCATTTGAAAACGTCCATCCACCTAAGTGAGGAGATTTCCAACGCTGCGCTTCCCTGTGCGGGGTCGCAATTCGAGTACCTTTGGGCCAAAATGTCCCTCGGTTCTTCAAACAATGTGCCCCATCTATTATTACCACGTCAACTTTGGTACTCGATGATATAGTTAATCCACTAATCATTGCTTATTTGATGCCCTGGGAATACTCCCAGCATAACTAGTCATTCTCCATCTCCTTCAGAGTGACCCTGAGTCTTTTAATGACGGAAGCTATAGACATATAACCATAACATACTTAGCCACCATGTTTCGAAATTCGGATCCATTCTGAAAACTACCCTAGATTAACAATCATACTGTATTATGAATTCTCTATTAATCTATTAATTTTTGTAATTCAAATAATGTAATCATTTTTGGCTTTATTCGAGAACTAAAATAATTTTGTAAAATTGTGTTGTAAACGCTGTTGATTACCAATAAATAAATAAACAAATAATAATATGTCATCATCGCTGGCAACAAGCATCACACTGATGTAACGTATTATAAAGGTGAAAGTTTGTGTGTGTGTGTGTGTATGTTTATTACTCTTTTACGCCACAACGAATTAACCGATTTGGCTGAAATTTGCAAAGGAGATAGCTCATACACAGTATAACACATATATTCCGAAAACATATTTTATTCCGAAAAATTAAAGATTTCCCGCAGGAATCAAAAAAACCTTAGCCCACGCGGACGACGTCGCAAGCATCATCTAGTAAAAGTTAAAATTGACTCCACCAATATACCTAGCTACCCGCAGGAAAAGCCGCATACTTTCCTAAATCTATTTTTTAGCTACTAAAGTTAAAAACGGTAAAAGTTAATGCCGACACAGAATCATTTGTCATCCGTTAACATATTTTTCTAGTAGACACATTTTTTGTGTCGTAGTTCAGTGGTAAAAAACCACATTAACCGTAGGGGACACCTTTCGATACCGGTGCGTCTAATTGATTATAAATTACATACAATAATAACTGGGACATCGTGAGCAGTTATTATTGTGTTTTCTGAGACGAATAGATATTAGTGACGCTTTTTATATCTCTGGCTCTGACGCTCAATACTTATAATTATTATCCGTAGGTAACTACCAAATACCTGTGCAAACCCTCAAGATTCAGCTCATAATTTAAAAGACTTTCAAAAAAGAGATTCTTAATTCAGCGTAGATTTGTTTTTATTTTAATTGAGTTTCCTAGACCTATTTGGGTTTTAGTTTTAATCGAAAGCGGAAGTTTGCGAGATGGCCCCATAGTTTTCTGGTTCTAGCTCCTCAATCTTTTCAATATAATTTTTAGTAGAACTTTAAGTTAAGTAAAGCACATTTCAATAATAAGTGTTCCGTATTTTTAGAAAATTCTGTAATAGATTTCTTCTTACAAATCAATTTAAAAATGTTACCCGTCTATAAAGCTACAACTGTCAAATTGTGTTTCAAAGGGCGGCTTAAATTATAATATCAACAAGCTAGCTTTGAACCAAGTGGTTCATGTTGAGAAAAATCCATTAAGCTTGCGTTTAAAATGACTTTTTATACCATCCGTTAATTAACGTTATCGATTCCTTCCGCTTCTCTATTCTCTATTTTTCATTCATTCATCTCAATTCATCGCTGGGGCACTACACTATGGGGCATGATCTCTCTCGAACGAGAAGAGTTTAGGCCTTAGTCCACCAAACTATCCAAGAAAAGATTAGCCATTAGACATCTCCCTTAATAATTCCTAATTTGAACACGAGTGCTGATTAATTGACACGTGAGCCCCGACATTTTAAAGTGCTGAGTGCACCTGGCAACAAACTCGAAAAGCGTGTTTACGGCAGCGTGATTAGGTTTTACGGCATGCTAACATCGTCGCGAGCAAGACTCGGGATCTTTGGGTAATAATCGGCACTCGGCAGCCCAGGCCTCAAGTCCTTCACATCGGCTCCGTGCTGTGTTATTTGAAACGAGCATCACGCGTGCGCCACGCGCCGACGCACGTTATCCCTACCAGGATATGCCGGCATAATCTTAGAAATAAAATTACACAAATAGATGGTTGAATTTAGGACCGACTTGTCGTTTGTATCAGCTATGATTTTTTATCGAACCGTTTTCAGTACGTACAAAAGTAGGTATGCACTGAAAACTTAAGAGTCGACGATTAGAAAACCGTCGTTGTGCTATTGAGGTTATATTCATACATTTCCATCTATAATAAATAAAAATTATAATTAGGTAAGAAAAAAATTTATTTCATTTAATGTTATTTACATGCTCCTGTAACGAAATTCAACCTCCTTCACGATCTAAAAACTCGGAAATATACAAAACCTTTTGTTTTTTAATAAGAGTAAGTATATGAAAATCAGCTCAGTAGTTCAGTTAACGCGGTAAAACATACGAAAAAGACATATACATGAACTACTTAATCGTATCCTTTCCTTTTACCTAACAACGACCACCATCAAATACAATAAAAATAATCAAGATTCTGGAAATCAAGGTTTCTCATTAGTTTCTCATCATAACCAAGAGTGAACAGGCATTTTTCTAGGTAAACGCGTTACACCTTAGACCACATCATCACTTCCCATCAGGTGTGATAGTGGTCAAGCGTGTGCCTATAATGTATAAAAAAAATTATGGACGATCCATACTAAGGCTGCGGCTGCTACCACCTTCCGAGCGATAAGAATTTACGAGACAACATTACGTCAAATTTACAAAATTGGCCGACGGACATCAGGTGAATTTTATTATTAAAGACAAGAGCACTTATTAATTTGCTAACGATAGAATCATATTAATGAATTATGGGCGACATATTGCTAAAATCAGTACATTTTTGATGTCATGTGATAAAATTTAACATCATCAATTAATTATTTTCACCTGCTGAGAAAGAAAAGCTCATTTCTTTGACAAGACTTACGCATAAACTTGAACATAGGTAGGTATTGTTTACTACGCGTACTGTACTCATGAGATGGTAAGTACGTTTAGGATGTAAGATGACTTTTCTAGAACCAAAGATATTTTTATTACAAGAACTTGTGTCTTTATGACTTTCCTAGTTAATTAAATGTGTGTTAATGTGTAATTTTCTTTGGCTGACTTGTTCCAAAAAGTTAATTTCTATCCCTAATAATAATGTAACTAAGAGAATAAAATATTTTTTTATTCAAATAAACTTTTACAAAGTGCTTTCGAATCGTCAAATGAATCTACCACATGGTTTGGAATGCCGTGTTGAATGTGTGTGTGTTCTTTTGTTGGTTTGTCCTCCATTCATACTTTAATGGAACAACGAGTAGGCGTGATTTTTTGCATTGGTGTAATTGAGGACCTGGAAAGTGAAGTTTTATCCCGGAGAAATAGAGTTCCCGTGGGATTTTCGAAGGCCTAACTCCAGCCGTACGAAATCGCAGGCAAAAGCTAGTAAAGAATAATAGACATACGAGTTAAGTACCTACCTATTGTAACTGTTTATTACTGCACTATTATGTGGTATTTATATACGAACAACACCCGTAGTCCGTAAGAATACCGTATCGGTTAACTATAGAGTATAGACGGCTACATTGCGTTATACGAGGGTTGCCATATTCTCCAGGAGTTAGCAATGAGGACAAGTAGAGCATTAAATAATAATCAACAATTCTTCTCTTTCTATAATTCTTCAAAAACTATATTTTAGTAAGTCTTTTGAATAAGAAATCTTAACTTACCACCTAAGAAAAGCAAGTTTTTTTAGTAGGTAGGTAAGTGGCATTTTTGCTATATGCTCGCATGCATTTCACAAAACTGCGAAACTGCTTACATTAATTATTTTATTTATTTACGTTCCTATATTATGTGTCCTGGAAAATCGTCGTAGTTGGCAATTCTATTTTATTATAACAATTCACCAACCGATTAAATTGTCACCAACGGTTATGCCCGCTATACACGAGAATAGCGTGGCGCATTATTACGGTTAAGTATATCAAAGTATTTTCTATTTAATATCAAATAACTTCTCCGTAGTTAAGAACACGTATACGTACTTCTTAAATATAGTCAAGTGTTGGGTGCTCTATTATTTGAACTTATAGTCAGGTGTTGGATGCTCTTTTATTTAACCTATTTTATGAAGGGGCAGAAAGTATCTCAGGGGTAGTAGGTAAGTCTTAAAATCACATAATGTTCAATTCTTGTTTCCGAAAAAATCCGTAAATATTTTTTTTAATTTTTAGGGTTCCGTACCCGAAGGGTAACCAACTATTACTATGCCTGTCTCATGATTAGGTAAGTCATGACATAATAGGTAGATAGTTGAAATTTTCACAGAATGTGAAACACGTTGTAACAAATAAAAATAATAAAAGAAAAATAAATTAAAAATTAAAGGGGAGCCTCCTATACTAAACTAATTAAATAATAGTCACAAAAAGCTTTTAGTTCAATTTTCTCAAAAGTGCTCTCGTGGCACTTACGTGTTTCTCAGTACCGGCCATATAATTAATGAAAACAAATCACCGACATTGTATTTATGCTACTAATAATTATCAGGTGTGTAGAATTATCATTCCAAGACTAATGGAGGAAATCTTTTGTGCAATAAAAGAAGGATTTAAGGCACGCGCCGAAGTTTAAACATTTTATTAAGCGGAATATACACTGGGGAGTGGGGACACTCAGGCCGGTTTTAATGAACTTTCGTTTATCAAAGCGTGCTCTGATATTTTCATTTACACTGGTACGTTATTGGTTACCACTAAACCAATTCTTATGAGAAAAGATGACCTGCTAAGTTTCTCGTCTTTAACTAATGTAAGTAACAAATTTTGAATCGCCAGCAAACTTTTTTTAAAAGCAATCTCGTTTCCATGCCATCATTTTATGCAATTATGCTTTTAAAAAAGTTTTTTGCAGACTCAAAATTAGTTATATTAGTTAACGAGCTCAGTTATTAAGACTAAAAAGATTTATTTTATTTTTCCCTTTTTAGTTGCTTTTATCGTCGGTTTAATTTTTTGGTTGAATCGTATATGATTGTAGTAATTAAGTAGCCTAAGACAAAATATCGAATCGTTGCCTAAACTTGTTTAGTTCAAAAGTTTTATATTAATTTTCAAGATCAGTTCAGTTTCAGTTTGACTTGATAAAATCAATCACCTGGTTGGTCTTAAACTGAAAAAAGTTAAAAAATTCAAGTTTTGAAACCTATTGCAACGGTCTGCAACCCTACAGTTGCAAGTGTGTAATAATCTTTAGAATGACGATCATTCCCTTTAGACAGGTGAAGAGTGACAGATGACAGGTACAGTCTTTGTTCGGCATTTCGCTTTCGTGATAATGCCATATTATAATGACACTAACATGATGGGTATATCAAATATCTAAAGTGCGGAATTTCAACGATTAAAACAAGCGCACGAAACATAAAATGTGATCATCAGAGACCGAAATATACAGGCAAAACAATTGAAGGGCTTGACTAGTAGAATATAATACACTATAATAAATTTCAAATTCAAGATGGCCGCCACCACAAAATGGCGAATGGCATATTATTATGTTTTAAATGTTCAATTTACACTTGTTATCATTACCTATGGGTATAAAATATGGTCGACACTTTTTAGCGGCCTGTGACCAACTGTAAATATGTGACTTTTTACGTATGTTCCACGTACTAAACTACTGAACCCATTTCGATAAATGTTATTATGTCAATCGATTCGTTATTGTACGGTCAGTGTAACGTAGACTACATTTTATACGAACAAAATCAATACGACGGATGTTAAATCAAATGAAATAAATCTTGTACCATGATCATACGGAACCCTTCGTGTGCAAGTCCGACTCGCACTTGACCGGTTTCACTGAACTTTTTTCTCGTCACATCAGTCAAGGGCTATCTTGTCAACAAAAAAAAACGAGGTAACTGCCACTAAAATTAAAATAAAACACGTGCATGTAGGTACCTATTTTTTATCTTTAGTTTATGTAGGTATGTGACTGTAATTCATCTTTTAAATCTTGTAATTTGTCTTTGAAAGGATGTGCGAGTACGTTATTACATTTGAACGATTTGGCTTCATCGCAAATTTTATGAGTCCAAATTAGGGGATTAAGCTTTACTCCTAACATTTGAAGCCGTACCTACTTCCTCTTATGTCGCCCGAACATAAAGTTTTTAAAATAAAAACATGCTCGTGTTTTGAAGTGCTATAAAACGAATTTCGCGGTTGAAATTCATGGCTGTTTTAAAGACACCATAATGCATTGCAAACAGATTCTTAGCTCAATGAGCGAATTCAGTTTTTGAGCCTACAAGTAACTCATAGAAGCACACATTTTAATTTTTTTTTAAACATTATCTATGCGGAATTTGACTAATTTTCCCCTCTCTCTTCTAAATATACGTAAAGCTTGCGCAAAAAAAGCAATCCTAACACAAGCTATTACTATTATAGACTACTAGCGGACGCCCGCGACTTCGTCCGCGTTCCTAAATCCCCACAGTTTAGGTGGGCAGAAACCCTGCAGCATCAGAATTGAGGAGTTGGGTTCTGGAATTGAACGATGTCGTCTCTAGTAAAAAGCTGTTCTTTTAATATTACAAACAGACACTTCAATTTTATTTATTTGTATAGATAGATTATAGTCCAAGGGGTAGGGATTGACCCATCGACCTTTTAAGTTTTCAGTCCGCACCTTTAACCGTTGGACTATTGTGGCTTCATTTATATATTATTTTTATAACCTCAAATATTTCCCCCGAATAATTTTTTTTATACCTAAATGTTACGTAACAAGAAAATCGCAATAATAATACAGATAATAAATTGCGACAGCTGTAATTTCTAAACACCCAGGTGCAATTATATTAGAATTTAAATAAAATATATATGTAAGTTGAAAGTAAAATTGACCTAATAAAGGTTATTTGCATACACGCGACTTATCTTGAAGCATGCGGGCGAAAGCCAAAAAAATAAGCTTACATGGCGTACGGAAATTAATAATATTAGTTTTACTAGATTCAAGTTTTTAGTCTCATTTACTTAACAGTCAAAAGTGTTAATTATAATATAAGATTTGTGAAATATATGCATATCTTTACCTTAGCTTATTTACCCAGGTCATATACATATTTCTAGCTATTATTTTCGCAAGTTTTCGCTACATTTATTTACCATTGCAGACGTAAAAGTTATGGCATTAGTAATACCATAACTCCCAACCGAATCCGGCCAAGGCAGCCAAACTCCACAGAGATTAGGCGTCTGCGCAGGAGATATAGTAAAGAAGTAGGTATGTGCACAAACACACGTGCACTCTATTCCCTAACTCAAGCGGAGTCAGGCACAGAAGCGGTGGCTTACGTGCTCTCTGAGGCACGGAGGACATAACCACCTACTTTTTAACTCCAGGCTAATATTTTAGTTTAAGTACATTCAATAGTAATTTTTGAAATGCAAATTGTAATACAAATCATAGTTGGTAAAAGTATAGTTATATGTAAGCCCAGCTTTCTTTCATCTCAACGTTCCATGTACGAGTAGTACCTACGATACAAGGAACCTATACTTCGACAAAGGAAAAAGATCATTATAAAAATTATATAAAAGAACACCCGTATAATTTCTTTCGCTACTGCTTAAGGTCAGTTTCCACCGAGCGAAAAAACACTCACGCACTTTTTGATATCCTTTTTTTTTTTTTTTATATTTTTAGCGAGCAAACGAGCAGGCGGGTCACCTGATGTTAAGTGATTACCGCCGCCCATGAACACTTGTAGCACCAGAGGCACCACCAATGCGTTGCCGGCCTTTCAGGAATTTGTTGGTCCGCCCCTTGAATAACCTCATGTTGTAATTCAGTGGAAACACCGTCGCAGGAAGTTGCAGTATCCTTAATGACTTACTAGCTTAGGAGTTATGTTTTTAAAAATCCCGCGGGAACTTTCTGTTTTTCCGGTATAAAAAGTAGCCTATGTCATTTTCCAGGTTCTCAACCATATCCATGCAAATCACTTGCTCCAATGCTGTGTAATAAAAGACAAACCAACAAACACACTTTCGCATTATTTTATAATTTTTTAATAAGGAATATAATATGCTTAGATTTTGTTTACGGTTGTTATAATTATTACAAGCGTACGTAAATACGGAACGCTTGCAGATGTTGCAACTAATAAACATAACAAAATTCATAGAATTCCATTACTGTTCCATAATTTATTAAGTAACAAGCGTTCAATTTTATTTTGATCACGCATTTAAAAACTGTGCATATCTAAATTAAATTAAAAAAATGTAAATCTCTATTTTCGTGAATATTTAAAAGGAAAGCCCTAGGTGTCTCACTATATTGACAATCGGACACATTCCAACTCAAATACATGATTCTGAAATATAAATTAAACGTTATACATTGCTTAATAATCCGACAAAGTTAACGAGTGATCCCTTAGAAACTCAGCAATGTATGCAAGGAATTTTCGTATTGAATAAAAGACTCAATACTTTGAAACGTCATAGTACAAGTTTCAAACGCACCTGTCTTACGCACGCGTTTAAAAAACAACCATAATTCCAGACAAATTACTCCCATACACATGGCGACATAGTAACGTTTTAGAAGGCGCGTTAATTCTCAATCGATTATACTCATTAAGTCTAAATCTGAAAGGTGAAGACGGTAAATTACCATAAATACATAATAAAATGATAAGCTAAGTGTTACATGTTTGTTTGTATAGGTGCATACGCCTTCAAGCTGCTAAAGGGTTTATTTGCTTGTTTCTCATTTTAAATAACCAATTTATGGTATGATAAAGTAATTTTCAAACCTGTCGGTTTTAGATTTTTTCCAGGGATCTATCTCAGCGGCGCGGTAACGTTTTTTATTATTATTCTGATAAAATCTTTAAATTAAGTAATTATTCTGATAAAATCTTCGCAAAAGATCCCCATTAAAATATTATGAATTAGATTAAATTTACTGTCGCTACGTTGGAAGCTAAGCCTTATTCGTTCAGTATTTAATATCATAAATATTATGGTAGGTACAGCACCCTCCTTTTATCACTTACCAGCGAACTAGAAAATCCCTGCGAGTTCACACGCGCTGAGTAGGCGTACTACAAATGTCTGACAACAGATTTTTATTATTGTACAATGATTTTGAGGGGGATTTGACGATGCTACAATTAATCTAACCAGACGGAAATGTGATGCTCTCTTGTGATTTTTAAGCTATTGCATAGCTTCTATCGCGGGCCAGCGTGGAGACCGAATCCAGAAATTCCGTAACGAATATAACCTGACACGGGACTCCTCTACGGTGAGCCGCTAGATGGCGCATTTTTTATCAACGCCATCAAGCGGTGTGCTATGTAATAGCTTTACCGCGGCAGTCCCCGAGTGCCACACGTCTTTTATTTTTAAGCGCAACTCACAAAAGTATGAGGATCAGCGGCCTGATTCTGTCAGAGGCTTTCATTTTTTGATAGGCACTGAGTTACAGAATCAGGCCAAAGAATCATCTACGAGCAATCAACAGCTCACTACTGAGCGCAGGACTCTCTCAGATCCAAACATGTATCCTTACTTCCTCTAAAAGTATGTTAGTTTGTTGGTTTATTGGTTTGTTAGTTTGTCCTTCAATCACGCAGCAACGGAGCAACCGATTGACGTGATTTTTTGCATGGATGTACTTGAGGAGTGCAACATGGGCTATTTTATCTCGGAAAATTAAAGAGTTCTCTCGTTACTTAAAAAACCTTAATCCACGCGGACGAAGTCACGGGCATCATCTAGTATTGTATAAAATGGCCCAATAAATCGGGGCAATGTGTCGCCAACACATAAAATTAACGAAAATATTTACAGCGCGGCCGACGCAAAAAAGCTCGCTGCGACCGGTTGCGGGATTGTTATGGGAACACGAATTTGTCCGAAATACTTCCACTCGCATTATACGGTAGAAACATTGGTAATTATCATTTGAGTTGCTCGCATTTTACTCCAGAATTGAAGTTATTTTAAACGTGTTTCATAAGACGTTTGAAATATGATTATTATTCAATCCAACTCGAGCCCTGAATGTAACTTTTCAAGTTAACATCGAAACGTGCATTTAAAGTCTTTCATTTAGCATGCAAATTATTTAAAAAATATGTGAGACGACATTAACTCAACAGTTGTTGTTATTCATTATTTTACTCAGTTGATAATAATTCAAAAGCACATTGTAAAGTTTATTTGATTCAAAACTTATCTATTCTATTCTAAATCAAAATCAATACAATAGATCGTCTATGCGCAGAATGTTAAATTCTCTAAAAGAAGACAGGAAAAGCAAAGTAAAAAAAGACGTGTGGCACTCGGGGACTGCCGCGGTAAAGCTATTTTTTTTTTTTTTTTAATCTTAAATATTTAACGAGGGTTTGTACAATGAACATGTCACCCTCATCGGTCCTCATCTGTAGGACTTACTGCCTACGTTTCACATTTAATTTGTATATCTTGTACAGTGTTCTAGCCTCCTTCGATAACGGGCAGGCCAGAACACTGTTACAAGCGCCCACCTCCCGTAAATCAACATTAAAACTATGCTTAAAACTAAATCTCTCCCTTTCGTTGCGGACACATTCCACTAAAACGTGATAGACATCCTCAATCACATCGCATTCTGCACATTTTGGTGAGCTCGTTTTACCTACAAGGTATGCAAATCCGTTCAAGGGAACGTGTCCGCAACGCAGTCTTAGAGCTACTACAATGTCGCATCTTCTTAATTTTTCACCAGCAAACCACGGCGACCGAGGAAGAGATGGCTGAATGGTTTTGTACCATATGCCCTTTATAAGTGACCTTTGATCAAAATGCTCCTTCCACATATGCAAAGCATTTTTTCAACGCCATCTAGCGGCTCACCACTAGATGGCATTGATAAAAAATGCGCCATCTAGCGGCTCACCGTAGAGGAGTCCCGTTTCAGGTTATTTTCGTTACGGAATTTCTGGATTCGGTCTCCACGCTGGCCCGCGATAGAAGCTATGTAATAGCTTAAAAACTCTTCGCAAAAAATAGAATTATATTATAGGTCTAAATCGCAGACAAATAAACTCACTATCAGCCAGGATACTTGGCGAGCTATTATTGGTATCGATAACCGTTAAAAAGCCGTCAAGAGACGTGGTCATTACGTCAAGTTATGAATAAGTTCGAATATGGGCTACCGGTAATGAATTAGGTGTAATTCGCAGACAAATAAACTCACTATCAGCCAGGGTACTAGACGAGCTACATAAGCTTGATATCAATAACCGTCAAGAGACGTGGTCAATTGGTCATTACGTCAAGTTAAGAACAAGTCCGGACAAGAGATACCAGTAATAAATTAGGTGTACATCACAAACAAATAAACTCACTAGCAGCCAGAGTACATGACGAGTAATAAACTTGGTATCAATATCCGTCAAGAGACATGGTCAAGTTATGAACAAGTTCGGACAAGGGATACCGGCAATGAATTAATTTTGTTTGCTTTACGGTTAATTTGAATTTTAAATGAAGAGCCATTGCTTATGCGAGCACATTATACGAGATAATGAGTGGTCTCTGATTGAAACAGTTTCAAGGCTAAATTGCAGGTGATTATCATTACATGCATCTTTAAGGTAGGGCTAACTATTCCTGCCTTTAGGCTTTTTAACCCCCGACATAAAAGAAGGGTGTTATAAGTTTGACGTGTTTATCTGTGTATCTGTGTGACTGTTTGTTCCGTCGTACCTTCCTAACGAATGGAGCGATTTTTATGCGATATTTTCGTTTTGAATACTTACGTAATCGAGATGGATCTTAGCTATAATTTATATTTGCTCAGGCGTTTGAAGACCAGCTAATTTCCTACTGGTGCGATTGATTTGAAATTTGGTGTACTGTCACTTCGGATTATTTCCAAGGCATGGTAACCTTGAGCTGATGCTGCAGCATCAAGTAGTCTGCGGCTACCCAACTCCTCAGCAACTTATAGCAGATATAGCGTGCTTGAGCTCATTAGAATGGTCTCAGTGAGTAGGTGTTAGATAAATGATAATCGAGAATCAAGAAGGATGACAGAGTAGAGAACTATAATAACAGGGTGTCAGGTATATTGTACATAGTCCTTGCAAGAGACCTATTGGGTATAATTCTTTTAACTCACAAGGGCGCGTGGCTCAGTGTTGTTTTTTTTTTTTTTTTTTGTTATTTTAAAAAAGAATATCTGTTAGGCAACCTGAAGTTGACGAACAAATAAGCGGAAAGCTTGTGTTAGTAGTGGGTACGACAATAGTGCAACGGGTGGGATTTGAACCTGTTGCACTATTGTCGTACCCACTTGGTGTGTGCTTGTTATATCTGTATAAGGGTGAGCGAGAGCTTGCACACGCCTGACCGCTCCCACCTATGCTCCTGACAGGCATGCACACTTACGTAATGTGCATGTACACGACGTAATCACAAGTAAAGCTCACGCGCCCTCGTGAATTTCAAGAACTATAGCAGTGGACGACTATCAGATGAGAATATAACGACGAAGGCTAGTTCTCTACATTCACATACTCCAGATAGAATTTTGTTGTTTTATATTCAAAACTTGCTCTGAGGAGACAATCAAAATAGTCCTTTATACGCATATATATTGTATATAAATAATTATACTTTAACAATTGTTACGCTAATGTAATAGCAGCCCGTATACCTAATACAGATAATATGCGGCGCAACCCGGAGGCGTCGTGCGCTCGCAATTACATGCATGCGAACTGCGCTACCGCTGGTCAGCTGAACTGCCACACTTGCGACTCGCTATACAACACTTTTCCGTACGGAATTACTCCTTAAATAATTTAGTTTATTTATAGAATAGCTGATGCCTGCGATTTCGTCTGCATGGATTTAGTTTTCAAAATCCCACGGGAACTCTTTGATTTTCCGAGATATAAAAAGCCTATGTCACTCTCCAGGTCCTCAGCTATAGCCATGCAAAAAATCACGTCGATTCGTAGCTTTGTTGCAGTGTGATCGAAGGACAAACCAAAAAACAGCAAATACCAACAATCACATCAGTATATCACATAGTGGAGTAATTTTCTGTGTGAATTCCGCTAGATCTACACCTTGCATAATAAAGCAACATTTTATGTTCATGTAAAATTAATAAACTTCAGCGTTAAGTTTTTCTTACAAACAAGTTTCTAGCAAAGTGGTATATTAAATACGGTATTAAATTGAAATAGCCATTATTATACGTCTATTGTAAATAATCTTTTTCTTTTTGCCAGGACCAGTTTTCGGTGCAACTAAACAATTCAATTCTAAGAAGAGAGAATCATGGTCGCCTCATTCCTAAATTGGTCTAAAATTTATGACAAGTGGCAATACACAAGCGGAGCGGGTAAAACTCGAGTAAAACCATACTCTTAGCATAAAACTCAACAACGGCTGCGCATAAAAATTTAAATGATATAGGTATGCACCTTAAATTTCACTAACTCTACAGAAAGTATTTTTAATATTATTTTAAGTACCTACACAACATTAAAATATTAAACCTTAAACTAGTCCGTATTGAGGAAATACGTACGCGACGTGTTACGCCTAGCCTGTGCCTCGCAGAGCTCGTAAAGCCGTCGATCCTGGCGCTGATCTCTCTCCGATCGTGTCTGATTTCCATTTTATCTGACTTCAGAGTGCATCGCTGTTTATGCAAATACTATTGTACACTATAATTTCTCCCTCGGATTAGTTCGAGTATTCCGTTGTCCGCCCCGCCTATCACCGTCATCACACATTTAAGAAACATGTGCGAAACCGACTGGTCCCGATCACGCAACCGTTTGCTCTAATTTCTGGACAGATTCTCTTCACCCCCGGGACGTCCGGAAATCGATCATAATTTTTACGCCTAAATCGATTTGTTTTTGTTTGCGGTTAGATATTCTCACCTGTTACACGTCACGGGTTAGATTTACGTTATTTACTGCACGAGATCGTTTTCTCTAGAAAATCGAACAATTTTTTACTTTTACCTTTAGCCCGATAATATTTATCGGCGTTTTATCACCTCTAGTACCTATGTAATATATTGTTACCACTTGGTTTCCATTTGAGATTTTTTCCCTTCATCTATCTATCTATCTATAATATAATAAAACTGTAACGGGACGAATTCTGTACATTAAATATATTTTGAAAATTTTAATCGGGGGATGCTTTATTATCGATACTGAACCCAAAAAAATTTTTTTTGATTTTTTTGTCTGTCTGTCTGTCTGTCTGTCTGTCTGTATCTTGGCCGCGCATCACGCTGAAACTACTAAACGGATTTAAATGAAACTTGGCACGATTTAAGTACATACCACGAGGTAACATATAGGATACTTTTTATCCCGAAATTCAGCACGGTTCCCTTGGGAGAGGGGATGAAAGTCAAAATGTGTATTTAGTTGTAATTCATTAACGCGTACTCCGATTTCATTTATTCTTTTTTTATTAGAAAGAAGATACTGTAAAGATTGTCCTGTAATTATTTCAAGGTCGTCGGTTCAGTAGTTCAGAAGTTATAGACATCACAATCCTCAGTTCAAGTTATTTTGGACCTTATACCCCGTTATGTACAGGAAACTTCGAATCTACGGCTCATCTTAGGCTGGCATAATACACTATATAGTGTATAGCCTTATTTTTAACCGACTTCGAAAAAGGAGGTTCTCAATTCAGCCGGTATCTTTTTTTTTTCTATGTATATATCCACCGATTGATTACTCCTGGATTTCTGGACCAATTCAGCTGTTTTTTTTTTAATGGACATTTTTTTACCTTCAACTCCTCAAGCCTAATGCTGCAGACTTGCAGAGGTACTTTCCCTCAAAATCATGAGGATTTAGGAACTGTCGACTACGAATTGGTATGCTTGGCCTAAGAATATACTAGATCATAGAGCTCCAGGTTCTACTCCTCAATCCTGATGCTGCAGGATACTGCCCATCTAAACTGTGAGGATTTAAGAACTGTCGCTTGCGAATTAATATTGTAAGTATCAAGAATAAACTACAACATGAAGTTCTAGGTCCTAGCTGCGCAATGATGATGCTGCAGGATACGGGCCACCTAAACTGTAAGCATGGTACTTTCGATTACGAATTGATATTGTTGGCACCAAGCATAGACTACATCATGGAGCTCTAGGTCCAGCTCCTCAATCATGATACTTCAAGTGCGGGGATTTAGTAATTGTGGTTTGTTAATAAGTACCGAAGGTACCAAGTATAGATTACATTTACGCTACGCTGCTGCGTAGCATAGGAGGGAAGGGACAAAGAGAGCAGGGACAAGCTACATGCCGAGCGATCATTTTCAAAATTAAAATTGATAATTAAACTAAATTCTTTGGGACAAGAAAGGTTACGCTCAGTGGCAGATTTACCAAAAGACTGAGTTGACTGGAGCCTAGGGTGGCAGGGTCTCAAGCGCCAAAAGTGTACGACTAGATATGCAATTATAAAAAATTTTGCGCTCGCTTCGCTCGCGAAAGAGTCACTTTTACGTTTCTATTGTAGGTGCTAAGTATAGAAAATTTCGCGCTCACTTCGCTCGCGAAAATGTCACTTTTACGCTTCTATTGTAGGTGTCAAGTATCGATTACTAAGTGCCGTAATGCAATCATAAAAAATTTCGTGCTCGCTTCGCTCGCGAAAATGTCGCTTTTCCGTTGCTATTGTAGGTGCCAAGTATAAACTACTAAGTGCCGTAATGCGGTCATAAAAAATTTAGCGCTCGCTACGCTCGCGAAAATATCGCTTTTACGTTGCTATTGTAGGTGCCAAGAATAGACAACTAAGTGCCGTAATGCAATTATAAAAATTTTGCGTTCGCTTCGCTCGCGAAAATGTCAATTTTACGTTGCTATTGTAGGTGTCAAGAATGGACAACTAAGTGCCGTAATGCAATCATAAAAAATTTCGCGCTCGCTTCGCTCACGAAAATGTTGGTTTTACGTTGCTATTGTAGGTGTCAAGAATGGACAACTAAGTGCCGTAATGCAATCATAAAAAATTTCGCGCTCGCTTCGCTCGCGACACTATCGCTTTTACGTTGCTATTGTAGGTACCAAGAATGGACTACTAAGTGCCATAATGCAATTATAAAAATTTCGCGCTCGCTTCGCTCGCGAAAATTTCGGTTTTACATTGCTATTGTAGGTGTCAAGAATGGACAACTAAGTGCCGTAATGCAATCATAAAAAATTTCGCGCTCGCTTCGCTCGCGAAATGTCACTTTTACGTTTCTATTCAGCTAGTTATCAATAAAATACATGTCCTATAATAGAGATTTTTCGAACTGGTATCTGATTAGATTAATTTGTTTTTAATAGTACGTACTATAGAACCACTTATAATAATATTTTACCTTATTCATTTATTTCACAAATTCTAAACAGAAGTTCATCAGTAATTTCCATCATTGATTGTCGTCAAGCGCAAGCCTATTTCGCAATACAGAAAAAAATTATACCTGAGTTTAGTAGTCTTCTTCTTGCATAATCTATAGGATCAAAAAACACCTAAGCAAGCCATGCGCGTAAAGTATGCTTGAGATAAGTAGGTACTTTAACACTATCCCCATCTCAATTATACAATAATTCTTGTCACGTTTACACCTGGGAGCGAGTATCGCCATAAAGTATTTGAATCCAGATATTTTTCCCTATTTCGCACCTTCCTAATGGTCATAGCCCTATTAATTATTCCATATAAAGGACGCGGTATAAATAAATTTACCGCTTATTAAAACACTTCAAATTTCACAACTAAAAGAATCGTCTGGAGATTATTTGCACTCTACGATTTTTCATACCTACGACATCTCTGAGACCACAGGTTACTAATAAAATCAGGTTTGTGCTTCGATTGTATTTTTGGTAAAATATTTGGCAGTGACTTGAGTCTGGATACTGTACTGGTCCAAACTGAGGATTTAATTAAAATCATATTGTTCATTATAACTAGGTAAGGTGTTTGCCACAGAACACGACTGTGGTGATCTTTACAAGAGATTTATTTCTAAATGGGCATCTATCAGTCGGTTGGGTTTATTTTCCTCATATGTCCACAGTATGTAAGCGCATTTGAGACTTTCCTAATTAATTAAATGATCTCTCTTATTATGTATGCTCTTTACAAAGTTGTCCAATAATCAGGAGTTTTGGAATTAGTTTTGGTACAAAAGCGAGATAATTCCCCGTCCTACTAGTCGCCGGGAGTAAGGTGGCTTACATAAATCTCAGAGCCACTCTTGACACCACGTTCCTTTCTCAATCGTACATCGTTCGACTTTTTGTCGTTTCGCCGCACTCGGTATTCCGCGGGCAAAAACAACCGAATCAAAATTCTCCGATCGCCACATCTTTTATTTATGCCCACCGTTTCGACTAACAGGCGTAATTTTTTCCGCTAAACAATCAGTTTTGTCCGAAAAATGCGAGACGGGAAGAAGACATAAAAAGGTACGTTGGATTGCTTCGAATTTTTTCTCGTCTTACGCTTCGCTCATACATATCGAGATATGATGAGCGGCTTCTATAAGGGGTTCACTTGTTTACTCTAGAAAAAGTGCACTCTGCAGCCGCCCGCCTATTGTTCTCGCATCGAGGCTCCGTTGATCATAGATTGTTGCGCATTCTTGCAATACATTCCAATTTTAAATTTGAAGTCATTTTAATGACAAGCAGATGCCCTCGAAGGTCAGGAGTAAACTATTCTAATAAAAATTGATCTTCCACTTCAAATTTTCTGTAGCCTAAGTAAGTTTATACTTATACTTATTACAGCTGTGTTACTTGACATGCAAGCGAAGAGTATATGACTGCAAGATTACTGCTAAAGGATAGGACCAAAATATACGAGATTCGTGAGTTTTTTTATGCAAATATTTACTGGCGGAATACCATGTCAAAATTGCTGAGTTTCTTGCTGATTCTTTTAGGTTAGAATCGCGTTCCGAAACAATAGTAAGATTCACTTGACATTTCGAAAGCACTTTGTAAAAGTTTATATTTGAATAAAAAACTATTCTATTCTAAAATTCGAATCATATCAGCCTACTTAGTATCAATACTAACTGAAGGTTAATTATGTATTTGAGGAAGATGGTTAAGTGGAAGATTATTTCATTTCATTATCAACTGGTTCCACATTATCCTTTCTGTTTGTCAACGCTTATCAGTCTTCAGATTGAAGAACCAGTTCTCTTGGTATCATTAACAACGGAATAAGAATCATTAGCACAATCTTCGATCTAAACCCTTGTCCCATTTAAACTTCCTAGTTTTTACAATCGTAAAGCTTTCATCTGCTAATGTGAGAGCATCGATACGAACGATTTTATCTCCCTCGCTTATCAATTTAATAAACAACTTTCCAAATATGAAGCAATAATAAAATTGCTAGGATCTCATCAAAATACCGATCAGCAGATCATATTACAATGGCATCGGTTACGGTATCTCGATGAAAATGACTTCCACGTTCACATCTACCGACACCACTAACATTTGTCTCGAAATGTATCGCAGAGAACAAGCCTGTATTACTACGTAGAGAAGCCTGAAATTGCTTAAACATTAATCGGATATAGTATATTGTCAAAGGTTGTTGGTTGTATCCACCGGTTTATCGACAAGAAACAGCGTGGAATATTGCCGTGTGCGCTAATGACGTGCGTTTCTGCGCTTTAATTGCGATCAAACAGACAAACTTACTTACAAGAGCACTTTCACCGCCTCTTTTCCATTAAGATAAGGTTCATATTTACTTGGATGAGTGTACTTTTATGTTTGTCGATAGAGTCTGGTCGCATCGTCCGCATGAAAAATGTATGAAGTCTCATCTCAAGTTGTGAGTAAAAACCTTTCGTATTGAAGTCCATTTTGATTGGTGTTCGGATTCAAGGGGTTTTATATTACACCTAAGAAATGTCAGCGGTACCGAGTAACATGATTAAAGTGTTCCTATTAGAGCTGGAACTACAATAATAAGACAGTAAATTAAAAGGCTTCGGTAGTCTCGGGGTTGAGGAATAATGTAGTTATTAATAGTTACATTGCTCAAAAAATAGCACACAGAAAAAACAAACAGAACAGAATAAGTAATGAACCTTAAGCCACTTTATTAAACTGCTTGATATTGATTTTATTAGGCGCTAGTAGGTTATATTAATTTTATACTTAGGTACTCGAAAAAACTTAAAGCTTATATGCTAGGACTCCATAGATATACGCCTAGATTATATAATGTAGGAAGTCTATTTCTGGTTCAGATTTGCCATTCAAGTCACTTGGAATTTCATCATCTATAGTTTCTTCGACCTATGTATGCCACTTATTGCCGATTCAGTTGAATGATTGATAAATCAATTACTCTGTTTCTATACTAGGAGTGGGTTTGATCCTTGTTTAATCAAGTAATTAAGTAACTATACTATAACTTCAAATTCAATTTCAGACCTGTGTCTGAAATGCTTTCTTAAGTAAGTACAAAATATACAGTTTTTAAAAACTTTAGGAATGTGTCAATTAACCGTCTTTGGTGATACTCCAAAAAGAGAATTAAAAAATAAATTTTCTCAAGATCACGTCGTCGGCTGTTATTTTTGTGAGGCCATCGTCACAACAGTGCTAACAACATTTTTAACAATCGTCCTGTTCTGCCCATCGAAGGTTCATTATGAATTAGTTCCGCGTATCGCCACCCGATCGCCGCCGGCGCCACACTACATGCTCCCAGAGACAGCCGTAAAACATCTCCTGCACTTCCTACCTGTAAAAAATTAAGTTTAACTTCATACTGCCATTTCTATTCATCAAACGAAAGCAGTTCTGATGCAAAATGCAAATATGGATGTCGTTTATACCTAATGTCTGAAACTTAAGCACTAATTGGCTACAATTCACAGCTTACGAAAAGGGTTGGTTCTAATTTTGTCAAGAAAACATTTCACATCATGAGAAATGAAAACTAAAAAATTCGTGAAATTCTCCAATGACATTATTAATTTAAGCTTTTATTAATGCTTTCACTATGTGAAGCCTTTACAGGCAAGTGTAACTTTTTTGCAAAGTAATGCTTGATAACTTCTGCATGTTTTAATTTGAGAGCTGACTTCTACAAATATTGCAAGTGGATATTTTGCTTTAGATATAAACGCAATCTTCATTTGGTGTGATACGAATGAATTCCTTCGCGTGTGACGGGTGGAACAAGTTGGTGGCTCGACGCTCGACGAGGGAGAAGGAGCTACATTATGCCTAACAACATCATAAAAGTTACAGCCAGCTCTCACTCTAACAGTTCTTGAGAAATTGACATCTCATTGCAGGAGTTCAAAATATCAGAGACTAATTGCTCCTTGAAAAAATGGGACATGACTTGTATGTAAGATAGATAAATGCCATTGAAATTTTGCAAATACGACGGTGGTCGATGAAACGACTTTTTGCTGCGCACGTAAAGTTATTTTTGTGGAAATGGGTGTTCCCGTCGGGATTTGCCGATTCAAGTGACACACGAGTATGATTCGGTTTTTGCAGGTTTAAAATAATTATAGTCTTACAAAGTTTGTTATATTTCTGCACGAGGACTTCTCTTTGTACATTGTATTGTATCTGCTACATTCCACTAGTAACTCCTGGACATCGTCTGGCGTATCACAAATATTGCGGTTGTGGCGAAGTTGTGGACATCAGTGGGGTTAGTATAAAATTTAATTCTATTATCGTATTAATACTCGATGAAATTAGCGTCAAAGTGAAATGAATCTTTGCCGTATCATTTTAAAGTGACAAGTTCAGTACAACCGATTTTAATTTTGAGCGTACCCGTATACGTAAACATATAAGAATGCATGCACGAAATTGAGTTCTAATTCAATACTGTTATGGTTCATTTTACTGTGACGCTAATGTTATCGAATACGAATACGATCAATCGAATTAAATCTTATATACCTACTAACCCCACAGGTAGTAATTTATAATTCTGTACGATGGAATCGTACGTTTTTACCAGCTCATAGCAAAACATTTCGAGATCGTAGAAACCGATTAGGGGTATGGGTTGTATGTACACTGCGATACCCCTTCCAAGTCAGTCCGCTACCATCTTAGACTGCATCGTCACTTACTATCCGGTGAGATAGCAGAGAAGGACTCTATCTTGTCATCGAATTAAAAAATATAGGTATATTCATCGTGGCAACTATAATGCCAACTAGCTTTAGATGCAGCAAGATGTAGGTATTAACTCTTAGGAAAGTAGCTAACCATCAATCATCTTCATCATACAACATGTACAATACATCACTGACATTGTCGCACCGTATTCAATATTCAATTAGATCCATGTTTTTCTCTGACTACAGCAAAGCGAAAAGGAAGGGTACATAACATAGGTAATACAAACATATATATTATATAGGGTACATATTATGTTTGTATTTACCTTACTTATGTTATACATACTTCATGAGGAAACCTGCACACCTCAGAGTTTTCCATAGTGTTATCCACATTTTTTTTATATAGATGCGTTACCTGATGGTAAGTGATTACCGCCAGAAATGAAAATTTGTAGCGCCTAAGTTACCAGAAATGCGTTGCCGGCTTTTCAGGAATTTGTTGGTCCGCCCCTTGAATAACCCCATGTTGTAATTTAGTGGGAATACCGTCGCAAGAAGTTAGTTCCACAGTTTCAAAGTACCTGGAAAAAAACGTTAGCGCCTAAATTGAGCCGATTCTGATGAATAGGGTGTCAACCGATTTGTTATTATGGTCAGGTCATAGGCTACATAAATTAATATGATGAATGTTAGTACATCCAATATTCCTTGGTCGTATTACAGTTTTTAAACTTTTTTCTTATTATCATTGTACTTGTTCAAGTAGATCCTGTAGGGCTTGGCTCTCATCTCTTTAATTTGCGCGCCGAGTTCCTGCGTCCCGGCTGATTATATGGAGTAGCTCTTAAAGACATGCTGCTTCCAATTGATTTACTACTCATATTTTGGTAATGAAGCTACAGGTTGTTCTGAAAATAAAAAAGTATAAATTTTTAGTTAGATTTTCTATAGTTAGTCTAGCACACTATAGGCTGACTATTTCATCACTTCAAACTAACTTTAACTGACGAATAGACGTTTTGACAGATAGCTCCATACAAAAACTGTCTAAACTTAATTTTTATTTAAAACATCGGTTAGTAAAATTTACTTGAACGAATGAACCGTGAATGAACACATATGCACACACGCACACACACACACGCCCACGCACACGCACACACACACACACACACACACACACACACACACACACACACACACATACACACATACACACACACACACATACACACACACATAAAAACTTTCACCTTTATAATATTAGTGTGATAGTGTGATGTGATCACTACAGGAGTAGTAGGTTTTGACGCCGAAACTTTAACTAGCGCTGCACCGCTACAAAGTAGCCGTATTTCTGTGGTTCTGTGATCTACCTATATTACGTACCATTTATCTTAAATCACCCCGGTTAGCTTAAAAAGCATGTCCAAGTACCTCCGATTACGCCAGAGTTAGTAGTTAACCAAAAAATCTATGCAAATTTAATTGGCTTGTGTGTTAAGCGGCAAGTTTTTATATCAAAGCGAGCGGCGGCTAATGACAGGGCATTACTTAATTTTATTATTCAATTGCTTGTTATTGAGACACCGCCTGCGCCCAGAAGCGAAATTTCGGGCTGTATTCGCGAAATGTGGTACTAAAAAATTATACTTTTTAGAGTTCCGTACCCAAAGGGTTCCCACGGGACCCTATTACTAAGCTTTCGCTGCTCGTCAGTCCGTCTGTCAGTCTGTTTGTCAGTGGCTCCGTCAGTCAGTCTGCTTGTCTGTCTGTCAACTTCTTATGAACCGTAATAGTCAGAGGCGTTGTCCTAATACAACGCGAATGCGCGATCATCGCAAGTTCGTGCGAATTTTACTCGTACGAACGCGCGATCAAACATACTGATCTCGAATATAGGTGTCCTAATAGCTTCGATCACAGAGGCATTCGCGCGATGGAACGAAGCGAAGTGGAACCCGCATCGCTTATTCGCGCGATGATCGCGCATTCGCCAGTTGAAATTTTCACATTGTATTTCTATTACCGCTGAAACAACGAATACTAAAATTTTAAAAATTAAATTTACGGAACCCTTCTTGTGTGACTCCGACTCACACTTGGCCGATTATTATAACTAAGTAGGTAGCCTGGCTTCAGGTGAATTAATTCGTATTAATAAAAACTGAACACAATTAAAATCTTTCGAAATGCATACCTAATAATATATTTGGTGCTATTTTGAGGCAAAAAATTTCGTTCTTAATTACTATTATGTTATATTGATTTTTAACCTACCTCACAAATCGGTAGATAAATAAAGCAATTTTTTTTCTAGTTTTAAACTTCTTTAAAATAACTATGATTCACTATGGGCTTCAATCTTTTCCATCACAGAATCGAAGACTAGGGTCCAAAAGTAAGTAGGCGTACATTTGAGTGAGTTTGCTTAGTTTACCTACAAACCAACTTGTTATCTTTTAGAATCTCAATTATTTCGCCCCTCAAATAAATACAAAATAACACTCCTTTATTGCACTATGAACGAATACGAAAGCTAATAAAATCAGGTTAATCGCATACTATAAAGAAAAATAATTGCAATGACACATAATAAATATGTATCTTGCTACCAACTTTTACATTGTATATATTTTGTAGTGGTATACTGTGGTTACACACAGATATAGGTATAGATACCTATTTACACAATAAAACAATAATGATAAGGCATAAGTAGGTATTATATCCTTACTAATAAATTATAAATGTGAAAGTGTGTTTGTCTGTTGGTTATTTCCTTCAAAAACGTTACAACAGAGCTACGGACCGACGTAATTTTTTGCATGGGTATGAGAGTGACATACGATACTTTTTATCCCGGAAAATCAAAGAATTTCTGCGGACGAAGTCGCGGGCATCAGCTAGTTAATAATATATGCGATGACTTGAGAACCTCCTTCTTTTTTTTCGTTAACTGATGAAAATTTAAAAATTTATTTCCATCCCAAATCAGTCTGCATTAGGTACCTATCTCTTACAAGTGTAATTTGAAAATTTAAGACTCCCCCGACATCCTGCTACCCAGTTTTCTTCTCCATCCTCAGATCCTCCTCTTCGATCCTCGATCATCGTCTATTCGACACCTACACACTGAGATCATTAAGACGAGTCCAACCGCATCAAAATCGGTCCATTTGTTAGGGAGCTACTAAGGAACAGACAGACACATAGATACACAGATACACAGACACACAGATGGATACACACGTCAAACTTATAACACCCCCTTTTTCCATGGGGTTAAAACGAGACAACCAAACCAAGAGCGCTAAAAAACCAGCTATACATAATTATTATTTTTATTAAATACTCAAAGATCGTAGTGCATAGTTAAATCAGGTGAATCCCTCTATTTCCGTTGATAATACGTGTCGTAGACTGGCTGACTTAGTTAAAAAAACTAAATTAGTACAAAGCTAAGAGATGTCATAAACTTAACAGTATCTAATCGTTTAAATGGCAGTTAACAGTTGCCCAAAGCAAATCTAAATCCAATAGTTCCTAACCCCCTACACAACTGCAACCTGTCATGGGGTGCATTCGACCACCCGTGGGACATTATCTTATCCAAATAGGAGTTTATTGTTGAAGCCACTACACGTTGGCCCGTACCACGAAATGAAGGGAATTTTATTAATTTAACACTCATATTTTATTCAAAAAAAAAAGGAGGTTATCAATTTGACACGTAATATATATGTAATTTTATTGGAACTGCAAAATATTCACCTATTTTATTAATCTAAGTGATAGCCCTAATAGAGATTAGGGCTTTCAAATACGAGTAAGTAAAGATACTCGTTCAAAATTTTATAGTGTATAGCCGTATAGGTATGTATATTATCCACGCATTTCTTGTTTTATTTGCTTACATTTACTTAAACTTAGGGAACAGGAAAGATTTCATCAAAATTAGTTCAGTAGCTTTCCACACTTTGGGCACTTTTTCCTTTTGAGTTAAAATTCTTTCTTGCGGTAGGAGTAATAATGAAGTCGGTTTAATTTTTCTTAAATTGTACTTAATAATCATAGGAAAGGTTAATTTGATTTTGACGGGAAATTAACAGGCAGAGTATTGTAGAAGTCTGAAACTGCGATACCTTTTCTCGCGGAAGCAGTTATTTAGGGTTCATGCGAAAAAAAACTGTTGATTTAAGAGATGCTATACATTACCCCTTAATAAAAAATGTGTATACGCCGTGTAAATGTACATAATGGTTTGTCTTGTTCTGTGGAATATTAATTTATTAATGTTGAAAGAGAGAGAGGCCGTAATAAAAAAAAAAATAACTAAAAATTTTATATAAATAAACTAGATAGTTAATGGTGGACCAGTGTCAACGTGTCGGGGCCCCTTTGCTAACTGAAAATCGCTCTTGTTAGCGAATGCACCCCTAGATAACGGGAACTATCAATGATCGGGATTACATAAAGTTAATTTGGTCGCGTGGCAGCTTTCGACCCCAATCTCGTTTTTTTACGTTGAGCCTTGTCAATCAAACTGTTAGGCGGAAGATTCAGATATGGGAACTCACATTTGGATTTCTCGTAATTGAAAGAGATAAGCCAATTTAGAAAATGTTATCGGACGGTTAAGAGGCGCGTGTCTTAAAATTATTTATATCGGGTTTTTAAATGATGTTGATGATGATTAAAAAAATTGGTATTTTATTTATGCGGTTGGTGGAAGAAAACCTAATAGGTCTTTATTAAATATTGGATAGAAGCAGGCGTTAAGTACTTTGCGGTGCTTCGCTTGTAACTACATGTTTGACCATACAGATTTTTTCCTGTTGGCGGATTATAGCAAAATAATTCTAATCTTTTCTTGCTAATAGGTTTTTAATTTGGTGTTTTACATTCAGTGCCTATCTTACACTGACTTAAATTTATTTTAACTTTCAGCAGATTTTAGACATCTTTCACGTCTTACAAAGGCAGCAAAACAAAAGAGATAATTTTAAAATAAACTTCAATTTTGTTTAAACAACAAAGTATATTATGTAGTTGCAACTTAGTTGCAATATATCAATCCCCATACATATACAGTTCGCCGGAATTGGAAATGATCCAAAATTCCATTCGAGCGTGTTTCGCTTGTTTACATCGCAAACAGTCTATTACATGCACATTTGTGAAGCTCGTAAAGTCGTTAAGCAACAATGGCAACATGTCGACCTGTCACCACACCGCGGCATCTGTAACCATCATTATATCACACCACCCTCACAGCTCCCGTACCGCATGCAATTCGCCATATGATTTTTCGGTCACTAGTGAGAGTGATCTATTAGTTTGATTTATTTATTAGATTTTCACCAGCTCGATTTATTTTGATTAATTTCGAACGCGGAATCTCATGATCAAGCTAGACCAAAGAGGTCGTTAAATTGGAATGTTGTCTATCATCATCATCATCATCATTTCAGTGGACGTCCACAGCTGAACATAGGCGTTTCCCAAACAACGCCGCCACATCCGGTCCTCATCCAGCCACTTCCGCCGTTACATGTTGTCCTCAGCGCTTCTCATGCGGTGCGGTGAGAAGCACTTGTCAATGCGGTTTTTTATTTGAAGGCAGGTTTTGTTGGAATGGTTCTAGGGTATTATTGACGAAAACTTCTTTTTTATGATGCCTTGAAACAAAAAAAATGCATTCAAATCCATCAACCTAGTAAGGGGTCTACTAGGTACAAAATCGGCGCCTCGCTTTTAACTTAAGCAATTGTTAATTTCAAATCATTGCACACTACTAAATTTTATTAAGTTTGTTGTAAACAACTGTGTGAAAGCAGGCGACAAAAGGACGTGTCACACATAAATAATCACGTAATTGGGACGGGTCACAACATTGCTCCCCTGTGTCGGTGCTCATTTTTATTTTGTGGTGAAAAGGGGTCATAGGATCAGTGTTGTGTGGATATGGGACTGAATATTTTTTGCAGTAGGTATGAGTGAGTTCAAAGCAAAACGTCGTTTTGTAGGTGCTTAATTTTACTTAAAAGACGTTTAGTTATACTTATTGTGCAAATTTTTTTTACAGATTTATGTTCTTGTTGCTCGGAAGTGCCATTAATAGGCTTGATAAAAATAAATGATATCAAAAGAACCTATACTATATTGAACAGATTTGTTGGATGCTGCTCTCATTTCTTATTACCTACAATATTTTGTATTACTGCTGTCTGCTGAGTTTCTTGCCGACTCTTCTCAGCAAAATATGCTTTCCGTACCCGTGATAGAGTCTTGTGATTAAACAATTTTCTACTCTTACCTAAAAGTACATAAAGTTAAGACAAGTATAAACAACGTTTCAACTAAATGTCTCACGACAGCTATAAATTAGCCAACAAACGAGCGTTTAACTAAATTATCCGGAGCCGATGAAGCCTCGCCGGTAGCGCCGCCCGCTGCGCCGCGCGCACGCTGTAAAAAACGACATCTATCTTTGGACGTGAGACCAATGTTGTAGATACTTAATTACTCAAGTCCCGTATATCAGAATCAAACCTCACTTGCCCACTGAATATGAATCCACTCCCAAATTGGCCTTTGCAGCTATAGAAGGTGACTTTGCAATGATGCCGTTAAACGTTCACAACCATAGTTTTTTTTTTTTCAGGAAAGCATTTGCTATTGCTCTGTAACAAATTCTGGTAGACATTCCAGATTAAATTTAAAAAAAATCTAAATTATTTCATGTAGGTCTTCTTCCTTATGACAAGTCAAAACTCCATCACGTTTGCAAGGCGGATCAAGTTTGTGAACTTTGTGCGAATTAATCGTCGTAATGACAAATAATTTTTCATAATTACATGACATAAATTTTTATGGATGTACCTCATAATAATAAAATATTGATTGCACTTGCGTCGATGGACCTCACAACTTGGTAGAAAATATTAGTTTTTGCGCAACGCGGCTCCATTAAAAACATTTATAGAATCCATTGCAGGTACTACCACGAGAAAATCCCTACCAATATGTGATTAATGGATAGGAAACACGACTCTCTGAAATAATAAATATGCGATGTAGAGCTACAAACTAAGTTGGTAGTTAGTCACAAAGATTTGTGCGCCTGCTATAATTTTCTAGCTGAATTGAACGGTGTCGTCAAAATAATAGGAATGTTACCGTATAGCAGTACGCCTCTGAGATCCAAACTTCCAATCAGACACCTCGATTTCTGAACCCAAAAGTTTACTTAAATGCTCTGATTCTGATCAATTCTGACCACCCTCTGAGGGGCATCAACCACCAAAAACATTCAGAACCCCCAAGTTGAAAACATTCGTTCCATCTTAATTGTTCGCGAAACATGTCGTCACGATATGAAACAGCAGGATAGTAGGTACAATCATCACCTTAACCTGCATTTAAAATAATACAGCAAGCAAAATTAGCTCTTATCTTCGAAGGAATTGAAACTTTATCTCCCTGAGGTGTTAGAAAGGGTTGGGTGTATTCATCCACAGCAGGGGCCGCGTAGGGAGATATTAAGAGCTCGTCACATCTTTGTTATGATAATTTCGATTTTATCGGCTTACCCTCAGCTACCTATTAAAATGTTTTTTATTACTACTATTAAAGCATCTGCAATGTCTCTTTTTGTGAATTAATTAATATTTATGTATTTATTGGAAACCTATTGGATAATACCTATAAGAAACATTATGTTGTGTTTTTGATAAACAGGTAGGTAGTACGTATATACTATACATACTAAAAACGCCTAGTTATAATTTCATCGCAAGAAACTATGTAATTTTTTGCTCCTTAAAAATATGGGGGTCAGTTACAACGGAAAAAACGTTATCAAAAAACGAAATTGTCAAATGACCGCATCCCTTAACGGGCTTTAAAAAAATGTCGCCAAACCTTATCTGGAAGACATCAACAATTCGAAATGAAAGAATGCCGACGCGCCGTATCGTCTATATTATATTAGATTTACAAGGTAAAAAAACTGAAATATAAGACCGTTCTGTGATAAGGCAGCGTGACAAAGGATTTAAAACTATTTTAAAAAACTGCCGCAGACGTTAAGTATCTTAATTTTTATTATTGATAATAAAAGGATCTTCTTTTTTAAATTGGGTGGGATATACCTTAATAATTAGGTAATTCGATTCTAGCGTTTTTAAAATTTAGCTAACTAGCTAATCTACACAGATGAGGCCAGTGGTTTTAAACTGACTTTAAAAAGAATACTCTCAATTAGATTTATTTGATTTTTTTTAATCTTACATACTTACCTAAATCTTTACTAGAATTGTTTTTTATCCATTAATAGAAGAATGTATTGTTGTCTATGTACTCGTAGGTATGAGTTATTGCACAGTATATATTAAGTTTATAAAAATATCGTTTACAAATTGAAAGGCATGAGAAAGTAATTTGAAACATACAGAAGCAGAAAATTCCTTTCGATTTATTTAAATGTTTTGGGTCCGTATCAACTAGATTTCATCTAAATAACTTAAACCCATTGATCTGTGAACGCAAAGGGTTATTTTGTCAGTCATTTTTATTTCTCTTTTCATACCCTTTGCATCTTTGTGATCATTTAAATGCTTTAAATATACTGTGACTGCCGTGCACCTGCCACAGCCATCCTTATTTAAACATTTTCATTACACAGTTTAAAATAATAATACTCTCTCATTACTTATATAATATGTAAATAATACATGGTGATTGTTTTCCATGAATAAAACGAGTAGGCAGGCTCTTTAAGTTTTGTTTTCCATGCTCACCAGTTTTTGCTGATAGCTCTAATACTTAGTAGTTTCTGACTATGTGTCTAGATTAAGTTGTATACGTAAAAATCAATAATTTATTAATATAAACTGTCTTCAAGCCTTATAATAATTGATTATTTAATAGAACTAATTTATTAAGTACAAAAACTAAGAAAACTCCTGTACAAGTTTTGAGAGCAATTCTTCATCCATTAACTATAGCTCAATCATTATGCTGACTGATTTATCTTCCATTTTTCCGTGTAAATAAATCACTTTTTTGTTAAATGTTTTTGTAGGCGCAAGGATCTTTCGGACAAATTTGAATTAAAGTTTCAGATCACATTCACTATTTTTATTTTATTTAGGAGTTTTTATGTGTAAGAAATCGCGGATTCCTAGAATAACTACACTTTGACTTTGAATAAAAATACTGAATGATCATATACTGTATTCTGAAACTTTAATTGAAAATTAACCTCATAAAGTACCAATTTACATAATTTAATTAATTTATATTTTATAAACAAGGAATATAATTAATAGTTATGTGACTTTCTGCCAGTTTTTGTCTTGAAAATCAACCAAAACGACAAAATTTCTCTACTAGACGTTAAGTGTTGGGCGATGATGAAATTGGCAAATTTAAAATAAAGTGCTCATAAGTATGAAGAGCTCTTATTTTTTAAAGTCAGTTAAAGTAACTTCATTAAATTTCTAGTGGGTAAGCTTTAGGCAAGCTTACCAACGTAGGTGTTAACGAACCTTCGACGTAATTTCAAATTGGGTGAACGTTTACACAGCGATAGTATCTCGATCCAATTCTATTTAATACATTCAGAACACAAGAATGTGGTCGACATTTTGTTGCTAGAGATCTAAGATTCCATAGAACTGCACAAAGCACTTATGGTAAGAAATTTTGATTAATGTTTTACCATGAACACAGATTAATTATTATGTAGGTACTTAGGTAGGTAGGTATATCATGGAAGGTAAGTTTTGACTTGTGATTTGTGTCAAAGAAATCACTTAGGTACCTATCAAATATAATATAAACGTAAAAATTCTTTTCACAAAACCGATTTCAAACGCCACTACAAAGTACTTACATCAATTGTGCCGATAAAATTTGAAGAGTTCCTTCGATTTCTCCAGGATCCCATCATCAGATCCTGATCTGATGACAATGGAATCACCTGGGAAGTATACCCTTTTAAACAAAAAAAAAAGAATTTTCCAAATCGTTCCAGGTGTTTTCGAATAATCGGAGAACATAAATAAAAAATAAAAAACTCAGACGGCATAGCAACTCACATGTAAGATTTTTACTCATTTATTTAAAGATACATTTCGAATAAACTTGACGCGATAAAATTATTTCTCCTGCATCTGTATTAGCAAAGGTATTAGCTAAAATTGTGGTTATTTTGAACTATAAAAAATGCAATTTAATGCGAATTTACAGTACGTTCGTATTTCGTTCGTTACAAAGTTTCAATTTGCAACTATCTATACAAATCGGCATTTCAGCTGTACCATTAATTTTGTCGTAAATATCTTCATCATAAGTCGTACGTAGCAGTTAGTTAATGGTTTGTGGCGTATTCAATACAACTTGGAGCTATATGACATCTTTAATGAGCCAAACGTTGTCCAGCACATTCAAATCGCATGATTGCAATGGGCTGGACAAGAACATGTGCAGCGAATGGACGAAATTCAGCTCCCAAAAAAAAAAAAAATTGTGTTATTACACCTAGATGGTGGCAGAAATATTGGTCGCCAAAACTTCTCTGGTTGGATGCGGTTAGCCAAGATGCAAAGCATCTTGGTGTAAAAATTAAGGAGACGAAAATAAATGACAGATATGGATGGAAATGAAATGAAATTTGAAATGATGAAAAGATCCTGGAGCAGGTCCGGGCCCATAAGAAGCTATAGCGCCGATGATGATAATGATGAAGTCGTACGTATGTTTCACACATGGATTATGATTAAGGTACTAAAGAAAACTTGCATCCTGGAGACGGACAGATGCTAGACATTCCGAGAAATCGAAGAAATTTCTAGCAGCTTGTCTAAAAATTACTCAGTCTGTGCAGAAACTCCACAGGTGCCAGCTATCCGCGGAATAGTCTGTGTAGCTCCCACTATTACCTCGAAATGGGCACTGTCAATTATTGTTGTTAGAAATACTTCTCAATAAAGGACTATAATGTGTATGTGTCACGTACCCACATTGCTTACACTTTTTAAATACCTAGATAAGAATAAAAAAATTTGTAACCATTTTTATAAGATAATTTTAATTTATTTAAGGCCGATTTCACTAACGTAAAATACCTAATTTTTAATAAATCCGAGCGTTTTAAATATTTTGGCAATACAAAAACTATTAAAATAACACTCTCGGATAAGACTTATTTTATTATGGTGAAGTCGACCCTTAAATTATCTAATCTTTATTCTTGCCTGCTATAGACTAGGTAAGCCTTTGAGTAATTAAACCAAAGATAAGTGGGTAATATTAATTATTATCGATCAGTAAAAGAATTTAAAGTTCAGTCAGAAACACGACATCAAGCTCGCAGGTAACCGCTCGATACTTGAAGCTACCTGAAAATGAAAATAACTATGTTTATAGTTATCGAACTTTAAATGCAGGCGTGATGTAAAAATGTGAAGGAAAAAGAGTCGTGAGAAAACCTAAATATCTGAGAGATTTCGTTATAATGTTTTCAAAGGTGTGTGAAATGTGCAAGCGTGGTAGACTATGGCCTAAACCCCTCTCATTCTAGAGGATATCTGTGCCCAGTAGTGGGATGGCAATGGGTTAAGATGATAATGATGAGGTGCAATAAAAATAAAAATTGTGAAAATAAGGCTTATTATCATAATTCATAATGATATCTACTTACCTAATCAAAGAAGTATGGAAACTTAACTAATCAAAGAAAGAATACGCATCCAAATTCACCCGTAAGTAAAGAATAGGTAGGGTATCGAACAAAGGTGGAATAAAGCAGAAGTGTCCAGACGGGTATCCCATTTCAATCATATTATGTTCCTTACACGATGCGAGTAAGTCCAGAAATAAAAAGAAATGTGGTCGATCACTGATGATACTGCAAGCAAGCCTTTAAAAAATTACCAGTGTCTCAAATACGAACAAAACTAACAAGAAACCAATTAATAGCCAACATCCATTAAACTTGTAATAAAACCATCCAAACGACAAACATTAGTCCAACAAAGACAGGTGTAACATCTAGTTAAAATAGAAATATTAGGAGTAATAAAGTCATTTTATTTCTATAAACGTTTGAGTTTCCGCCCCACGATATCACCCCAATCATCCCCAATCTTTCTGATTAATACGCAAGATAACTGTTAACACGGGCTAAAAAATACACAGACCTAAAAAATATTACTAGCTGTGGTCGATATTATTAATTGGAATCGCTCTAATGTCGATCTCGAAGATCGCAAGTGCGTACTAAAGTGCATTATTTTATCGTGTTATACAATTTTCGTCTTTTGACTAGGCATCAGTACTTTTTTTTTTAAGAATATTAGTTGAGATGAAGTTGACTAATATTTTCCTCTCTAAATAAGCGGAAGAATTATTGTGTTAGGAGTGTGTAAGAAAATCGCGCAACGGGTGGGATTCGTACCTTTCAGTTTTCAGTCCGTCATTCGTTGGGTTACTCAGGATTCTGTCATATTATGTATAGCTGTTCTGAGACGAAGTTAGCTATGCAAATATGTCCTGACCAAAGTTTGACCACGGTGACCAATCTCAACGGAGACAACTTTGTTGTTAAGCGGCAATAGAAATACACATTCTGTGAAAATTTCAACTGTCTACCTATTAGATTATGATACAGCCCGCTGACGGACGGACAGACGGCCGGACGGACGGGCAGTTTGATACCCTTTTTTTATTCAATGACAAGATAGTCCTTGACTGCGATCTCACCTGATGGTAAGTGACGATGCAGCCTAAGATGGTAGCGGACTAACTTGGAAGGAGTATGGCAGTGTTCGACCCACATCCCTAATCTGTTCCTACGCGCCATCGTACTGGAACGCTTAATCGCTTGGCGGCACGTCTTTGACGGTAAGGTGATAACTAGCCACGGCCAAAGCCTCCCACCAGACAACCTTCGGGTACGGAACCCTAAAAAACATTAAAAAACAACATGTTTTGCCTGTGACAATAATAATAATTATTATTTATAATTAGTGGAATGACTCATATTATGTACATATATTTTATCTTAAATTTGACCAATTGTCACTTTACGGTCTTTTAGAAATCGGCCGGCGACTAGCGAGCCGCGTTGCACAATGACTGATCGCGTAATACGTGGAAGTGGAGTGTAATGGGGGATATTCAGTTGCCGACGCGACAAGCGCTACTTTATTTTGCGCAAAATTTGTCGCAAAAAACAAAGATAAAGATTGTGTATTGGCAAGAAATAAAAGTTTTTCAACTATATTCTATTAAAACTACGAACAGTTTGTACACGGTAGATACGAGCCAATGCAAGGGTATGGAAACCATGGACATAATAGAAACTTACTCTACCCTTGCTGTTATTGTTCTCCATTGGCAGTGAAGCCAACGGGGTTACTGGCGTCGAGACCTGGATCTCCTTAGTCCTTACCATGTGGAGGGTGGGAAAGATCTCTTATCTGGTATGAGTTTTAAGCCGAGTATTATTCCGGCTAAGGTCCGCTATCCATGAAAAATATTAAAAATATATATTTTTATTATTTAATTAAATACCTAATAGTTAAGAATATATTCTAACTTCAAGCAACTATCGCGTAATGAATGGCCAGCTTTGTAGCGATCATAGCTCGACGGTACTCGGAACCCCTCTAGCATACCTACTTCCTACAATTAACATATTATTTTTCAACACACTTGCTCATAAAGGGGCTCCCGGTTCACCGCAACTAGGCACACAATGACACCTCTAACTCAAACCGTGACTTTTGATTACTATTATTCACAATGTGAGTTAAAGAAATTTTTTTTTTAATTTTATTGGGTGAGTTGTTGTGTTCTTAAAAAAGTTTCTATTACAAAAAATATCTTGTTCAATAATTTATAAAAATATCGTGTTAAATTAATGTACCTGAGCAAGCAATCATTTCATACAACTCCGTATTTAAATAGATAATTTCAACATGTACGTGTTTAATAAATAAAACTGTCAGTAACTTTTGTTTTTTTTTTTGTAATAAAGAAAACTCGAAATCTCCATTTTGTACGTGGCTATAAGAGAAATGCCAAAAAAAAAGAAACCTCATTCTTTAGTCTATGGCCATTAGAGGTTTCGAAAAACTGATTAAATCAAATAAACACCTGAATAGGCTGTATGGTCGTCGATCTTTGCCGGCCCTCAAGAGCATCTCAAGAGGGCGAACAAAAGAACAACATTAATTTTTCCCGCCATTGCGAAAAAATTTTCACAACTCGTTTTCACTGTTTTGTACCATAATGTACTATTTTAGTGTTATTTTCTTCACAAGTGTGTTGAAAAACGTCGTATGATACACGTGTATATTGATGATTACCGTCCTCGGCTACCTTAAGACCCTCACCTGACGGCTCGGGTCTCAATAGCGCCTCAGCGGTAATCACCAACTTTGACACTTGTACCATAATGTACTATTGTAATCTCCCTGAAACGAGCATCATAAAATAAAATCGTAATATTACGGACTAGGTATATTATAAAGTTACACCGCCATTGTTTACATCGTTTGTCAGATTCTTTTTTTTTTTCGCTACCAAGATGGTCCTTGACTGCGATCTCACCTGATGGGTTGTGACCGATGCAGTCTAAGAAGGTAACGGGCTAACTTGGAAGGGGTATGGCAGTGTATATTCAACCCATACCCCTAATCGGTTTTTACACGCCGTGCTGGAACGCTAAATCATAGGGTGGTAACTAAGCCTCCTACCAGATAATTATCCAACCAAATATTGTGCAACATCCATCGCTTTATTGAAGCAATGTGCCACGCCCATTGCAACTGCAGTTTAGGACTCAAAAAGCTATGTTGGTAACCCTGGTTATCCTATGAGGCGTAGGTAATCTATGCTTAATATCTTCCAGCCCTAATGAACTCTAAGCGGTATAGATTAGTGGGTAAGACTTCATCTCACGTATCGGGGTTTGATCCCACTTCCCAGCACGTGTTTGAGCACTTTAAGCAATTAAATATCACTTGCTTCAAGCGTCAACACAAAAATAAAGGAAAACATCGTAAGACAACCCTGTATGCATTAGAGTTCTCCATAATGTTCTCAATAGTATATTGTAACGTCAGACAATCTGCACTTGGCCAGCGTGGTGGACTATGGCCCCAGACCCCTCTCAAATAGGAGATGTATACCCAGAAGTGGGATGACATAAATAAATAAATAAAAAATAAATACTGACGCTGGCTCATCCAATTATAAGCCTCAATAGCCCAACGGTTACAGATGTGGACTGAAAACTTAAAGGTTGCAGGTTTGATCCCCACCCCTTGCACTTTTGTCGTATCCACTTATTTGGAGGAGCTCACCTTATCTGATATTCTTTTTAAATTAAAAAAAAATATTCAATCACTGCAATTGCAAAGCGACCACTTTGGACACAAACATTCAAAACTCATACGAAACATACGAGCATTCTCTTTATTGATCAATCTTACTCGTAATTAAAATAAAACAATTTTTATTGCCCAATGTAACCTTGATTTGAACGCCAAAGCATTACATCTTGCGCAAATTGTAACTCAAGCACCTACGAGCAAACTTCTAGAGCGCGTATATGATTACAGTTTTGGTGTTACTTAACCAAGTAAAATAACGAGTCAGACAGTAAATAAGATACAAATAACACGACAAAGGAAAAATTGGATAGATACTCAAAGAAGGTCTGAAGAATTTTCATTTTAAAGAACAAGGCAATCAGGTTATAGGTATTAATTTGGACAGATTAGAAAAGTATTTATTCAAATAAGCTTTTACAACTTCTTTCGATTAGTAAGTGATAATACAGTTGAGTCTCATTAGTACCTTAGTACCTTAGTATTAGTAGTTACCTACCGAAAAGAATCAGCATAGGACTTAGCAGATACACGAACACAATCTGCAGACACTGTGACCTCATGTGGTTCTCACGATGATACATAATAATAATAGACAATTACCCTTGCAACGGTAGGTTGGAAAGCGAAGTTCAATGAAATCTTTAATGTAACTACATAGGTTACATTAAAGATTTCCTTCTACCTACTTTAGGTCTATTTTTCGCATTCACAATAAGCAAATTCCTACACCTTTCAGTTTAAAAGAGCTGTAATCCTGCAGCATCAGAATTAAGAAACCCAAAGCTGAAACAATATTGTAATCTACTCGTGCTGGCATGGAATCGAAATTGATATACGAAGTGCCGTAAAAATTAATAGGAAGTACCTACCTAATAGGACAATCCGTCGCAAGAATTATTTCTAAAACATTCTACGAAATTTAGGATAAATGTTAAACAAAAGCTACACCAAACAAATATATGGTTTATCTCGAACTTTGAGATCTCAAAGTAACATTTACCGCAAATTGCAAGTCATCAAGTATTGCATCTATCGCTTACTTCGTTCGTAAAATGTGGATAACTCGGTAAACACTTTACGCTTTCAGTACAATGAATACACATTAATTTTACAATCATATCTGACTGAGCATTAGTTTGCAATTATATTTGTGCAATACAGGAATAGTTACTCAGCTTGTGAAACTTATAGTCTGTATCTATTTGTTTAAGATAATTTTTTTAATGCATGTTTTGTCCTCTAACGTGATTTTTAAACTGATGATGCAATTTGTCTTCAAGAAGCGATGGGACATCAAAAAGTCTTCAATATATTTTCTCTGCATTTATCACAACATCAATGAAACTCTGGAGACAAAGCGCATAATATCGTGCAGCGTGATATCCTTCTAATAGACTTATGTTTTGTGGTCAGAAGTAAAGCTGCAGTAGTCCATGGGTTGAGATTAGAGACGACGATGAAGACTGCTACATTATGACTATTGAGGAACCAGTTCCCTTCTTTGGTGTATCATCAAGTATGGGATTATTCAAGGAAAGGAAGGGATAAACTAATTCCATGGAAACAAGGATAAATTGAAAAACACCCCCGACATGTGAATCTGTGTACAATATACCTACCTGACATCTTGTTACACAGTTTTCTACTCCGTCATGAAATGCTCCTCCTCGATCCTTGACCTTTCTAACATCTACTCATTGAGACCATTTTAATGAGCCATTGTAATGTTGAAGTAACAGGAAGTCAGGTATCTTGTACATAGTCCGGCCATAGATTCACGTATCGGGGGTGTTTTAAATTTTGAATTTACACTTGTTTCATAAGCTCTAGTATTATTTTGGCCCTTCCTGTATCCTACATAATACCAACAATCTGTGTATCTAATTTCCTCACATTAAATGGAATATAATGGTGCTTACTTAGGTATTTCGTCACACTAAATACCGTCATACTCATAGTAATAGTCTGTTTGCGTAACAATGTTTACTATTCCTCTGTGCGTAAGAAAACTGGGTCAAATCTCGTTCGACATCATCATACAAAATGTACATACTATATCGTTTGGTTTGTATGTAATACGAAATTCACATCACTCCTTTTTATTTTTAAAACCATTAGACGTGGTGTGTGATGCTATTTGTTGATGGCTTTTCTAGACTTGTAAGGCATAAGAAATACCGTTTATACGTGATGCAGGTTTTAGAGAAATCCATTGTTGTACGTTGCAAATAAATTACAACAGAACACGTTAAATATCCTAATTTTTCTACTAGATTCATGGAATTATAGATCCTAGTTCAATAAAAAAAAAATTACGTAAGACTCAAGTCATCATATAACTATCGATATTGCAAATTTATGCAAAATGCTACTTAAACTGTTGTTTTTGTAGCCTTGAACAAAATATGAAAATGATGCTGACCAATAGATGAACATAGTTATTATGTTTTTATCACGCTAGCAAACAATCATTCATTTAGTTTATGTACTAGGTAATTTACTTACAAATGTCCCAGATTTTCTCACGCTAGCCCACGCATAATATTTAAATTATCTTCTAGGCTATCAGCTACTAAATTCGATAGGCAGTCGTTTTTCTCAAAGAGATACCTATGAACGCACTGTAAAAAAAATAAGTCCTTGTCCAATAGCCGAGCTTAGTTTCACAATGAATTAAATGAATACGTTCCGTCTAAAACCACCAGCGCAGAAATCCATTCCCTCATATCAGATCATGTGATGCACCAATTGGCGTAAAGAGTAATCACTGCAGTGGTTGCAATTGCAATTATTGCAAAACGTTTCTTACATTACCATTATTACATCTGTGATTAAGCCCATTAAACAAAACTTTGAACGCTCATAATAAGTTTATAGCTAGGCTATACGGACATGACCTAATAGAATTGCTTCATTTTATTATCTATCTTGGGTATCGATATCGATACTCTACCTAAACTGGAACCGTTTCCATGTTACAATTTTATTAATAGACAGCTGTCTCAAATGATAGTATAATGCGATAAATCTGTTAGATTAAAATTGAATATCAGTAGCTTTACCTATCTATATATCGTGTTCAGTAGTACGTACAGACAATTTCTTGGTTTGTATCAGAAGTTATACTTGTTGGTATTTACTAAGCTCCTCCGTGGGTTGCACGTATCCCAAAATTACTACCTAAAAATACTCGTATCATAAAACTAAAATTAATATTTTTGACCATAATTTTGTCATTAAAAATTGAACTGGACTGACAATATTATTTTGATTAAATAAGTTTAATTTATTCTGTATGTTAACTATGCGTTTGTCTTTTGATTTTGCTAAAAATATGATTTAGGTTAATTCAATTTTAACAAGTGACTGCAACTTTTAAAATGCCCTACATTATGATTTAGTTCATGATCGTTTCATATGATTGCGCGAATGGACAATATTTGGACAGGGTATGCGTGAGTGATAGTTGTATTGCAAACGTGTTTACCCAATAAATGATCTCATGTAGTATGCAACTTCCAAAAGTAATAAAAATAAAATGCAAGTCAATTTTATAACATTTTTTATTATTATCAGCCTCAACATAAGTTTCTTGCAAAAGGAGACCTTTCACAATTACGTAAAACAAAGCATATTATACATAGAGATAAACAAGTAATAACAGATCGATCTTTAGTTATCGTAAACTCAATTATCGCGCATTGTACAACAATGCTATGCGACAACAATGTGAAACTCTGAAAAAAATAGGCGAAATATTTTCAATCACATCACAAACATTTCCATTGCCACATGCCAAAGCCCGTAGCAACACAATTCCAAAATTTTAATAATATTTATTTCACTACGAATACTAATTGATCACATTTTGAACTTAGCCTATAAGGTACTGGTGAAAAACCTAAATTAGGTAAACTGGAATCAATTCCAGCCGTGACCATGGCCATATCCGTGCTCTACCTTTTCCTTCTTAAAGTATATGGGATAGTGAACCTTGACTGGATAAGGCACTTCCTTTACTAGGGGCACTTGGACTTCCTTGTAGACGGGGTAAGGCTTATCAATGGGCACTTTTACTTCATAAGGCACCTTCTTCTCAACAGTGTAAGGGATCTTCTTGTACACATCATAAGGTTTAGGAACTGGCACTTTAATATGGACTGGGTAAGGTTTCTCAACCTCGACCTTGTAAGGCCTGTCGACTGGAACTTTCACTTCGTAGGGTACAGGTTTGTGTACTGTTACAGGGTATGGTTTTTCTACTGGCACGGGGTAAGGCTTTGCCACGTAAACATGGTAAGGCTTGTCAACGGGTACTTTGACTTCATACGGCACCTTCTTGATAACTTCGTAAGGTTGAGGTACTTTCACTTCGTATTTTACTGGGTAAGGAACCTTCTTCTCAACTGTGTAGGGTTGAGGAACGGGTACCTGAACTTCATAGGGAACTTTCTTTTCGACAGTGTAAGGAGTGGGCACCTTAACCTTGACTTCGAAGGGCCTGTCGACTGGGACTTTAACTTCATAAGGTACTTTCTTCTCGACTACGTAGGGTTCAGGGACGTGGACGGGGTACTTTACGTATTCCTTAACTGTAACAGGGACTTTCTTTTCAACGGTGTAGGGTTGAGGCACATGCACTTTGACTTCATAAGGCACTTTCTTCTCAACTGTGTACGGAACGTGTTTCTCGACGGTGTATGGAACCGGGACCTTCTTGATAATTTCGATTGTCTTAACATGATGATGGCCGTGGTCACTTGAGATGGGTTGCCAAGAATCGCCAGATCCTCCGCCACCGTAACCACCACCGTAACCACCTTGACTGTAACCTCCTTGTCCGTAACCACCTTGTCCGTAACCACCTTGATCGTAACCGCCTTGGCCGCCACCTAGGCTGTAACCGCCACCTCCGTGACCTCCAAAATCGCCACCAGAGATCTGACCACCGTCACTTCCGCTAAAGCCATGTCCACCGCCCCCTGATTCGTAGCTACCGCCGCCACCGTAGGAGCCGGTGTCGTAAATTCCTCGTTTATCCTGTTTCTTTCCTTCAGCTACAGCCTCTTTTTGTTCAGCTTTCTCCTCGCCCGCGTAGGCCACTACGGCCAACGAGGCTATTAAAACAACCTATAAACAAAAAGTAATACATTAGTGGGCTCCAAAAACGTTTAAAACTATAACTATAGTTACTAATGAACAAAGTGGAAATGGAAACTTCATCTAAATAATACTCAAATAAAAGTTAGGAAACTCCGGGTTTAGAAAAGTTAGAGGTTGGTTATATGAATATAATAGTATGTACCTAAGTATAAGTAGGCAGGTACTTGCACGAAAACAACATTTATGATGCAACGCGACGAGCATCACGTGCGAATCGCGTAAACTAATAGAAGAGGTGGATTGCATAATTCTATAAGATAACGAAGTTGAATGTATCGTTCTTGAATACGAGGAAGTACACCGAATCATATGTACGTGATTTCACATAATATTATGCGATTTGGATGACTGTAGGAAAATAAATGCGAAAAAGTGAACGCTCCACTTTATCCACGGATCTAAACTGCTTTCTAATACCCATTACAATTGCAAATACGTTCAAATCCGCTTAAGTAATACATTGTCTTAGAATGGATTTCGAATAACACATTACAGGCTGGACAAAATGACGAAAGAAAATATCAAGATCGACGTAATAGCAGGTTTAGACTGGTGTTTAATTCCAAGTTTCAATTTAAATGGGGTGTCTATTAAAAGTGATACAAGAATAATATGACGGAAATCGTAATACAATGGCACTATTTCATATTTCTGATATTTCTTCTGGGTACCTAATTGGTGATAGTTAAAACAGAACAATGGATAAAAACAATTGCGTATAAGAACACCATAGGTTGCGTTCCTCCGATTATCTTCACATCAATGGATTGGGCAATGTCGTGATGATTAGGTACAGTTAGAACAAAAGTGACAAATATTTCTGTGTTTTATTATGTTAACAAATAACAATGTACCAATTAATTTTTTGCCTTTGATTTTCTTTAACGAGGTTCGGAGGAAAATGTTTTTCATTAAATTCTAGTTCGGATGAAATAACTAAGACACTGATAGTGATATTCTACTTCTATTGCTTTTTGTTAAAAAAGGTTAAGCATCACAAGAAACCATCCAAAGTTGACTTTATTGCAAATTTTTAACAGTAGGTAATTCAATTATTTATCGATCATTTCAATTTATGAGTTTTATTATTTAGTAGTACTCAGCTATACATAATAAGTAGATAGGTACATGTATAAATATATTTTTTTATTTACACGTACAATGGACAAGATCAGCATTCAAGTAGCGATTACGAAATTACTTTCCTCACCTTATCTCGAGTGACGTGTCTGTTTATATCCCACGCGTGATCTACAAAACAATAAGGCTAATGCCGTTTCGCACGTCGTTACTATGTCTCACATTTAAGGTTATTGTACACGTGCCGTATTCAGCCAAAAAATTACATGAAATAACTAAGAATATACCTATAACGAGTCAGCTATAATAATAGCAGCTGTATAATTTTACATTAAGCAAGTAAATATTGTAGTAGTAAATCTATGTAATTATCGCAATAACTGTAATGAGAGGAAGGAATAAATTATTTTATTAATGCTTCATGAATTCCTTTACAAAACATGTTAGGCAATAAGTGTTGGGTAACTTTGATACATTTACAGTAGTCATATCAAGTAGGAAACCAAGGTGAAATCCTTCCTACGTGAATCATGAAAGGATATTAGGCAATATCAATATTTTTGTAAATAAATCGTAAACCAGCTAATAAAAAGCAGGTAATTAAAATAGGTACTCGCCGTCGCCCGTGACTTCGTCCGCGTAGAAATTCTGATTTCCTATGAGATTATAATAAGATAAATTTTCCCGCTCCAAGTGGTTTACCGACAAAAGTCCTCCCGTTAGCAAAAACCGCAATCACAATATCCTTACATGTATTTTATTATTTTGAAAATTTTGTCTCCTGTTTACCCTTATGAGGTGATTTTCTAAAATAACTGAAGTATAGAGAATTTTACTATTTAAATCTACTATCCAAAATGTCAATTTTGTACTTAAATAAATGTTTGTCGAGAAATCAGAAATATAAGAAAGCTCATAGGAAATACTTATTACTAGTCAGCATTGCAGAATCGGCAGTAACAAGTAGAAATATCACGACCATAATACACCGCAGCGTCAACAGGAACTGTGCAGAACTGGTTAGCTATCTGCTATCTCTAACGAAAGTAAAAGATCAACATATTCAATCTTTCATAGAACGGGTTATTAAAGTTGCATTACGGACAACGACCTTGCACAACTTGATTAGTGCTAAAACTAGATAGAAATAGACTTATAGAAAAGCTATCTGCTGTATCTATCGGAAATATGAGGTTAACAAACTCTTAATTGCTTACGGCATACTGAGAACTTGAAACTTAATTGTTCTTTGCAATATTTTCAAAATAAACTATACTAGTAGGTGTAATAGGTGTGAAATCCAGATATACAACTAACTAAGCCATATACACCAAAAATATTTGAACAATACGCCACTCCCATATAGTTAATGATGTGTCTAATGATTCATTAAGATAATAAACATTCATCTTCGCCGTTAAGGCACAACTCCGTAAATTGAAAGATGTGTGCCTGTGTTGACCACTGGGCTAATAATAAAAAAAATTAATAATCTGGGCAATGTATACTCGCCCTTATTCCAATTTATTTCGGAAGTAAAACGCGGAAACTTCTTCAATGTAAGTTATAAACTTGTAACTCTCTGAGGCTTTTCTTATCTTATCTATTTTTACGAAAGTGAGTTTCTTGAAAAAATTACTATTAATTTTATAAATAATACTGAACGGATACTTAGTTAACGGATTAGAATTCGCTGTTCATTGCTAGATTTACTAATACGGTACATATATAAGTAAAACCATTACTACATGGTTGTGTAACAAAGACTTTTTAATTAAATTTAATTAATAAGTATGTTAAAAATATCTGGTTCTGCTAGAGAAAGCTTTTTCAACTTTGTTACGTATTATAATATTTTGCAACAATGGTTAATATTATTCTTTTACTAGTTGAGCCGGGACTTCGTCGTGGATTTAGTTTTTAAAATCCCACGGGAAATTTTTGATTTTCCGGGATAAAAAGTAATTTATGTCATTCTCCAGGTCCAAAACTATCACGTCGAATAATGGTTCCTGTACAAAATTACCAATTTTCATTTTTCGATTTTTCATCTGCACCACCGCTTTACGAAACAAAAAAATTCAAATCTTAAGTTTCAGGCAGACTAACAAATTGAAATTATAGAGCTTTTGCCCGCAAAAAATTATTTAGTAATCTCGTTTTGGATTTATAATAATTTTTAGCAAGGATGTGTTAAGTACAATCATACTTCTACGAAAAATTTGGGATCAAAGATTTATCAATGGGGTATTATTAGAATGTAGGTATATGACTACATAATTATAATTATGTAGTTAATAATTATTAATGATAAAGGCAGTGAGAGCTCAAGGAGGGGCAAAAAAACTATACAATGTTGCAATGTATCGATGTCCATTTACATCTGACAAGTTATTCTAGTCATGGTTTGCATAACGCAATTATTACCAACAGCGGAAGTGATACGACTAGTTTTAAGTAGGGATAAAAATCGTCACCAAAATACTGATTCATGATTACTTATAATATGCTTATACTATATCCAAAATAACTCTGTACTTTTTCTATATGATAAAGTTCTATTTATGATAAAGTATCACCAAAATTTTAAAGACAATTAATTTTGTGTATATTGTACCTGAATAGGTAAGTAGGCTACTTTAAGAATTCCTACTAACAGTCAACGAAAGTTGTCAGTTCTAAATCCTGCTTTCTACCAGTCCTACTAATACATATAGGTAAGTATGAATGCGAAAGAGTGTTTTTTGCTGGTTGGTCCTTCAATCACACAGCAGCAAAGCAACGTATCGACGTGATTATATGCATAAGTAGATATACGACCTGGGAGAGTGACATATAGGTACATCCCGGAAAAACTTAATCCAAGCTTATTAATCCACGATCCACGTGACGCTAGCCACGCGCAAAAGCTAGATATAATATGTAGATGTTTCGCAACACTAAGTTTTGTATGCAAATCTGCGCGGAAGATTATAAGATAAGTAGGTAAATGCAAATATTTATCTTTGTGTGTTTTTATAATATTATTCTATAATCATCTTATGAAGTTATATAACACGCAGGAGTAAGTTGTGTAATAATCGATTACTGTGTTATCTAGTGGTGCAAAGACTGCGATTATCGGACGAACGCCTCATGTGTTGTAATGCGGTGCCTATGCCGTACCTACATAGTTAAATGAGAACGTAACTGCTTATGTGACCCTTGCAGCTATTATGTTATTTGAACCGGTTATGCTATTGTCTATGGTTTGTAATAAAGAACGCAAAAGTTTCAACGCGTACTACGTTAAAGCTTAATTGAGCTGACATAGAATCCTACGTAATGGGTCGGTGTCGATTTCTTTTTAAACGATAAAATAATAGTATTTCAAATAAGCTCTTATATTTTTTGAACTTTTTCATTTCAATAAATTTGAAATACTCATATTATATTGTTTAAAATGTTTATGTGTAACACATAACTTGACAGAAAACTGAAACGGAAAGAAAAATTATTACCAGTTTTTAACTTTAAAGTTTATCAGTTAGTTAACCCCCTAGTTTTTATTTAATACTGCAGATATCAAATAAAGTATTTAATATTTGTTTAGAGCACACCAATTGATTTGCAAGATCACAAAAATTTTACACGGCTCTCTTCTATCTCGTTAGTTACATCCAACTTAAGAAAATCATCCAACAAAGGCAACCTAAAAAGAAAATCTGATTTAAATGTTGATTCTATAGTCAATAAAAAAAGGTAGCAATTGTAGAGAGTCCATAATTGCAGTGCAACAACTACAATCACAAGGCTTTTTCATGGCAATTATACCGTAATTTTACCATGCATGTTAGAAAGTGAAAAGAAAATTACTGGGATCGTAGCTAAGAAAATTGGCTAAACGTCTCAATTACTGAGGAAACCGCGACTGTTCCGTAAACAAATAAGTACATACTTAGTACAGATTATGTTAATTAATGCTAAGTAATTTTACTTCGTTACACTACAATAAGACTTTTTATTTAATGTTGAGTGCGTAACGCACTTTTTAGTTGGGTCAATTAAAGTTAAAATTAAAAATTAATTGATTCAATGAACATATTGTTATATTGAAATATTTGTTCTTATGTATTGAATGGGTAGCTTATGTATTGTACGTACGACGCAATATATTTAATTTTTATCAGTCATGTACCAAAAATCTATTATTGGGGACTAAAAGAAATGGATAATGGAAAAGCTTATCAGTAGGTACATATTTTCTTTAACTCTCTCATTTTTTTTAGAGGGAAATAAAGTTATTTTATTTTTTATCAATCAAACAGAAAAACTGTTTTTTTTTTCTTTATTTTGACCATCATTTATGATTATGTACCACTGCTTACAATTTTTTTTAATGTTATCCTCCAAGCATCTATAAACTACTTCGCCGGGAATATATACCTACTTTATTACCAACACCAACTACGCAAATTTAAAATGTTTCCAAAAAAAGAAAACGCGTTTTATAAAAAATAACGCTTTCCCGAAAAGCGTGTTTTTCCGAAAACCTCACAGATCCTAACCAATCCCTAATTTCAATTTCCGTTTCCATTTTCTTTTCAAAACACTAATCACTGTCACTTCACTGAAACTCACCGATAACTTCATGTTGTCGAGTCTTCGTTCGCCGAAGACCGGTTGTCTATGGTGCATACTATGCTCCTCAACCGGGCTTTATACCTTCCCTCCCACTTTTGTTTTAAGAAGGGTGAACGTAGGCATAGTTGTGATAATTGTGATATGTATTATATTTGTGAGGAACTGGAGCGATCTTTGAGATCATTGAAATTATAGTTTTGGTCGAGTTACTGACCTAGGACAACTCGTTCAACTTCTTTCTTGTAAATAAAGAAAATATTTACGCATAAATTATGCATTTTAATTTCTAATTGTGACGTCTTTTGTTACATGAATATTGGTAACGAATTTAAGAAAGAAATGAGAGAATATAAACACAATTCTCTCTATTCTCTCATTTCTTACGTTCAAGTTATTCATAGAATTGCCGGCTCTTATCAGCAGAGTCTGCTTTCCATACCGGTGGTAGAGTCTTAACTTGTCATAAGAGCCTACAAGTACACAAACTATACAAGTTGACCTACATGAAAAAAAAAAATCAAATTTAATTTCGTTATACGTACGTATTACGAACCCAAACCCTATTAGGTAATATGACTATTTTTGAAACAGTTGTTTTTAGTAGGTCCACATGTTCATTTAATGGCTCTAGAGCACCTATTTGTATACCTCCCTAATTTTGGATTTTAATGTAAAAATTGAATACCTACCTTACTTAATATCACCTAGGAGTAAATACCAGAATTGAAGATTTAAAAATGCTTGTTAAACGAAAGATGTATATCAGACACCGGTGTTCACGAAGATATTCGTTTAATAATAGCATAGTCATTACCATTTTGATTTGCCAAATTGCTTCTTATTAGTGCAAACAAGTTGCAGCTACGGTTTTGAACATCTGGAATTTTCATACGATTCTTTCAAAATTAGTATATTATGGCAATTAGCCATAATATAGGAATTTTGAAAGAATCGTATGAATAGCATATTATGCGTCTTTATTAAGCTACTAATTATAAAAGATAATTAAGGTACGATCTAATCAATCAGTCAATTTGCATAACTCTTAATAACAACAAACTTGTAATTAGCTGTAAGTAACTACAACTAATGGGTTGCATGTTTCCTCAATACAACAACAGTTATTTTACTCACTAAAAATATGTATTTTTGCCTGTTGCTTATTATAAATTCCTCCTCCACAGCATAACAATCCAATAATCTTCCAAGTTAACTAAAACTATAAGATAAAGTTGTAGATCGGCGACCTCACATAACTAGGTAACATATAACTACGTAAGTTATGATGCGATCTCATGATGGAAAATCAAATGAGATCGTAATCAAATTCAATCCATCAATGACAAAAATAAAAATTTAAGCTCGGTAACTCCTGCGCTGTTCATATACTACGGAACATAATAGGTACCTATTATTATAGGTTTTTCATCGGCGGCTCTAGCCCATGTAGCGCCCGTGTGCAATCAATATATTGGCGCCCTCTAGTAGATGCCCGGCCAAAATGGAATACTTACAATACAAGGATACCGTTTGACTTACAGTTATAATATTTTCACCAGTGAAAGGAAATTCAGGTGCAAAAAATAGCGCAATTTTAAATGATGTCGGGAAGCAATAGGTAGGTACACGAGTAAAAAGTATTTTTTAGGAAGGAAGGGGTTACAAGAGTTAAAAAGCACAACTTTGTAGTTATTACAAAAATATTTAATCAAAAAACGCTGGAGGCGTCCCGCGTCACGAGCGCGGCTCGGCGCGGCTCGGCGCGGCGCCCCCGTGCGTTGCACACCCTGCACCATAGATAAAGCCGGCACTGAGGTTGTTATTTATGTTTTGTGGTTGATACACAAAACTCGTAACTGACATTGTTAAGAGCGACTGCCATTTTAACCCCCGATGGGAAAAGAGGTATGATATTGCAACCAGGGTAGTTTGCGAATTACCCCACTCCTCAGTGGCATAACTACTACCAATGTATTTTATTTAGGCTCATTAATTTCGCCTGATGAGTCGAGGGTCTGCTGATCGAGGGAGGGAGGTGGCCAATGACCTAACTGGCCAGGCAGATACTGAATTTTTATTCGTTGGGTAGTAGTGCTATTAATAAATGGTTTATATCCGATGGTGGATCAGGAAATTGGTGGGTGGTGGATGATATCAGGTATATCATACATACTCCTAGACCGGCTATTGATTCGACATGTTCTAGCCTCTAGGTGGTTTAAATTTTTTAGTTATATTGGTCCCCATTGCAACAAAATACCATTCAACTGTTAAGAGCAGTACCTATAAGTGGGTAGTATTGTGGTCTCCTATCAGAGGGGTAACGGATTCGATCCCGGGCGCCTTCCTCCGAAAAGTCAGAGGAGAGAGTTCCTCCTCTCCATGTGCCTATAATTCTAAATACATGCATAATAATCAGTTAAATGTTTCAACGCTGAAAAAATCATCGTGAGGAACCCTGCACGCCTGAAAGTTCTCCACAATGTTACGTGTGTGAAGTCTGCCAATTCGCATGGGGTCAGCGTGGTGGACAATGGCCTATAAACCTTCTCTGAGGGGAGACCTCCGCTCAGTAGTGAGCCGTTGATACATTACTGATGACCATTCAACCATCATTCGCGATTTGATTGTGAACTGCGCGGCGGTGGCGGCTAGCGAACGTAAGTATCCTACAATCAAAACTTAATTATGATATAAATAAATTCGGTTTGACGAAATCTGACAGTCTGGCTCCACCCAGAATAATAAAAACATGTATACTTACTTAATTTAAGCTAAATATCAAGGATGCTACATCGCGGTCTATGCAACGCATAGCTAGCCGACTTTCATAGTGACGTTTGACCTATGAACTTATTGAGATTATTCTCGTGCACACGAATGCAACTGACGGTTTAAGTGCTTTACCAAGAAAAATACAACATACTTACCTGTTTAACCATTCGACAGGTAATAATTAATATAAAGTCGAAGAATACCAATTAATAATTTTTTATATGGTAGGCTTCGACAGGTCTACTAGACTACCTTATAAACAACGATGTAACAGTTCTAATTAGTAAAATAATAATTTATCGTGATAGGCTTTAAGTTCGACAGTAGCTTAGTCTATCAAAATACGCTTATATAGAAGAAAAGTATTATTGTTTGATAATTAAAATGATTTTTAAAGTGTTTTATTTTTATTGTTACAGTTAATTTTATATCCTTCGCGGGTATAATTTTTATAGTTACCTATTGGGTGGATTACGTTAACTATAAGCTTTATACTGTGACATTTAAACAAAATTTATCTTTATCTATACAATATTACATAAACTTAATAAGGAAATTCTTTCTATGACAGGATGCTTGTGTTTAGTCCACTTTAAACCTGTACAAAGTTTTAACCTGCTATACACATGACTTTTGACCTCGGTAATATTACGAAAACCGATTAATCTTTTGAAAAATAATTTATAATGTACCTATCCTATAACTATAGATTATTGCAGCATTCAAATATTATTTTGCCAAATGTCAAGATTAATTTGTGACCATCAGAAATGTAGATAACATCCAGTAAGTAATTAGGGTTTCTTCGTAAAAAACTTGTTAATATTAAAAAAAAAAACAAGCATATCGATCTAGGCATATAATGTGGCGCAAATTCGGATATAGGCTACTTTAGATCCCAGGTCATCAAAGAGTTCCCACAAGATTTTTAATACCTACTAAGTAGCTAAGTACCTAGGTCACACGCCTGAGGTCATAGTCTAGTCCTATAATAAACTTTCAGAAAGTCTAGGTAGAATAATGTCCTTCCGGCTGAATCCGGTCACGGCGGCCGGCCTCCTCAGAGATTAGCCATCTGTGCGGAAGATATTATAGCACACAAGTGTATACTCAAATACAGTTGCGCTCTCTATTTCCTCACTCTCATAGTTCGTTGGGAGAGAGATCAGCCGCAGGACCGAAGACTTAATGTACTCTACGAGGCGCGTAGGGCGCTAATACTGAGAATTTCTTGACAGAAAAACCCTACATTTTATCGGTCCGGAAATTGAACCCGGGATCTTGTCATCTGCAGTCGAATTTGCTGACCACTAGACCAGCGTGGCATTTACTAAGTAGACTACCGACATTGTGAAAGTTTTATAGAGTTTTAAAGCAGATCAGAAGATCATACATATTCGCTCGTTACATAAACCAACAAAGTAGCAAAATGTATTGCACCGCAACACTTCACACGTCAAATTACGATTGCATATTTCATATGCGTTACTCGATATTATTTTAATGGAATGTCTCAATGTTCAAGGTAAATTGATATAGAAAGAAAACTTTTAAAAATGAGAATTCGGTTTTTTTTTAAAAGAATATTAGCCAAGCTGAACTTGACTTATATTCTCCTCTCTCCTCCAATTAAGCGAAAAGCTTGTGCTAGGAGTGGGTACGACAATAGTGCAACGGGTGGGATTCGAACCTGCGACTTTTCAATTTCAGTCCGCACCTTTAACCGTTGGGCTATTGAGGCTTTAAAATTGAGGTTATTTGGTATGAAGTTTTTACGATTATTTTAATTGAAATACAACCTCTGTAGGACTCTTTTGCATGGACTTCCACAAGCTACGGTCTTGCGCCGCCTGAATCCAGCAGCGGCTCCCTGCGACTCATCTAATGTAGATAAACACGTAGTGGGGGTCTGCTAACACTACGCATTAATTCTAATACAGATTTATCCACATGTACCTAAGCCTTAAGGTTTTTTAAATTTTTTGTGGATTTATGAGTCAAAACAAATGATATAAGCCACAGCACACAGGCGCCAATAGCTGTTGGATTGCGTATTAAAAATATTTATGCGTATCAGATTAAAAATCATTAATTACATTTAAAATTTTAATTTAGATGCATTATTTAAATTTTACGTTAAAAATATCATAACCTTCGCTGTTATTTATCTAACAGCTATATTTTAATTTCATAATGCCTAATCTTAATAATGGATAATATTTATATTTTTATGTCTTCCTTGCTGGTTTAGTGTCTAGCATTTCGGCTGTGAATCGTGAGGTCTCGGGTTCCAATCCTGGGTCGGCCAAAAAAAGTAATTCTGTCTATGTTCCTGATACTCGTAGCAGCCTGAAGATGGGAAGCTGGCGGTCGGTCTTGCGCCTAACACTAAATGCGGTGGCCACAATTGGATATTTGACTAAATTTTTTTATTGACTAAAAATAAGGGGTTTTAATATTATAACACAATGTCATTTTTCTTTTTTTAATATCTAACTAGTCTCGAAAATATCTAGCTTTTAAATTTCTTGTTAGAAAAAGAGAGCGCAATTGCAACGTGACGTCACAATTCAAAATTTCATTTTAGAAAGAGACAGTTACAGTCCCAGTAAAACAGCTTTTCCCCTATGTTCCATCCATCCCTAACCCCTATGTTCTAGTGGAAAAGTATGGGTATCAAGTAATTGAGGGGGTAAGACCAGGAGCAGAAGTTGAATTGCTAGAAATTCAATAAACGAGATCCATACTTTAAGTTTTCACCCACACCTCATCTTTTTAAAGTCGGTTGAAGAGATCGTGGTATGCAAAGTCAACATTACCCAGATAATATTGAATTTCAAAATAAGTAATTTAATAAGTAATTTGAGACGACTTAACAGCAGTGATGTGGAGGTCATATTTTAGGTATTGGTATTGTAAATGTTATCGTATCAGATGGAACAATACACATTTTTAGCCAACTTCAAAAAAAGGTGCATAGCACCATTGCATAGCTTCTATCGCGGGCCAGCGTGGAGACCGAATCCAGTAATTCCGTAACGAAAATAACCTGACACGGGACTCCTCTACATGGCGCATTTTTTATCAACGCCATCTAGCGGTGAGCCGATATGGCGTTGATAAAAAATGCTATGCAATAGCTTTACCGCGGCAGTCCCCGAGTGCCACACGTCTTTTTTTTTCTTTGAAAGGAGGTATCGTCAGGTTGGTCCCATTTAAATTTGATGAAGATCTGATGAATATCTTCGGAGATGGGGGACGGAACTCCTCAGTAAATAAGAGCGAATTGCTCGTGATCAGAGTATGTGTGGACTATTACCCATGCACAGCTCTTATCTTTCAAGTTTCAACATTAAGATTGTTCGTAACGTAAAAATAGTGTGATGGGCGTTCAGATGAATTACACAATTAACACCTCTTATGAGCGAAAAATTATATTAACGTTGCGACAAACCACGTGAGGTGGCAATTTCATGTAGGTATGTTTATTGACTTTTATGATCGATCAATATTTGTAATACAAATACTAGCGACCCGCCGCGGCTTCGTAGGTACTTACGAGCCCTTTACCGTTTACTCGCTTGTACCTTTTACTTACCTACTTAAAGGTTTTTAATATTATAACACGATGTCATTTTCCCTTCTACTTCCAAAAAAGGAAAAGGTTCTCAATTCATCGGAACCTTTTTTTTTTTAATTCTTTTTTTTATGTTCCTCGATTACTCGAAGCCGCCTGGACCGATTTGGAAAATTCTCTTTTTGTTTGAATGGGTATACTTCACAGGTGGCCCCATTGTCTTCAGGTCAGGATCTGATGATGGTATCCTGGAGAAATCGAGGGAACTCTTCAAATTTTATAAGCACAATTGATGTACTTTATAGTGGCGTTTGAAGTCGGTTTTCTAAAAAGAATTTTTACGTTTAAATTATTTATTATCTTAAGGACGGGTTTTCGCAAAGAGTAGGTATAAAAACGCACTTCTACACATGCACCGTTCACACGCACACACAGGCGCGGGCAAGCTGCGTTAAAAATGAGTGAATTAACTAGTTTTGATACTTCGATATAAATTGTTTATGTTTTATTTTTTTATTTTTTATTTTCGTCCGGACTTGCTGTACACTAAGTTAGACTTAGATTTAGTCTTAGTCTTAGACTTAGATTTAGACTTTTTTTCAGCCACTGGGAAATGCATTAGACTAAGACTAAGTCTCTTAAAGTCTAAGCCTAAGTCTAACACTAAGACTAAGACTAAGACTTAGACTTAGTCTTAGACTTAGACTAAGACTAAGTCTCTTTAAGTCTGAGTCTAAGTCTAAGCTAAGTCTAAGTCTAACACTAAGACTAAGATATAGACTTAGTATTAGTCTAAGACTTAGTCTTAGTGTTAGACTTAGGCTTAGATTTGAACTCAGACTTAGTCTAAGTCTAAGTTTAATTCTAAATCTAAGTCTAAGTTGAGCAAACCAAATTGATAATATATTTTGAAAAGAAGAAACTAAGTACTAGGTACCTATGGTACCTTCAATATAATAGCATTATTTTATAGAATTTCGAAATTTCTTGCAAAGTTATATTCCCCGAATGTAGTACTGACCTACATGTATACCTCGAAAACTTCTATTGGAACTCCTAGATCTTTAAACCGGAGTGACCTGATGGTATACTTCGAAAACTACTACTGGATCTTCTAGACGGCTACAGCTAGTTATATCGAGTTTGGGCTCGTTTTGTAAGTAATGATGAGATTTTACCACTGGAATTGTTGGAGTGACTTGGTGGTATACCTCGAAGACTTCTATTGGAACTCCTAGATCTTTACAGCTAGTTATATCGAGTTTGGGCTCGTTTTGTAAGTTATGATGAGATCTTACCACTGGACTTGTTGGAGTGACCTGATGGTATACTTCAAAGACTACTACTGGATCTTCTAGACGGCTACAGCTAGATATATCGAATTTGGGCTCGTTTTGTAAGTAATGATGAGATCTTACCACTGGACTTGTTGGAGTGACTTGGTGGTATACCTCGAAGACTTCTATTGGAACTCCTAGATCTTTACAGCTAGTTATATCGAGTTTGGGCTCGTTTTGTAAGTTATGATGAGATTTACCACTGGACTTGTTAGAGTGACCTGATGGTATAATTCGAAGACTACTTCTGGATCTTCTAGACGGCTACAGCTAGTTATATCGAGTTTGGGCTCGTTTAGTAAGTAATGATGAGATCTTACCACTGGACTTGTTGCAGTGACTTGGTGGTATACCTCGAAGACTTCTATTGGAACTCCTCGATCTTTACAGCTAGTTATATCGAGTTTGGGCTCGTTTTGTAAGTAATGATGAGATCTTACCACTGGACTTGTTGGAGTGACCTGATGGTATACTTCGAAGACTACTACTGGATCTTCTAGACGGCTACAGCTAGTTATATCGAGTTTGGGCTCGTTTTGTAAGTTATGATGAGATCTTACCACTGGACTTGTTGGAGTGACCTGATGGTATACTTCGAAGACTACTACTGGATCTTCTAGACGGCTACAGCTAGTTATATCGAGTTTGGGCTCGTTTTGTAAGTAATGATGAGATCTTACCACTGGACTTGTTGGAGTGACCTGATGGTAAACTTCGAAGACTACTACTGGATCTTCTAGACGGCTACAGCTAGTTATATCGAGTTTGGGCTTGTTTTGTAAGTAATGATGAGATCTTACCACTGGACTTGTTGGAGTGACTTGGTGGTATACCTCGAAGACTTCTACTGGATCTTCTAGACGGCTACAGCTAGTTATATCGAGTTTGGGCTCGTTTTGTAAGTTATGATGAGATCTTACCACTGGACTTGTTGGAGTGACTTGGTGGTATACCTTGAAGACTTCTATTGGAACTCCTAGATCTAATCATCATAACTTACAAAACGAGCCCAAACTCAATACAACTAACTCTAAAGATCTAGGAGTTCCGATAGAAGTCTTCGAGGTATACCATCAGGTCACTCCAACAAGTCCAGTGGTAAGAACTAATCATAACTTACAAAACGAGCCCAAACTCAATACAACTAGCTGTTAAGATCTAGGAGTTCCAATAGAAGTCTTCGAGGTATACCACCAAGTCACGCCAACAAGTCCAGTGGTAAGATCTCATCATTACTTACAAAACGAGCCCAAACTCGATATAACTAGCTGTAGCCGTCTAGAAGATCCAGTAGTAGTCTTCGAAGTATACCATCAGGTCACTCCAACAAGTCTAGTGGTAAGATCTCCTCATAACTTACAAAACGAGCCCAAACTCGATATAACTAGCTGTAGCCGTCTAGAAGATCCAGTAGTAGTCTTCGAAGTTTACCATCAGGTCACTCCAACAAGTCCAGTGGTAACATCTCATCATTACTTACAAAACGAGCTCAAATTCGATATAACTAGCTGTAGCCGTCTTGAAGATCCAGAAGTAGTCTTCGAAGTATACCATCAGGTCACTCCAATAAGTCCAGTGGTAAGATCTCATCATAACTTACAAAACGAGCCCAAACTCGATATAACTAGCTGTAGCCGTCTAGAAGATCCAGTAGTAGTCTTCGAAGTATACCATCAGGTCACTCCAACAAGTCCAGTGGTAAGATCTCATCATTACTTACAAAACGAGCCTAAACTCGATATAACTAGCTGTAGCCGTCTAGAAGATCCAGTAGTAGTCTTCGAAGTATACCATCAGGTCACTCCAACAAGTCTAGTGGTAAGATCTCCTCATAACTTACAAAACGAGCCCAATCTCGATATAACTAGCTGTAGCCGTCTAGAAGATCCAGTAGTAGTCTTCGAAGTTTACCATCAGGTCACTCCAACAAGTCCAGTGGTAAGATCTCATCATTACTTACAAAACGAGCCCAAATTCGATATAACTAGCTGTAGCCGTCTTGAAGATCCAGAAGTAGTCTTCGAAGTATACCATCAGGTCACTCCAATAAGTCCAGTGGTAAGATCTCATCATAACTTACAAAACGAGCCCAAACTCGATATAACTAGCTGTAGCCGTCTAGAAGATCCAGTAGTAGTCTTCGAAGTATACCATCAGGTCACTCCAACAAGTCCAGTGGTAAGATCTCATCATTACTTACAAAACGAGCCCAAAATCGATATAACTAGCTGTAGCCGTCTAGAAGATCCAGTAGTAGTCTTCGAAGTATACCATCAGGTCACTCCAACAAGTCCAGTGGTAAGATCTCATCATTACTTACAAAACGAGCCTAAACTCGATATAACTAGCTGTAGCCGTCTAGAAGATCCAGTAGTAGTCTTCGAAGTATACCATCAGGTTACTCCAACAATTCCAGTGGTAAGATCTCATCATAACTTACAAAACGAGCCCAAACTCGATATAACTAGCTGTAAAGATCTAGGAGTTCCAATAGAAGTCTTCGAGGTATACCACCAAGTCACTCCAACAAGTCCAGTGGTAAGATCTCATCATTACTTACAAAACGAGCCCAAACTCGATATAACTAGCTGTAGCCGTCTAGAAGATCCAGTAGTAGTCTTCGAAGTTTACCATCAGGTCACTCCAACAAGTCCAGTGGTAAGATCTCATCATTACTTATAAAACGAGCCCAAACTCGATATAACTAGCTGTAAAGATCTAGGAGTTTCAATAGAAGTCTTCGAGGTATACCACCAAGTCACTCCAACAAGTCCAGTGGTAAGATCTCATCATTACTTACAAAACGAACCCAAACTCGATATAACTAGCTGTAGCCGTCTAGAAGATCCAGTAGTAGTCTTCGAAGTATACCATCAAGTCACTCCAACAAGTCCAGTGGTAAGATCTCATCATTACTTATAAAACGAGCCCAAACTCGATATAACTAGCTGTAAAGATCTAGGAGTTCCAATAGAAGTCTTCGAGGTATACCACCAAGTCACTCCAACAAGTCCAGTGGTAAGATCTCATCATTACTTACAAAACGAACCCAAACTCGATATAACTAGCTGTAGCCGTCTAGAAGATCCAGTAGTAGTCTTCGAAGTTTACCATCAGGTCACTCCAACAAGTCCAGTGGTAAGATCTCATCATTACTTACAAAACGAGCTCAAACTCGATATAACTAGCTGTAGCCGTCTAGAAGATCCAGTAGTAGTCTTCGAGGTATACCACCAAGTCACTCCAACAAGTCCAGTGGTAAGATCTCATCGTTACTTACAAAACGAGCCCAAACTCGATATAACTAGCTGTAGCCGTCTAGAAGATCCAGTAGTAGTATTCGAAGTATACCATCAAGTTACTCCAACAAGTCCAGTGGTAAGATCTCATCATTACTTATAAAACGAGCCCAAACTCGATATAACTAGCTGTAAAGATCTAGGAGTTCCAATAGAAGTCTTCGAGGTATACCACCAAGTCACTCCAACAAGTCCAGCGGTAAGATCTCATCATTACTTACAAAACGAACCCAAACTCGATATAACTAGCTGTAGCCGTCTAGAAGATCCAGTAGTAGTCTTCGAAGTATACCATCAGGTCACTCCAACAAGTCCAGTGGTAAGATCTCATCATAACTTACAAAACGAGCCCAAACTCGAAACAACTAACTCTAAAGATCTAGGAGTTCCAATAGAAGTTTTCGAGGTATACATGCAGGTCAGTACTACATTCGGGGAATATAACTTTGCAAGAAATTTCGAAATTCTATCAAATAATAAAATAATGCTATTATATTGAAGGTACCATAGGTACCTAGTACTTAGTTTCTTTTCAAAATATATAAAGTATCAATTTGGTTTGCTATGAACTATTTCGTGTTCATACAGCGATGTTTTTCGATACCAGCATCTGCTTACAACCAGCGCAGCCTCCACTCAGAAAGGCGGTCAAACGCCGACTGATTGATATTTGAATTTTGAATTTTGAAATGAAATCAAACCAGTGACCGAGTAAAATCAAAATAAGCCTTATTGCACATTATTTTAAGATTCGGTTTATACCAAAATATGTGAAAAAAGTACACGCGATGCTATATTTTATTTTTTATACTATTTGTACTATTTTCGATACTTTTCTCTCCAAGATTTTGAGTTGAACATATCTGCTAACAGATAGTATTTTTTAATTACATAAAACCGGTATATTATATACAAGAAATGTACCTAAAGTCGCCCCAAAATCGTGAATTTTGTGTGAAGAGGTGACGGAAAATAATTTTTATAGTACTAAAAATTGAGATTTTGAACAAAATCAACTCCCAAGATTTGGAGATTAAGGACCAATCTATGTGTAGCAATTTTTATTTCCATTTTATTTGGTTTAACTTAGTCACAATATGTACCGAAAGTCACCCGATATGCGGAAACGCACTCTTAACAAGTCTCGAAAATATAAAGCTTGTAGGTAGGTTTCCTGTTAAAATACATATAATTGCAGTATTGTAAACAATAAAATCAGTTCGAATGTGGGTCATTAGTAACATTATAAGTACCGGAGTGTCGATCGCTAATTCCCCATTATCGCTTCATCTGCCCACATAACAGTACAATCTACAGCCGCGGCGATAACCGCCGGACATCGCACATTAACTGGAATTTGCTAATTGTTACTTGAGTTAAAAACATAGAGTAAACATTCCGCTTGGGAGAGATGTAGACATATGAATGAATTTGATCCCATTAAACTAAAAAGTAACCTAAGAAAAGAGCCTTTGATCATTTTTTATCTATTTATTTTTTAAAGAATATTAGCCAAGTTACAGTTGACTAATATCCTCCTGTCCCCTCCAAATAAGCGGAAAGCTTGTGCTACGAGTGGGTACGACAATAGTGCAACGGATGGGTTTCGAACCTGCGACTTTGTCAGTTTTCAGTCCGCTCCTTGAACCGTTGAGCTATTGAGGCTTCTTAATTCATTATTTATTCATCATAAAACCTTTGCGTAGGTACCATCTACTCGTTGCGTAGATACGCACTGCAAGATGACATAGCCGATTTTCGCCAGCTCGTTGCCCATTGAACAAGCCCAAGGTTTATGTAACGTGTGTTGTAATTTTTTTCGCTCTACAGTCATGGATTTAAGTTTACAATTAAAATCCGAACCAAAAAACCATTGTAACTATAATTTGTACCTATATTAATTGTTTTATCCTTCTGTGGGAATTTTATAAATGTAGTATTTTATTTAGCAAACTAGAAATAATTAGTAGAGTAGTATTAGTAGGTAAATTAGTAGTCTTACGCAGTTTTTCCTCGGTTCCTACCAATTAAAATATTCTGAACCCCTAGATAAATAATAGCACCAGTAAGCATCCACTCCTCAAATGTGAAACGTGCATTACACTGAAGTATGCAGGCATGCACATGTAAAGTAATGAGTAATTAGTAATTACAGAGTGTTATGAGCTAGCACTATCATCCATATTACGTGATGCTAATATTATTTGCTATTAAATAATAAAATTATAGATGCATGTAACACCTTATAAATTTTGTCTTGTATCATTAGACTGGGACAAAAACTGCATTAATATTCTTCTACCGGCTTTTAGTCTAGGAATTATAAAGTACTAGCTAATGCTCGCGACTTCGTTCGCGTGGAGATAGTTTTCAAAATCCCACGGGAACTATAATTTTTTTCGGGATAAAAAGTAGCTTATGTTTTAATCCAAGGTATAAGCTATCTTCAATTTAAATTTCGGGAAGCGCAGTGTTGGCAGACCCCCCACTAGGTGGACAGACGACATCAAGCGAGTCGCAGGGAGCCGCTGGATTCAGGCGGCGCAAGACCGAGGCTTGTGGAGGTCCATGCAGGAGACTTATGTCCAGCAGTGGACGTCCATTAGTTGAAGAAGAAGAGAAGAAGAAGAAGAATTTAAATTTCAGCCAAATCGGTCCGGTACTTTTTGAGCCAATTCGTTACAAACATACTTAAATACAAATCTTGCCTAGACTAACTGATGCCCGCGACTTCGCCTGCGTTCATTTATATTTCTGGTTCTAAGTGACACCATGACGAAACGTGTCAACTATTTAATGCAATTATGCATGCGAAGTTAATTATCAAAAATTTTTGTTTTACAATAAAATTTTAATGAGCGTATTTCGCCTCATGTTAAGATAATAAAATTATTGTTATATAACATTCTGCACGAGAAATTCTACATTCTAATATGCAACATAGATACCCAGATTAAAATCTTAGAGAATTAGGAACTAATCTACCTACTTATATAGGTACCTATTTCCGATTTTTTTAGTGCGTTACGTATTCATTAATTACATAATAGGTAGCTATATTTCTTAATCCCGATAACCACAAAGTAAAAAGTAAAAAACCGATTAATGAACTAACAATAATAATAATTAATTAAGGACAGTTACATTGTGAGCCCAGCTTACATAATTATTATGCAAATGTTACTGTTCAACTTTACCTTTTACCTATATGTATATCAAAGTTAAACTAAAAAAAAAATGTCAAAAAATAGGCAAAAGCTTTTAGAAGAATATTTTACCGTTAATTTTTCTCTAAAAAGTTTTCTTTTTTTATCATGAGTGTTTTACTTTTTTTATAACAAAGTGGCTCGTGCACCTCACTTCAATTGCTTGCAAGTTACTGCGGTCGAAGATCGTGCCCTTAAGCTTATCACAGTGATCACATTGATAAGTGTAAACAAAATTTAAAAATACTGGTAGATGCGTCTTTTTGTTTTGATGCCGAATATGTGACTAACTCAATTTCAAAAAATGTTAGATACCTCTTTTTTCCTTGTATGATGTAGGACGATCTATACAAGCATATCTCAGAGCCGTAGGCTGTGGCCGTAGGTATATGTACCTACGGCAAACTGTCCGAAGAACTTAGTAGTCTTAAGCACTGGTATGTAATGCGAAACTAGAGTCGAAAACAGGCTATATCGTTCAATTCAAGCTCCTATCGTATACCCTTTGAGAATTAAATGGTATCCCAACAACGACGTCCATCAGTCAGACTACACATACGTAAGCACTCCTAAAGTACCACATACTGTGAGTTCTAATGCTATGCGATTACGTACGCAAAACAATGGCCAAAACAGGAGAAATATGTGAATTTAATGCGACAAAAATAGAAAAGAAACCTAATTGAATTCCGATCATGAATAACAGTGGATTTGGTGAAATTATGCGAACGAGGTAAAAGAATACCTGAGACATTTCTATTTTGTTAAATAATACAAAGCCTACACAGCTGCATAAGGTATAAGCTTCGGCTTTGCACCGAAACACAAATAGTTATAGTACTGCGACAATAATGCAACCATCGAACTATAACGCTAAGAAACGCCATATTCGACGCGGTGATAAGTCATTTTTGGCAAGCCTTTAAAGGCTGATGACACAGTATCGTCGCGCGCGCGTTAGTAAGACGGCTGACCAGCAAGAAGAAAATTATTTAAAAAAAAAAGTCGTGTGGCATTCGGGGACTGCCGCGGTAAAGCTATTGCATAGCATTTTTTATCAACGCCATTTAGCGGTAAGAGGAGTCCCGTGTCAGGTTATTTTGGTTACGGAATTTCTGGATTTGGTCTCCACGCTCAAGGCCCGCGATAGCAGCTATGCAATAGCTTAAAAATTACAGTGTTAAAAGGGCTCATTACAATAACCGTCAAAAACGTAACTTTCAATACCAGTACCAAAAATAATTAAGTACATGGCACTTACACATTCATTGATTGTTTTGAGCGTTTGGAGCGGAACTTTGTTTGAAACTGCTGTTCTAAGCGTTATAGTTCGATGGGTGCGACAGTTGGAAATTGAACCGTCGACCTTTCGGTATTCAGTCCATGCTTTAACCGTTGCTCTATTGAAGCTTAGTCAAATGAAATCCACAACACTGCTCTCCAATGTTATAAACTTAACTTGCTGTTGCGTAATACCCCTAAAATAAAGTAAGTACTTACTTGCCTAATCTATATTATAATTGCAGTAGTTGTTTGCATAACAAATGCACGGCACATATCTTCTCGACCCACCTAAACCATCTTACCCACTGTTTCCAATCGGAGAGTCAGCGAAATGAGACTAGCATATTAAACGTTCACTAAATAATAGTGCGCAATTTCAAAATTATCAGTTTTACCAAACATTTGTAATTGCATTCTTATTTAAAAAATTAATTTTAATTATTCCTATGTTTGATAATTATAAATTAAAACTGACTAAACTCTATATATAATACATAATATAATATTTTTCCATATAATTTCATAAGCACATAGAGCAGTAAGATGGAAAACACAGTCATACAGTTCTGTAATATTCAAGTAATTTTGGTAGTCTACCTATACTTATCTACAATTTTCTTTTATTTAAATAATAATACAGCTACTCTTAACTCTATCAAATTTCCGCGATACTCTTAATCAAATGTAGAGTTTAGAAACTAAATAAGTAACTAGGTAGGTATTTTGTTTTGTTTAAGTTGTAGGAATACTTTGTTTCACTCTCCCATATTAGGCAGGCCTATTGCACGAAGTCTCATTTAATCTCTCAATTATAGTTGCATCACTCCCCAAAATAAATAATTGCTATTATATAAACAACAGTTGCGTTCGCATAACAAAGTAAGTACCAGTTAAGAAACTGAGCTGTAAATTATTCCTCTTAGTCAAAGTCTAGGCGCCCTTCAGTAATTGTGATTCGACATGCGGCAATAAAACGGTGACTTCAAATTAATTATAAATACTTAACCTAAGCATTAATCAATTGTGTTGTAACCAATACGATTTATCGATGCAATAAGGCGATAAGAAAATTTCTTTTCGTATTTTAGCGAATTAATGGTACCTAATCTCTTCAAGCGAAATAAATGCACAAGCACATTATGAGCTTATAGGTGTCATTTTTCTAGGTCTGAACTGTGTAGTGCTTAATAGAAATATATTGTAAACAATTGAAAATGCATCCTTATGATTCGAATGTATTGTAGGTCCATACTCAACTAAAAATGTACTAGAAAGTGTGCTACAGTATCTACCCACAGGCCAATGATGTTGGAGCAAGTGCGATTAGCTGATTATATTATTATTACATCTACGGAAGTTATTCATAACTAACTACAACAAGTTATAAACTATATTATATTAAAATACTAGTAGGTACTTACTTGGATACTTGCCTATCCTATAACGCCCTCTTTTTATAGTCAATCTAAATATAATACATAATCTGTCGATAAGTTACCTAGCAACCTTGTTAGTTGTATGGACTTATTAGACAAATAACAACGTAGAACGTAGATATAATATATTTCATTTCATTTTGAATCTTCCTAGAAGTCTCCAAACGATAAACATTTATTAAACGTAGTTCTCATCAGCCAGCGTAGCGGTGTCCTGGCTTCGCTAGAATTTATGGGCTCGATTTCGACGTGAATTCAATTAGAACAGATAGTTTAACTGACCATATTGTATCGCTGGAGTTATTTGCTCTACTTTTACGTAACTACTGAAGTACTTATTGTAATCCTATCTGCCGTCGAACTGTTACTTGACGCCTATTACAGCATCCGACTGAGACCCGATACAATTCCGGGTATCAAGGATACGCGGAAATAACTATTATCCGTTTTACCTTAGCACAACATAGTACGAATGACTTCTTCATAGTAACCCCGAAAAGGGCGATGCCGATGGCGTGTAGAATGTTCACTGCCATACCCCTTCCAACTTAGCCCGCTACCATCTTAGACTGCATCGTCACTTACCATCAGGTGAGATCGCAGTCAAGGATTATCTTGTCATGGAATAAAAAAACTCTTGGAACCTTTTTCTTTGGAAAACCTTTCCTATCAATCTACCTATATGTCCAGATTTGGAGCTCTATCGGTTTAACGAGGACAATGTCATTCCAAAAAATATAACCCCTATGTCAATCAACTCGTTCGTAAGTACGAGTATAATGGACGAAAACACAAAAGAAAATTTAGTTCCTATTATTTTTAATCTATCCAATCCCTGCAGAATATAAGTACCTCATTCCGACCAATATGCGCACCGAACCTATAGAACGTTTATACGTTTATATAATTTTGCTGTAACATTTTATAAGGCGTCGCTAAAAATTACGTAATTATTATATTATTGATGGAATTATATAACGTGTTTTATTATCTCATACAATCGATGCAATAGTATTTTCTCATCTAAAAATAATAAATAGTTACTTACCTTGTAGATAGTTTATATTTTTCTTACAATGCATATACTATGCATTTAGTTTTAGATACAACTAAATAAATTAAAAAACATCAAAAAATGGACAATTTTTTAATATTTAAACTATCCTGATATTGTTAACTGTAAACAGAACCTACTAACGTTCAATTTGTTTACACACACACAGTTTAAAAAAAAATCAATGCTCTTCAACACATTGTCCTTCTACTTTAACAAAACCAGTCGCACATTGATCACCCTTAAAAATATTAGTAGGACGAAACATTCCTTTTGTTTCATTATGTACAGTGTCTGTTTCATTTGAATTTACATTATATTCTTCATCTAGACTGAAAGAATTCTGAGTCTGATCAGTAGAACTTTCTAGTTTGGATCCTTCAGCCATTTGTCCATTTTCCTTTGATGACGGTACAAAAGATGGTATATTTACCTTTCCTTCATCATTAGCTTTATTCGGACCTGAATCTGTTGTATTTTTCTCGTCTAGAGCACTTCCCAAACAAATAGCTGGAGGTCGAGCTTGACAGTTCATATTTGCCATGGCCATTACACACAGGATAGTAACAATTAAACTAAACATATTGCAATTGTACGTCTTCCTTAGTGAATAACTTCACAAAAAACACGGTCTACTAATTGCTTGAAATATATGTGGTTATATACGGGTATTGATGCAAATACTGTCAATAATATGTGCTTGTGAGGCAACAGATGGACGCGTAATGAGTCCTTGGTGATTAATTGTTCACCGAATAAATTGTAATATAGGTATTTCGGTTTTTGTAAATAGAAACTAAAAGGTCAGCTCTTAAAATAACTATTGACTTAGCTATAAATTGTAATCACATGGACTTCGGAATGCTTTTTAAATGAATTAGGATATTTTAATAAGCATTTTATATTATCTACTTACATGATAATAGTCCTAGGTTAGAAAAAGTTATCCAGTTGCAAAAATTCGTGTGAAAATTTTTTCTGCCTTTAAACAACAATCTATCTATACTTACATATGTTTAAAAATCAATTGCTGTTCGTTAGTCTGGCCAAAACTCAAAAACGGCTTGACCGATTTGGATATTTTTTTATTTTGTTCGCTCTAACACTCTCGGGGTGGTTTAAAAAGAAAAAAAAATAAGGAAAACCCAACTAGTAGTTAGTATTTACTTAATATACGTACAATAAAGCACATTTCAATAATTATTTATGCATTTCAATCGTATTGGGCTGAGAAACGCGCTATGTGTTATTTAAAACTCTTGGACGCATTGTTCGTCCACTCTGGCGAACCCAGTCGGACACAAATCACCATTGAAAGCACTTTGTGGAACAATTAAATGTAGTTTTTCTGTATCATTCGAAATTACTTTATTTAATTCACGAACAAATTTCTCAGTCTCATTATAATAAGTCAGATCAAAGAAATATTCAAAACTGGTTGTTGCATCTGTTGATTTTTCGATTTCATCTATTAAATCACCTTTAGTTTTAGGAGGCTGCACCGTTGGGTTTTCATCGTTATCAATTTCAGTTTTTGCAGTTGCCATTTCTGCGCTCGGTGAAAATGTTATGTGAACTGATTTATGACCATTATCTGTATTTACCACTGCTGCAATACCCAGGACAATAATTAGAATGATCATGATTTTGTTTATATCCTATTTAATAACTTCACAAAACTACTAATATTATCATTCAATACTTACTATATTTTTGTTGTTATAGATTTCTTTAATAATATTATGTGTAGTAGTAAAGAACAGAGTAACGAGTAATGATTCCTGGACAATTTTTTGCTATATAAGAGTACCTCTGCCTACTGCACTTTTTTGCAATTATAGCTTGAAGGTCAGCTATAATTTTATAATGATCATTATAATAAAGAGCTTTTCCGCAGATTTATTTTATTGTATTGAATATTATTTATTATTCACATATGATAGAATTACGAATAACGAAGATTAAAATTACAATAAGTACTACTTTTAGTATCTGCTTTAACTACAGCGATCCTTGAGTTATTCTTTCTTTAGTTTGGGAAAACCTCCAGTTTAACTAAAATATTTTTATGTGGTTACTTACAATAGACTAGGTATAATTATACATTCATAAATTAAACTTATCCTTAAAATGTTTGCTGACCACTTACAGTAGGTACACGCACCGTACAAGCAACGTACGCTTTAACATATAGGTAAATGTCATCAATAACACTATTCGTCTTTAAATAGATAGTAAATAAGAAATGCCGTTAATACTCTTCTATGCATTGTTCTTATCGAGCCCAATTGGACATTAATCGCCATTGAAAACACCATTTTAAAAGAGCAAGCGCCGAGTTTCTTGCGAATTTCGAATCGTCCAATCCAATCGAGAAGAACCATCTTCTCGGTTGGATTGGACGATTCGAAATCACTCTCCAAAAGTTTATTTGAATAAAAAATTATTCTATTCTATTCTAAACAAAGAGCTTCTTAAATGAATTTTCAATTGAATTTGCTGTACACTTTTCCGGAGTGCATAATTTTTCCTGACTAGGTAATCAAAATATTTGATTTCGATAACACAGCTGTTGTAATTCTTCCATTTTCAAATGATAAATTATCTTGAAGCATGGGAGACTGTATTGTTGCGCTGTCCTCCCAACTATCCCAAATTATGAAACCTCAATAGCCTAACCGATAAAGGTGAAAACTAAAAGGTCCCTAGTTCGAACCCCATCCATTGCGATTGCACTATTATTGTCGTACCCACTTCTAGCACAAGCTTTCCGCTTATTTAGAGGGGTTAGGAGGATATTAGTCAACTTCAGCTTATTTTGATACCTAGAGTATTTGAGTAGCGTAATTGTTTGTCTTTTGTTTTTCGTTCATTTTTATTGACGCATAGTATGTGTATTTGCTATGCAACAGATGAATAAATAATGAGTGCAAATGGTTGTTTATTAAAATACATATATGTAATATAGATAATAATGTGTTGTAGTATTAACTGAAGGTCATCTATAATATTATTATTTCCTTTTCATTTTTATAATTTCGTCGTACTCATAGGTTTTGCCCATATTTTTTTTTAGTAAATAATGAATATTATCAATACCCGCCTAGAGGGCAAAACCTACCGCGATGCTAACGTATCAAATTATATCTATTAATCCACTATCACTACACTCCACTATCCTAGCTGGAGGTAGAAAGTAAGTGGTATCTAATCATATTAAGCATAAAAAAAGTGCCTTTCATTCTGAAGACACCCGAATATATTTTAGGGCATTCCCAAGTAAAATCCGAAAAGTAAAAAACCATAATCTATAATTATTTACATAGACATTCGCGACGACTACCACCTAGGATTATAATATTATGTCTATGATCTAGAAAACAAACTGAATGATTGTAATTTTTTAGGAAATCAGGTTAATGCCATAAATCTTTGTGAATTTTTATTATTTTTATTAAAGAAAGAAGAAAGAAAATAGATTTTATTTGATCAACACAATTCAAGAATTAAAATAAAGAAAAAAATAAAAATAAAATATTCGCATAATGTGATCAAATAGGGTCCCCACTCAGCATCATGCTGCAGCAAGCTGCAGCGCTGGTTTTCAGTGGGAACCTTATATGAGTGTGGTCACGGAAACATATGTACACAGATATATATATATGGATAGAAATAGACTAAACTAAAAAGAAAACAAAAATAAAACAAAGTAAAATAAACCCAACGAACTACATAAAGAAAGTCGACAAACAGTAAACATAACAATAAACATAACAATAAACATATGGGACACAAGCCGGGGGGCATACAAAGTGCTGGAATGATTGGTAAGTATAGTTACTTAGTAAGTGTTGGTTATTTGTTAATTAATGAATTTCATTTAAATCGATAATAATTTTTGTTGCGTTATAAGGTGTGTTTTTAATTTAGTTTTAAATGTTGCCAAAGATTTTAACGATCTTAACGGTGGTGGTAAGTCATTCCAGCACTTTGTTGCTGCAAACTTAAAACTTCCCTTAAAAGCCGCTGTCCTATGCCTTGGCGTAGCCAATACAAACAGGCAATTATCTCGCTTAAGGCGTGCTGATTTATCAGTTAACCACATAAGTTTATCACGCAAGTATTTTGGCATTCCGTTTTTAAGCACCCCAAACAGTAGAGTGGCAAGATGTAATCTTCTGCGTGATTCCATTTTTAAGAAGTTTGCTTCGTTAATGTAAGGAGTGACATGTGATCGTGGAGGAATGTTGAAGCAAAATCTGGCACAGGCATTTTGAACGCGCTGAATAACCTTTGCAGTCCTGCTTAAAAGTCGAGGCCCATATACAGCGTCAGCATAATTAAGTCTTGATAAAACAAGCGATTCGCATAGACGTATTCTTAGCTTTACGCTAATATAGGGCCTTAACTTATAAAGCAACTTTAAGCGATAAAAGCTATTTCGGACGGAATTAAGGATGTGAGATTCGAAGCGCAGTGCAGTGTCAAAAATTACTCCCAAATTACGAGCCTCCTTCACCTGTTCGATAATATTATTATTAATTTTTATTTCAGGATTAATCAAGTTTATTTTATTAACAACAGTTTTAGAGCCCAATACCATGTACTGAGACTTAACGGGATTTAACACTAAGCAATTCCTTTTTGCCCATAAACTTATTTGCTCTAAGTCCGAATTAAGTTTTAGAGCCGCTGCCCCTGTGTCTGCAGGATCAAAAGAGATGTAAAGTTGCGTGTCATCAGCATAAAGATGATATGAGCAATGTTTGATGCAGCTCGTAATATCAGCTGTATAAATCGCAAACAGTAGGGGGCCAAGAATAGATCCCTGGGGAACGCCCCTAGTCACAGGAGAGAGATCGGAAACTGAAAGTGTGCTATCGTTGTTCCTGACTTCAACGAACTGCGATCTATTGCTTAGGTAGCTATCAAACCATTTCACAGTTGAGATATTGAACCCGTAAAATGACAGTTTAGAAAGAAGGTAAGTTGTATTTATGCAATCAAATGCTCTAGAGAAGTCTAGAAGAACCAGCAAGGTACCCTTACCCTGATCCTGTGCTGTCAGGATATCATCTACTACGGTTGAAATTGCAGTTGTTGTGCTATGTCCTTTCCTAAATCCTGACTGCAAAATTGGTAAAATCTTGTTTTCTTCAATATATTCAGTTGCCTGATAAGCCACGACCTTTTCTAGTATTTTCGATATGCAGGGCAGGAGACTAATTGGTCGCAGGTCTTTAAAACTAATAGGGTTATTACATTTAGGCAGAGGTTTAATTTTGGCCATTTTCCATGCCTCAGGAAATGTGAATGTCGTTATAGACTTATTAATTATAGAAGTAATAACTTGTAAGGTTTGAGGCAATGTCAATACCAGCATCTGAAGAGATATTTCGTCTACACCTAGAGCATTTGACTTTAAATTCTGAATAATCTTAGCAACTATGATTTCGTTTACTGGCTGCAGCGCAAACTGAGAATTTCCATACCGGTGATACTCAAAATAAGTAAGATCTGATAACGATACTATATTATCGCCTGGTATATCAAGAAAGTGTTTATTAATTATATTGGGATCATTTAACATAGCTGGAAGTTCTTTAGGTTTTTTCTTATCTATTATAAGAGACGATTTCTTTAAATTTCGCCATAGCAAAGTGGGAGAATTAATATATGCATTGATATAGGTTTCATGATATGCTTTCTTTTCTGATTCCAAAGCGTGTGTGACTAAAGCTTTCATATCTTTATACTGTCTTTTATGAGATTCGAGCCCAGTTACTTTTGACCGTACATGACTTTCATTTCTAAGTTTTATCATTAGTTTTACAATGTCAGTTATCCATGGATGGCGCTCTTTTATCATAATTTTCTGTAAAGGTTATTAGACTAATTTATCTGTATTGTAATAGGTAATTAATTTAAATAACTACATAAGGTACATATAAATATAAACCCACCTATGAAACAGAAAATATTTGGTAATAAAATGTCCAAACTCACAACCATGTAATTTCTTTTGGCAACAAAAGAATTTCTGTTTCATCACTAGGTACCCAACAGAATCATTAAAATTTTTCAATCATTATTTTTTTTATATAGAAATGAACCATATTCATAATGCAATAAGCGTCACTTGTATGTCGGTAAATAAGTATAATATAAGAAGTAAGGCTCTGACGCTATCAAATTAGTTCCAGAACAGTAGCTATAATAACAGAGAATATTAAAAAAAAGTTATATAATGCTAACTGCTAGGCGTTACTTGGCATTAAAAAATCTGCCAGCTTTTAGGCCATGAGCCATGATCTGTATTCGTATAGGTATCAGATTCAAATTCAAATTTAGAATTATATAAGTACCTACTTAGTTATTTTATGTAGACCAAGTTGTGTTTCAACAGATAACAGAAATAGCTCTACCACCGGTTCGGAAAGCAGATTCTGCCTACCTCTTCTGAACCTAACTCGCGGTCAAAAACTAATTTTTTTTTTTTGTTTTTATTGAAGGAATATCAGCCAAGCTGAACTTGACTGATGTTCTCCTCTCCCCTCCAAATAAGTGAAAACTTGTTTTAGGAGTGGGTCCGACAATAGTGCAACGGGTGGGGCTCGAACCTGCAACATTTAAGTTTTCAGTTCGCACCTGTAACCGTTGGGCTATTGAGACTTATGTAGATACATTTATAAAAAACTCTTCAATCAATACATGAACGTCCTAAAAAGGCTTTTGACTCAAACGACCCTTCTTACAAGTATTAAGGCTGGTTTTGGGGGAGGGTTAATTCAAGCTGAACTGGTGTGGGGTGCTTTCGGCCTCTCAGCTCAAGTGGCGATAACGTCACAGGTTCGGCTTAGCGGTTGCGAGACGCGCGCGACGCTCCGCTCGCAGGGATGGGGCTTTGCGCTATTGGCGATGTTTAGGGTTGACAGCTAAAGATTTTACAAGCAAAAAGTTTAAACTACCCGACTACGGAAAATTGGATGTTACATCCGTCTTTTTGATTCCGTTCACATAAAATGTGGTGTGCACGTCACCTGGACCGTAATAACGAATCGATTGACACCTCGTTCATCAAAATCGGCTCAGTTATTTAGTCGCTACTATGGAATATTCGTAAACCTACATACATACCTACATACACTGCTAAAATCATTACCCTTTGCTGTAGTCGGGTAAAAATAGCAGCAAAAATTATTTCATAATACCCGAATAATCTTAAGAAATATGACCTGAAGGCCCTATTCATTTTATTACTACTAAGTAGCTTCCAAAATCTCGCCCTATTATTTTTGCAATGATTGATTGATTGATTATCACTCTGACACTATAATTTTTTAAATTAAAAGTAAACTACGTTTATATGGAAGGTCGATCTTACAGCTTTTAAGTGCTAAAAATATAGAATGAAAGAGTTTTAATTTTCAAGCGCTAAAAAATAAAATGGTACATATGGCAGCCCTACGGGATCTCGTTACGTAGTTACGGAGCCAGCAGATGAGGCGGGCTCAAGTTTAATTGAATCCTAAAGTTTCCCCCTGCGCCACCCTGATTGGCCCGCACAAGACATTGTTCGCTTCACCCCGTGCTGACAGACGAGATACCGCTTTGTGATGGACCTCTTAATAGTGCTTCAATTACCTACCTACCCTTGTTATCTAAGCTGCACAATTTTTAATAGATACATATTTCCATATTTGCTGGTAACTAGTAAACCTCCTTACCTAGTACCTACCTCTTTTTTTCTTACCTCTAGTTCTAAGTTGTTTAAGAAGAATAGACATCTTAGGTTTAGGTAAGGACTTTACAGAGTACCCGACATAGCTCACAGAGTCGTACTCGGAAAGCTGAAATGGAAATAGATAAGAACCGATGTTCTTATCTATTAGCAAATGCCGACCCTGCACCGGAAAACAATTGCTGATAACCACTGGACCAAGCGGCACAATATCGTGTCTTGTGGCTACCCGTACCCACAAGGCTATTCCATGCAAGAAACATAAGTCTGTTATTTGGAATGTCCAGCAGTGGACATCGACAATGAATACACCGTATGAAAAGTTGACTTGACTGTGAGTGACTCATATTTTTTTAATATTTAGGCATGAAGACCTTTACTGGCTTACGAGTACGTTCGCTTCCAGCTAAGCGTGAAGGCCGTTAGTACGTACTTCGAAAGTCCAGTAGGTGGTTTTGTTAGGTAGGCTAATATATCTAAGTAAAATCCAAATCCGCATACGAAGACCTTAAGGCTATGTTCAGATGGCTGAATTGCGACGCGCGTTTTCAAATCGCGCGCTTAGACATCCTAATATATACCTAGCAACCGTTCACATGCGCGCGCGTTAACGCGCGTCAGCGAGCGTCAACGCGGCGCTCAGAGAAAAAGTTTCTAGACGCAGACAATCGCGCGTTGACTCGCGCTTTGATATTAATGTAATGTCCGTTTGCTGTTCAGTTGAGCGCGCGCTTTCATCGCGATCGCATGTAATTTTGTTAATTTTCGTAATTATATTTTGTTTTCGCATTTAAAATGAGTGAAATTGAAGATATTGATATCGACTTACTAATCGATGAAGTAGAAAAAAGGCCAGCAATTTGGAATATAGGTTCGGAATCCTATAAAAACAAAATTTTGAAACGACGTGCTGGTCATGGCAAAGTGGGTCTATTTTTCAAAATTGGATGAACCCAATGTGTACGTTTTCTTTTTCTATATTTTTCTTTATAATATAACCACAAAATAATAGCCTCTTCCACGCCCATTTTCTACGTTCTACCGAACTAGACTGACGAGTACTCTCGCAACGCGCATTAGCGCTCATCATCTGAACTCTCTTCAAATTTGATCGCGCGTTGACGCGCGTTAACGCGCGTTACATGTGAACATAGCCTTAGGCTATGTTCAGATAGCTGAATTGCGACGCGCGTTTTCAAATCGCGCGCTTAGACATCCTAATATATACCTAGCAACCGTTCACATGCGCGCGCGTTAACGCGCGTCAGCGAGCGTCAACGCGGCGCTCAGAGAAAAAGTTTCTAGACGCAGACAATCGCGCGTTGACTCGCGCTTTGATATTAATGTAATGTCCGTTTGCTGTTCAGTTGAGCGCGCGCTTTCATCGCGATCGCATGTAATTTTGTTAATTTTCGTAATTATATTTTGAGTTGAAGCAAATTGTCGAATGACTTTGTAGACATTCTAAAGTAATTAAAGAATTTAGATTCATGGTCTCTTAGATTCGGATATAGTGTCGCAAACAAACTGGGTCTATTTTTCAAAATTGGATGAATCCAATGTGTACGTTTTCTTTTTTTATATTTTTCTTTATAATATAACCACAAAATAATAGCCTCTTCCACGTCCATTTTCTACGTTCTACCGAACTAGACTGACGAGTACTCTCGCAACGCGCATTAGCGCTCATCATCTGAACTCTTTTTAAATTTGATCGCGCGTTGACGCGCGTTAACGCGCGTTACATGTGAACATAGCCTATTTCATCATTATAGCGAAATCTGCCAAAATATCAAAACGCTGGGATAAGATTTATTTTACGTTGTTTAAATAAGCCCTAAGTAGTTTAAACCTAGAAATAATTAGAATATTATAGCCTATTCGATACCTAGTGCCTATCCGCAAAGAAGAAGCCTTTGGGTAAACATTTTCCATTTCCGAACTAAAAAGGTAGGTACATACATCCAATCCTAGGTGCATACATAATATAAAAATATTTATTGCCTATTTGTCTTTTCGTCCTTTATGCATAAGCCGATTCAGCAGAAACTTTCCACAGAGATTGTTTACATCACGGAGACGGCACGTTTATCATCTCAGAAAGAAAAACCCCCGGAAAAAATCGTGGGCATCATCATTTAACTTTTAATTCAATTAACGAGTTTTCCAAAAGACTCATATAATATCAGGGTATAATCGCACTGGCTTAGCGAATAATTTCATGGGATAAACTAAACCGTAAGACGCTGCGAGTGCGGGGCGCAGATAAGCCTGTCAACTGCGACGCTCCCTCGAGCCTGCCCTGACTATTATCATCCATTATACCTACCTATAAACCCTCCTTTAATCTAAGACTAACCACTAGTCCCTTAAATATACTTTAATCTTAGACTCAAGAATACCCTGACCTAGGTACGTGACATTTTTAAGCTATTGCATAGCTTCTATCGCGGGCCTCTAGCGTGGAGACCGAATCCAAAAATTCCGTAACGAAAATAACCTGACACGGGAGTCCTCTCACCGCTAGATGGCATTGATAAAAAATGCTATGCAATAGCTTTACCGCGGCAGTCCCCGAGTGCCACACGTCATTTTTTATTATTTTTTAAGAATATTAGCCAAGATGAACTTGACTAACATTCTTCTCTCCCATCCAAGTGAGCGGAAAGCTTGTGTTAGGAGTAAGTAAGACAATAAAGCAACGGGCGGGGATCGAACCTGCGACCTTGTCAGTTTTCAGTCCGCTCCTTGATTCGTTGGGCTATTGGCTTTAAATTGGAGAAAAGCATTGAGAAACGCATTTGGAGCGTTGTCACATAGGCTATGGTCGCTCCACAGTTTAAATTGGGTAAAAGAGTATGAGTTTCATGGGGACAAATCCTTAAGACAAACCTACCTAACAAATACGTACGCAAGCGAGAAAAGAAAGCTGTTGGAAAAAATCTCAATTAAAAGCAACAAAAGAGCTTCTATAAATGTTTCATACACAAGTTTTATTTTACTGTGGTCTTTTCCTACTACTATATCCTTATCCTACTAATAATAAATCTTCGAATGAAGCGTACTCATATAATATCGATCGAACTTCACTTTGCAAGTTCGTTTGATCATATATTAGTAGGATTACCTATACCTACTGCGGACAGATAAAAAGACTTTCGCATTTCAAATATTATTTGAAATGCGAAAGTTTTGATCTATGGATCATGATGGATGTTTGTGAGTAACAAACACCACTCATGCCGCAACAACTGAACCGATTTGGCTGAAATTTGTCACAGAGATAGATTATATTCTGGAATAACACATAGGCTACTTTTATCGCGAAAAATAAGAGAGTTTTATTGAAAAACCTCAATCCACGCCAATAAAGTCGGGGGCATCAGCTAGTCTATGATAAATAATTATTTATTAACACTTCATTACTCGACTATCCAACTGTATTATTCCACACCAGTAGAATAATATTTCATTAATATTAAAACCGATATTAAATTTGACTGTCATTTTCGGCAAAAGTGGATTTCGATGAAAAACCACAAAGCTAACGCTTATCGAAACCACAATAGGTATTAACATCTGATGTGTTTCAAGCGAATTTTATTTATCTAAACTAGAAATATGAATCTATAAGGTTCATATTTGGAGGAGCGCTGCTGGCATAAAAGTTCCGAAATGAATATCGAATGGGCGGTAAAAATGGAAAACGTTGACAGAGCTGAGAGCCGTGATAGCGCGCTGAAAGCGTAGACTGAATCAGCCAGGGTTGGTAATTTATTAAATTAAAATTATTCTATTACTAACTGATGCCCGCGACTTCGTCCGCGTGGATTTAGTTTTTAAAATCCCGCGGAAACTGTTTATCCTATGTCACTCTCTAGGTCCTCAAAAAATCACGTTGATCTGTTACTTCGTTGCTGCGTGATTGAAGGACAAACAAACCCACTTTCGCATTTATAATATTACAGTAGGTATAGAGGGATTAGAAGAGCAATTTTTCTCTCGTAGTCTTGTAAAGAAGTACTTTACATCACAATTATTCGTTTATATAATGAAGTAAGAGTAAGTAGGTTTATTTATTTAGTGAAGTCATAATATGTGTGATGATGACACGTGTACTTACCTAGATATTGAAATTTTTAAATACGGCAGATTTTAAATTAAGTCATAACTTCACACTCCTTTGAGAATATTATTGAGAAATGTCAGATTTCCTCACGGTGTTTAGTGTTTACCTTCACCTTTTGTGCAAGTAATACTTCCCTTCTTCTTTCTTTATCGTTTTTCTTCCTGGGTTTTTTTTCGCAAGTAGGCGATAACCGCCCGTTTTAGTGATACTGCTAGTACGGCTCCACTATCACTACACTATCACTCCAGCCAGCCAATGCTGCTGGAGAGCCAATGTATTTTCGTCGTTGGCCAATACACCCCTGTATTTAAGCAATAGGTACCTACGTGTTTTGGTATCTCGTCGCCCTCTATGCATGCTCTGCAGAAAGCTGTCGGTATTAAAACTTATTTCATTGCTTAAATCGAACGTTACTCCGAAAACTTACGAAATAAGTACGAATAATTATGACGTAGATTTTAGGATTCAGGGAAAAATAAAGTTGGCAGAAGACTATTTTGCTGGAGAACAACATTTTATCCTAAGAACATACCAACCACCTACCAACATCAAATGGTACGAGAAAAGTACACGAAACGTTTTCCGTGCAGCATCGTTGTAAGTGCAAATAGTGATGGCTGACCCACGTTGGACCTTTTGTCTCTCTCCGTGCGTTGGAGAATAGGCATGTTAAGCCCTTTTCGATCCCGTAATTTCATTAACATCTGTTGCGGGATTTGGGAACTTACCACATTATTATGCTGAAAAAATCCTACCATTATATGAATATTGGGAAGGGGTCGCGACCCTCAACAATGAGGAATTCGATGCAGAAAGAGAGAATCCATGATTAAAAAGGAAGTGGTAAAAAGAAAACCGGAGGTACTGGCAACCCTGATAGGAGGTTGTATCTGACGCGGCGGTTGAGTGGAAAAATTAAAAAAGCCGATTGGCCTCTCGCGTTCAATTAACAGAGGGATTGTGCTTGCGGCCTGCCCGCCCTCCACCACGTGCGCTGTCAGCGTCGACTGGCACTCGGCTACCATTCGTTTTACACCTGAATAAACCCTTTTATTCATCGGCTTCATTGCACAGCCATAGGGTTAGGCTGTTAGCACATCTTTGTCGTAAAACCGTTGCAGCGGAACGATAAAGATACATAGATGTATTGTCAAATATTTGCGTTTAAATAGAATGTACGATTGTATGAAAATTTTCAAAATATATTTAATGTACAGAATTCGTCTGTCCGTCGTCGTAGTTTTATTAAAATAAGTATAGATAGTCACTGACCTCTATAATTAAGATATGATTAACACTGGACTGGCTGCTGTGATTGCTAATTAGTATCTGGCGTTGTCCTAATATAAAGCAAATGCGCGATCATCGCGCGAATAAGCGATGCGAGCGGCCGCGGGTTCCACTGCGCTTCGTTCCATCGCGCGAATGCCTATTAGGACACCTATTCGAGATCAGTATGTTTGATCGCGCGTTCGTACGAGTAAAATTCGTGCGAACTTGCGATGATCGCGCATTCGCGTTGTATTAGGACAACGCCTCTACCTATTTTATTGCGCCATTTTAGCGCTGTAAGCCGATACTTGGCCGATTCAAGTGTTTCTGAAACTAATGATATTGTAAATGGCGCACCGACCTCTATAATTAATCTATGAAATCATCAACTGCATAATCAATGAAATGCTTCAAAATTGATCATATTTAAAATGTCACTCATATATAGGGACAGCAAATCCAGTATTAATCATAGATTAATTATAGAGATCAGTGATTGAAGTGTTTGTTTTGCTTTTGACTTTTGAAGTTTTGACCAGGGCCTAGTCAGCTAAAGTATCAATTCGTGCTAAAAGTACATAGCAAGTACATATCTTCTGTCTAATGAAGGTGGGCACTGTATTCCATTGTAACAAGGGTCATAGTCGAATGACCCGTACATTTTATTCTCGCTCTTTTAACACAATCACAATTTACGCACACTTTTACAGTTCTTATTACTATATCTAGTATAGTTATGTGAATTAGCGTCATAAAATGTGGGGCCAGCATAGAAATTTCACCCTTAATTTGGGGAAAATTATGTGACGAGAGTTATTATTTGGGAAACACATTCATTTAACATTATACCCAGTTCCCATTTTCATAAGTTTATTAGTTTCGTGATGCTGGAGTTTAAAAAATAATTTTATTTAGAATCACCGCACACTGTGATGCAATGTCACTTTGGGAGATTTCAGTTAGATTTTAAAATGTTTTCTCCTCCTTTATGTTTTTTTCAAGCTAAGTGAAATTGGTGAAGTGATTCGTGTTGGCATGACAAAAGCTATTTAACAAAACAAGAACAAGTCTTCCGAGGGTAAGAAAGAACAAAAGCTTGCAACACACCCTATTCCTTATTTAATTATTATTATTTTTTACTTTTCAAAATCATGCGCCAACGCCATATTGCCCGTTGCACAAAATTCAATAATTTGCTAATTGAATCATAATAATCATCCAGATACTTTTTTTTATTGTAATTTATTTGTATTCTTTGTGTTTACGTTTGTATTATCCTTTAATTTAGAGATGTAGTGGTGATCTGTACTTGGTGCAAGTTGTATCAGCGACGAGGAAATGGACCTGCTTTACATGCACTCATCTCGTTGGAAGGTACCTATGTTAAGATTTATTATGTTCATTTATTCCCTGGCAGCTGGCACTTAACCGAAATACTGGCGCATATTATAACTTGGTAGGTAAGTACTTCGAATAGTTCTTTCGTTGAATTTGCCAAATAAATCTATGCTAGAAACTGTTTTACCTTTGACCTTCGACCATCGAAGCCTTTGACCAATAAAAATATCTTGAAATATGTCCTTACATTTATGGATAACCTAACAAAGTAAAAGTATATTTCTTTTACCTGAGAGTTCTCTTCGACTGAACTTTCTTGAAATTGAAGTACCCTTGTTAATGTTGTCTGTTACTAGTTCCTCCATCATCAGATCATTGGTTTTTATATATGATTTAAACCAAAAAGTTGATCAAGTGAGTTCAGTACTTTAGTAACACGTATTTTAGTAAGGACAAAAATACAAGTCAAAGTGTTATGGATAGTCTTGCTATTAACTGCTACAGTATCAAAAAACACCCTCATCAGTTACATTCAAAAGTGCACAGCCCTTATAAAGAAGTTATTTATCATTTGGAGACTTTGACATAAGTGGGAGAAAATTGTTACAGAAAAAGTATTATAAGTGCCTGACCTTAAAGTAGAGAGATATGTGCATGCTTTGATGTTTGCGTTTGTCTGTTTGATCTGCTCAAGACATTTTCACTTCAACGGGTAGGTACCGTAGAGCCTACCAACTGAATTGAAAATTGTGCCTTCAGGATAGCTAATACCCTAAAGGTACTTGAGTGCATTTACTTAATTTTTAATATTGAAATGGGAGAAATAAATAACTTATGCAAGTTATAATATAATAAGATACGTAGGTTATGCAGTAGCCCTTGTTGGCTAACTAGTAGAAACCATTACTATATATTTTGTAATCATGTACTATACACAGTATATCTGCTTAAGTAATTCTAAGAAATATTTTAAACATGACTCATATCCACAACTAGCTTTAACCCGCGGCTTCGCTCACGTTAGGTTCGATTTTTTAACCCCCTATTTAACCCTCTTGGGGTTGAAATTTTCCAAAATCCTTTCTTAGCGGATACCTACGCCCTAACAGCTACCTGTATGCCAAATTTCAGCTCGATCGGTCCAGTGGTTAGAGCTGTGCGTTGATAGATCAGTCAGTCAGTCACCTTTGCCTTTTATATATTTAGATACCGCTCCACTAATTTTAATTTTTGCACTTGGAGTAGGTACAACAATATTATGTTGTAATTGATTTGAGGATCTTATGAATTTCAGTACTCCTTCTAACTGTTGAGCTATTGAGGCTATCAGCACTACAGTACTGGTCAACAAAGAGCAACCAGCGATCCTTTTCACATAGAAGAAATAGGAGATCATGAATCGTTCTCAAGGATATTGACGAAAAAGAATACTGAGATACTGGGTGAGTATCATGATAACACTAATTCTGTTTTACACAATCTCTTAACTAAATGGATAGCTTTAAAAATAATGCTATGCTTCTAAAAACTTTCAATATGGAAGATGATAACATTACATCTAGAGTTCTGAAGTTAAGACATTTTGTACAACCTCATTATCAGTTAGCACCAAGGTTCTCCTGACCGAATTTCGAGTATGACAGCTAACTTCTAGATATAATAGTTTACAAGAGTGTTCACAGATATAAGTGCACTTTATATTCCCTCATTCTCATAGTCCAATAAGAGGCATCAGACACAAATGGAGTGTAATCAAGCAGGACCAACATGCTTTTTAAGCTCTTTAAGGTTGTAACACCACCAACTTCAGAAATCTTAACTGCTACTTGAAGTGTTTGTAGGAATCATGCATGATAGGATGCATATGCAGATCTGCTTCATGTTAGCAGTGATTGATATGTTATGTGTGATGTCTACTTAAATTAACTTTCAGGTAAAGGACTTCGGAAGTTGGTGTGTTAAGTGGGGTTCATCAAAAAACTGTATGCTGTAGATGGGTTACATGCAGAAACACTTTAACCCCAATTTGAAAAGATGAAGGCAAGTACCACCCTAACCTGTGTTTTGTTTTAATTTTCTTTCCTCCAACCATAGGTTGTCCTGAAGAGATTGCTTCTTGCTAATGAGGGCACCTATTGTACTCTGTTTTGTTAATTTTCAAGTTATGTATGTTGTTTTCCTTCTTTAGTATGCAATAGATAATATTTATTTCATTCATTAATTTATTTCAAGTAAAGATATCATACCATTACTTTAATATAAATCAAGATCTAAGACTGTTTAAAGATTCATACCACTATAACAGGAAAAATATGACGTTTTTACCACTAGGCTATCAGTGCTTATAGTTAAAAATACAAAATAGTATGAGATGAGTAGTATAATGATTAATTTAGATGTAATTTCATTAACTTTTCAGGTGAAGTATGGTGTACAAGTGTTCAGCAGAGAAGTGGACATCAACGTAACACTGCAGATGAAAATATTTAAGGACATTCTATCTATTCATGATTACTGTATGAGCCGATGAAATTTAATGGTACAGATTCGGGAGAAAATAAGCCTCTTTGTTGTAAAATTTCATACACAATATTTAAACAGTGTATTGTGAAAATGATTAGAATTAGGTTAAGCAATGGTGTAAGACTTATAAGAATTCATAATGTTGAATCAGGAAAAAAGTAATGGACGTTGAAATAACTGATATTTTATAACGTACTAATTATTATAAATACGAAAGTTTGGATGTAGCTATGGATGGGTGGGTATTTGTTACTCAATCACGCCGCAACGACAAGAGATTTGACTGAAATTTGCCACAAAGATAGATTATATACACACATAGGCTATTTTTTATCACAGAAAATAAAGAGTTCCTGCGGGGGAAAAAACCTAAATCCACGTGAACGATGTCGCAGGCATCAATATAATATTAAATAAATTTTCGTTTGTAACTACAATCTTAAATACCTACTTAAAATTTTCGCTTTCATTAACTGTAATTTAAGCTGAAAAATTTGACTTGTTTTCTGTATCAACTGAGTACATATTAGTTATTTGAATATTAAATTCATGCACACTTCTGATTTTACGCATTTTAAAAGTTCACATTTTTTTACTATGTACATAATATAATATGTTAAGAATTTTAATATCTTACTGTTTTTATTCAATACATTTTTGTTGGTACAAGAATTCAATATATAGGGGTTTATGTAATTACGTAAATTGTTAATCTTTCTAATCACTTACAGTTACAACAATTACATTAGCGAAAAGTGAATTTAGTTTTTAAAATCGTGAACACTTTGATTTATGATTACCTATTTCAAAGTAGAAAGTAGCCTATGTCACTTTAATGCAAAAAATCTCAATTAAAAAAGTTGCTATGTTACTGTGTGATTGAAAAACTATTACATTATCATATTTATATGATCATACATCTATGGTTCATAGAAATATGAGAAATTGCTCTTTCGCATTTATAATATTCATTAATAAGTAAGGTGTTTTTCTTTAAATTAAGTAAGTATAATTACTGTAAGGATTATTTTTATGCTATGTACCATTTTTGAATAAACCACGAAAAGTCAGAATCAATGAAATTCTATGCTACAAGCTCAAAAAGGATAGCTTTATTTTTATTATTTCATTCGCGATATTAAATCAATTCAAGGCATTAAATTCTTCTTGATATTTCGAGCGAGCGTCTAATTCATTAATTAATGACATAAAAAAAAGTTTAGAATAATATGTTAAGTAGTAAATGGTTTACTTATTCAAAGACTTTTTTTTATACAAATATTTCATTTCAATATTAAAATCTTTGTACGAGGATCTGTTTAGATTGCATTGAACATAGGTATTTTTCACACGAAAGCTTTGTGTTGGATGTTTTTTAGAATGCAAATACAAAACTTTACTTAATAAAACTAAAACTAAAAATGTCTATGTAAGTAGGTCATCAAAAATTTGCTTTCTCCCTCAAATAGGTTATTAAATGTAATTTATATTAATTGTTTCCATTTACAATAATTTTATTAATTATAAATATGGATTAAGACAAAAACTGATATTCCACATTTCCTTTCTCACTATTTAATACTTATCATTATTGTAAATTGTTTAGTTAAATACTGCGTTTTCTATATCAACTAAATTTATATTCTCTGAAAGTAATTGTAATTTATGTATGCATTTAGTTTTGTCTAAAATACGTATATGGACTTGTCGGAAGACTACATTAATTAGTAATTCATTCAAAGGTATTCATAATCTCTCGAGATATGTTATTTAGAAGACGTTTTCTGAAATAAAAGTTTTAAACATACTTTATCTGTGATAAATAAACCTTATGAATGAATTGCTCTGCCTAGTTTTAAGTGTGACTGAGAGATGGTGATGATACTAGTGTAAATTAAAAATTTAAAACTCTCCTGACATGGGAAATCCATAGCCGAACTATATATATATATATATATAATACTGTCAACAAATGATCAAATCATCTTCCTTGATCTTTAATCATCATTTATCTAACATCTCAATGATATTATGTTAATGAGCAGAACCATGCTGTATCTGTTGTAACTTGAAAGGGGTTGGGTATACAGTACCCTTGTGCTTGTACCCTATACCTTTGAAATCTTATTCACATTTTTATGATATTTTTTTGGCGCGTAGAAAGTTTTAAGTTGCCGTATTAAGAATTATCACCATCTCTTATCAAACCTCCTAATCTCTTAAAAAAAATAAAATAAACCAATTTAAATAAATTTATTTTAACTCAATTTTTTGTTTTAATTTTTATGCCTAAAAACGAATTTCTAAGAACGAAGAATCGATAATTTTTTCGATAAAAAATCGGTATTTTTCGGTTAAAGTACAACACTAATTGCGATTAATTTTTCGACAATCGGTAATGAAGCGCATCCCTAAAATTACTACGCTGCGGCTCGGCTGTGACGTCATTGCCCATTCATTATCGTTAACATCTATAGAATTGAAAGAAAGAGAAATTAAATGTACGAGGAATTTATGAATGAATCACCCTAAGAGCGAGTGAGAAAGAAGATAATTATGAATGATTTTTAAGGTATAGGTAGATACTGATTTTTCTCTATATATCACGGTAGGTTTCTATAGTCGTTACTAGGCACACTCGTGTCTATGGACATTGGCTGTCTATCTAGTTGTTCCTGGTCTATGGTTTTGAGTTTTGATAAAAATACTTTGCTAAAATTATTAAAAACGTTAAGTAGTTACCCGTGGTTGTTTTATTGTAATTAATAAGAAATACTTAATTAGCAGGTATAAAAATCTTATTTCATTATACCTAGCATTAAAAACAAAAGTTTGTTTATAAAATAGTACAATACGTGTTTCACTTGCAGATCTTTAAATTAATAATTGGGATTCCGTAAGTTTGAGAAAAAAGTTTTCTTTTTACTTTTCAAAATGGCCAATAAATCTCCCAAAAAGGATATCAAAAAGAAAAGTAGTCACGAAGAGAAAAGTTTTAGAAGCTCGTCAATATTTTCGATTTCGGCAAGTACAGTTACCTAGAGCTAAGTACTAGACTAATTATTTATAATCATTAATATATGCGAAAATGTGTTTGTTTGTTGGTTTGCTGCTGTCAACCTCTTCTGGGATTAGCCAGGGAGAATTATAGTGCACCAGTGTGTGTGTGTGTGTAGAAATGTGCAGACACAGATGCACTCTATTCTCTCAGTGTCAGTCTGATGGGATGGACATTTGACACAACCGGAGTGAGATCAGGTGCAGGATAAATGGCTTTACATGCTCTCCGAAGCACGGGGGTGCCTCACCGCCAACTTCCTAACTCCGGGCTAGTACTGAGAATTTCTTTCGCAGAAAAACCCAATACTTTTTTTGTGGCCCGACCTGGGAATAAAACCTGGGACCTCGACATCTGTAATCGAACATGCTAACCACTAAACCAACGAGGCAGTTGCAACCTACAATATTGACATAAGTTAATAATATTAAAAAACAATGTAATAATTTAATAATGGGTGCTCCTGAACAGGGATGCTAAGTTAAATATATGTAAGCAATTACAACTTAATTTCTTTAAAGGAGGCCAAGGAAACTGTAAATATGTTATAGAGCCCATTGTCCTGTTCTGGGGTGAAAACAAGGTACTTAACTGAAACTATACCCTTTTTGTCACACCAGGGCAGGCAGTGAGGACTATTTGCTTGAGTGCTAAGCACAGATAGACAAAACAGTCAAACTTATATACCCTTCTTTTTGAGTTGAGGATTAAAAAATTAAATATACTTAAACTTATTAAAATTAGGTAGGTAAGTAATTAGCAACATATTTTTTATAACTTAATATTTTTTTTTTCAGTTTGGGAAAGTAATTTTTTTTTCTGCTCTTCTGGCAGGACTGTCCTCATACTATGTGTACAAAATGTTAACGACTCCTCCAGATATGCCTAAACTGGACCTCAATGAATACTGGGGGCCTTATCCTATGGATCCTAATCCAGACTTATCCATACGACCATATGAGATAGACTTTAGTGACATAGTGAGTACTTATTTTACTTCAATCTTCAATTTAGCGCATTCTTACTATTTCATCTGTATGGATTGGGACTATGAGAACCAAAGACTTATTTTGTGGTTAAAAACTTATATAAAACTAGCGGACCCGACAGACGTTGTCCTGTCTTAAGTTTTTTTACATCCTCTTTGACGAAATTGGCAGCACGCATTCTGTCAATGTTATGTCAAACGCCATAAGGTTACATCAAAAAAGTTTGAATTGTAAAAGCGGTTACATTAGAAATAATTTAATATGGTGGTTAATATTTCTTAAATTTTCTAATTTTCCGCGCAATTTTCTTAATTTTTTCTTTCATAAGAACCTTCTCCTAACAATAACAAACACAATAAAAAAAGAATTAGCGAAATCGGTCCAGCCGTTCACGCGTGATGCGCTTACCAACACATTAAGCGATTCATTTTTATATATAAAGATGTATAAAAGACAGAGTAACTTTGCTCTTATAATTAGTAGCACAAAAACTCCCTCTAGTTACAAAAAGCCTGTCAAGGTTCTGTGTATGGTTATTAACAAAAAAGCACAGTATAGTATTACATACTTCAACATGTACTTAACAGTGCTAGCATATACATTGTAAACTAAATATACCCATATTATAATCTAATCATTACCTACTTATAAAACTTAAACTTTACTTTTATCCCATACATTGATCCTACATCAAAGTATGTTTCACTTTAAATGGAAAATTTCAAATTCTGTTGTGCAACAATTAACTATTTATGTGGAATCTCTCTAAACTGTTTTAATATTTGCAGATGATAAATGACTTAAAAGAAAGACTCCTACACAGAAGACCTTTCCCTCCACCTCTTGAAGAAGTTGGTTTCACATATGGATTCAATTCACACTTCCTCTCAAGAGTGCTTGACTATTGGCAGAACAAATACAACTTCAAAGAAAGAGAACGGTTTTTCAACAAGTTCGATCATTTCATGACTAAAGTTCAAGGATTGGATCTACACTATTTGCATGTGAAACCAAAAGTTTCTCCTGAATTTGAGGTAAGTATATATATTTAAAAAGAAAAGGTAAATAGAAAGAGGTCACTGATAAATAAAACACATCTAGAGAAGCCTGTGTATATTTATCACAAATCTGAGTCAATTCTTGAGATTGGGAATCAATATTGACTCTGATGTGGGAATGGTGGGAGCACCTAGCAAAATGGTTCCAAGTGTTCCAATAATGCCATGTTGAAATTAACCAGCCTCTAAGCCTTTCCGTGTTAGCCAGCATCCACCTTAGACCGCAATCACGGGCTGAGAAGACCAAAAAAAACTACTGATATTAAAAAAAATCAGTCTTAATATTTTGTGGTCATAAATTAAGATGATTTATGATCATGTATTTTTGAATTGACTGAAAATGCCAGAAGCATTAATATTGCTTGAAACATTTTGATAATGATATGACTACTTATATACTTCAGGTAATCCCACTTCTAATGTTACACGGCTGGCCGGGATCTGTCAGGGAGTTCTATGACGTTATACCGCGGCTCACGACGCCGCAGCCAGGCTACAAGTTTGTATTCGAAATCATAGCGCCTAGTCTCCCTGGATTTGGATTTTCTCAGGTAGGTTTTAGATCAGTACATATCTTCAAGACGAGTGAATAGGCATCTTCTAGGCAAACGCGCTCCAATCTAGACCTTATCAGTGCTTTTCATCATTTAGAATTTATTTATTTATTACAAAAATACACGTAATATGGTGTTTCATTGATTATTTTATCGTCAAGCGCAAGCCTAACTCGTAATAAAATAACAAAAAATTGTGAACTATTCTCCAGTGGGGGTAGTATAAGATTTAATTCGATTGATCGTATTCGTATACTATGACATTAGCGTCAAAGTAAACTGAACCATAACTACATTGAATTAGAGCTCAATTTCGTGCATGCATTATAATTATATGGATACGGATACACTCCAAACTAAAATCGGTTGTACTGAATTTGTGACTTTAAATCAATACTTTTAAGGTTCATTTTACTTTGACGCTAAAGTCATAGTATACGAATACGATCAATCGTATTAAATCTTATACTAATCCCACCTAAACCCCTCTGATATAATAGATCGGAAATAGAAGACGTCCGTAATAAACCAGAATTACGAGATTACCTTTTCGCTATGTTCAGTTGTACCAAACTGAATCCTTATTCCAGGCGCCAGTGCGACCCGGTTTTGGGCCTGCAGAAATGGCGATAGTAATATCCAATCTCATGCGAAGAATTGGTCATGACAAGTATTACGTCCAGGGCGGAGATATTGGTCATATGCTGGGATGTATGTTAACTACTTTTTTCCCTCAAAATGTGTTGGGTTTTCACACCAACACACCTCTGCTGATGTTCCATCCCTTGGAGAATATTTATACTTTGTTAGGTAAGTTCGACTCAAATGTGTCATGTCCCAATTGCGATACAATTTCGTGTCCAATTTTTGGGACCAGTATTTGGACATCGAGGATTAAAATTAGTCAATTTATTTATTTATTTAGGGAATCCAAACAGATTACAATATTTTCTAACCTAAAGGCTTAGTTATACAACATTTAACTCTTATTGCAATCCTACAGCACTGGTAGCATGGGTAGGAGATAAAAGTTTTATCCACCGACAGGGGATAAAATTATGTTTTCCCTATGCTAAAGCATGGCGACAGAGGAGAAGGCGATGTATATTTCTATAAGTATATCCACTGAGTGCTATTTCCACCGCTGTGCCCATGCTCGACGGGTGGATAAAGCTAAGCGAGGGGGTAAACGTTTTATCCTTTTCCCGGGGATAAAATTTCTCCCGCCCATGCTACCAGGGCAGAGTCGCACAGCTTGAGTGAGGTTTTAAAAAGCACTAAACAAATCATAATCAGGCGCGCGACGTATTTATCCTACTTATATACAAAAACTACAAAATACCTAATCTACTTAATTATTTTACTTATTTTATTAAACAATAACGAAAATCTTGACTCAAAAACATATCTATGTCTAATTTGGCTATTTGATTGTAAGAGTGACACATTCTTATGATAGGATTATAATATGAAGTGTTATTTAAACAAATATCTAGAATCTAGAATTTAGAAAATTAGGGGTTTGACGGGACTAATGCATAAGTAGGTACTTATTTACTTTTCATAGGAGCATTATGGCCGAGCCTGATAGTAGAGCCGCAGTTGCAAAGCCGCATGTATCCGCTGAGCCAGCACTTGATGAGATTGGCTGAGGAGTCCGGATATCTCCATATTCAAGCCACCAAACCTGACACCATTGGTAATTGAAGATCTGATATTCATATAGTATCTTGTATCTGCAAGTAACTATTCTCTGCAACACAGGTTTTCCTACCGATAGGGACTAATAGAAATTGTAAATATTATACGTCAATAAATAAGTTCTTATTCTTATATTCACACTATAATATCCATACTAATCTTTACTTCATATTATAAATGCGAAAATGAGTTTATTTGTTGGTTTGTCCTTCAATCACGCAGCAACGGATGAAGTGATTTGGAAAATGACAATTACCCACAAGATGATGGAATATTTTGTTACTACTAGTAGATACTAGTTACGTAGGTACCTAATAATATTGTAACATTATTCTTTTGGAAGAGTAATTGCTGAGTTTCTTGCTGGCTCACCACAGCAGAATCTGGTTTCCTAACCGGTGGTAAGAGTCTTGACTTGTGATAAGAGATGGAACTACATGAACCAAACGAGAATAGGGATGTTAACAATTTTTTGGAATTGCTTTCATTTTGAAGATTGACTCTTGTTTACCATTAAAAAAAAATATTATTTAAAAATATTAGTATTTTCGATGAGAAAATATACAAAAATAGAGTAATTTTGAATTTTCCCGCTAAAACACTCTACAACTGTCACTTGACTGACATGACGTCATCGGTCCGTCCGCGCTACGAAAAAGTCCCATAGAGGCGGCGCTAGTAGTCGTATGTTTAGGCAATTATTGTATGTAAAATCTATTAGTTCCACCTGATTGCCGCGGGACTTCTTTCGTGTCGCGTACTATACCTATAATCACTCCGACGTCACAAGTTCTTGGCGTTTGCAGTTAAAACGGAGTGATTACATTCTCTTTGTTTGCAGTCACGTGACATCAGATTATAATAAATATACCATTTAAAATCATTTTAATTTTATTTATTAAATTACAAAAATGTGATTTTCGATATTCTAATATTATAAACTATCATAAAATTAACAGTAAACATTAATTTGTGATTACTGTTAACATCCCTATTCTTTCTCCTCAGGGATAGCATTAACGGACTCCCCGGCAGGCCTAGCGGCGTACATATTGGAGAAGTTTTCCACGTGGACCAACGACGCATACAAGAGGGCGGGCGACGGTAACCTGCTAGCTAAGTTCAGCTTGATGCACCTGTTGGACAACGTGATGGTGTATTGGTCTACCAACACCATCACCACTTCTATGAGGATATATGCCGAGACTGTAAACAAGAGGTTCTTTGCCATGAGGCTAGATGAGTGAGTATTGACTTGTGTAACGAGAAAGATTAAAAACTGCAACCTGATTCTTCGTCTTCCTTCATTTCACGAGAGCGCGTCGCTCATGGTTGTGTGTGTCGTATCTATATAAGTGGGAGCGAGAGTTTGCTCGCGCCTGACCGCTCCCACCTAGGCTCCTGACAGGCACGCACACTTGCACAATGTGCTGTACACGACGTAACCACAAGTAAAGCGCCAATAAGTAAAGACCAACAAAGTCGCAGTCGTCAACTATTTTTTTTAATTCAACGTTTATTCTTTTCTTAGAATCCCAACAGATGTACCGACCTGGGGTATCAAGTTCAAGCACGACCTGGTATTCCACCCGGACTCTATGCTGAAGTTGAAGTTCAAGAACTACCTCCACAGCAAGATAGTGGAGGACGGCGGACACTTCGCCGCGATGGAAAACCCCGACATACTGGCCGCTGATGTGTTTGAAGCCGTCAGTACTTTCCTGCAGTTTCACAATCATAGCAAGTGAGTATGGTATCTAATTGGTGACATACTCTATACTGAAGTTAAATTAGTACAAGTTCTATCTCCTCTGTGCTAAAACCTTGTGAGTGTGTTTTGAGCTATGAAATACCATTTACTCTAACCTAACCTTTTTTTTAATCACAATAAATAGAGCACGAGTATCCTCATTTTAAGAGGATACTCGTGCTCCAGATTAAAAAAAAGTAATTGACTTAGATGGGAATAGAACGCCAAAACATCTCATTTATGATGAGATGTTTTGCCTGCGTATAAAAGCACACGCCCACGCACACGCACGCACGTACGTACGTGCGTACATACACACACTGCGAAGATGTCGCTAAATGTAGAATAATACCTATGTAAGGCAATTTCAAAAAACCTTTGTATCTTACCAGGGTTCCAGAACCTCAAGAAAACAAAGTTCAAAAAAACGTGGCTACAGCACAAACAATATACGATTTTTCTGTAAAAGACATCTACGGCAGGGAGGTCAAACTCGACAAGTATAGGGGATACGTGCTTCTGATAGTCAACGTCGCTTCGCAGTGCGGCCTCACCGACACCAACTACAACCAGTTGAACGAGCTGCACGAGAAATACGCTAAAAGCAGGGATCTGCGGATATTGGCCTTCCCTTGCAACCAATTCGGTGGCCAGGAGCCCGGTACCGAAAAAGAAATCATCCAATTCGCCAGAGAAAGGAACATCAAGTTCGATATTTTCGAAAAAATCGAAGTGAACGGAGAACACACACATCCGTTGTGGAAATTCTTGAAACAAACGCAAAGAGGCACTTTTGGTGACTTCGTTAAGTGGAACTTCTCCAAGTTCATCGTTGATAAGAATGGCGTGCCTGTCGAGAGGTTTGGACCCAACGTCGATCCGATCGATTTGGAACCACATTTGGCCAAATATTGGTAGAACTTAATATTTAATACTGATAAGTTAAAAGTTGTGATACCTTACCTATTCAACAATTGTTTTTTATGTCCAGTTATTTACGCTAAGACCATAACTTTTTTTTATTCCAAGATTGACTTGCGTTTGACCCTTTGACGGCAATAGTGATAGAAAACACCAATGAAGTCTATGTTAGACTGAGACCATTCTTGAAAGGCCTAAGATATTGGAGCACGCTTCCATAGAAGATGCCTATTCCCTCTTGGTTTGAAGGTACTCTATACGTGACAGGAAACGAATGCTGAAAGAGCGCTTCACACCTTAGCGATTCGTTTCAGAAACAAACCACAAGCGCTTCTTGCGAATGGGTTGGATTTCAACCACTTAAGTAGAATAGAAAAATTGAAGGAAGAACAAGGTATGAGGTAACTAGGTAGTAACTAACTTTTGAGGCTCTTAGCACACCTCCGTCCTGGAGCCATATCTTATGTATTTGACTATGTATCTATATCTTTAATTCCACTTTCTCTACTACTTCGCGTCGGAAATGTGCTAAAAATCTGAAACGAAGTATGTAGTTAACTAGTATAAAATTCCATTTAGACAGTGCTATAAAATTAAAAATCTCTTAGTAGGTAATGTTATGCTGTGAAATGCATTTATCTGTCATTAATTTGCAATTTTATTATCATACATGTTTTAGATTTTTATTTATAAATAAAAGTGAAATACATTTTTATTACTGTTTAATAAAAAAATAATAACATATACTTTGTTTTATTTATTAAGACTTATTTAAAAGTTGAAAGATTCGTACTATACGAGTCACGAAATTGGTCGCGATGCATTGATAGACTTGATGTTGATAGTAAAGTGAGAGAATGCCAATGAGGAAATACTTTCTGGTGAGAACATACTACTCATAATAGTAGATAATACTGCTTATGGGTAAGTTCATATCATAATCTCGAAAGTGGCATTGTTTAGTTTGTCTTTCAATCACGAGCAACAGATCGATGTGATTTTTTCCATGGATATAGTTGAAGACATGGAAAGTGACATATGCTACGTTTTATCTTGAAAAACCGCGGGAATTTAAAAACTAACTCTACATGGACGAAGTCGAGATAAAATTGCTAGTGTTAAATAAGAAATAATAGTACCCGGCAGGAAAGATTAGATGCTCTCGGCTTTGTACAGCGTCGACATTGTCGCACAAAAACGCCGGATAGGTGTAACCACAGAGTACTTTGATGGGTGTAACCAACCTGACCAAAACTACGCTCTACGGAGATAAATAAGCTTCAAAATAAAAGGAACTTTATTAACCAAGTAATAATTTCTATACAGTCTGTCCAAGTCTAAGCCGGGAGAAGTCTTTTTGTATGGTATTTCTTGAACTCGTCTCGCTCCATTGAAGCTCTGGTATCGCTCCAATCAGCTGTACAAATTATAATACGAATAAGATTAGTTTAACTGCAAAAATACATCTAGTCATCTGCATAAGTGGTATGACAGGTTGATACGTAGTAGGTAGGTAGTTATACTTAGGGACCTCCTTTTGCCTGATGCCAGTGCAACCTACATCGGCGTCAGGTAAAAAAAATTCTTACCATGAATCTGTATAGAGACCTAAATAGCTACTTGGGTTTCGATACCGTGGCTAATATCCGACCATTGTTCCATTTTGCATCATTTACCTTTAAATGCAATAAGCTTCTGTAATTCGTTATTTTGTAATAGTCTCAAAAAGAGGCGATATCGTCTATGTCACCTTTTTTTTTTAAATAAATTCAACGGATTTAAGCTTTCATCATTAGACATCGGTACTCCATCTACAACATGGAAGTACGAAGTAGGTACCTAATTCTTAAATACTGGAGGTATTAAGAATGATGTAGATACGTCTTCCTTCTTAATTATATAGGTACTGTTAAAGAATATCACTGCTATCCTTTTCAGACTGTTCCTTGCGGTATTAAGTATATTTTAGAGCTGTCCATTTATTGTTTTTGTGCAACATAATTAGCACCAATATGCATACTATTAAGCATCTACATATAATATTAAATAATAATATTATACAAAGAATTACTGAAAAGGTTTGGTAAATTAATTACACAAGACTTATGAAAAAGTTTTTATTAAACTTAGAATACTTATTTTATGATTCATACCACATAATTAATATAAGCTCCCAAACCAAAGTAATATATAAAATAAATCGCATTAAAAAAATTATCAATTATTATTTTCACATTGAGGGTAGATGTAGAAAATTGGTATAGAAGTTAACAGTGAAAATAATGATCCTATAAAACAACATACCTATCCAATGTGCTAAAATTCTATAAACATATTACACATACTCTACAAATATAATAAATATAAGAACAACTAATATAAAATGTAATATACTACTTTATAAATCAATTTATTTTAGACATTACTCTTACAAACTTTACGTTTACTGACATTCTACAGCATGGCTTAGTTTAAATCTTCTGAAAATGCCCAATTTAAATTTTGTTTTTTTTTTTTTAAATTGTCTATCTCTATATTTAATTGTGGTTTAAGATTTTTTAGAATTAATATCTTTTGCTGAATTATCCGGCACCTCCACATGTACCATATTAAATTTAATTAAAAGATTTTGAAGATGTGCAGGAAGCACTTACTTTAGGCACTATGCTTTCAAACTATATGAGGTATGACAAACTTTTGAATGAAGAAATAGTTGTTAATATGCAGTCAAACAATCAGTACATAGAACAATGAGACATTTCACATTTTGATATAATTATGCTTTTGCTACGAAAATTGTAAACTAAACCACGCTTCAACCATTCTACACAACTTTTATAAACTCTACTCAAGGTATATCTTTAATAACCTCAGCCAGTTGTTCACGAGTGAACATGTGGAACAGTGCCCCCGGCGTCATTGTCACCACCTCCACATTGTTCTCCGAGAGCTTCTCCTCCATTACTTGCTTGAGGATGGTAAGTGCAGACTTGATGGCTTCCTTGAGCGTCATGGATTTGTGGTATACTTCCTGTGGACAACAAAATAATTCTGCTAAACACAATCTCTAAACTAAATGACAGGTCTAAATCCAGTGCTATCTTTGTAGGGAGCATTATGGAAGGGACAGCATGAGTTTAAGACAATAGTTTAGTTTAGATTTCACACAAAGCACACACTTTATTATAATTTATGTTATAACCTGTACAATATGGAAAAATAAATTAACTGACTAGAGACAACCGTTTTTATTTTCATGACCTCAAAACAGACTAGCTTAGCCAACCAGTCACCTCTTTGTCTACATAAGCAACTTAATATTTTGAGTATTTAACACCCTCATTCTCTAGATTTACAATTTCTTCCCAAATTAATTCTCTAGGTCCACCTGTTTAGAGTTTTAATTGCCTCTCAGTCAGTCATTTACATATTACAATACTCTTTTACATATAAAAAGTTTTATTAATCAAAGACAGTTATGACAAAATACCTTCAAACTCTGTTGAGCACCTTCACTGCCAGATCCGATGGCTTTAGCCTCATATTGCACAAATGTGCCGCTGGGGTCCATGTGGAATAGCTGCGGACCTTTCTCATCAATACCTGAATTCATAATGATAAAACAAATCAAATTTTATTCATTTCTATTAAAATACACTTACACCAATCTGCTTAGTCATGTTTAGCTATGAGTGGGACATAGGATATTTTTTATCCAGAGAAAATATTCCAATGTGATTCTTAAAAGCACGTACCAGCAACTTTGTCTGCATGGAGTTAGCAGGCTAACTGCTACACTACACTACACACTGGCACTACACTACACTGGCAAAAGCTAGTTTTTAAAATGATTAAGACAGAATTTTTGCTATAGGCTGACCTGCAAACATAACAGCTACACCAAAAGGCCTGGACATGGCTGTGCCGCTGTCGTCGTCGCTGTCTCCAAACTGTATGGCCAGGTTGGACACAGCCTGTGCACATGACTCCACACTCATGCGCTCATTGTACACAAACCAGTGGTTCTGGCACTCCACACGAGCTCTCTCTATCAAAATTCTGAAATGAAACATGCTATTTAGGGCCAGTGCCAACCTCTGCCAATTGCAGACTGGCCAAGACCAAATCTACGGTATCTGGCAGATGATAGAGGCCAATGGAGCCATTTTGTAATTAAAACAGCATGAAACTGAATTTTGAACAAAACTATCATCATTGTTGTTAACTGATTGCCTGAATGAATCTGACTTATTCCTCAGGTAATCTAAACATTGAACACTTGTTAATATCATAAGCATGGATCTTTTACACAGCAATATACTCTACCTTGAATCTGCTGCCAGGCCAGAATACGCGCACGCAACATGTCGGTCAACTTCAACAATTTTTTCAATAGTAGTGGTCTCCATCAAGGGCGAGGTAATCCTCTTTTCTACGGCCAAAACTACCCCTTCTGAAGTAGAGATCCCAATCGCAGTTGAACCCAATTTTATGGCCTCTATCGCGTATTCCACCTGGAACAGCCTCCCTTCAGGGCTGAATGTGTTGACGCCGCGGTCATATTCAGATCGGGTGAGGAACATCTAAAAAAATGCAGAAATACAGTAAGTTTTTGTGCCGGTAAAACAGGTTAGCCTCAAAATGAAACAAAAACATCTATGAAGCTGCTTGAAAATAATAAATATGCATACCTTGAATTCTGAGAAATACTTTGTTAACTGTAATTCCTATTTTCAACTTAGAAGTTTCAAAAAATAGAAGTAGCAATTCTTTAGTTGCTTGCTTTCGTGAGTAATCAAAATTTTGACAGCTGCAGCTATTCTGTGGCAATAGTTATAAGTTTTATTTTTACTCTGTGGCAGAACGTCAAACCATAGAGTAAGAACCTTCAAGTAAGTAGTAGGTACTGTCCTGTACTTGTGGTAAAGGCAAAATGATGATTGAGCCACTGGTGATGAGTCTGAAATCTAGTGCTTTTTTTCCCGCAGAGAGCATGGCGGATTTGACAGTCAATGACGTTAGTAATTAGGTAATTAGTTATATGACAAGTCAGGGTGCTGACACAGCATAGGTCACTGACCTCTATTATTACCATAATTCAATACAGGCCATAATGAGTTCAGTGACAAGGTGACAGGTAGACGAGGTAAGTACTAGACGGTACTAGAGAAGTAGGTAAGAGGTGGTAACCATTTCCTACCTATCATGGTGGTATCTGACCATATCTGACTGGTAAGTGCAAACCTAAAAAAAAAACTTGTGGTGGAATGGGAACATCAAAAAAATACCAATAAGATTTTTTAACTGGTAGGTAGGTATTTCATGTCATTGACAATCATGCCTAGTCTTGGGGCTCGTCCTCCCCTACTGTAGGCACCTACCTAAAATAATATGTTTTTATATTTTAGTATATTACTTGTAGGAATCAGGAACCTACATTATACATGCTCCAACTAACTCTTAGTGTCTTACTCTCCTTCCTCTCCTTGCTCCAACTTACTCTCAGTTGCGAATGTTGTTATGCTTCGCTCTGTGAGATAAAAACTTCACTCCACGAACATTATGAAAAACTCTCGGGCTTGCAGGTTTCCTCACGATGCCGATGTTTTCCTTTGCCATTAAAGCAAATTTAGTGATATTTAATTGCTTAAAACGCACGTATTACCCCGGAAAGTTAGAGTTGCAAGCGGAGATTCGAACCTCGGTTCCTCGATAAGGAAAGGGCCGAATTCTTAACCACTAGACTACGATCTTTGTATCGAATAGGTACTCAACATTAAAACCAATCGACGATCTAGATATACGAGTAGCTCAAATTCAACACAGAGCAATTTGAGAAATTCAATTAAACTAAATAACATTGTATGTATAAACCGATTACCTACTTTACAAAGGTATCGTTAACCTAAATATGAAATACGTATATTTCAAATAAACATTAGATACTTACCTAGTAAGATAGTGTGTACCTATGTGGTCTATAGAAATAGAAATAGAAATAGAAATAGAAATATTTTGCCATATAGGTTCTTGCTTACGTACAAGATAAACGTTTATCGGTCGATTTTACAATATAACTAATATAAAAACGGAAAATCTTTTGCTTTTGCATTCACTCAGTCAATGGACTCTGTTTAGTTTAAAATTCGAAGGAAAATCATATTTAATATTATAAATATAAATTACCTTACTATTACCATTTCTAAATATCGGTTATTATTAAAACAGTGGATGCAGAAGATAGATATTTTACAGGTAAGGATTCGAAAATAAAATTAAGATACTGGGCCTTTGTTCTAGTTAAGTTATTTCGTGAGGTTTGCCAGCAAAATTTTATAGTTTTTAATTAGATATCGCCTTCGAGCTTCATGTGAAACTCTTTCGTTTCGATGGTTGTTAATATGCTCAGATCAATACCACAAAATTTATTTTCTGTTATTTGTTCTTGGAGAATTTGTTGCGTGTGCCTATTTCTTTTAATAAATTAAATTAAGTATATATTTTAAACGTGATTTGAAAATGATTTTCCAAAAAAGAATAATCTCAATAGATTTTAAAGGTGTGAATTAGAACCTAATGTTTGCATCAATATGGTTCAAAATAAAAATAAGTTACGTTCTATTGACCTGTCACCCGCACTATACTACAACGAAAAAAGTTGTAGACGCAATCTTAGGATTAATAAAAAACAAAATGTGATGGGTCATGACTTCATGAGCCACATATAAATGTCCGTTATTCCTGTCGAACCATAACAACGCAGATCACCTTTATGAAGCAGACAGTTCGACCGTATTAAAATTTGAAAATAATTTAATTTTTCAGAATCCGAATTCACAGTACATTAGAAGTATGGCTGAAAATCCCAATAAAGTAGTAGGAGGAATAATGCTAATTGATAAAACTAACGATCACTATTACGTTAAGTTTGAAACAGGAGAAGAGGCGCGGCTCAATATCTTAAACGATCATGTCTTCAGATATTACATGTCACCCAGCGGAGTGTTCTTAGAGTATCCAGAACCAATGAACTCTGATGATGTTGCAAAGATGACTATTAAAACATCAAACGATTACGGTTTTGCCGCATTCGAGGAATCTACTCTCACAGATCTCGTGACTCATTACATTGTACAAACAAGAGATATACTAATAGTATTTGATAAGATAGGAGGCACTATGAAAGTTCATAACACTAGAATCGACAAAGAGATTTTAAGTGAAGCAAAACCTTTATCTTACATTGATTGCAAATCAACTCAATGTTTGCATCAGAGAGAAGACGAACATTTTTTTGGAGGCGGAATGCAAAATGGTAGATTTACCCATAAAAGAGAAGTGATTCATATATTGAACAGCAATAACTGGACTGACGGTGGAGTGTCATCTCCATGTCCATTTTATTGGTCTTCTTATGGCTATGGTGTATTAAGAAATACATGGCAACCAGGAATTTATGACTTTGGGGAGAAGTTACATGATATTATCGAAACTTTTCATAAAGGCGAGGATTTTGATGCGTATTTTTTTATAAATACCTTACCGAAGGATATATTAAATGACTATTATGAATTAACAGGGCAACCAATTTTAATGCCAGAATATGCATATTACGAGGCACATTTGAACGCTTTCAATCGTGATTATTGGGTTGAAGTGACCTCAGATACTTATAGAGCAATACTATTTGAAGACGGAAAATATTATAAATCTTACCAGCCGAACGAGATCGGAGATAAGAAAGGAATTTTGGAGTCCTTAAATGGAGAGAAAAATAATTATCAATTCTCTGCTCGAGCTATGATTGACCGATATAAAACGCACGATATGCCTTTAGGTTGGTTTATTCCTAACGATGGTTATGGTTGCGGCTATGGGCAAACAGACACTTTAGACGGTGACATCCAAAATTTAAAACATTTTGTTGATTATGCCCTAGATAACGGCGTAGAAGTCGCTCTCTGGACAGAATCTAATTTACACCCAAAAGATCCTGTCAACCCTAAAAAAGGTGAGCGTGACTTGAGTAAAGAAGTCGGTATAGCTAAAGTGGTTGCTCTCAAATGTGACGTAGCTTGGATAGGGAGTGGGTATTCGTTTGGACTTAGTGCTGTTGAAAATGCTGCTCAGATATTTGTAAATGAAACAAAGAATAACGTCAGACCGATGATCTTAATGGTAGATGGCTGGGCTGGCACACAACGCTATTCTGGCATATGGAGTGGTGATCAAGCGGGCGGGGAATGGGAATACATTCGATTTCATATTCCTACTTACATTGGAACAGGCTTATCAGGACAGCCTATAGTCGGATCAGATATGGATGGTATCTATTCAGGAGGTTGCAAGGAAGTCAATATACGAGATTATCAATGGAAGGCATTTACTCCATTACAATTAAACATGGATGGCTGGGGTAATACTCAAAAAACTCCATTTAGTTTCGACGAAGAAGCTACGAGAATTAACAGAGCTTATTTAAAGCTGAAGGCTATGTTGATGCCATATAATTACAGCATAGGATATGAATCGGTTCGTGGCCTTCCAATGGTTAGAGCGATATTCCTAGAGTTCCCGGAAGAAAACCCAGCTTATACAAAAGATTCTCAGTATCAATATATGTGGGGGCCAAACATTTTAGTAGCGCCTATTTATCAAGATTATTTGGATGAAGAAGGGCATTCTGTACGCGATGGAATTTATCTCCCAAATCCAAATCAGGTGTGGATAGACTTTCTGACAGGTGAAAAATATCAAGGTGGGAAAATATACAACAATATAATTGCACCCCTATGGAAAATCCCTATTTTCGTTAAGGATGGTTCAATAATACCAATGACGAATCCAAATAACAACCCCTACGAAATAAAGAGAGACTGTCGGAAGTTTGTAATATATCCAAATGGTTCTTCAAGTTTTCTTGTTTATGAAGATGATGGTATTTCTTTAGACTATTTACAAGGTGCTTTAGGTTATGCTACCACTAAAATTGAAGTGACTGGCCCAGAATCCAATGAATTTGGAAACTTATTAATAAAAATATTTAAAACTACTGGAAATCACAAAAACATGATCAAGGAAAAACAGACTATAATACAAATACTGGCTTCAAAAGACGTTCAACACATAAAAGTTGATGCTAGTGGACAACCGATAAATGTAACGAAAGCTAAAAATATACATGAATTTGAAAGTCGAAACAACGTTTTCTTTTACAAGCAAGATTTTATTTTAAACCCATACTTTAACGAATATAACGAATCAAAACAAAAGTGTTTGCTATTAAAACTGGAGAAATTCGATGTCACGGCCACTGAAATAACTATTAATGTAAATGATTATACTAATCATGGTGAAATATTTGGAAAGGTACGAGAAAACACTAAAATGCCAAATACTATATGCAATTTCCAAGCCAACTATTTCGCTACTACACCGACATCTATTACTCTTGATTGGGAAGACTGCGGGACAACAGATTTTTATGAGATCGACCGAGATGGTGTGATCTTTACGAATATTACAGAAAAATCATTCACTTTCGATAATTTCGCTTATGAAAGTGCTCATGTGTTCAAAATACGATCGGTTTCAAATAACGTTGCTTCAGATTGGAGCGATATTATTACCGTTTCGACAAATCAAGATCCTCTCAAAAATATAATATCTGGAGTGCAGGTAACATGCAATCTTCCTTGCCAACCGAATCAAGAAATTTGTCATCTAACAAACGTTAATTCGAAGTCAATGTGGCACACCGATTGGGGAAAATCTGGCCGGGCAAAACCAGACGGAGAAGAGTATATCAAGCTCCTTTGTGACTTAGGAGATATATACGAATTAGATAAAGTGGATTACATACCTCGCGATGATGCAGGCAATGGTACTTTTCTCAAGATCCAATACACGCATTCGACGAACAATACCGACTGGACTCCGTTATCAGATCCTATTAAATTTGAAAAAAATAATTCAGTTAAAACTATACCATTTAATGGCACGAAACTAAGATACTTGCAAATTATAGTTTTAAACACTGTTGGCAACTTTGGATCGGGAAGAGGAATGTTATTTTTTAAAAAATAAGTTGTATTTTACAAAACATTTTGTAATCATAAAATCACCATTTTAGAAGCAAAAATAAATTATATTTAGGCGGTCAAACACGTAAACTTAATATCTAGGTGAATATCAATTTTGTAAGTCTTCAGCACTTCTCACTGCCATAATCGTACAGACAGACGCATTTTCATCGAAAACACAACTAATAGAGAGATCTTCTAACACACAACTGTACTCATGGTCTGGATATCTGGTCCTCACATAAACAGATCTTGGGTCTTCAGATAAAAGACTCTGTATGTTTTCTTTAAAAGATTGAGATCTGTCCCCAATCAGTTCATTAATTCGGTCGTGAGCGTCGTCCGTAAAGGTGACTTGATACGTCCGTGAAGGCGGATTAGTGACCCAGGAGGCCACGCGGATTCCATCCTGATTGAGATTCAAAGCAGATTGAGGGGGAGTGAACCTTTCTTGACCGTCGGGGGCTCCACGCTCATTGTCAACTCTTCGTATAGGTGACGTGATTGGTCCGTCTAGGGTATCTTCACTCGACGGTGACTCTGGCGATGGGGAGACGGGCGTCGGTAGATTGTGTGGTACAGTGATGTCACCCACGGGTGAACGAGATAGCAAAGCTGTGTCAATCCTAACTGGCTCAACTGAACATGGACTTGTACTGTAAGAAAAATTATGAATATTTTAATTAGTGTACTATTACTATATAATTTACGTACATACGGAATAACCCCTAAAAACTTATTTATTTAAATTATACAGATTGATTTTTATTCATTTTTTAAATGTTAAGTAAGAAATATTACTCATAAAAAATATAAAACCATGCCTATTCTTAAAGCCTTGTTTTTTTTTACCTAGCTCCAACAGCCCTGTCAATAATCAAGCCAGCAATAAACAGAGCTCATCATATTTTGTTTATTGGCAAGACGGTTTAAGTGTTAGGCTAAGACAAAATTGTGAAACTTTACTAAAAAAAGTAGCTTGCATAATATTATTATAGTATGACAAGGATCTATTGGCATTTCAATGATATTGGCAAGGAGGGTGTGAATGTGCTAACAAAACATACAATGTCCTGTCATAAAGTCTACTGTATTTCTAAAGATGGCAGTATTAGTTCCTATTTTGGTGACATACCAGAAGATCCTTGTTGCATTATACTTTTAATCCATTTTAAAGAATTCAGACATCAGCTCATAGAATAAATACCTCCTGACAGGGAAAGATTCGTTGTCGACTTGCAAGGCCGCGATATTGTCTGTTGCGTCGCTGATGCCCTCAGTAGGCGGTCGCTCTGACGTCACGGGCGTCGCGTAAGCCGGCGGGTAGTCGTACTGCGGTATGTACGGCTTGATGTCCAGTACTGGAGTACCGTTGACCATGTCCACTCCGTTGAAATAGATTTTGTTTCCTGCAATAGCACAATTTATATAAAAGTGATTAGAATAGTGTCAGGACTGCAGTTTCCTATTCAGGGGTCGCGAATTCTGTTCCGAGCACGCGCCTTCGCCTTCGGACTTTTCAGAGTTATTTGCATTTAAGCAATTAAAATATCACGCATCAGCTGTGAAGAAAATCGTCATGAGGAAACCTGCTCGCCTATAATCCTTCTCTGAGGAACCTCAATAAGTGAGTGGTTGATGGGTTGATGTTAGTGGTTGCCTAGTTCTCCTATAACATCCTATAATATCCTTGCTGGTTTTTATCAGTGGTTAAAATTTTTAATGCAGAACTCTTATTTAAACACAGCTGATCCTTAGCCTTTTAAAATCAGTTTTTCACGGGCGAATAGAAAATGTGCTAGAGTTTTACCAAATACAGCATAGTAACAGATGCTCCTGGCTTTATGCACATTGATTTAGGGTTTTGAATTCCTTGATATAAATAAAAAGAATCTTTCCTGCCTAAGCAAGCTATGTCCGTGGCCATATCAGAAGGTGTTTCTGAACAAGCTATGCCCTTAAAACTATGTACTGAAAATCTTGTTTACCCTCAATACTATGTAGTTTAACTAGCGACAATCCTATAGGGCACGGCCGATGTGGCGACCTTGTAGAGAATACACCGCGCCTTTCACCTTCCAAGCGTGGTGGTGCTACTTTGGCAGGTACATTCAAGCTCTCAGTCATGTGGAAGTGGAAAATTATCCTAAAAGGAGAATTAAAATTTCATTTAAAGTCACATAACAATATCTATGCTGAAATGGTGATCTGGCACTGGCAGACTTAGAGGTTCAGAAGTGGAAGACTGACTAGGTGGATGGATGATCTTAAGGGAGTTGCTGAATACAAGAAGTGCAAAATCATGTTCTGTGGCCATCCTTTCATGAGATCTATTTCTAGCAGTTGAGATAATAATGATGTTGATGATGATATAATAATAACTAGCTCATGCCTGCGACTTCATCTCCATAGATTTAGTTTTTAAAATCTCGTAGGAACTCTTTAATTTTGCAGAATAAAAGTTAAAGACTATGTCACTCTCCAGATCCTCAACAATACCCATGGAAAAAAATCATGTTGATCTGTAGCTGTCGCAGCATGATTGAAGGACAAACAAACACACTTTTGCAATATTAGTAAGGATTTCTACAAACCACATATGAGAAAATTCATCCAATCCACTCAAAGCATGTTCGGGGTTGTTGAACACTGTGGGATCTATGACAAGAACTCCTCTTGCAGACATCAAAACAGTGGGCTGTCGTGGCACTCCCCTTTTACTGCTGAATGCTGTCTCAATGTAACCAATAGGTCTGTATGTTATTTCTTCATTCTGCTGTACCGAAACTTGATCATTGTTGTGTGTGGAAGGTACTGTTGTTGTTGCTAAAAGGACAATTTTTAAAAAGCTTTTCTATTATTATAATAGAAGTAAACAAAGTACTTGTGCAAAATTTAAACTAAGTATTATTTTTTTTATGAGTGAAGTCTGTTTTGAGCAAGCCCCATACAAACAAAATTTGTTTAAATCAATGAAATTTTGTAGATGAGTTTGACGTGCATGCAGGCATCAAACGAGTTACAGATGCAACCAGACACAAGTGGCGCAAGACCGCGTCACACCCGAACAATGATTTATAAATTGGTTGGCAAAGATCGAAGTGCTACAGATTCAAAAAGCATACTCTGAATTGTTGGCAATGGGATCGCCACAAGTAAAAAACAGAAAAAAAATTGAATTTAATACCTTCAGCTGCACAGTTGGAGCACCGCAAAGAATTTAGGGTAGACTTGATATGTTTGATTTCTTTCTGGTGTTCATGTTTCAGCGATGATAAACGCTGTCTAAAATAACATTTATAACAAGCAATTAGTCATAACTAAAAAAATTTCACCTGTGACACAAAATGGTATAATTATTACTACTTTCTTTGGCACCTAACCTCAGGTTTTTTATTTCTGTTCTAGCCAAAGCTATCTGGTTTTGATAAAACTCGATATTTTCCGACATAGTTACGCAATTCTTATAGAATAATTTTATATGTAATTTATACCAACTAATTAAACATAGGAAAAAAGAAAATAAATTAATATATTAAATTCAATGTTTTGGTTTACAACACAATAAAACAATAAATTCCATTCCATAGACGATAAAAAGAAAAGGACAAGTCTTTGGCACTTTGAATCATAGACCGGGGCTGATCCTGTAACTCAGTGCCTATCAACGACGATAGTAATTTTTTATCCATTGAAGGTTTGAAGAGAAATGTCATTTACTATTTCATAGTAAACCTTCAATGGATTCAAAATATATGTCAGTGGTTTTCATTTTTTGATAGGCACTGAGTTACAGAATCAGCTCCCAGGGGGCACGGTGGTAGGCTAACCTACCTACTCGCCAACAGGACGGTAGGTAGGTGGGTACCTACCTAAGTACCTACACGAAACACGTTTTTATATCGATTATGAAAAACATGGCGGAAAAGCTGTATCAATCATTGATATAATCTCAATTCTGATGTTTTGGTTGAATTTACTGCATTCTGCAACATAGAGATGGGCACTTATGACAAGTTAGTAGGTGACTAATTACTAATTTATTTAGAAGTCGCGGTCGCGAGTCGATGCAGTGCAGTGCGAGCGATATACGATGGTTGGTTGACTGGCCTGGCAAAAGCCAAAGCGACTCTCGCGTCCCTCGACTGTTTAGTATTAGAAACAGAATTAGGAATACAAATTAGTAACGAATTCGATTATGAAAACAAATTATAATTTCAAAATCGATTTTCATTATTAGTATTCTGTGCTCTGTAACTGTTATTTTTATACAGTCGTGCAGTCGGTCGAAAACGACACTGTACTCTAGTGATGTACAAAAATCGGTAAATATGTAACAGTGCAGCAATTGAAAAAAACTGAAAGAATAATAATTTTTAAGTAAATTTATCTTTTTTAGTAATTTATTATAATAGTCCGATATAAAGATATATTTTTGTCTTGAAAATAAAAATTGAAGAAAACCTAAAAAATACCTAAATACAGATGAACTATTTTAATTCTTTTCCGATCTTTCAATTATCGATTTTGACTAACCAAACAATAATTTGCAATCACTATTGCGTTTTTCTCAGCCGCCGCACACGTGCCGAGATTTGTGATATTTTTTACGAATATTCTTTTTGCATGTTGCGTTCGATTTCTAATACATTTATTCCTGCAAGAAATAATTTTAACAAGATCCATTAATTAGGAGATCGTCTTTAAACGGTAAATTAGTTTTTATATATTTTTTTGACATGCTGGGGTGGGGCAGTAGTCTGTAATGAAAAGAGCGCCACGTGTCCTAAATTTAAGTTTTTTTATTAACCAATAAATCTATTATTTAGGTTTATTTCAGTACAGGTATTTATTATTCCGCTTTAGCTATACTTACAGAAATTATTTTATTCGCTTTGGAACACTTTGAGAGTAACAAATGTCATCTGATTACCCGTGATCGATTTATTTTTGGGCGCTTGTTTTTCCTAGCGGCGTGACATCATTTTTAAGGTTGTTAAATTTTTCATTGCAATAAACGTTTTGTAGATAATATGTAATACGCTCTTGAACACTTCGAGAGTACTTTCGCTATGCCTTCCCAATTTTTATAAAATATGTAAGCAGAAGTAAATACAAACATGTAATCTCGGCGAAGTTGTTTAGAAAAGATTAAATTATAATTAAAATAATACAATATACGCACGAATTTTCCCTATTTAATGGTAAATTGAGATATAACTTCTACAAAAAAGTAGGGTAAATATGTACTTAATAATAATTACCTATGTTTATATTCATAATAATAGAAAAATATCATCAGGCAACAAAAACTATTCATTACCTGTCTATTGGGATAAAATAATATGGGACAACTTTTCGACTACAGCTGCACAAGCTGCAATCAGTTAACATTATTTATCAGTATTTGGGAATTAAATTATTCCATGTTAAAGTAAAAAAATGAATAATTTCTTTTTCTCTTGTTTATAGCTACAGCCAAGCAACTCAGCGTTCATGGCAATGGTATCAACAGAGAAGGTGAATGGCGGTGGGGCAGAGACGTCCACCGAAGTCCTACCCGCTCTAGCTGAGAAACCTGCAGGCTTGCCTCCGGGCAAGTATGCCCTTGTAGGGTGGGATATGGATACCACTGGACGCAGGCTGATTGATGAAGTAAGTACTAAAGGGCCTATTATATTTTTTGATTGTTAATGTTAATGTGTATTAAACACAATGATGCAAACAGATCATTTATGATTGTTTGTGATAGACAGTAAATGATGAAAAATGACGATTGATGCTACTGACATGACTCTTCAATTAATTGACAACTTTCTTCAACGGGGAAAGTTTTGAATTTGAAAATGATTCACAGGCTATAAAACATGTGTGATAGTAGTTTGGCTAGTCAACTGCATGACACTAATTGAGCTTTTATCACCAAAGAACAGTGCCTACTGAGCTAATCACACTAGCATGTGATAATGACAGCAGTAGCAAGCTTCGTGCAAATTTATGATGGTATACCCACAGTTGCATGTTCTGCAACTTCTGGAGATGCATTGAAGTAGTTATTTGTATATGCTGAGCTGCAGACTATTTCTTCCAAGTATGGTTCAAATAACCTAGCTGGTGTCTGCATATACCTGTATTAAACAGATGATAAGATTACCTACATAGTTAACCACCTATAGAGTGACAGGAGATTTAAAGAATTTTAATGCTGAGATCTATAAACTGTGCTCTTAGCTTGGACTTAGATAAAGTTAAAATGAGACAAAAATAGGCTCTGACAAAAATCTGTCTCATTTTTACACTGTCCTGCGTCTGAACGGAGTGAAAGTGTGTTCTATAGATTTCAGACTTAGACTATTAACTCCACATGGTCAAAGATACAGGCAAAAAGTATTACTTTATAAGTTCATCTTCTGGTGTTTGTGTAGGTGCATGTTCATTTAATAAAATGAACATGCACCTACACAAACAATCTGGCTAATAAGCCAGATATGTTTTTTAGTTATTTAATAGAAAATTAAATAGCTTGTAGATTTTAAACACATAATTTTTGTACTTTAGAGTATTTCAATGGTGCTACTTCAGTCATACACTAAAGCTTAACTGGAGCACATTGAAAGTGATACACATACAAGTGATATAAACAAACCTCTTCAGATATTTCAAGATTCACTTATATGCATAATCTGTGTACACTTATCTGCTTCCTGTATGTAATGATTACATTATAATGTAATATTAAAAAAAAAAAGTTAATGATAGTGGAAAGGGCAAACTCCACTCTGTATCTTCTATATAATATAGATAAATAGTGATTTTGTAGTTAATTATTCTTTAATTTACTTTACGATAAATTATAATGCAAAGAGCAAACTCAGCTCTGTATCTGGACTATTATATAATTTTATTAATATCAGCATAATATTAGTAACAAATGCGTCAACAGAGTCAACTTCATAGTAATGAAATGAAAACAAACATGCTTGTATTATGTCTCTCATTATTTCATCAAGTTTCCTTGTTCATGGCGACGGATAGGGATAGGAAATATAGGATTTAGAAAACCTTTCCAGGACTTGTGTATCCCATTTTCAGAAAAACTGAAAGGTTGCAGGATTGGTTCCCACTGTTGTACTATCGTTGTACCCACTCCTACCACAAGCTTTCCTTTTATTTGGAGGGCAGAGGACAATATAAGTACAATTCAGCTTAGCTAATGTTCTTTACTAGTTGATGCCTGCAACTTTGTTCGCGTGGATTAAATTTTTGTAATTCCCGCGGGAACTCTCTTATTTTCACACAAAGATCTATCTCTATGCTAAATTTCAGCCAAATCGGTTCAGTAGTTTTTACGTGAAAGAGTAACAAACATCCATCCATACATCCATCCTCTCAAACTTTTGCATTTATAGTATTAGGATAGTAGGATTAAAAATAAAAAAAAATTAATGCATCATGTAAAATGATTGATGCCAGATATGCCAGATCGCAGCGTACACGCCCAAGCAGACGTACTCGCAGTACATCATGCCGTACGGCGACCTCAACCCCGGCGCGCGGCGGCGACACAACGTACGGGTCGTCACCGTCGGACGCTACCGCATGCTGAAGGATACTAATACTCATAAGGTACATTGCTTTTTAGAACACCCTATTACTAAGCCTCCGCTGTTCATCAATCCATCCGTCTGTCAAAGGGCTGTATCTCTTGAACCCTCTTAAATGTTTTTTTTGGCATTGGTGGCATATTTACTTTATTGTGGAAAGACTGTATAGTTTTGTTACCTATTGTAAAAAATTTTTTTTTTGAAAAGAGCAACCGCCGAGTTTATTGCTGGCTCTTCTCGGCAGGAACAGCATTCCAAACCAGTGGTAAATTCATTGACCATTCAAAAGTACTTGTAAAAGTTTATTGGAATAAAAAATATTTCTATACTATTCTATTCTATATGGTAATGTATGTCTGTGGTCGAGTAATGCTTCTTCTTTAACAACCAATAGATGTCCACTGCTGTGCATAAATATCTTGCCTAGACTGCAACATGCCTCGGTCTTGCGCTGCGTGTATCCACAGAAGGGGGTGTGCCAAGACTACTTTCTGGTGCGATTTTGCCAATCCAGCACCTTCAACAACCAATACTTTTTCGAACTGTAATATGCCAACCACGCTAAACGTAACATTAAAATTAGACTGATTGTTGGTATCCTAATGTACACTGACTTAATTAAAATACATTGTAATGGGTAGGTACTTAACAACAGCTACTCACCTACCCTGTGTGTGTCCTATAGATATTGAAAACCAAATCGGAAATATCAGCCCTGACAGACTTCCTGGACTGGCTGGAGAAGGAAAAGGGAGATGGCAGCGTCATACTCATTTACCACGAGCCTCGCCGCCTGAGCCCTACCATGCTGTTGGAGGCTTTCACTCGGTAAACTTTGATTATTACAGGCCTATAGTAGTGCCAACTTGATTATAATTAATTATTGCTTCTATTTTATCTATCAGTGTAATTTCTTAAAGTGTAAAATAATAATCAAAATCAAACAGTATCCTCTTGATATTTGGCATAAGAATTAGTTTGCATTGAGTTTGCACTTTTTATCCTTAGACAATGGATTCCTGTGTTACACATGCATAGAGTCTGGGTGCTATTATTAAACTTGCTATTAACTTGCAGCTACAAGTTGCTGGACCGCTTCAAGTCGATCGTGGCCGGGTTCACGGATAGCTACGCGCTGGCGGCCGACAAGTGCAAGGCGACGGTGAAGTCGGTGTCGCTGCGCGTGCTGGCGCGCGTGCTGCTGGATGCGGAGACGCTGTCGGTGGACAGCGCGCTCGACCGCGCCACCGCCGCCTACAGGATCGTCGAGCATCTCGCGCAAGGTGAGATCTACTATCTCTACCAATTGCTGAATTACTTATGTCAAGTCGATTGTGGTAACCTACGTGTTTAAAACGACTGAAGTCTGTTTCGCTCAATTTTATGTGAATGTTACATGTATTGAATCTAACTAACGAGTTGTGTATTCATTCGACCAGGAGAGCAGCAGGAGGTAGGAGCAGGTGGCGAGGGTACCGCAGCCAGCAAGGACATGGTGGAGACAGCGCGTCTGTGGGCGCGGCCCGTCCACACAGAGCTCGAGGCTCTGGCTAGCTTGAAGAAACTGTTGGAGAGGTGAGCATTCGTTACTTGTATGTGTGAAAAGTAAAACACAGCAGAGATACATTTAAATTTACTCAAAAATATACCTTTTTGAATTCTTTTTTGCTCATTGACCACAGATTGCAATTTTTGTGTTGCCCCTGCACCTGGCTTATTAAATGCATGTTATTGTAATATTATACTGTTGTAACAGACAGAATACGTTCCGACCCGTGTTCGCGCCTCTGCTGCGTCAGCCGCGACCGGAGCGCAAGCGCGTCACGCAGCTGCGGCGGCTGTTGGCCGACGCGGGCCTGCTCTACGACCAAGTGAAGGACGCGTGGCAGGATCAGAACTGTGATGGTCAGTGTTGTAACAGACAAGACACATTCCAACCATAGTTTATTGTTGAACTGCCAAGATGTTTCACCTGATATCAACAAAATACTAACTCATAAGAGAATTTGATTTCTTGAACCAAAGTATATAAACATAACATGCACGTAAGCTTTCATAATCAAGGCACAGTATCTTCAACCAACTACAGATTAGTTCATTTATTTCCAGGTGTAGAGAAACTGTTAAAGAACTTAACTATATCTGCGAAATCCGAAGACATTCAGGAGTTGCTCACAATTTTCGATTGCCACTTCGACCCCAACAAAGAACCTATCATTCTCCAGCCTACAGTGAATCGCCCGCGTAGGGTAAGATTTCCAGTTTAATTTTTTTTTCTAACAAAGTAATTTGAAATGGCTGTTGGCCGTCAAAGGCTAAGGTTTGTACGAATTACAATCTCAAAAATTACAGTCCATTAACTCGAAGAAATCCGCCATATGTTTCATATTCAACCACATTATCTTTTTCCGCACAATATGTGTTAAGTGTAATTTATACGACAGTATTTTTTTTTCTTTACATTTCAGCCCACTTCATCTGCAGGAGAGACCGGCGAGGCTGAGGGTAGCACTAGCGAGTCGCAAAAGACTTCCACCCACAATTCACCCAACAAGACTAATAATGGTAAATTATTGAAATACTAGCGGACTCGACAGACGTTGTCCTGTCTTAACTATGAATATTGAAACTCTGACGAAATTGGCAGCACGCATTCTGTCAATGTTATGTCAAACGCCATAAGGTTACATCAAAAAAGTTTGAATTGTAAAAGCGGTTATATTAGAAATAAATTAATATGGTGGTTAAGTTTTCTTAAATTTTCTAATTTTTCGCGCAATTTTCTTAATTTTTTCTTTTATAAGAACCTTCTCCTGACAATAACAAACACAACAAAAAAAGAATTAGCGAAATCGGTCCAGTCGTTCACGCGTGATGCGATTACCAAGGAAATAGGGATTCATTTTTATATATATATATATATATATATAGATAGATATAGATGGTACAAGGTATACTCATTACACAGGCGTTTACGGTACATTTCTCATCACTCATTGGTTGATCAATGTTAAATGAATACTGTAAGATTATTATTATTAAGCTTTTTTATCCCACACCAGTGGCGTGCATTACGAAGAGGCATAAAAGCAGTGCCTACCTTTAACAATAGACTTGCAATAGGCCAATTCAAATACATATTTACTTATTTAGCGCTCGGCATAAACAATTGGCTATCTACGCCATCTATCGCTACAGACTAGCAACTGTATAGGTTAGTCGTGCAACCGAAAAGCAGCAGCTTCGAATGCCTATAAACTCACACAACCTTGCTCACACAGATAGTATATTATACAACTCAACACAAGTAAATCGTGTAGATTGGTTTAGATGTGTTGTGATTACATGGAAGATTTTGTCCAATAACGTGAATTTATGACGCGATACAAAGGCAGTGCCTATGGCTTGTGATTGGTCAATCGCAAAGGGTAATTAATAAGGGTCATAATCGCGCGTGTTCGAAGGTGAAAACAAACGAACTTTTTATTTTCTTTAATCCAAATAAGTAGCTAATCTATTATAATTATAAACTTATTATTAATTAAATTTATTTATTCAGATTCTTTCCGTAAATTTAAAGACGGTTTTAGAAAATATTAACATCGAAAAGACGTAATGTTTTCGTAGGCGAATAAAAACAGATAAGCCAAATGGAGTCTAATTTAAAAAAATAAAACATTTAAAAGCCCTGAGCCCTAATTTTTAATACATTAAAAAAGAGAATTTTTTATTTAAATAGTAACTCACAAAGAAAATGAAAGGTTTTGCTAACTTAAAATTTAAAAGTTGTTTTTGACTCCAGTTTTTAGATTATCTTTTCTAATTCTACGCAACAAGGGCCAAGGCCAGGGCCATTTTGTTTTCTTATAATTGTTTACTTTCGTATGAGTGCATAGTGTTTTTGTTTATTTTGTAATTTGTGTAAAGTTTTGCGGGCATAAGTAAATAAAAACTTATAGGATTTGTGACTTTCTTGAAAATGGAACTTATTTTATCATAGAAAAAAGGAGAAAGTACTTAACACGAGTATTTAACGTTAATAATTATTGATTCTTTTTACCGGCTTTAGTGGTTGTGTACACACAAATAGTTTGTTTTGTTTTCCTTGCATCTTATTTTGTAATTAGCCGTACGGTATGGAATGATAGGATATTCTGAACAGGTATGTGTCTTTATTTTAACTAGCTTCTGCCCGCGACTTCGTCTGCGTGAGGGGGGTTTTTAAAACGCCTGCGCTAACCCTCTACTTTACAGGGAACCCAGCTCACGTCTTGGACCTATGTAGATATGTGACTTGACTTAAATTTTCATTTTACCTATAATGACGTACCTATACATATACGTGTGTGTCCTAATAATATATGCCTACCCTAAGCCCAAACCCTGTGCACGCCACTGTCCCACACACATGTATTTCAACAAATTTAGCTTTAGATTTGCGAGTCTAATCTAGTCCTCGGTGTGTGGTCCCCTACGGGTAAAAGCCTCCTCCATCTTTTGCCATTTCTGTCTGTCTTAGGCAATACACATCCAGTCCTTCCCCGCTATGTGCATGATGTTATCAGCCTACTTTTTCCTGTCTTCCCACGCGCCTTTTGCCTGCTGGACCTAGCCAAAGATAAGAGGTGGACCCATCAAACCACAAAATGGCTATACTGTAAGATTATCTTGAATTAAAGTGTTTGTTTCAGAAATTAAGCAAGAAGTGAAAACAGAGCCCAGCGAGCCGGCGGCGGCATTGGCGGCCAACTAGCGCCGCCCGCGATGACCCACAAACCGCTTACACTGTCTCACATACTATCGTTTAGTACTGTAACGGAGCCATAGCATGTGAAAAACATTTATTCGTATTATACATTTAGGTTAAGTCTCCTTTGGAATTGAAAGAGGTTTGTTTTGCAAGCATTGGTGAACGAGTTACAAGTTTTACTTTAATTTTAATCTTTTACAAGTTTTATTTTAACCTTCCAATTATTTTGTATTATGTTGGCTTCACGCGTAAAGTTTTTTATATATACACAGATAGACGATAATTGTAGTTGAGTGCCTTAGCAACTCAGTGTTTTAAGGAAGTTTTTCACACTTTTGTGTAATGTAATAAGCCTGAGATGATGTTTTGTTATTTTATATTAAGCTCAGTGAATGAAGTCTTGTCTGTGCATAAAGGGGTGTTGCAAGTATCATAATATTTTATATATAAATATCGCTGATATAGAGAGGATATTTATTATGTTACTATTGGACTTTTTAATAGAAGTACAATTAGTAGTACTCATTATTTATTATTTTAAAAGTAAAAGGGTTATTTATTTTTTTAATGTGTGCAATCACATGAATGGATGGACTGATTAATACATCCGATACTTTAAAGTTCTTTTTCCATAATACCATTTTGCATAATATTTTAGGCTAAATAATGCATTTGTTTTCTATACTAATAAGCTGTTGCATGTCATTTTCTTTTGCCATAGAACAATTTTGTAAGATTAAGTTTCCTTACCATACAATAAGCTACGCGTAAAGAAAGTGTGTACCTATTAACTTACGTCTAATTTAGTTAGATTTAACATAGACTGTACATATAATTTAATTTCTTATTTTGTTCAGATCTCTAATAAATATGTAAGTCTAATATTCCGTTTAATTTTTATGTCTGTTATCATCGAAATATAAACCTATTATGTATTTTTTATTTTATTATTCTAAATGTATATTAATAATAAAAAAAATGCTGCCTGATCAATCAACGCACAGCTCAAACCACTGGACAGATTGGGTTGAAGTTCGGCATACAGATACAGTATGTAGGCATCCACTAAGAAAGGAATTTTAAAAATTCAACCCATAAAGGTAAGAGGGGGTTGATAAATCAAATTTAACTTGAGTAAAGACACAAGCAAAAGCTAGAATATGATAGGATTATTAATTTGATAATTCATATTATGCTTTATATTTTCATCATTAATAAAGCAAAACAAATATACATAGTTAACTTCAGTCTTTTATTGGTAACGACTTTTATAAATGACAATAATATGCATCTACATTATTTAAATTTTACACTTATATTGAATACTTCTAATAGGAATATAAATAATCTCAAAGTATGTCATATATTCTGTAGTCATGAACTTAATTATATTCTTTAGTAACTATCTTCTAAATCTAAACATTTAAATAATACCTACTACAGATACATAACAAATATTTTTTTTAATTTAAAGATTATATGAAGCTGAGTATCCAACTTCATCTATGCTCTGTGCATCTAAAATCCATTTTGGACTGTTTCAATATATGCGCAGGTGACATACATAGTACAAGGTGTTGTGCACGAACATAGTGGATACTGGATACCCAGGTGTGTAATTGATAGACTGGTCACTTATACCATTTATAAGCCAATATTACACCAGCAATAACAACAAGCACAGCAGAGGTTTTATATAACATGTCATAAAGGACTTTGTTTTGTCCTCCAACTGAGTTAACTATCAAATTGTTCATCAAAAACACTTGATTGCTCTCTTCTATAAGTGCTTGCTTTTCATCTTCAGACATTTTGCCAGCAATTTCATTCATTGCTTGTCGGAAATCTTTTTTCAATTGTGGTACATCCACTCCCGTAAAATCAGTTACTTTGTCAATGTACTTCACTTGATCATGATTATCTAAAAAAGAAAAATAGATTAAGCACAAGCAAAAGGGGGAGGGGGGGGACAATTTTAAGACTTTCTGCACTACTCAAGATCACATTGGTCTGTCCTGGGGAGGAGCATCCAGAAAATACTCGCATAGTAGGGGCAGAAAACTTAAAAATTTTGAATAATAGATAGCAAATACCAAATAGTCAATGAGAGGAAGGAGAAGAGATTGCTAGCATCATTTTAGTGCATAAAGGTAAAAAAATTTGGAGTCTATGAATGGCATAGTGCAATCGACTACTCATCTCATTGATATGAGCGACCAAGAAAAGTTAGTCAAAAATTAAACCCAAGTTTCTGGCTTTGTCAGTAAGAGGTTTAAGTATATTGTGAAAGCCTATGTGGGGTAAAGTACTAAATCAAAACAACAAAAGTTTATTTGCTGTCCAGTTTATTTTTTGTTAGTCTACATAGATATCAGGATAAGGGATTATTTGGCTTGTTTTAATTGTCTTTAATCTGAGCAAAGAATTTGATCTACAAAATAATTCAGCTAAGAGATTTGAAACAAAAATAGAAAACTCACTTTCACCAAATACATTTCTCTTTTTAGCTAGAATCTGTCCACCGCTCAGCAAGCCAAGGTAAAGATGGTATACATAAGCCATCAATAGCTGTGGATTTTCTCGCTCAAGGTTCTGCAGGTGCTCTAGATAGTTTTCCAGGGCATTCGACTTAGGTAATGAATTCCAATTTTCACCCAGGTAGTGGTACAGATCTTCCTCAAAAGCTTGTTTTCTGAAAAAAGTCATTATCATGAAGTTAAAGAAGAAAAGATACATAATAGTACCTATACTACAATAGTTATATTATGTCCACCATCCATGTTGAAGTCTCATAGAAAAACATACTAAAAATTTAAATATTAATAGAGATTTTTCTTTATATCAGATGATAAAACACAGATGTGTGGCTCATATTGGATTTTAGTAATATTTTAACCTTATAGGTTTTACCTGAATAAAATTTTGCTGACAAAAAGTTTATCGAAGTCTGGCATATTCAATCTTTTCTTGGCATCTTCTAGGAAAGCAAAGATGTGATAAAAGACGAATAGCCCACCACCCCACACGGTTTCATCCCTTAGAGCTATAAAAAATTAGGTTATTAATTTTTAAATATTTTACCAAACAATAATTTAAGCACAAATAGTACCTAATATTGCGTTGAAAATGATTGAGATGGTAAAAAATTTCGTATTCTATTAACTTACAAAAGGCGAATTTCGCATTTATTAGGGTGTCGCTCACAGAGTGAATTTTTCTCGTCGCTTTTCTCATACGCGTAGTAAATAACTCCTCTTCGTTAGACATCTTGACGATAACTAAAAAGACAAAAATTCTAAGTGGATTCAAATAATATACTTTTATTATAACACAAGAAATACCACAAAAGCCGCGAAAAAAACATCAATTGCAGAAGTCAAGAAGTCAAAAACAGTGATTTGACATTTTTTTGTAATTCAATTCAATTCCCACCAATTCCCTGACAGTGACAACCACAGGACACTATTACTTGACTATTATGCAGGTCATACACGAACACGATCAAGTCTGTCTGTCAAGTCTGCATCATGCCGCGCGAGTCCGCGGCAGACTTGACCAACTTTGCATGAGAAGTCTGCATGAAACAAAAATCGTATTTTCATCCTGCCGACTTGATCAAGTCTCTCGGGATCAAGTGAACGTGTATGGGAGCGGTCAAGTATGCATGGTATCAGTCGGCATTGGACGTGAAAATAAACCACCAACAAAGACGTGCAGCCAAGCAATTTAGTGTTCCGGCACGGCGTGTAGAAACCAATTTGGAGTGTGGGTTGACCCCCTACCCCTTCCAAGTTAGTCTGCTAACATCTCAGACTGCATCGTCACTTACTATCAGGTAAAATCGCAATCAAGGATTATCATGTCATCAAATAAAAAAACAATTATTTCTTTCTTTTACACTTGGCAAAAAGTAAAAAAATTACTTAGAAACATTTCATTTAATCGAAAAATTCAGATAAAAATCTGAATTTTAAAACTAAAATAAAAACAAAGTCAATGGTTCTATACCATACCTTCGGTGACATAATAAAAAATGTTCAGGAGGACTAGTTCTAATAAAATACAGCACATTTTTTTTGGCCGGCAGATCAAAATTGCTGATGTGCTTGCTTGACTTGTCCGATAATATTATAAAGCAAAAGCAGTTAATCGAGCCAATTTCTTATAATTTGGACTGGCTGTATGGATGCCACTTTCACTTTTGGACCAAAAATATCGTTTTGTTGCTATAAAATTTTTATTATCCCAGGTTAAAGCAGAAAAATCCAATTTTAATCTTTAATTTTGATATTTAATATCAAAACTAATTTTTTTTTCTCGGACCTGCTGCAAACCCGTGCAAACCACAGCCATAGATAACGGATACCAATTGTGTCCACTTGTGGTCCACTGTCCACTGGACTACCAACCACACGACCGGATTCCGTGCGGAGCGAATCAAATCCGCTGATCTGGCTGTACAGATCCGCTCGTGTAGTGGCACTATTTAGTATTTGGTTGGTTGGCGACCCATTGGCGATCATTGGTATTTGCGACCAAATTACATATTGTTTTTAATCATTTTAGTGATAGTCTGCATATAGTTTGGTGGTTTTGCGCATTAAATAATGTGAATCTTGTTTGTAATAAAAAGAAAAGTCGCTCAAGTTAGAAAATTATCATGGCTGCTAGACAAAATACATTAAAGGTACCATATCTTTTTTAATTTTTGTTTTAGGTAAGTAGTTTAAAATCCCTTAGTGTAAAATCACTATTAGTAGTTTACGTTTATTTGTTATTAGTAGCTGTTAATTTTTTTCAAACTAAAAAAATTATAAGTTACTCAATTGGTTTGTTTACAAAATGATAAGCGTTATCCTTATCAATTTATTATTCGGATTACTGACTGACATGTGACATATTCGTTGTTGCCAGTAAGTGTTGTTTTCCCGATTTCATGTAATCGTACGAGAGTGCACATGCTATGCTCGTTTCGTTTCTCTTATGCTATTATCTATAGAGCGTGCTCTGACTTAGCTCAGACTTGAGACAGAGTTAAAACGGGACAGATTAAATGTCTCGTTTCTCTGTCTGAGCAGAGTGAAATAATATTTTAAAGGTGTAAGTTTGTATAAGTGTGCACGTTTGTTACTCCTTCATGTCACAACGAATGAACCGATTTGGCTAAAATTTTAGAATGGATATAGCTCATACCCAAGATTAACATTTAGGCTACAATTTATCCTGGAAAATTGAAGAGTTCTCGCGGGAATCAGAAAACCTTAATCCACGTAGATGAAGTCGCGTCACTTAACAGTCGGAACCCATTATTGAGAAAATTTGAACCGATCTAGATTTTTAATGGATCCCGACTGTTGTAAGTAAATCATATTATTTAACTACATTACTGGATTTGTTTTTCCTTTTTTACATTACTGGACTTGTTTTTGCACCTGCACAAGGTTTTGTACCGTGATCGGCTTTTAAACAAAATGGGTAATTTCTTATTCGTTTTCGGACTTTTCTTGTCTGACTACGGGCAACACTGGACGTATGTGGTAAAAAGTGTTATCTAACCTATAATTTTGTTGATTTTAAATATTTAAATTACGAAATAACATAACCATGTCCTATGACCTGAAACGAGAAGAGGAAGTGAAAGAATACGTGGAAAATCTCGGTATCGAATATCGTTTTGGTTGTTTCAAAGAGAAGAAGCCGGAAGTTTGCCACCTTTTAGCTGATTACTTGGAAGCGATAAAGAAAGACTATAAAAAGGCTTCAAAAGTATATAAAAGCAACTGTGACGATTACAATTTCCCTAAATCATGTTTGAAGTACGGAAATTACGCATTAACAGGGCGGGGCAGAGATAATATAGATCAGAATGAAGCGCTAAAGTATTTCGAAAAAGGCTGTGAGTTGAATGAACCAGTGAGTTGCCTGCACGCTGGGGTGTTACTCACGGCCACTGGACCTGCCACAACGGTTCAGCGAGACATACCCAAGGGTAAGAATTTTTTAAGCAATTAATATACTTATCACATGCTTCAGCATTGAAGGAAAACACGAGTAAACCTGCATGCCTGAAAGTTCTCGAATATGTCTGCTAATTTGCATTAGGCCAGTGTGGTGGACTATGGCTTATAATCCTTTGAGAGGAGACCTGCGCTTAGGAAAGAGCTGTTTATGGGTTGGTGATGTAAGTTTTAACAACAGTTGTGCAATACCAAAGTATAAAGGACTTCACACACGGCAGCTATAATGTAAAGATGTATATTATAGCACGATACATCTCGATACATCTCATTACATCTTTCCATATAAATTGACAGGAGACCACACACGACAGCTATAATGTATATTTTTACATCTTCGTATCTTAAGATACCGAGCGGTATGAAAATATACATTTATATCTCGATACATCTCGATATATCTCGATACATCTCAATACATCTTTACATATTTCCGTATATTTACTCAATAGCAAGGGTGTTCAAAAATAGAGGTGGTCGTTGCAAAACATAAATAGTTACATCGTTAGTTTTAATCAGTACGAAAATACGAAATATGCGAGTAACGAAATGCATTCGTGAATAAACGTACTCGGTACTGATGGCGCATACCTTTATGATCTAATAATCACCGGTGACACCCCGGTGTTTCTCCGGTGTTTTCAATTGATTACTTTCTACGGAGAATCACCGGTGATTTTCCGGTGATCACTGCTCCGGTGCAAACCATTATACTTTCTCAAATTTAGGATGATCATTTTGGCAGATTACGTTCGGGAAGTTTCGTTTTTTTTTTTCCGGTAAAATGTAATACAGATAATGTGGTACTTCATTGATGGGAACCGCCCACTTAGTAAAGTACCATGCGTATCGAACAACCATAGACTATCGAAAATCGTTTCTGAATTGAAATAGATCGAACATGTAAAAATTAACATTTAGGTGACTATATTATTTTTTATATATATTAAATCGTACTATGTAGGAATAATTTTATCATTAATTTATAGTAGGTTTGTATTTTAAGGTAGATCAAATATTGCCACGCGTATTCCTCGCTGAAAATTGTTCTATTTTTGGCACATATGGCAATACCCGCATCATAATCACAATCTGAATCATCTTATGAACTATCTAGTAAATCTAGTAATAAATAACTTGACAGATCCATATTAAAAATAATAACACCCTGTATAGCACTTTAGTAGCTGGGAAGTGCGTCAGTCGAGACGTATACCAATGGAATGAAGGGAAAGATATATTACATTACCTGCTCCGTGTGTGATAGGTTAAGATAATGTAAAGCTATACATCCCGGGATGTAATATACATTAATATACATTATAGCTGCCGTGTGTGAAGTCCTTAACTTAGGCTGAAACTATTGGGGGTTGTCAAAATTAATCTCTGAAATAGACTAACCATCATTAACATCACACACCTGGTGATAAATGGTAGCTTCAATCAGTGTCAGAGAAAAAAATTGCTCATAAACTAAAGTAATTAAAGTGTGTTTAAGTTAAGGCCAAGAAATTATATAAGATATATTTAGTTACAGTTCAAACTATGAATATGATAATAAGCTGGTTTGTGCATCTTTTAATATTAAAATTATCTCAAAATTACAGGATACAACTACCTGAAGAAAAGCTGTGATCAGAATGATGACAAAGCTTGCCACTACTTAGCTGGCATGTATCTGAGCGGAGTACCTAAGAATCCCAAAGAATTCAACCCACACAACCCAGAGAAAAACGCCAACCTTGACTTCCTCATTAAACCTGACATGAAACAAGCATTTCACTTTGCAAAGAAAGGATGCGAACTTGGTAATATTTACGCTTGCGCGAATGTAAGTTTGATGTACAGGAAAGGTGATGGAGTTGAAAGGAATATGGAAGAATCAAAACGGTACTTCCAGATTGCACAAACACTTCAAAAAGCTCATGAGACAACAAAATCAGTTCAGTTCCAACAAGGGCTAGAAAACAAATAATGGTTTTATGAAAATAAATATTTATATTTAGTTGTTAATGAATTATGAATTGTGTTGTGTTGTATTTTAAGTTTACCATAAATTATTACTTAATATTGTTGTACAGTGTGTAGTAATAAAAGTCTTAAATTTTCATGTTTTTATTTTTAATTTCATACACTGCACTGCAGTGTAGTCTGGTGCAGCATAGACTACAGACTTATTTAATTTACTACAGTTATTAGGATTTAATATTTTACTACTGTGATATTTAGGATGTAGCTGTAAATAAGTCCTTTGTGGCAACGGTGAAGAGTTAAGGAATGTTTCTTCTAAATTTTCACCTTCATCATCGTTGTCTATGAAATGAAATAAAGTCTTATTACAATAATTATACCTCACCATGCTACTCTGTATAGACTATAACTTAGTTTCCAATTAAAATGCTAGAAAAGTAGCTATAATATGTTTTAAATAGCAATTTATGACAAATACAGATTGGAATCATAGGAGGGTCGGGCTTAGATGATCCGAATCTGTTTGAGAGTCCAGTGGAGCGAGACTTGACTACCCCATATGGAAAACCCTCAGATGTGCTCCTCGAAGGGTTCATCAAGGGTGTCCCCTGCGTGCTATTGGCCAGGCATGGGCGGAAACATCAGCATCAACCAAGGTATGAGTACTTTGCGATTCATATGAGAATAGGACTGTCAAACAGCCATTTTATATTTCCATCCTGCTCATATGCGGTTTACACTGAGTGAGATATAAACAGAAAATGCCGGCTTCTCATTCCTATTGTCATTTGAATCACATTTTATTCCAATAAGTATATTTTGGTCAGATTAAAGCGAATTGGTGAAACATTACATAGAGCGTCATCTTAGCCTGAAACAAGTAGCCTCTAGGTAAATGTCTGTGTAGCGAACAAAAAGTTTCGCTAAGTCTGTGTCTGTATTAGCACGTAAATAGCGATTTAAAAAATTAAAATTAGTTAATGAAAGTGCAATCCATGTCGCAGTCGCATCACATTCGCCTTTCAAGCGCGACTCATACCTACCTCATACCTACCATCGCTGCCCACTAAGAATTTGTCTCGTTGAAGGAATGTCGGCCTCGACGTTAGCTTTTTTTTTAAATTTATTTAGGGACTTTTATATCTCATCAGCACTATTATATCGGTGTTATCTTGCAGTGACATAAACTACCGCGCCAACATCTGGGCGCTGAAGCAGGCCGGCTGCACGCACGTCCTCGCCAGCACGGCCACCGGCTCGCTCGTCGACAAGTACCGGCCCGGGGACCTCGTCGTGCTCGACGACTTCATCGACAGGTGGTTCATACTTCATTATATTACCACGGCAACGAGCACACACACACAAACGCTTGCACATAGACATACATACACATAATGAGGAATACTAAAAACTGTGGTGGGCGACTTTGGCCGTGGCTACTTACTACCTTACCGTCAAAGACGTGCCACCAAAAGATTTAGCGTTCCGGCACGATGGTGTGTAGAAACCGATTAGGGGTATGAGTACATTGCCATACCCCTTCCAAGTTTGCCCGGTACCATCTTAGACTGCATTGTCACTTACTATCAGGTGAGATCGCAGTCAAGGACTATTTTATAGAATAAAAAAAAAATCAAAACAAATTCACAATGGGACACGTCCTATGCCATCAAACTTTGATTACTTTTATCCTAATTAGGATTTCTGAATACAGAATTAAGTGTAATAGTGGAACCTTAGTGGAACTGAATGATAGTATTTTGTTGTTTGGCAGGACGTGGGGTCGCTCGTGCACGTTTTACGATCGCACCGCGGGCGGGCCGCGCGGCGTGTGCCACCTGCCCATGCGGCCCGCGTTCTGCGAGCGAGCGCGCACCGCGCTGCTGTCCGCCGCGCGTGCTCACGGGCACGTCTGCCACGAGACCGGCACCGCCGTCACCATACAGGGACCGAGGTGAGCACATAGCCCGCTTCATGACTGCTATACAACTGTGGGATTAACTACTTGAAAATGATTGCATCAGTGACAAATTGGTACTGGTACTCTACTGGTTAAAACATTTATGTAGCAAGAACGTCACAAAGTCAGTCAATCAGGTGATTGCGGTCGTCACACTGATGCAATCATATTTAGACTATCCCACACCTAGATAATATTATTTGAATATACCATATGGGTACGTGTATATTATCGTATCACACCCCTCTAGAATTGATAACCAAACTGTTTTTTTTTTTTCAGAAAAATAAAATACTGTTTATTTTCCCAGATTTTTATAATTTACTTTTTTTTGTACAAATGGTTTCTTTAGACGGCAAACAGCTGCATTACTGACACAAGTACAAAACCGATCCAATGACAATATGATTATGTTGATCGTACTGTATAATCGTCCCGCAGATTCTCCAGCCGCGCAGAGAGCTTGATGCACCGCATGTGGGGCGGACATGTCGTTAACATGACCACAGTACCAGAGGTAAACTATAAAATTAATATAAACCTACCCACAGTATAAAATATCTACCTACCCACATTCGAAATTCGCGTGGAATTCGTTTAGGTCGCCGCGGGAAAACCTCTATTTCACCTAGTATATTCCACTGCTTACAGTTAGATGTTTATTCATACAACTTTTGAATTCCTAACCAGGTGGTGTTGGCGAAAGAAGCAGGTCTAAGCTACGCGGCCGTGGCGCTCGTCACCGACTACGACTGCTGGCGGGAGAACGAGCTGTCGGTGTGTATCCTGTTCAGCTTATAAATGAGAAATTAAATGCCTCGTTGATCCATTGGTTGGCATGTTCGATTGCGGATGACGTGGTCCCGTAATATGGCAAAAAGAAAAAAATGCTTTGGGCTGACGCCTAGGTACGCCTGCAATGTTCGTTAACATGCCCATTAAACCATGGAGCTACCCTCTCTCTCAGTTGCTGTCGTTTCACTGCTAATTAAAAGTGTTCCGCATGACGTATGACGAAATTCTGATTTGACAGTTCTTACTTTTGTTTTCTATAGCCATTGGAAAAGTCAATACTAGAGACTACGGCAACATCTTGGGAACATGTATTCATATATTAAGTACTAGACGATGCGCGCGACTTCGTACGCATGGATAAAGGTTTTTTGATTCCCGCGGGAACTCTGTAATTTTCCGGGATAAAAAGTAGCCTATGTTTTAATCCTGGGTATGAGCTATCTCCATTTCAAATTTCAGCCAAATCGGTTCATTCGTTGTGGCGTGAAGGAGTAACAAACATACACACACACACACACACACATACAAACTTTCGGCTTTATAATATTAGTGTGAAGTGTGATAGTGTGACTAGCAGACGATGATGTTTTGTTCTGATGTCCCGACGCAGGTGTCGGTGAGCGAGGTGCTGGAGACGTTCGCGCGGAACATCCAGAAGGCCATCGACGTGATCGTGGGCGCCGTGCAGATCCTGGCCGCCGAGGAGGACCGCTCCTACTTGGACGTTCACAAGGTGACCCAAGTTCATTGCACTTAAGGTTTTTTTTTCTTCATTTTGCCACACATTTGCTTGATCAAAGCAAAAAAAATCCCTTTTTTATTCTCTGCGATCTGACCTGATGGTAAGTGACGATGCAGTCTAAGATGGTAGCGGCCTAACTTACAAGTTTCCTTTCCAACCGATTAGGGGTATGAGTATCCTGGGGTATAACAAAAAACATTTTAGAGTTTATTTAAATTTCAATAATCTGTTAACCGTTCACATGATAGGCAAGTACCTATGCAAGTGGGTAATAAACATTATCTATTTGTTTCAGGAACTGGTCGAATCGGCCGTAATGCTCAAAGAGTAGCAAGCATTTATATAAAGAATTTATTAAGAAGCATTTTCATTTATTAAGAAGAATTTACTAAGAAGTATTTTTAAGTGAAATATTTTATCGAAATCATGTTTATTCCCGAAATAAAACACCGAAACTGTGTACAGTATTTATTGAAGTACTTAGAAATCCACATATAAAATGACGAAATTGATCTTATCAACACTACACTAGGGCCTTGCTCACATGGTTATATATTTACCTGCATATCATATACGACCTGACACTTTCGTGTTTTGACCAATCGATTAATTCAGAAATTAATGAATATATAATAAAATTGAAAAATTGGACAGAAACAGGCGTTATTTTGCAGAATTCCACAATACACAAGAAAATACAAAATTCTTTCGCTATAATCCGTCACACCAGAAAAAACTATGATACGTGCCGCTTGCATTGTACTTGACGCTATTTTAGTAAAAAAAAAAAAAAAAATTATAGGAGCAACGAAATACAACAAAACCTTCAAAATACTGACAAAAGAATTTTGTTTATCCTTGTAAAATTTTAATGTTCTGTCGAACATTTCAGTTTTAAATTGACAATCACCTACTAAACGTTGTAGTAGACAATCGAAGTCTCAGTAACCCAACGATTGAAGTTGCGGACTGAAAACTGAAAGGTCGCAGGTTCGAGCCCTACCCGTTGTACTATTGCCGTACTCACTCTTAGCACAAACTTTTCGCTTATTTATTAGCTTGGCTAATATTCTTTAAAAAAAATATTTATCGAGACTTCAAAAAATCTATTCGATAAATCATATACAATACACAGGCATTGTCATCTGAACAAAGCCTATGATTTTCTTATAGTTAAGCTTCATTTTGCTAAAATTACGTATCTTGTGCTCTATTATATATAATTATTATTAATTAATTATTAATTAATATTTATAAAGCGACAAAAAAAAACAAAATTCATACAACTAGCTTTCATTAAACCAAACCCGAAAAATCTCGTACACTAATGTTGTTGTCGTACGTTATGTTAAGTTTAAGATGAATTGTAACAAATATTTGGATGCTTCATTTACATACACAGTATTTTTTTTCTCTTTTTCTATTATATTAGGGCAGTGTCGATGGTCGGAGTGGCGGTGAAGCAAATTGGCGCAAACTCGCGCAAAGGTTCTAAAAGTCGCGCAACGGCTATTATTTCTCAAGGCGCGACTTGTTGATGACTAAACTGCTCTTCGCCGCAACTCCATCTGTCGGTCTGACCTTTAAGCGACCTCGCGCATTATGTCCACAACCACTGCTCGTGGCAGAAGCGTCCAGGTAAAGTATCGTATCTCTGGCCGCGATGACCAACTGGTCGCAAGACATACCGTGACTAGTCCTTGCGACCAAACTTAGTGAAACTTAGTGTGTTTTACTTTGAGCGTCCGCTTGAGTCGGTCCAAGAGAACGACCAGTAGTCAGTACGTTTTGGTCGTGGTGGCATAGTGCGCGAGGTCACTTAGAATGCTCTCTTCGGTAGTTCGAATCGAGTGAGAGCATGCTATTTCATTTGCAATAGCGGACGGGTCGTACTCAAGAGCGAGATGCATGTGTTTCAATCAACGTTCGGTATTACAACATTTTTTGCCAAACTTGCCCGAAAGTAGAGATGTATCAAACATCAAATCAAAAAGAATCAATGAAGATTGAAATTATACCGTTCATTAGAGTTTATTATTCGATACCAAAAAGCCTTAGACCGACTTGCACCAAACTACAACACTGACTTTTTTGATAAAAAAGAACAGGTATAAGATGTATAAATTCAACTTTAATACATATAAGGGTTTGGTGCAAGTAGACCTAAATTACGTCATTGGACAAAGAAATTAAATGTAATTTCACTCAATGAGCATCAAAAGTAACGATTCATCTTAAGGGCTTATTCCACTTCAAGAAATTTTATTTACAAAATTCCACGCAGCGTTTTGTTCATTGGCTTTCTCCTAGAATCCGCAAAATAATTTCGTAAATTGTGTTGAAAAAATCTTAGAGTGGAACCCAGCGTTAACATCTCCTTCCACTCCATCGACCGCTCGGACTATATTTTTGATTTTCGCCATCGACCGATATTGGTACATGTTACTCTATACGTTATAGTTTTTCGAGAAATGCAAACTGTACTGTACTTTAAACAGAGAGTTAGCACAACTCGACAGCGTAAACTGGACCTACGATGCTTTGTTTTAAAGTCGTACTTAACTGAACTCTCGATTTCTATTAAACAAATTTTCGGCAGGTGCGCTAGCTGTATTTGATAAATTAGATCTTTAAAACAAGGTCACTTAGTCACTTTTACTAACTAGATGAAGTATATAACGCATAAGGAAAATAACGGCTGTAATATCGCACTTTAGTCACGTATTATTGATCGGTTTGCAGATATTTTTCATTTTTAAGCATTATTAAGGGCCACGATCCTTGTCCAATATTATAATAGAATGGCATGGGTTTTCTTGTGATAATAGTGCGATGGGTTCCTAGATCTTTCCACATACTACTCGGCTAAGAATGGGGAATTTCGACGGCTTAACCTATTTTCCGAAAAAGACATGACCAAATCGGACATTCAAGTACTGACTTGGACCAACGTGGCTTAACCAGCGCAATCGACTAATATGCGCTGTTGCAACTAGACCACGCGTGGGTCCCTCTATTACTAACAGTTTTCACACTAGTATAGATAAGAATGCGGTTCGATGTAGTGGACGGAGGGCTTTATTCATCAAAATCGTATTTATTCCTATCTATCTATGTTTACTGTAAAATACAACTAAACTTATTTCTTCAAATGCTCTTTTAGCTTATCCTCCTTTAAGACGCAGCATCTGTAAAACAAGTATATACTCACGGATGGAAAAAAAGCAGTTTGGATACAGTGTCATATCTATGGCAAACTGACGAATTTCCAAAAAATTAATTTTACATGGGAGCGTTTTGAAAACAGAAAAATTGTTTTTTTTTTTTTTTTAAGAAAATAGTAATGGTCCAGGGTCACATACAAAATTGAAGCAAATACCTGCGCTGGGCTGGCTCAGTTCTTGGTCCAGGGGTTGCGCGTGTGCTGGCCGGGGATCATGTCCAGCAGGTACTGCCGCTGCGCCTCCGCCACGCGCTGCATCTCCGCGGCCATCGCGGCGCTGCTGCCGCTATTCTTGCCCGCTGCGAGACAACATTTTTCTTTATTCACTTGATTGCATAGCATAGTGCAATAGTTATTTGTTCGACAAGATACCAAAGTTCATTTCCGTTGCGAGTGCCTAGTTAGAATCCTGAGTGTAGTGAGGGATTCAAAGGCACAAGGAACAAACTTTGCTATCGTGTGATACATACAACTTTTAACTAGAAGTAGTAATAGTAGTTAGTTTATAAGATTATAATGTACAGAATAAATAAATAAATAAATTGTTCAAAAAGGGCGCCTTTGCTGTCTAAAACCAGAAAGCAAAAGTCGTTTTTGCTTACTGATTTTAAACAGCAAAGGCGCCCTTTTTGAGCTTATGAGGTAAACAAAGCATTTTCTTCTTACTTAATGCTAAAGTAGGTGTAAAGCAGCGCCGAAAACTGTATTACGGCCGGCGGTGCCGCTCGCGCCACTCAGCAGGGCTAGCATAGGCGGGAGAAATTTTATCCCCGGGAAGAGGATAAAATGTTTATCCCCTCGCTTAGTTTTATCACCCGTCGAGCATGGGCACGGTGGAAATAGCACTCAGTGGATATACTTATAGGAATATGCTTCGCCTTCTACTCTGTCGCCATGCTTTAGCATAGGAAGAAGATAACTTTATCCCCTGTCAGTGGATAAAATTGGGGGATAAAATTTTTATCTCCTGCCCATCTAGCTATGCTGGTATGCAGGTGTGGGAAGGGGGTACATACAGCGCTTGCCGAGCGCGTTGGCCTGCTGCGCCAGCGCCAGCTGGTAGGTGTAGAGCAGCGGCGAGAACTGCATCATGGCCGCCGCCGCCGCCGCCGGGGACATGCCGCCGCTGCCGCCCGCGCCGCTCAGACCTGCGCAAACCAACACTTCGTTGATACAACCGCACCGACCAAGATAAAAAGCAATTTGGATACAGATTCAAGAAGCGTCCAAAAAATTGAATTTTATAGGGCTGCTTTAGAAAACACAGCAAAATTGTTTTTTAATTTACAAACAAGTTTCAGGTTCTAATTTGCAGTAGTTTTTGACATATGGCTCAAATTAAATTTCCACTTTGAAAGCCCCACATTTTGTCAATTTTAAGGGAAAAAATTAAAAAAAATATAATATATTTTTGTACTCTGTTCAAAATCGTCTTTAAAAAGATATATCGCGAGTCTACGTAACGGTACTGTAATAACTCCCTAACAGTACTGGGCGGGCATCCTTACTAATCGTAGGTATAAATGCGAAGCTGTGTTTGTCTGTTGGTTTGTCTTGCAAACACACAGCAACAAATTGACGCAATTTATTGCATGTAATCCTCAACTATTCGTGCAAAATTAACTAGGCTAACTTCTATCCTGGGAAAACAGGGATTTTTAAACCTTAGTCTATATGGGCACAAGCTAGTTTCCCACAATGACAACTTAATAATATTAGTACTAGATTTCTAAAAAGTGGCTATGACAATAGTGCAACAGGTGGGGTTTAAACCTACGACCTTTCAGTTTTCAGTCCGCACCGTTAACCGTTGGGCTATTGAGGCTTAACTATTGTCCAAAGTCAGAAAACTTGGCAGTTTTATCAATATTGGTAAAGACTAAAGAGTGGAAGTAATGCAAGCTCACCTCTAAGCAGCTGGTGCTGCAGCGCCTGCATGGCGGCCGCGCTCTGCTGCTCGAAGGCCATTTGCGCCGCTGCAGCCGCCGCCAACTGCTGCAGGGAAAAGTATCTCTTCGAATATACCAATTCAATATATATATCGTCGGTGATAGTACAAAACCGCGACTGTGCCATAAGTAACAACCGCGGATCTACACTAGTCACAGTTTTACAGGGAAAAGTTAAAACTTTATTTATAACATTCCTTTGCAGTGCTAATCCGCCAAATTGGAATGGTGCAACGTGTTGTATATGTGTATCAACACGCAGTTGTACGTGTTGATATTATTATATAATTTATTATTACTTATCTGTACAACGTGTTGCTAAGAAACACATACAACTGTGTGTTGATATTAGTTGACATTGTTATATAATTTATTATTCCTTAGCTGTCCTGAAAGATTAACAAATAATCCCAACCCCATGAAAAAAAAATTCATGGATAACTTCCATTTGGGTCCAAAGGGAAATACTGACGAAGGTAGTGGACCAAATAAAACTAACAACCATCAGAAATAATTGAACAAACCTGATGCTGTTTGCTGCTGCTTCCCTGACTGCTGGTGGTTGAGGATGAGCCTTTAAATTGAAATCATATTCAAATTGAAAATTTATTTCATGTAGGCCACCTTGTAGCTCTTATGACGTCATAAATCTACAACCGGTTCGGAATGCAGATTCTGCTAAGAAGAACCGACAAGAAACTCAGCAGTTACTCTTTTCAAAAAATAAAATAATTTTACATTAGGTAACCAAACTATGCTATATACAGTGCTTCCACAGTGAAGCTTCAAAAAAGCAATACATATAATCCAACACATGTCAAGATGGGAAGACAAAGCAGACCCATTCCCGTTGGTGGCATCCTATCACGAGCACGACGCATGATCATTAATTTATCAAAGTTACTCTCTTTTTACAATATCATAAATTATGCTACTCACATTAACTTCGATTTTTCAAACCCCTATTTTACCCCCTTAGGAGTTGAACTTTAAAAATCCTTTCTTAGCAGATACCTACGTCGTCATAAAAGCTCGTAAACAATTTTCAATTTTCCCTCGGGACCTACTTAAGGGATCGGGATAAAAGGTAGCCTATGTTCTTTTCCATGTCAAAGGCTACATGCTTGCCCATCCAAATCCGTTCAGCCGTTTTTGCGTGATTGAGTAACAAACATTCAAACATCTAAACATCCAAGTAGGATTAGTAGGATGAAATAAACAAATAATTGTTTGAAATAAATAATTCGTAAATCTCGTTATGAAATTCGTTGGCCACTTCTAAAATTTTGCTTTTTTTACCCCACATTGTATAGTTTTTATTGATTGATGGATTATTCTTTACAATTTTTTCGGTTTTTGTTCCCCCTGTATTTCTTTTTATTTTTCCTTCTCCCAGTTGAGTGTTTTTTCTTTCTTTCTCATATGTAATTTCTATCTGTGAAAACTTGTAATTAGCTCTAATTGTTCTTTTGTATTTATTAACTAGTTCTTATTTTCCTAATAAGCTGTAAGTTTTCCTGTAAAATAAAATAAAATAAAATATGAAATTGTTTGTAGGGTGTACCTTTCTTGGCGGGCGGCTCGGCGTCGCGCGCGCGCTCCGAGTGGTGTCCGCGCAGCGCCTCCGACGAGCCCAGGCTGCGGCTGCTGCTGCTGACAACCAAACCACAGTTATTGCTCCTTGTATTTATAATAATAATAATAATGTTTTATTTTCAGGTAACAGGACCCATAGTTTTATTTATGCCAGTTGGTGACAATTTCTTGTAATTCAAATAGATGAAACGGTTTAGTTCTTCTTCGACTAAGCATTGTCTCACTAGGTGGGATCTGGTTTCCGGCATGCTTTTGACCACTTTGCCGATCTTGTACACCGGTTTAGTTATTGGCCAGTTAAGCTACCGTCAGACATTATTTGTAAAATATAAAAAAAAACTCTTATTTCTTATTATTTAAATAAAATCAACACAAAAACTGAAATATCCATTTTATAGTTATTAGCCACATAATGTCAGTTATTTTTTTTGTCGGCGGCGTTTTGTCGAAACTTACAAACGGTCAGTAACAGTGTTGCCATTATTACAATAATTTATCATTTAACGAGATTTACTACTTTTTCAAAGTTTAATAACTCTATGACGTTTGACGTCTAATGGTTGGTAACGATGATTCCGGCCTGCGATTGGCTTATCGTCTTATAATCATAACGGGTATGCAGTATTAGTTTATCGTGAACTCGTGTCGCGGGTCGGCGTACCTGTTGGCGGGCGGCGCGGGCTTGGCGGCGGGCGGCGCGGGCGGCGTGGGCGCGGCGCTGCTGCGCGACGTAGAGCGAGACAGCGTCATCTGCACGAAACAAACAACAATATATTTGCTATGGCGCATCATGCCCTCTCACTTGCACACTATCCCATACACACATTTGCATGCAAAACACAATCTGTCAGGATTTACTTTCAATGCGAAATGTTTCAGTTTGAAGTTTTGTGTATTTGTCATTTTGTTAGTCAGTTGTTTCATCGCAAGCGAGTATAGTTTTATTGTTTTTTATTGAAGCTATAGTATCAGCTGTTCTTATTTTGACACTATGAAAGTGCAATAAACAATGAACTTTACATAATATTATGATTAAATCCGCTACATCGGTACTCGCCTGCGGCGTGCGGTGGTGGTGCGCGTGCGCGGGCGGCGGCGCGGGCTGCGGCGGCGCGGCGGGCGCGGGCGCGGGCGTGGCGGGCGCGGGCGCGGGCGCGGCGGGCGGGGGCGAGGGCGCCGCGAGCCGCCGCTCGATCTCCTGCTCCTGCTGCAGCGCGCGCACGAAGGCCGTCTTGAGGCGCGCGGTGTGCTCCGCCTTGAGCGCGCGCTTCACGTTGCCCGACACGCACAGCTCGCACAGGCGGCGCGCGTGCGGCGTGAGCGGGCTGCACGAGAACGTGGCGTCCTGGCGGCGCGCCGGCTGCCGCTCCCAGCGCCACACCGGCGTGAAGTCGCTGCCGCACTGCGCGCACACCGCCGGCACGCTCGAGCGCGGCATGCTGGGGGGCCGAAACCGTACAATTCGCCCAGTCATCATTCATGCTTTATTATAAATACGCTTTTCATTTAATCATACAATCATTGCACATAACATCGCATCGCGCTCACACTGCTATTAGGTTATAATTAGCCTAGAGGCCAATAAACTTAAGTCTTCTACTCAGCAGTTTCATTACTGTGCGGTCCTGAACCGTACAGTAAAGGCTTCGGAACGAAAATGAGTTCTTCCACAACTAATGAATTTCTTGATGACAAAGTTGCATGGAAGCATTACACTATGTCTTATTGGTAAATAATGTAATAATTTGTTATCTTCAACCATTTAGCCAGGACGCGCCTTTACGCAGATTTAATACTGAATATATTCTGCCACTTTCTGCAGTGAGGTGGGGTAATCACGTACAGCACACATTTACTCACTTCCGCGCATTCTTGTGAATACTTAATGTCTCTATGAACGCACACTAACTCAAAGGCTGTCACACTTACAAGCTGAACCGTACGTTTGTACATGTACTTCGTCAGAGGGGAATGCGTGCGCTTGCCACGTCCCGGCTAAATGGTCGAAGTTTGTTATAGTATATTTATAAAGCAATTTTCGTTTTGTAAAGAGCAACTGCCGAGTTACTCGCCGACTCCTCTGATCAGAATCTGCTTTCCAAACCCGCGGTAGAGTCTTAACTTGTCATAAGAGTTACAAACTGGTTTACATAAAATAAATAAATGTGAATGCATGCACTGACCGATCTTCGTTGGTGAGGTAGTCGACCACGTGCTCCAGGCCGACCAAGTAAACAAAGTCTGTGTTGCTGGGTGACGGGATGAAGTTCATCTCAGGCGGGGGAGGCTTAGGAGGTGGGATCTGTCGTCAAATCAGATTATTTAAATTAATTTTTTCTACAATTTTTTTTAACGACCTCTCTGGCGCAGTGGTGAGCGTTGTGGTGTTATAACTGGGAGGTCTCGGGTTCGATTCCCGGCGGGGGCTATGTAGAAATTTATAATTTCTAAATTGTCTCTGGTCTGGTCTGGTGGGAGGCTTTGGCCGTGGCTAGTTACCAACCTACCGTCAAAGACGTGCCGCCAAGCGATTTAGCGTTCCGGCACGATGGCGTGCAGAACCCGATTACGGGTATGGGTTGAATTTACACTGCTATACCCGATATATATGTATATAGATTTATGACGTGTCATAAGAGTTACAAGGTGGCCTACATGAAATAAAAGAAATTTTGAATCTGAAATCAAGTGGTACTCGCCATAACGTACAGAATGCTACGTACCTGCAGCAATGTTTTCTCCAGCTGTTTGCGCAACGCTAACTTGGCGGCCGCCTGCCGCTGCGCTGGAGTTTGCGTGTCTTCTGAGCTGCGAGAGCTGGCCTGTCAGTGAAGGACTAACGTTAATAGCGCCCTTCTTACAGCCACTACGAAATCTTACTTCCAATGGCTAAATAAACTGTGTTCGCAGCTTTAAAATCTCACAGGGGTACAACAGGCTATGTAGCTCAGACAATGAATAGAGTAATTGCTAATTAAAGCTTGAAAAGCTTAACTGATAAAATTTAAGCTTTAATAGCGCATAGCGTCTTATATGCGCGTTAGCACTTGTAAACAGCTTAAATGTTTTAAAAATACAAACAAATGTATAACAATTTATAACTTTAAATAGTACATTATTGCAAAGGCAGGGAAGTAGGCAATTGCAGGTCGAGTATGAGTTTGAAGGCCGAGCCGTAGGCGAGGACTTCACTAAATACGAGACAGGCAATTGCCATTTCCCGCCGAGGCATATATAGTGCTTTTCTCAAAAGAATGCAGGGAAATAAAACACTTTTTATATTATACATCCAAATCCATCCGCCATTTTGGTTTAAATCTGGTGGAGTAGGTACAATCAATCTCCATTTCACTCTCTGAACCGTTGGAACTCATTTTGATTATTATTAAATTTATATTTATTAAGTAGGTATGTAAATAACAAATCAAGACGAATTTTCAGCTTTACCGCCAATTTTTTTTTTATTATCTGTGCCGACAGGCAAACGCATTTATGGCTATACAGCCACGTAAACGCAATTTGTACTAAGCAAAGAGACTATGGTATGCCAAGAATGACAAAAGAGATCCGATCAAGGAGTATTTAGTAACCCCAGCACGCCATTTCATACTGTTATATGAAACGGCATTACATTACAAAGCTCCTGCAATATTTAAAAAAAAAAAACGTTGTAATGTTCCAAATTCAAAAAACGCTCTTGCAATGGATTTGATTTTCTTTGTCCGACAATTCGATACTTCGCGTGTTCTTTTTTCGAAAATAATGACAATATTTCCATGCATGTTTGAGAAAAGGAATTTTATTTTCCGCAATTGTTTATTTTTCTTAACGGCAGGATCTCCGAAAACAGCCTGTTTTTGATTCAATAGTAAACAATCAAATATTCTTTGTTTTGATAGGTTAAAAATATATGTTGTAGTTTAATACACGTTCTAATAGTACATTATGGTACAAGTGTCAAAGTTGGTGATTACCGCTGAGGCGCTATTGAGACCCGAGCCGTCAGGTGAGGGTCTTAAGGTAGCCGAGGACGGTAATCATCAATATACACGTGTATCATACGACGTTTTTCAACACACTTGTGAAGAAAATAACACTAAAATAGTACATTATGGTACAAAACAGTGAAAACGAGTTGTGAAAATTTTTTCGCAATGGCGGGAAAAATTAATGTTGTTCTTTTGTTCGCCCTCTTGAGATGCTCTTGAGGGCAGGCAAAGATCGACGACCATACAGCCTATTCAGGTGTTTATTTGATTTAATCAGTTTTCCGAAACCTTTAATGGCCATAGACTAAAGAATGAGGTTTCTTTTTTTTTTTTTTGGCATTTTCTTATAGCCACGTACAAAATGGGGATTTCGAGTTTTCTTTATTACAAAAAAAAAAACAAAAGTTACTGACAGTTTTATTTATTAAACACGTACATGTTGAAATTATCTATTTAAATACGGAGTTGTATGAAATGATTGCTTGCTCAGGTACATTAATTTAACACGATATTTTTATAAATTATTGAACAAGATCTTTTTTGTAATAGAAACTTTTTTAAGAACACAGCAACTCACCCAATAAAATTTAAAAAAAAAATTTCTTTAACTCACATTGTGAATAATAGTAATCAAAAGTCACAGTTTGAGTTAGAGGTGCCATTGTGTGCCTAGTTGCGGTGAACCGGGAGCCCCTTTATGAGCAAGTGTGTTGAAAATTATTTTACCGTTCAAAAGTCCATATTTTGAACTTCACTCGATCAAATAATATTCTGAAAACAGTGTAGTTTTTAATTGTTTTTCAGGTTGTATTTATAGTATATCAAAGTTAAACTAAAAAAAAAATGTCAAAAAATAGGCAAAAGCTTTTAGAAGAATATTTTACCGTTAATTTTTCTCTAAAAAGTTTTCTTTTTTTTATCATGACTGTTTTACTTTCTTTATAACAAAGTGGCTCGTGCACCTCACTTCAATTGCTTGCAAGTTACTGCGGCCGAAGATCGTGCCCTTAATCATCATAATCTCAAACTATCGCCAGTCATATGCTGAGATCTATAGAGCGTGCTCTGACTTAGCTCGGACTTAAGATAGAGTTAAAATGAGACTCGACACACCTTAGATAGTTATATTAACTTATTTTTCTTAGACGATTTTTAATTAGATGGGAATGTATATCTTACTTGGGGTGGATATCATATCCACCTTGCATCATGGTTGCCTGGAAGAGATCGCTCCTTAGCGATAAGGCCGCCATTTGTGCTATCATTTATTTTAAGTTAATTTATGTTACTGTATACAGGGTGTCCCACGGCTATGCCACATGGAGGGGAAGTACCTTAAATATTGTAGATGGAACATTTTACTGAAAGAAGACTTCATTTTAATTTTAAAAACAATTTAAACTGCATTCATAGATTTTTAAATAATTGCCTGGTTGAACCGGGACTCGAACCCGCTATACGAGAAAAAAAAATTAACCTGTAACTTTATCATACCGATCGGAAGGCTTCATCATAAGGATTATTTTTTGTTAAATAACATAGCATGAGAAATAAAAGGAAGGCCATGAATTTTAGCCTTTGATGTAAAATTTTGTTCAAGAAAATGAAAAGCTGACATTCTTAGCTCTGTTGCAGCGGGACTGAAGGACAAACCAATAAATCAACAAACAAACACACTTTCGCATTTATAGGTAATATAAGTAAGGATTAGTAAGGATAGTAAGGATCGGGAAATGATGCGTACTTCTCAAGTGGGTACTCATTAGTAATAGTTCATGTCAGTTGTATGTCGATACGCCAATGTCAGCTTTTCATTTTTCTGAACAAAATTTTACATCAAAGGCTAAAATTCATGGTCTTCCTTTTATTTCTCATGCTATGTTATTTAACAAAAAATAATCCTTATGATGAAGCCTTCCGATCGGTATGATAAAGATACAGGTTAATTTTTTTTCTCGTATAGCGGGTTCGAGTCCCGGTTCAACCAGGCAATTATTTAAAAATCTATGAATGCAGTTTAAATTGTTTTTTAAATTAAAATGAAGTCTTCTTTCAGTAAAATGTTCCATCTACAATATTTAAGGTACTTCCCCTCCATGTGGCATAGCTGTGGGACGCCCTGTATATGTTTCTGTATTTATGTGGTGTACAATAAAGTGTATTCATTTCATTTCATTTCATTTTATTTCATCTTATAGTGGTGGAGGCGCCAGGACAACCTAATCTAGGCATACCTATTGATTTGTAGCACAATTTATAAAATAAACGTTTCTTTCTTTTCTTTATACATTATTGGTTTAAAGGTTTAATATAAGTTTAAAAGGGAAAAAGCGTGATAAGAAGTCGACATCACATTATACTCACGGCATCGCTCGTGCTGCTTGTCACCGACGAGTTATCCTGAGCGGGCTTGAAACGCAAAACACCATACACTTTTACCTTTACTAACTAATCTATCTAGGTACATAAAAAAAAAGGGGAAAAAAGGCTGTTCGTTGGTAAGCGCATCTCTCGTGAACGGTGGACCGATTTGCCTATTTTCTTTTTTTATATTTTAAAAGTGCGAATTAGGTTTCTGTGGAGAGAAAACCTGGAAAAGTTGCCCGGAAAATATTCAATTGGAAACAACTGCACGTCCTTTTTTTTTTAGGATTTTTGTATGAACTCAAGACCAGTAGCCTAATCACGAACTTTTTTAACTTTCGAATAGTAAAGGTGAAGTTAACGTCAAAACGCAGTTTTGTATGAAAACGCACGTAACGCGCTAAAATCGGTAGCACGAAGCAACTGCAACTACGTAAAGTTAAACTTGACGCAGCTGTGACGTCACTCTCCGGTTTCGTCACGTTTTTCTCGAAGAAATTCAAAAATCGGTAGCACAAACCTTTTTTTGACGTTTGGTTTCGAGAATTACGAAAGCTGGCTATCGAGAATTACCGAATTATAGCTCACTGAACTTTTTGAAGTGAGTGAACTTACGTCGTCATCAAATGTGTTGTTTTTGCGGATTTTTCTTACTAAAAACGTTTTAAAATAATGTTGAGTGTGTCTAGGAATCACTTCAAAAATGATTCAAGACTATAAGACGAACAAGAAATAATGAAAGAATATAAATGCCTACACCTATAGTCTAGGCAAGACGGATATTCAATTCATCGACGTCTGCGACTTAAAACTAAAAGTTTTGATCCAGTCAAAGAATAAGTGTAGGATTGTAACAAAGCAAGTAAGTACCTAATAAACAAAATAATATTATTAATAATATTATAACTTCATACGTCATAGCATTTTAGTACCTAAACCTATAACATTAATTAATATCATTAATATATCATCTTAAATAGTCAATGCTTATGTAAAGATATATTATATTTACTATCATTTTCAATACACACAAGTTTAAACAAAAATAAGAAAATAAATTCAAATCAAATTTGCCGCGTAAAATTTGCCGCGTTTGATTTTTATGTAGGACCAATGGGCAAATAAATGGGCGAATGGCAATGACAATAATTGACAATTGATATTAAAAACATATTGTAACGTAAACAAGTGTTGAGTAAATAAAATTATGTGTTGTTAAAACTTAGATTTACAGTTTATTTAGGACAAAAGTGTTTCGGAGTGCTAAGATACAAAAAAGAGTTGTTGCATTGCAGCCTTAAAACTTGCTCAAAGAATGATACCTAATATCTAAGGAATTAGTTATTTCGAGTGTTTTTCTCTATGAGGATATTATGAGGTTTTTTCTATGTTAAATAAACATAGCACCTTTGTAATTTCATCATGAAATTAAGTAGGTACCTACATCAATCAGTGAACAATATAATATGTGTACCTACATTGCCAATTTGAGGTTAGAAGTTAGATGCATTGCAAGTGTTAACTACTAAGTTTATTGAGCATAACTATAACTATTGATACCATATTGCCCCCTAAACAGACTAATAACTGTTTCCATTCAAACTAATAATAGGTACATTAATTGAACAATTGAATAATTAAAAACTTGACTGGACATACTTAAAATACTTAAGTAGTACCTAATTTGCATTTTAATATTTCAGATGGAGAAAGGTTTTGTAAACTTCAATAAATACAAAATGGACTTTCAACAAAAGACCTCTAACTCAACCATACCTATACCATCATCATAAAGCAAAAATAATAATAGACCATAATCAAGAATGTGATAAACACAACTAACCAACTAGCTAGTCTCAATCTAGAAGCAGAAAGTTATTATTTCATGGCCCATAGGTATGTACATAAAATTCCTGGAAGATTGTTTTTGAATCATCGTAGGTGTTCATTATCTTCATCAAACAAATCACAATGCATTCGCTGTGTATATAGGCCTCTTTTGGGTAGCACCAATGTTGTTTAATAGTTACTAAGTATGTATTGTATAAATTTCATTTCATATACCTAATATAAATTCTATTTATTCAAATGCTTTTTTTTAATAAATTACTTATAATTACTACTTCCATGTCATTTTGATTTGGTTCAGTGGTTAAGTTCAGTTAGATGTTAGTTAGGTGTAAAAGGGTCACAGGGAGAGTTATTTTCATATTTATAATACCTATTACTGAACAACATTTTATTTTCAGATTGACCATGATGCATCATGAATATAGGAATACATTACAAAAGCCATCCCGGCTTGATAGCAGACTGAACTTCAAATTTATGAAGACCCGGCAAGGAATTCAATTGAATCAAATCATTGCTAATTTAATATTTTATATTAGGAAGTTTCATATCATGTTGAAGTAGCTTTTTGTGGATAAATGATACCTATTGTTAGAGTTAAGACATATTAGAATAATAATATAAAATAAAACCAAGAATAGAAAAATTGCTTTTATTACACTTAGTTTTAAATAAAAATAGGGTTTTTTCTTATAGAATTCTCAAAAAGCCCTGAAGGTCCTAAGTAGTAAGTACACATAGAAAGTCTTGACTTATAGTGGCATTCTTGCCACAGCTTAAATGGGCACTTTTGATTGTAGACCAAGGTCTAGGTTTAGGTAGGTCGTGTTAATTGTGGTGGTAGCCTTCAGACTAGGTCCATGACTCACTGGGGTATAGTGTGTTCCACTCTTGATCATCTAGAAACAAAAATATTAGGTTATCTCAAGTTTTTATACTAAAAAAAATATATATTGGGGTTAATTGATGCCTCTCTTAGGTAGGTACATTACTTTAAAGTACAACTTGATTAGGTGCTGCCTTTCAATATTTTTCAATCACATCAAATAAAGGTATCTATCTACTTATGATTATATCAATGATAAATTATGGTTTATAAGTATGACTATAATTTCATTAATAGTATTTTAGGTTTTAACCCAACTAGTCTTTTACCTATATCAACTTAGCCAGCGCAAAAACAAACACCCGTGGGTCGCGACGCGATCGTCGGCGGACAGCCTATAGGATGTCTAAATTATGTATTCCAACGTTTATTCAACATAACATAGGTTCATTTTAAGATTTTAATTGGATAGAATATTATATTTTATACTTACATTATCCATAAAATAGACCATTGGTATTGCATATTCTTGATGGTAAGTTTGCCTCAGCGCCTGTCTTTACAACAGACAGGCGACCTCAGGAAAACACTAATAAAGCTGCTATTGTATAATATTTATATATATAACGGACACAACTAAAAAATGACGACTAATTAATAAATTAAAATACCTACATAGGTACTTATTTAATGTTTTAAAGATAATGGATTATGGAATGTTAGGTTAGACATAATTTTATAAACATGACAGTTCAAAAACATAGGTAGGTACGTTAAAAATACAAATTCAAATTATTTAAATTAAATTCGGTTTTATTGGCTATTTTATTAAAAATCATACATAAAAAGATAAAAATATTAATAATTTAGCTAAAAATATAATTATTATGATGTAGTGTTTGAAAATTTTCGAAATTATTTTTCTATATACGAAATTATACAATTATACAAGTATTTAATTTTTGAACGTGCAGCAGACTGCGTTAAGTAATCGTATCGAGTGACGAGAGTTAATTTTAATGATTCGTGCTACCAAAATTCTGCGTTATCGTATCGTCATCGTCACTCGATACGATAACGTAACGCGGAATTCAAAAAGTTCGTGATTAGGCTACAGGTTAGCTCGCGAGATCGCGATTTATTCATTTTGCACGATGTTTACAAAAACAACAGCAAGTTTATTTATGCAGCATAAATAAATAACATAAATTATTGTTAATAATTTAATAGTAGAAAAAGTTGTTGGTAATTTACTGGTTTCCTTCACAGCAATTATTTTATTTTATTTATAATGTAAGATTTAGAAACTCGAGATATTGCACCTCACCGTCAAAAAATAAAGCAACGTTTACATGTGTTAAAAATTCCAATTTGAAGTTAAATCATTATTATTTTGTCAAAGTTCAGTCTAGAAGTACCTCATTTATCATAAATGAAACTTTTTAATTCATATGATATAGTACGGTTATCTCACGAAGTTACGGGCGCTTTACTTGTGGTTACGTTGTGTATATGCACATTGCGTAAGTGTGTGTGCCTGTCAGGAGCATAGGTGAGAGCGGTCAGGCGGGAGCAAGCTCTCGCTCACACTTATATAGATACGACACACATACAACCATAAGCCGCGTACCTTCGTGAATTGAAAGAACTGTAGTAAATAGGTACTTTTGACTTGTATTGATGGACAATAACTCAATATCACAATAATCGTATAAATAATAATAATAATAATTAATCATAAGCCTGAAAATAGGTTTTCTACACATTACACGATCTAATATGTATGTGTATAATAAGGAATTGCCTTACCTTGGGAGCAGCGTGATTAGCGGGAGGTGGCGCGGGCGTTATCGTGACAGACGGCGTGATACTGGCGCCGCCTCCGGACATCGTCTGCAAAATATGTACTTCGCTTATTTGTTGAAACAATTTATCTCAAAATACCCGATTCAAAAAAAAATGTGATCAAGTAAATAGTTTTTGAAAATTTTATCGTAGACTTCGATGAGTTCCTTTTTATAGAGTACGAAATGACGATTTGTTTCTACATTGTTGGAGCAAATGAGCAACTGTTTTCTTGCACATATATTTTCCGAATCATAGGAACAAAATTTTTAAGACCTGGCTACACTGCATCTAGCAGCGTGTGTCCTCCATTGTTCAGTCTCGCATTCTCTCTTGATAATTTAATATTCAATACCAACTTTTCAACTTTAACGCGCGGAAGAAGCTGGTTTACCCAATGACAAAGAAAGTAAAAACCGGAAATTTTCGAGTTGCGCGGCGATGTTCGATACGTGTCGAAATCGTCGTCGTCTTTCCTAAAAAATTTCTTATAGATACAGCCTACTATAAAATAATTGACTTCCTTAATGAGTAACTTGGCGCCCGTCTCTCTACTAAGCCAATATTTGCTGTGCCCCAACGGGGTTCCAATGTAAAAAATGACCTCTAGTTCTAAGAATCATTGTAATAACATTGGAATGCAATAAATGAATATCTAAATATATAAAAGGCAAAAGTGACTGACTGACTGACTGATCTATCAACCCACAGCTCTAACCACTGGACCGATCGAGCTGAAATTTGGCATACAGGTAGCTATTAGGACGTAGGCATCCGCTAAGAAAGAATTTTTAAAAATTTCAACCCCAAGAGGGTTAAATAGGGGTTTAAAAAATCGAACCTAACGTGAGCGAAGCCGCGGGTTAAAGCTAGTGATGAATAAATAAATATTCCGAGATGTTACAGCGCGGTACCTGCGTGCGGTAGGAGCCCGGCGTGAGCGTGGCGCCGCCGGGCAGGCTGGCCGTGCGCCGCGACGCGTTGCCCGCCGCCAGGCTGCCCGCCACACCGCTCGCGCGCTGGCACAGTACACATTACTTATTAGGAGCCATGTGCATTTTACATGTACCTGGCAAGCGTGTGGGTAGCTCTCAAGTACCCATTGATTTGTAAAATTTAAATTATTTATTTGATGTAAGTCAACATAAGGTTCTCATCTAATCAAGATTCTACCACTGGTTTATCAAAGAGATTCTGCTGAGAAGAGAAGATAAGAAACTCGTCAGAACCGCAATAAAGAGCAACTTTGCTCTTTAAAAGACAAAGTGTTACAAGGTTTTTATCAATATAATGATATAATAAATTAACTAGCTATTACCCTATCACATGGGCAGCAGTTTGGTGCACAAAAAGAGACACCCAAGTGGATTGGTGCTTTTCACAAACTGTTCCTTACATTCGCAAGTCTAGGCCAATGATCTGATTCTTTTTTTTATTTGATGACAAGATATGATCCGTGACTATGATATCACCTAATGGTTAGTGATGATGCACCCTAAGATGGTAGCGGGCTAACTTGGAAGGGGTATGGCAATGTACATTCAACCCCTAATCGGTTTTACTCGCCATTGTGCCGGAACGCTAAATCGCTTGGCGGCACATCATTAACGGTAGGGTGGTAACTAGCCTGGGGCAAATTCAGAAATTATAAATTCCAAAATTTCGCCCACCGAGAATCGAACCAGACTTCGAGTTATAAAACCTCAGCGCTCATCACTACGCCAGGGAGGTCGTCACATTCACATGTTATACTTATAAAGGGCGAGTGGTCGTAGTGTATTATGCACGTACCTTGGCGTGCTGGTGCGCGGGCGGCGGCGCGGGCGTGACGGTGACGCCGGGCGGCACCACGCAGCCGCTGCCCGCCAGCGCCGTGCCAGCCGCCGCCGCGCCCGCGTCCTGCACACGCAATACTTGCTATGATTTTTTTTAAAGAACACCACGCCGAACTTGACTATCGAGGCTTAAAACCGGTTTTTTCTCCAGGACAATACAATATTTGTATGCATATTTTTTAATCTCAGCAATCATGTAATAAACAAAACAAAATTTTAGTGAGTCAGAAAATGCATAACAAGCAGCAGTGTTATTCATTAACGTTATTTCGCTATTGTTATATGGGTACTTAGTTAAGATATATCTGAATAGATAAAGCTAAATACTTATGCATACCTTAGTGGGCGGCAGGGTGGCAGCTTGCTGCGATTGCCGCAGCTTCCTGAGCAGCACCAGGCGGGTCTCTTCCGCACGAAGCTTCTCTCTCAGAGCACGCAGCCTTCTCTCGCGCTCCCATATCTCTGCGCTTGATAACTCCTTTAACAAAATTAAGAGGAATGACTGTTGTCAAAATGTGGGTATTATTTAAAATGCCAATGATGTAATTACAATCGAAAATGTAATATGTTACAAAAAAATTTGTAAAAACAGAAAATAAATCGGTCAAAAACAAACAAGTTATAAGCTGTTTTATTGCAACTGTATCTGACTGTATTGCAACTCTTTCTAAAACTTTCTATGGAGAGTGTATGGAGTCTACTAGATTGTGACATAACATGATTTAATACCACTCTCTTTGTCTGACAGAAAACTTATTTTCAAGACTAGACAAAAGAGTTCCTGCGGGAATAAAACCTTACTCCACGCGGACAAAGTCGCGGGCATCATCTAGTGATTAATATTATCTATAACTAGACGATGCCCGCGACTTCGTACGCGTGGATAAAGGTTTTTTGATTCCCGCGGGAACTCTGTAATTTTCCGGGATAAAAAGTAGCCTATGTTTTAATCCTGGGTATGAGCTATCTCAATTTCAAATTTCAGCCAAATCAGTTCATTCGTTGTAGTGTGAAGGAGTAACAAACATACACACACACACACATACAAACTTCCGGCTTTATAATATTAGTGTGATTAAGGTTAGCTACCCTGTGGCCTGGCACGGGCAGCGGCGGGTCGTTCTCGTCGTCAGAGTCGTCGTCGTCGTGCGGGTCGCGCGGCGACTCGGCGGCGGGCGGCGCGGGCGCGGCGCTCGCCGTGATAGACACGTTCACCGCGCCCGAGTTCAGCTTGCTGCTCACATCTGTTGATCCCATCGACACACCACTGAGGGTCGTGGCTCGTGACCCACTATGTCAACTTTTTTCTTTCTTAATAAAAAGAATATTAGTCTACTCCCTCCAAATAAGCAGGAAGCTTGTGCTAGGAGTGGGTACGACAATGGTGTAACAGGTGGGATTCGAACCTGCAACCTTTCAGTTTTGAGTCCGCACCTTTAACTGTTAGGCTATTGAGGCTATTAGTTAAGGCTCGCCAGCTGGTGCGATCTTGAGCCATATGTAGAGAACCCTGGATGTTTGTATGTTTGTTGATCCTTATACAAAGGGTCAAATTTTAGCATGCCCTTCCAGCAAGAATTAGTATGAAGAAATAGATTGCCAACATTACGTTTAAATTAAATTACTAATTAAGAATTAATAATTACAGATAGCATTACTAGAATTACATAATTATTGTTATAAAATATCCATGGGACAATAGAAAACAATTTAAAAAACAACAAACAAAAACAATTTAATATAGTATCTCAAAGTTTTTTTTTGTGATTTAATGTTGTCTTTCTATAAAGTAATAGTAAGTTATAAGTCTGTAAACAAAAACATGGTCTGAGCAATAAATTATTTTACCGGTAAACGGCGCAGGTGCAGCCAGTGAGGGCTTTCGATGTGGCGGCGCGGCCGGCAGCAGCACTATGTCAGGGCTCTCTGCATAGCTGCGCTGGTCGGAACGGGGCCGAAGCACCCGCTTGCCACTCGCACCCTAACAAAAACATGTTTTAGATTTTAATCAACATTGTCATCAACATCAGATTGATGATGCCCACTGTTGGACATAAGTCTTCTTTAATGAGCGTGACGCAAAAATAATACAGTATTCCTCATTCAGCCTCTGATTCCTACTATATTTGTATCTAACAATTCGGAAAATGCACCACTGCTGTTTCTTGTACACACAAGACCTCTCTATGATAAAAGAATTTTTAAGTACATCATCATTGCTGCTATGATGTATCACCATTGGAGTTATTATTAAGCCTTAAAATGAAGATGTTCGTACTATCAATTTATTTGTAATAATATGATATACACAAACTGAAAGTGCTCGATTTAATACTTACTCTGTCAATCTTGTGTTGCATGAGGAAAATAAATATATATTAATAATTTTAGTAAATATCTTTTATAAGACTACATATTTACAGGAAATTCAATGAAAATTGATATTAATCAAGGAAATAGTAAAATGCACAACCAATGCCAATATGTGACAATCAGTGCCAATGACAATGTGAGTGAATGTATGAGTGAAAAAATGACATTGCTTCATATGTTTTGTTCAATAATATCCCTTATTTGTCAGGAAGCATTTCTGCTCAGTATACCTTCTGTCTGCCTTAAGACTTTAATTCAAAACCTGGGAATAATCTCAGAGGGTAAAAATAAAAAAAATCGAAAATCATAATATTATATCGCTATGAATTAAATAAGACTTACATGTGGAGGTGGCTGAGCTGGAGTAATGGTCAGACCACTGGCAGTCAACGCCCTGAGTTCACTCAGCTCAGGGGGCAGGGATCTGCTGGGAAGTAATGACACTTCTAGTTGATTGTATTTATTCCGAAGTAGTATGAGAGTAGTGAAAGCCTAGTTCTTAGATGTGTGAGGTAAACTGTTAGATCTTTCTTAGTTATGGTTAACAGTATGAGATCATCAGGAGGAGAATTTCTTATGGGATCTTAATTTTAATTTCAGGTGAATAATTTATTCTTACATCTCTTTTTGTTTATCAATTAATTTTTACCATCTTCCTTTTTACCTTCATTACATCTTACCTTACACTAAGATCCACTGCCGAGTCATCTACATCCATTGTACGTTATCACTGCACAAATAATTAATAATTAGCCGAAATTATACAATCACAAAAAAATCGATACAACAATATTTTTTTAGTTTGTTTTGTATTAATTATATTACAAATAGTATAAATGAATATCAAACCTGGAATTTCGAAACACACTAATTATTAATAATATAACGTTTATTTTTTTCAGAACCACAAAATAATTAATATTTATTAATTTTAAGCAACGCTGTGACAGGCTACTGACAAATTGACAATGGCTGGGGGACAACAACTACAATTATTGAACTTAATGACCATTAAACAACTTCCAAAAAACGTCAGGGTGTCATTAATTACCTCTTGTGTAGTTCAGTTTAACTATTTACTTGCTTTTGTGCAAAATAAAATAATTAAAATTCAAGTGAAAATTATCACACGACAGCTACAATTTTCAATAGATAATAGAAAAATCACAGACAAAAAACTTGAAAATTTTACACAGCCGTCGAAAGGGTTAATTATTGTCTATTAATATATAGGTAGGTACTCGAAAAATTAAAAAAATAATGTCTGTGGTTTTATGGGTTTTACACACGAAGTGATTATATTCTCTTGGGTTTCGACCATAGATTAATTAATATGAATAATCTGTTTCGACTTTAGGTTATGTTTTTAAAAATGCAAAACAGCAAAACAAATTCAAAACACGGGGTTCACTAAAAATTAATTTCGAAAAGCTTGCAATAGAAAAGAAAAAGCTTGCTTAGAAAAAGATAGTCTAGAAACTTGTTTTCTTCATAATCATTTTGTGATGCCAGGACCAGATTTGCTTTCGAGCCAAGGGCTGCGTTTAGATGGACGCAGGCCTAATGAATTGCGTCGTATAAGGTGTAAACTTGGTGTATTCACTCAACCAGACGGTAGTGCTTATTTAGAACAAGGGAATACCAAAGTTTTGGCCGCAGTCTATGGTCCACACCAGGTTTGTTTTTCTAGTGTTTGTCTCATGGTATTAAAGTATTTTTAGGAGAATTCAATAGTTCATCACATGAAGTATATAGCTAGAAGAACCGTTAGATATTGGGGCTTCAAAGTGCTTGAATGGTGACCTCACAGCAGGAAATTCAATTTTGATAGTCCGACCTCGGTGGACAAACCATCTCACATGTATGATTTGATGAATTTTAAATATAAATAATAAAATTGCATATTTTTGCTGCTTCAGTACAATTCTCTTTCCTCCTATTCCCTTCGTGCAATTTGTTATTTATTTTGAGATTAGCCTCTTAGTCACTTGCATTGAAGTCTTGTAGCATAAAATTGCAAAAAGATCTTTTCAATGATCCTTATTACAAGAAATATCTAAATATATAAAAGGCAAAGGTGACTGACTGACTGACTGACTGACTGATCTATCAATGCACAGCTCTAACCACTGGACTGGAAATTTGGCATACAGGTAGCTGTTAGGACGTAGACATCCGCTAAGAAAGGATTTTGGAAAATTTTAACCCCAAGAGGGTTAAATAGGGGTTAAAACATCGAACCTAACGTGAACGAAGCCGCGGGTTAAAGCTAGTCATTATATAATGGAATTTCTTGCAGGCTGCTAAGTCAAAGAGTTCAACAGAAGCAGTTATTGTTAATTGCCAATACAGCATGGCCACATTTTCCACAGGCAAGTCTTACCACCACTTTCTCAATGATAAACTTAGAATAATAATCCATACTTATATTATTATAAACACAAAGTATCTGCCACCATTTTATTGAGCCAGTATGTTGATTCTCTAAAAATTTGGTGAATTTATGATGTTCTTGCTGTATGAATACATTTTAACCAATAATGGGAGGGTACCAGCCATTCAGAGGTCATTGTGATCTTTATACTGATGCAGTAATTTTTAGAGAATCAACACTGATCAAAGGAAATAACTTTTTAATGTTGCATAGGCAATACTGAAAATAGTCTCAGTATTGTGGTTGTATTTTTGGTTGACTGATAGACTTTTGGACATTGACCTCTTGTTGTGTCCACAAGAATGCATTAAAAATTTAGTACTTACCGTTGGTTAATAATGTTTCTTCTTATTTTGTATGTCTTCACAATGTAAATGTAGGTTTCCTCTTTTGCAGGAGAAAGAAACAATCGTCCTCATGGTGATAGAAAGTCACAAGAGATGTCTCTACACTTGCGTCAGGCGTTGACAGCAGCTATCAAAACAGAGTTATATCCCCGCTCGCAAATAGACATTTACATTGAAGTCTTACAGGTTTGTAAAGGCTCACTCAAATTAGAATGTTCCATGCTAGAGCATTGTAGTGTATTGTAGTGTAAATTATTATTATTTTTTTAATATTCAATTTCAATTTCTTTAGTATTAACATGGAATTCCACAAAGTAACGCTAAGTAATGACAGGCAGATGGTGGAGCGTACTGCGCAAGCGTGAACGCAGCGACTCTAGCGCTAGTGGACGCGGGCGTGCCGCTGCGCGCGTACGCGTGTGCGTGCACGGCGTCCATGGCGTGGCACGGTGGCGAGCCCGCGCCGCTGGTGGACGTGGGCCACGTGGAGGAGGCGGCCGGCGGCGTCGTGCTCACAGTGGCCAGCCTGCCCAGCACGGGTAAGTGGAACCATCCTCACTAACTTGGAAAATCAAGCTAGATCCTATTTCGTATTGAACTTGATATGTTCACCGATTGTGAACCGATTGCAATTAAGTACTCTTTCTTTGTTTTGGAATACAAAGTTTGAAGAAAATATAACCCTAGAATATTCAAATAAATAGTATTTATTTTGGAGTTGGACCAATATCTCTAATCTTAGTAATATCTTGGCTTTATCTGCAAAGCAGAAAGAATGTACTTTCTTACTTTGCTCTTTCGAGAGCCTACATGATTACGTGTCTACATACATATTGCATAACAATGTAATTTCAAAGTGATACATTTTATTCTTATTTCAACTAAAACAAAGTGAAAATTGGACTAACTGGATGAAAAAGAATCGGTTCAATCGCTATTAGACAGGCTAGTGTAATCTCAATTTGATTAGGAACTGAACTTGCAGGCTTGTAGCATAATAATCATATTCATTTTTTCCAGGCAGCATAGCTCTTCTCGAGATGTCCCATAGACTGCACAGTGATTATTTCGAGACAGTTTTAAGCAGAGCAATGCAAGGTTGCAGAGATATAGAGGTGAATATAAATTTATTAATATTGATTGATGAATTCAGTATTGACTGTGAAGTTTGGCATAGTGTTCAAGACACTTAGGGCTTGATCCACAGAAATCATACAATTTCATGTGGATTCGAATCCCACAAGTTTTGCATTTAAAAATTTTGTTCTCATAAATATAATGGTAAGTTAAAGGCGATTGATAAAATCTGTTGTGAGAAATAAGTTTCACTACACCACAGACTTATAGCTGGGAAGTCTAGTTTTGCCATACCTGGGTTCATGAAGAAGCCACCTTTTTTCATTTTTTTTTTTTCACCTTACTAAATCTAAGCTTCTATCAAACAGTAGTCAGGGCGGCCCTGTAGCTTACAGAGTACACTTTCTGAGAAAATATTGACTATTTTTTATTGTTTTAGGTAATCCTAGACCGAGCTGTGAGGGATCATTTGACGGAAGGGTGGACGAAACAAGATGTTGTCACAGTATGAAATATACTTTTATTTGCAGCTAAGTTGTTTTATTTAATTATTAACTTTAATTCCACCAATTTTGAGGGTTTTTGACAGATTACAAAAATTTTTGTGAAGTTTGTAAAGTTTTGATCTAAGTATATTTTTCTATTTGTATGTCAATACTATATATTACCACTTTAGCTTCTGCTGCTAAATGTGTTCTAAAAAGGATTAGTAATTCTACAAATCAAACAAACTTAATTTACAAAAATATTTAATTGCATCTTGGCAAAACACATGAATTACCCTTGTTATAATTTATACACTAATACTAATTGCTAAACAATTAGTAATAAAATTTATACTACATGGTCAATAGTTAATTATAATTACACTATTAGCTGAACGATGGAAGGTTAGGCGGGTCCATCGCCATATCTATCAGCTCGTCGATATCTTCAGAGTTCCAGAATGATAGCTCCAACTGAAAAAGATAATAGAAGTATTAAGGAATCGCTTTAGTTCAACGTTTCTGAGATAGTAACGCCCTTCCGGCATTACTATTATTATTTCTGCCATTTTATTATATTTCCTGCCATGTTTATTTGAGTACCTTCAAGGCAAGAGTGAATAGGCATCTTCCAGGCAAGCGCGCACCAATTTAGACATCATCAGTGCTTTCCATCACTGACTGCGCACGTCTATCACTCAATAAAAAAAGATCGTCTGAAAGGCACTACTGGAACTTTTTCAATCATATATCATTTCAAATCCAGATCAGTGTTGAAGATACTGATATAATTCATAGTTCTACTTTTTACTAATATTATTGTGAGTCTTGATGGATGGGTTTGTTACGCTTTCACGCAAAAATTTATACATGAGAATAGGACATAAGCTATATTTTATCCCGGAAAATTATAGAATTCCCTCCGGGAATCAAAAACCCTCGTACGCGCGCGGACGAAGTAGCGCGCAGCATCTAGTAAGATAATAAAACAGCGTGTAAAGTTCTTACGGGGTCGCGGTTGGCGCACGGGCGGCAGTGCAGCAAGCCGCTGCGGCACTCGCAGCGCTGCGACTCGCACGCGGACGACGCGCCGGCGATGCGGCCGCCCGCGACTGTCGCGAACCGCCGCGCCGCGCCGCGGTCGCCTTCCAGCTTCGCCCCGGCCCATATTGTACCTGCGTACAAGTGTGAAATTGATACAAAGCAGAACAGAACACTAACAATTGAGGAGCGTCGGAACAAAAACCGATAAAGCACATTTTGACATTTTTTTTTGTTTTTTTTTTTTTTATCTCAACAGACACCGAACTCACTACTGTGACACTTAGGTTTCGAAACAATGCTGCCAACACCAATATATTAATAACTAATGTTCATCTTTAAAATAAAAAGCCATACACATTTTTTCAATTTCCCAAAAAAAAAATTCTGAAGTCATTTATCGGTTTTTGTTCCGACGCTCCTCAATTGTTCTGAGTGCTCAGGGTTTAGGTACAGGTATATGTATAACAACGCAGGATACAAAGAAAAATTGAACGGTTGCACTATATCTACAATATTGTGCAATCTAATAAAATAAAAGTACAGGAAAATATGCTAGATTAAATATGTTAAAGTGGGAAGTTAATCTGAAAAAAATAGGCATTCTTTGCCATATAGCACCTCCATTTATGTACTAAAAAAAGAAAAATTCAATAATTTTCATTTTATTCCTTCGTGAGCTGTGAAAGAATGAGTGTCCATACCATTTGTTTCCAATGAAAGGGACGTGCAAAGTCCAAGCTTGTCTTTGGGCAGCCTCACTTGCTTCCGCAACCCGGCGTCGCCCACTAGCCTCTCGTAGTCTTTGTTTGTGTACGCTAAGAAGTTGTCTACACCTAAAAAACATGTGAAACCAAGTTAGGCATGTTAATATTATATATGAGGTACCCCTGACCTTTCAATACAAGTATATTCGCAGAACTATTGGCGATTTAATAATGAAGAAATATAATTATCACTATTTTGACGCTGATCACTAACAAAAAAAAAGTGAGAGTAAAAGTGTTGGAACTATTATATAAATACTAGCGGACCCGACAGACGTTGTCCTGTCTTAACTATGAATATTGAAACTCTTTGACGAAATTGGCAGCACGCATTCTGTCAATGTTATGTCAAACGCCATAAGGTTACATCAAAAAAGTTTGAATTGCAAAAGCGGTTACATTAGAAATAATTTAATATGGTGGTTAAGTTTTCTTAAATTTTCTAATTTTTCGCGCAATTTTCTTAATTTTTTCTTTTTTAAGAACCTTCTCCTGACAATAACAAACACAACAAAAAAAGAATTAGCGAAATCGGTCCAGCCGTTCACGCGTGATGCGATGACCAAGGAAATAGGGATTCATTTTTATATATATAGATTAACCCCTTAGGGGGTAGAATTTTTTAAAAGTGTGAAACACTTACTTTTTTGTTTTCAATTTAAAGCCTAAATACCGAATTTTATGGGTATAGCTTGAAAAATGACGGAGTTTCATACAAACTTTAACCCCCCTTTTTACCCCCTTGGGGGGAGAATTTAAAAAAAATGTAAAATACGTAATTCTTTATTTTTAATCAAGAGCCAAAATATCAAGTTTCATAAACGTAACTTGAAAAATAACTTGAAGAACGAAGGACTATTATACAAACATTCAACCCCTATTTAACCCCTTAGGGGGTAGAATTTTTAAAAACTGTGAAACACGTACTTTTTTGTTTTCAATTTAAAGCCTAAATACCGAATTTCATGAGTATAACTCGAAAAATGACGGAGTTTCATACAAACTTTAACCCCCCTTTTTACCCCCTTGGGGGGCGAATTTCGAAAAATCCTTTCTTAGTGCTCGCCTACGTCATAAAAGGAACCTACTGTCAAAATTTCAAGTTTCTAACTTCAGTGGTTTAGGCTGTGCGTTGATCGTCAGTCAGTCAGTCAGTCAGTCAGTCAGTCAGTCAGTCAGGACAAGCCTTTTTATATAATTATAGATTGTGACATAATCGTATTGGGGAATATCAAAAGTTCCCTTTGAACCAACATAAAAATCAGTTGTCATTTTATATGAGACAAACTGTCTAGATTGTTACTGTCTATCTTATCACCAAAAACCCATACAGAATTTTCCTCATAAAAACAATTGCAGAAATTTTCATCAAAAATCTGCGCAGAAATTCCCCTACCAAACGTCTCAAACTTTATATTTTATTATTCAACCAGCTGATCCACCCCATCTTCGTATTTCTAATTCTAACAGGTCTAACGTTTTAAAGAAAATCGGCATCTAAAACTTCTAGTTTCTAGACAGTTTCTAGACCAATGACTCTAGCGGTACAAAACGCTAAAGAGTTATTAATAAAGAAATATTTACCAAATAGATATTTGGCAACTCTTTTCTTGGAGAGTGAGAAGTCGTCGTCCATCAGGATATGCAGCGCTATCGAGTTCTCCATCAGGTTATGGTAGATTGTGGAGTAATCCAACTGCAATAAGGAAAAAACGGGAGTTTATAATTTTAGTTATATGGAAGTAGGGATAAGACTCCAAGTGCAGGTAAATTAGCTTCGTTTACTCGATCACTAATTTTATTAATATGAGTAGCGTTGCCAGGCGTCCGGATAAAGCCGGACACAGGCTTTTTGGTTGAGTGTCCGGCCAAATTAGACGGTGTCCGGCCTATCCGACTTTTGCTAAGCTTTTTAAGTTTAACCATTTTTTTTACATATTTGTCATGTGTTGGTTTCCGCTCCGCTCGCTTTATCTTCTATCGCTACACTTGCGCAAACGAGCTTTTAAAAAAATTGCCATTTTGCGCTAGGTCTAAAAAATAAGGGTGTCCGGCCTTTGTACCCAAATGTCCGGCTAAACTGGCTGGCCTGTCCGACTTTTCGGTTTGAAGACCTGGCAACCCTAAATATGAGTATGGGTAGGTTTACGTACGGAGCTGAGAGTCGCGTCGCACTTGGTGCAGGGCAGCAGGATGATAGCGCGCGGCGCGCCCGCCCGCAGCGGCAGCGAAGACACGAAGCGAAGTGCCCTTAGCGCGTCCCCGCCCACTGTCTTGTTGCTTTTCACCAGAGAACTCTTGTCTGTTGAGAGGAACAACCTAATTAGTGTACCCAGATAAAAATGACAATGGGTACATGATTAAATTCAAAATTATTTATTTCACGTAGGCCAACTTGTGGCTCTTATGACAAGTCGAAAAACTACCACCGGTTCGGAATGCTGATTCCGCTGAGAAGAGCCGGCAAGAAACTCAGCAGTTGCTTTTTTCAAAACAAAAAACAATATGTAGGTAGCTTAATTATCTATCTTGTGGATAGCTGAAGCAAAGTAGATGGGTTCCAGGCAACTTTGTAATTAAGGAACCAATCGCGGCTCGTTTTTCTTTGGCTTTCCTACTGACTCTCACCCGTTAATGTCACGCATTTGCATCCATGCTAAATCGTCGCAATAATCGTGGCCCTAAGACAAATTAATATTATCATACCCAAAAATTTGGTCTACTAAACAAATAGGGTATATAGGTGAACTTCTGGAGAAAACAGTGCAGATAAAAATGATTCCTAGATGACCACTTCTAGGGTTGGTAATGAAATATTTTAACTCTGAATAAAACGGTTAAAGTAGAAATGTGGGAATCCGTAGAACCTGAGTTACGATTACATACGTCATCGAGATGCAAAGGCGAAGTGGCAATGGACAGGATCTATTATAGCTCGAACGAAGACGTTGAAATCCCAACATGCTCGCCGACCGGCAATGGCGATCAGGAAAACACGGCATTTAAGTCGCTTCACTGTATGTAAGAGTGTGTGCGTATGCGTGCGTGCGTGCGTACGTACGTGCGTGTCTGTGAGTGGCTATTCTTTTTTTAAAAAAAATACCTTTTTCCAGCACTGGAGACCTTTTAGTTGAGAGAACGAAGAAAGTAGATATGACTTACCTATTTGGAACGCCTCGAAATGCCTGGGAATGTCGACCGCGTCGGTGAACAGCTTGTTGTTGACGTACAACGCGCGCGCGCGGCGATACACGCCGCTACCGCCGTACACTACTACAGCGTACCTACGACAAAGTGTTTAAATGTTTTATTAAAATTTATTCAAGATGCAATTTCTATTTAAAATCCGGATAGAAACTTCTGCCATAAAACATTGGGTTTAATTCTGATCCGTAAATCTGCCATCAGCATTATCAAATATAGTCTGATTTTTAATTCCGTGGAATTCTGACGTATCTTAATGTTACCAGAGATTTAAAAAATCCCACAAATAAGATAATAAATTGAAACTTATACAAATAAAAATCAATGGCCGCACATAAATATATGACAAATGCCTGACAGATAGTTTGGGGTAAAATCGAACTACAGGTGGTAATACTGTTTTTCATACAAATAACTCGCTCTATTTATAAAATGACATCTGTCAGAATTCCACGGAATTAAAAATCAGACTATAGAAACTATATTTTGAGGTCAATATAATTAGACTTCACAATTCATCTCTATTCTTTTAAACCGATCTCAATTCAGTTGTTTCACTGACTTTTCATGTTAATTAATTACCTCATCAAATTAAATGGTCACTTCTTTTTTGAATACTAAATTTTATTGGGACTATTGTTTATAAGCAGACCTATCCATATCGGGCTGCTTTTTAAGCAGAATGTTAAAACCTGCTTTGAAAATTTCCACATCAATGGTATTACATTCTATAATTTCGAGCTTCTTTACCGCGTTCTGGACACATTCATCCATCCATATATCTATATGTAGATCATACAAACACTCTTTATTCTTAGGACAAGGGATCTTCATATTGACCTAAAAATTTCCAAATCAAAGTATCCGAATTTTAAGAAGTTTGTTTAGTTTCGGTTGATTTCTGATATGTACCTGTTATCAGAAAATCCGTTGCCCTGTAGCTTGCTGTCCAAAGTATCAACAAACAAGTCGATGTTCTTCGTCTTGCGTATATTCTTATTACAATACTGCGCTTCGATCACAAACACGACGTCCATTGATTCTGGAATATTCTCAAGTTGCAAGAATGCACCCTCTTCTACTAAATCGCCACCGGGTGTTACGCATCTGAAAACAATTACATCTTTGAATGCTGCTGACATCTTTCAGTTAAGGAACATAAAAATTAGTAATATGTACTTTAGGTATTTAAATAGCTAAATCATTTGCAGTACCAATTCATTGTTTATGTGTTTTCATTGTTTTCTTTTTTTCTTCTACCTTTTATTGTTGATTGCTTAGCTCTATGGCCTGCGTACTGCGGATTGGTTTACAATAATTGTACTTCTATCATTTAATAAAATGTATCCACCCAAATGACGTCAAACACTTTTAATCAAAACTCAGCACCAGACAGAAAATCGCGAATGGAAATATGGAAAGTTGTTGAATTTATGGCGTTCCTGTTGCATCAATGCATTATAACTAATCAGTGGTGATTTGTAATTTTGTCACATTTTAGTGATCCTAATTAAAAAAAAAGTTAGAGTGGTTGAATTAGCAGAATTACTTGTATCTTTGGATAACTTACTGCACGCAATGGTCCGGTATGTGCGTTGGCACGTGTTGTTGCGAGCACAGCTCTAGGTACGCGTTGGCGAGCGCGCACGCCTCGACGCCCTTCTCGCATTCCTCGTAAAACGGCATGGCATCGATCTAACAAAACGTACGGTTATAAATTTCGAAATTTCCTTAGAACTGTAATGTTACAGTTTATTGGTTCTCTTTATTCACACCTTACAATCACGCAGCAACGGAGCAACACGGGTATAGTTGAGGAACTGGAGAGTGACCTATGTTAGTTTCTATCCCGGATAAATATCTGTTGGTTTCCCGTGGATTTTCCCTCCACGAGGTCGCGGACTAAAGTTAGTTTTCTATAAAATGAATAACAACCTCACTTACCAAAGAGAAACAAGGATGTAACGGCGACACTTTATTCCTGAAGAACTTATCACAAGATGTGTTGTTAGTTCTTGGCGGAGGCATTTTGACATCGACGCTGCGTATTGCCCACGCGTGGGCTAGATGTGTGACGTCAGTGTCTATAGTTCCGTTGGGCAGCTGCCGCTCGTCAAATTGTTCGTTGTTGTATGTACCCAAGAGACCTCCCAGGCTTGCGTAGTACCATCCTGTACATTTATTATGTTCATACATCGTTCTTATAAGGGGAAATATATAACAATACTGGTTTAATTCATTCGTAACTTCTTTTACTACTAAATTTGGTGCATGACGTTTTAAAGTGTCCTTAACGCAAGCAAGGACATCCAGTTTCGATCCTATGAAATATAACTATTTTTAAGCAATTATTTTTTTAGATCTATCTTTACATTCTGGTTTATTAAAATCAATGTGCGTGTTGAAAACATAGGTTCTTTCGACTTTGCGTACTATGGTAAGGTACTTTTTCTGTCCAGACTTTGATTGCCTTTTCGTATACTAGAGTAAGAAATTACCTGTGACCTCCACTTTGCAAGTACGGAACAGCAGGTTGCACTCGATTTGTAGACCAATTTGTGTTTGTACAGTGAGAGTGTCGGTCTGTCTATCCACGATGAGCTCGTCAACCACTGCTGGCAGGTTTAAGGGCGTCCCCCTTCCAAGTGATACTTGCTGAAATGTAATGTCAGTATGAGATTCTAGGCTTTCGCAATACAAATTTGCTGAATGCTTATGTCCATTTTGTTCCAGAGGACCTTTTTTTCGGGAAAAAATCTATGTCCCTAGGATGCAAGCTATCTCTGAAAAGTGTCAGGTCAATTGTATGAATGAGACGAGAATGTATAAAGGAGAAATAGTTGACGAAGTTGCAGTTTGTAAAAAGATTAATAAGTTTCCAAGTATAACACAGATTAACGTACTAACTTGTTAAGGTAGTAGAACCAAAGAAAATCTGTTATTTTACTAGTTCTTATCGAACCTATAAATTACCCATATTTAAGTGAATTGAAGGCTTATTTGGTTTATTTGTGCCAAACGACTGCAATTTCAATTTAACAGTTAGCTGCAGTTCGATTGATTAGTATTGAACTGCGCAGATCTATCCTTACCTCCTTATACAAATCAATAAAGATTAAATTCTTCTTAGTGAGCACAACCAAGTCATATTTTCCTTGCTCATTGCTTTCCATAAGGACGGTAAAGTTGTTCTGCCGGTAGTCCTTAGTGAGTAAGAATGTGCCCGGTTCAGATATCGTGAAGACTTGCTTGTCGAATGTCACAAGTGTGCCTTGTCCGGTCATCATGGCCATACCTGTTTGATAAGTTTGATATGAGTAACTTATTTTTATATGAATAATGGGCAAACTTGCAGGCGGGTCACCTGATGTTAAGTGATCACCGCCGCCCATGAACACTTGCAGTACCAGAGGCACCACTAATGTGTTGCCGGTTTTTCAGGAATTTATTGGTCCGTGCAATTTGTAGTTTTTTTTAATAAGCTAACGAATATACCTAGATAATGGCAAATTTTCCTTACATAGGAGTTAAGTACAGAATTTTATGAATGATTAATAAATTAGAATGGTTTTTTCACTAAATAATAAAAGGTCGTTGCGCACATGAAGTGAAAATTTATTGGCGGATATTCATAACAATCTCGTTATTGAAAATGGTTTTCTAACTTGATGAACATCACTTTTTATTATAAACGGTTACATCGTTTCACAGGTTTGTTCGGAACAGATTTACTCGTAATGACATATTATCTTAACAGGATAACGACTTACCAGCAAATGGAGGCATAACATTGTTAAAGTCCAAGTAAGGTCGTATTTCGTAGTAGTAATACCAGACACTCCTGTTACTGACGAGCCATTCGTCCATGAAGTCCCGGACCGCCCTGTACTCGGATATCTCGCTGAAGTCCGGCGTCTGATTGAAGGCGTGCCAGGACATTGGCAACTTTTGCTCAAGAAGGATTTCACCCTTGTAAGGGTCGAATATGAAGTTAGTTTTTGGTGTGCGATGTCTGAAACCAAGAATCATATTAAAACCACTTTCGGACTAAGGTAAATCGTAATAAACTTTGAATTATTAAAACAGATTCAGCCAAAAAATTTCGTAGAATTGAACAAATAACGATGTGAAAACTAAGATTACGTTACTGTTTAATTCCAAAGGCCTAAAACACATTTTAAAGTTACCCTACAAAATAAAAGTATGGACTTACAACTCCTCATATTGCAGCGCAGTTTTGGCCATATCAGTAACTTTGGCGTAAAGAATCTCCCACACATTATTCAAAGCTTCGCCGATCAAGAAGTAATCATACCACCATTTAAGACGCACATATGCTTCATTGTACTGTAAAAATTAAGCAAAGGTATTATATCCTATCCTATTAATAGTATAAATGCGAAAGTTTGGATGTCGATCGCAATCAAAATCCAAATTGTCATCAAATGAAAAATTAGTTTTCCAACTTAAGCCCTAAAACCCTTATAAAAAATTGGCTACCTGAAAAGTCTTATAATGTTAAAAGATTTGTTTTTGTAAGGTATGGAATTACAATGTTTATTTAGAAAAACATTTTAACAGTTACCTTTTCTGTTACATAAACAACTTGCGGTGTTTTGAGGAAGTTTTCCCAGGCGTTTCGGAACTCGTTGTACAGTTGTTTGAATTCATCCGTGAATGGTATATACTTCTCGATTTTATTCCAAATCACGTTCCACAGTTTTTTAGTGTACTTCTTTATGTTCGTTATTATATCGTTGTTGACGAGGTCTTTGTATATGCTGTGTAAAAAATTGAATAGTCAAAATGTCTTCTATTTTAATAAGAAGTTATTAGTCGTCCGTGAACAGCCCAAAGACTTTTGGCCGTGACTAAATTTAATCTTATAGAAACATTATCTAGTCGCATTAGTCATTACTTATGCGCTCAGATAATGTTTCTATAAGATTTACTACTACTCTTACTTTTATTTATGCTCATAAATAAAAGTAAGAGCATAAATAAAAGTAAGAGTTGATCTAGCGTTGAACGAGAAGTAGCGTGGACGTCCACGGAAGATGTAATATATCACGTACAGTGTCGTGTCTGCATCACATCTACGTCCTTACCACTTAAGAAGTTAACTGAACACAAGGCCTCGTACTAAGAAAAACTGAATATAGCAAAATATGTACACAATTACTTTGACTTGACTCTTGCAAATTGTTTTTACTGACTTACCGATCCATTTCATGCCCAAACGTAGACACATAATTGAAGTACGGCGTATCTGTCAACTCGTGCGTTCTTTCGTGGAAAAAGTCCATGATACCCTGCCATATTGTCACCACGAACGCTTCCGTGTAGTGCAACATTTTGAAAAATAACGGTTCTATAGATTTCAACAATTCGTGCCAGTATTTCGCAAACTTCGAAGTCGCATTAACCCAAGTCTCTTCCCAATATTCCAAAAATTTCATGTGTAGATCACGCACAAAGTGGTCGTACTGCAGGATCATAGATTCCAATTTAGCGGATACGATTTCCATTAAGTCCGCTTCTAAAACTTTGTTCATGGATTCCAGGAAGTTTGAGTACGCGTTTTTAATGGAGTCGACAACGTACGTCAAACTCTGCTTGATAGATTGACTCGTGTTTCCCATCATTCCCCACATGTCGTTAACGAATCCGGGCAAACTTTCCAGATGATTCCGAATAGCCATTTCGTCGAGCACGTAATAAGTAAACTCGACTATATCCTTGACATAGAAATCGTTGTGATCATAAGATTCGTTCAAGAATAACTCGAAGTCATCCAAATCATCCTTTATCACGTGTAAGTCATTAAGGTCATCTAGAAAATCTCTGACTCTGGGTTTAGCATCGCTCCAAATGTTTCTTAACGCTTGATGAGCTTCCATTGGCGCCTCTTTGATTATTACGAGGGTTTCGTTAACTTGGCTGTACAAAGTCTTTAAGCCATAAAGCGCGGATGATTTCACTTCGCTGAATATCTCCGGTCGCCACATGAATGCGCTGGTCAGCAGTCGCGAATGGTTCAAGCGCACGTAGGAGGCTACGTCAACTGTAGTGACGTCATCGTAATGTCGCCAAGCGTCGAGACGAGCTGAACGAGTATCTATAATTTTTCCTATCATATGGTATGATATATCTGGAAAAAGGAAAGACAGTGAATTGATCATCCAAGATATAGGAGAGGAGGGGCGTGGAACAGAGAGGGACATCCTCATAGAAAAATCTGCGATAGTAGTTTAATAAAAGAACCCGATCTTTATTCAGAGCAGCAGTATCCAAAATATAGGTTGTCAGAATGATCGCTAACCGTCATTAGAAGTGGCATTTAAAGATGAGTAAATGATTTTTGATAATTTCTCGTTAAGATCCAATTTGAGCAATGGATGCTCTAGTTTACCTATAAAATAATAACCACCACATATTGCATAGTTAACCAGCTGATGCTCGCGACTTCGTCCGTGTGGACTTAGTTTTGAAAACTTTGACTTATCGAGATAAAAAGTAGTTTATGTTGCTCTCCAGGTCCTCAACTTAACCCATAGCACGTCAAATCGTAGTTCTGTTGCGGCGTGATTGAAGGGCAAATTAACAAAACAACAACTTAATATGAAATAGCATCAGGTATTTTTCCTTAGAATTTCTTTAGCTCGTGAAATGCCTCTTTATAGAAGTTTTAGCTATATTTTCATTATCACATTTACTTACCATCTGTGCTATTATAATGCGCCTGAATAGCTTTATCGAGCATGGACAGTTCTGCAAACATTGTGTCGTTGGCGTTTGGTCTTAACACGATGCCTTTGAGTTGGTATCTCGGATACACTAGATTCCAGGTACCGTTTACTTTATAGAAGTAAGTTTCGTTTACGCGCTAAAAAAAATAGAATTAGACATATTTAATGGCTATTTCATTAAAGCCTTGAGTGATTAGTATCCCTGAAGTTAATGAAAAATGACAATTATTGTAGTTTTTAGGGTTCTGTGAGTATGAGCGGAGTGAGATTGCGGTCTATAGATTCCAGTCAGTCTTAAGTAGAGTGAAAAAGCAATATATAGATCTCAGTCTCAGAATACTTAACAACCTTACCTCCCAATTAATCAAATCCTCCTTCAAATCCACCAAAAATTTAGTGCTCCTCAACTTTTCATAGAAAAGTGACTTCTGGAATCTATAGTAGTTGCTCAAATAATACCACCGGCTGTGGATGTGAATGTCGGACTTCATATCCAAGTCCAAATTGGTCGAAGGATGAACACATTTCAATGCGAATTTGTAATCTCTGACAGGTCCGTTGGAGTTGTCCGTTAGTATGGACTTGAGTTTTAGATATTCGTTCTCGTAGTCCGAGTATTGGAGTTCCATTGATAAGTTCAACATTACTGACGGTGTGGTTAGATACTGTCCTTTTAAAGTTACATCCTGAAAAAAAAAAAAAAACTTAATGCTTTAGAAAATATTATTAAGGACCTCAAGCGAGGCGCTAGAAGTCTACTAATCTAAGTCTAACATATATGCTTTTTATCCTGGAAAATAACACAGTTCCTGTGGGAGTTAAAAATTTCAATCTACGCGTACGAAGTTGGGGGCATCAGTCAGTAGTGCTATATTTTGAAAAACTTCTTCAGGACAAAATTAAATTTTCTTTATGAATTAAAAAATGTTTACCTTGTTAAAAGAAGGATGTGATAGAGCAAGATTCACATCATGTAAGTTCCCCTCGGCGTACGGTGGATTTTCCCACTTGCCCCTCAGTTCCGCAGTTTTGTTCTCATCCCGAACGTTCCACAGCAAATGAGCCGTGCCGTCCAACAGTGCGTCTTGTAAACGATACAGGGCAGTGACTCGGAATATGCGGAGAGGGTAACGGACGTCCATTATAATTTGTTGAGATTCTGTGTCGGCCTACGAACGAGGACATGAATGAGAAACCAAGGAAGTTCTTCTGTATATTATAAAAAATTTCTTACAGCAGACTTCGGCCTCAGCAGAGTCCGGAATTCTAATCCCAGGCCCACAACTCAAATTTTTCGGAGTTACATAGATGCGTTTTAGGCAAGTAAACATCGTAAAAAACATAAATCCCTGACTGTAATCTTTAAACACCATAGTGACCAATTCTTGTTTTGCGGACTCAATATCGTTACTTCTCGGACTTCAGCAATTAAATATCACTTGAATTAACGATGATGGTAAACTTTCTCCATAATGTTCTCCATAATGTTCTGAAAAAGTGTGAGGACTACTAGTCCGCACTTGGTAAGCCTGGTGGACTACGGCCTAAACTAAACCTTCATCCTGAGAGGAGGCTCATGCCCTGTAGTGGGCTGGAAATGGATTGTGATGATAACTTACCGCACTCAAGTTGGTGACATGAATATCATATCCCAGCCACACGTCTTCCGCCCATGTGATTTTGCTGCCTTGTTTCAATTCTTTATCTACAGCTTCGTAAGTGTTATCGAAGTTCCAGGTTCGGTTCCCGTGGATTGCGGTGAACTTCATCTTTTTACCGATGGCGTAGGTGTGAATGTCGAGTTTTCCGGTCACATTTAGTATGGACGTGTTGTATAAGTGGAATAACGTCGCTTGTTTAACGTCCTGGAGAATTAAAGGCATTAACGAGATAAAATATATAAATTGTTCATGGAAAAGCCAATTTCAAGCGGCCAAATCAGTTTTTAACACAATCGCAACCATATTTTTGTTTGGGGAGCTGCTTTTTCTTTGCGACGTAAAATAACCTCATTGCCATGACCTCTTTCGATTAACTTCCGTCTTTTCCGCATAAGACTCTACTAAAACCTCATAGACACAAATCAATAGATTATTACCCTCTAACTCTGTTCAGACTCAAGATTACGAGATACGATACAGAGACATAAAACTCTTTTTAATCTGTCTCAAGTCCAAGTCAAGTAAGAGCCAAGGGAAAGTCATGCTATACTTTCCTCCAAGACGCATTGTGGAACATTGCCATTAGAATTTTTAGTTTGGTTTAGGATTTTCATATAGCCGAATTATCATCAAATAGATACTTACAATACTCCCTGTTTCATCATACTCCTGGATGTACTTGATTCCGACCGGCGTATGAACGTTTTCCACTTGGATGTTCATCGTAGCGAGATCCAAGTTCCTCTCGCTCTTACTCAAAATCTTATCAAACATGACCTTAACGAATCTTTCCTTATCAAAATCTATTACGGCATTTCCATTGCTGAATTTTTCTTCCTCCAAGTAGAAGTACTCGGAGTTTATCAAGTGTTGTTTGTTCACTGGGATGGACAGTGCGATGGTGCCGTTTTGTGTAAAGCCCTTGTCGTGTTTGTTGTAAACATGTGTTGTGTTGATGGAAGCTGTTTTGTTCGGCCAGAATAAGTCTACTCGATTGTCGGAATTTTCGTCGACGTTGTTAATCTGTGAAATGAAAATGGCTATTATTTCATTTGCTTCGTCTATTCCATTTGCTTTTGATTCCTAACAACAATCAAAAGCATCTACAAAATTATGGCTATTTATCTATTCTAAAGGAGATCTATATGAAAGGTTATTTAGCTAGTAGAATTTGTAATAACTAACGTTAAAGATGGATTTCAGCCAGGGTAGAGTGTGGAACGGCGTGGAAACGTTAAAGTGTCCATCGGTGTGTTTGAACCCTCCATAGCGCACGTCTAATTCGCCTATTTCGCAACTGCCGGGGCGGTGCATGCGTCCTCTGTAAAATAAAGTTACCAATACATTTTTCATACGTGCATAGAGTGTTTCTAAGGTTTTTAATCATTCAAAGTTGCTAGTCGCTGAAATTCAAGATTGTTAAAGTTGAGGTCGAAAAATCATAGCCTCAGTCGTCGCACAAGTCCTCGTTTGCGAAGTGATTCTACTGGGCTAAGCACCAATATAAACTACTAGATTCTTTTTTTGCTTTTTCAAGGCGGTTTTCTTCTTCAAACAATCTTTGTGGTCATTCGCGAAAGCCTTGAAGATTAGGTGATGAAATAAAAGGGCGCAACATCGTAAATGTGGTAGTTGTAATAATTAACAATCTCAAACTTTGAGAGAGGTAGATGCAACAAGACTTGATAAACTTCGTAACGAATACCTACATCGGAGGAAGTTACAAAGTTGAACCGATAACAGATAAAGTGTAGAAGATCAAGAACATCATGCCCTGCAGCTACTTGGTAAATTGGACAAAATGTGAAAGTAACCTAAGATATTAACAATTGACAAGTCAAACCCGAACAATTTAGAGCGCGATATACTAGAAAAGACTAAAATGAAATCCTTTTCATAGAAGAAAAAAAATGTCTTACTTGACAACTTGATATCCATGTATCATGTCCTTTTGATACGATCCTTTGAGAGTCAACGTCGGTTCCTTTTCATATAACGGCGTGTTTAATGTATAGTCTATGTATTTGGAGCCATTCACGTCCCATTTGTATGATACGATGTTATCTATGTCATTGTATTTGGATTGAGACGTCCAGGTTATAGTTGAATTAGCGTCGAAATTCTCACCAAATGTCAGCATCTAAAGAAAATGTTTATATTGGACAATAAGTTCTTATAAAAAAATTTACACCGATTTTATAAGACAAATGCGTTTTCCAAGTCGTTATTAGTCTGGAATAATACATAAATTACTTTTTATCCCGGAAAATGAGTTCCCGTGGGAATCAATAAAATATCAATCCACGCAAACGAAGTTGCGAGCATCAGCTAGTAGTAAATATTGGGTCAAATAATTTGAAAATGCCGTGAGAAATTCTTACCTGTCCTTTAATCCCAGCGCGAATCTTGGTAACGTCCGTACGGTACAATGCTTCTAACGATTGCACGGGTGTGTTAGGATCGCCCATTGAACCATCAATGAATAACGTGTGCACATCTACGTTCGGTTTCGGGAGTATTGCATTAATTATTAGGTTCAGGCGTTTTTGCATTATAACGCCGAATGATGCATTTGCACCGATTCTGTAAAATTCAACTTATTATTCACTATTCTGTTCTCACACAAAGTCTAAGCGGCGAAGATTTTGTCTGGTGGGAGGCTTTGGCCGTGGCTAGTTACCATCCTACCGTCAAAGACGTGCCGCCAAGCGATTTAGCGTTCCGGCACGATGGCGTGTAGAAACCGATAAGGGGTATGGGTTGAATTTACACTACTATACCCCTTCCAAGTTAGCCCGCTACCATCTTAGACTGCATCGTCACTTACCATCAGGTGAGATCGCAGTCAAGGGCTATCTTGTCATCGAATAAAAAAAAAAAGACATTTTACCGATTTAAAGTACAATAGCTGCGGTGTGCAGGACAATTACGTCGCCCAGCGCATTGTACGTAGTTTAATGTTTTGATTATTTGTATATTTGGTAGAAAAGTTTGAAAACCATATTTTAGGGTTAGGTTTATAAAGCGTTCTGAATTGGCTAGAACTTGAGACACAACTCTTTCAAGAACGAGCCAAATCAGAAAGTTTCCAAAAATTTCATTTTCTTGTGGGCAAATAGGGTTGTTGAATAACTTACTGCCAAATGCGATCTAAGTCCATCCTAAATCCAGCATTAGTCTTCGGAAGGCCATCTGGGTCAGTATTGTTACCAAAGTATATGTCTAGATCAACACTTTTTTGTATAGTTTCTACGAGTTGCTGTCCTATTGCCTAGGAAGAAAAGGTGAGCTTAGGTAAGTTGTTTAATCTTTTTCTTGTCTTTCCCGCATGAATTTCGGGTCAAATTGGACTAGTTTTATCAAAATTGGGACAGAACTTTATCACAAAAACCACTGAGTTTATGTAATATCTTTCCAGGATAAATCTAAGTTTTGAAAACTTGTCACCGATTATACTATTAATATACTCACTTTGATATACAGATCACCCAATAGAAAACTCCATTTAAGGTCACCATCCCCTTTCATATTTGGTAATGCATATTTACAAAGCAGATATCCAGTTTTCGGTCCAAAACTATGAATATAGAAAAAACATATGCATAAACTTTGATGTTAACACAAATTATAATCTCTATAAAAGAAATGCCACTTTCAAAGCTGATCTTAATGGATTTAGACTTTGCCGTGGAAACTAATTATATCTGTAACTTTTGCCTGTTTTGTTAAAACTTGATCTACTGCTGTGAAAATCAAATCTGCATCTGAATATTTACCATTATACGCGCTCTTAACTAATATTCATTCATTATTTTATAATGAAAGAATGCTACATTGTATGAATAGTTTAAAACCAGATCAGGCAGAAAAGTCAATCACGATTTTCTATCATAACAGACGAACTGGGGAGAAAGCAGGAAAGAGAGAATATATCATTAATCTCACACAAAATCAGTGTCTCCTTTCAAATAGGGAAGCTTCTCAAGCGGCGTTGCAGCCTGTACGGTCACCACTCTCCTTAACTCTGGGTACATGTCCACGCGGGATTTGAAGTACATCTCCTTGTTCTTCACCTGTGGCATATCCACCTGAAAAGACAACTTTTTTTTAAACATTTTTAGTGAGCTAACGAGCAGGCGGGTCACCTGATGTTAAATTATTACAGCCGCCCATGAACATTTGTAGCACCTGAGGCACCACCAATGCGTTGCCGGCGTTTTAGGAATTTGTTACTACATATTGATTTTAAGTTTTTCAAAACTGAGAAACGAATGGAAAATGAACGTCTGCATATTCTTTTGGCTCTATAGTCATTAAAATATACGTATACGTAATAATGGATAAAAAATTTGTTTTCAAAAATCTTTAAATCAATTTGAGCCCCTTAATTATGTATTACTAGTTGATATAGTATTATCATATCATCATAAATTTGAATAAATCTCAAATGTTGTGAGTTAACCTTGAAGTAGACATCAGTGAAGTTCTGTTCCATTTCAATTTTGGCGCGCATCGTCAGCTCCATTGAGCCCACTACGTGCGCGGTTACGGCATACACCGTCGGGGACGCTTCACACTTCGCCCGGATTGTCACTTGTGGTCCTTGACCTTTTGGCACTAGGGTAAGGGTTAGCTGTGGGGGTAAAAATATACAAGTAAATAGATTGATGAAAAAATTTTATGAGACGACCTCGCAAGCTTCTGCTGTCGATTAAAAAAAAACGGTCGCGAAGCGAAGAAGAAAAGCGAATTGGTCCAGACATCCCGGAGTAATCGGTGGACACACATAGAAAAAAAAAAAGATTATTTTAAGGGGGGGGGTAAGGTATTAAAATTTATTTTATTCGATTTTTTTTTTCTAATTGAATGCATAATATCTCAAGAAGATTGTGTTAAAATTTCAAGTCGATCGGGACAAAATTGACGAAGTTATGAGTATTTCAGCGTCCGTTGCCAGCCTGAGGTTTTACAGCCCCACCCGGCCCAAACGGGCCTGTTCAGGTAAAATCGAGTATATTCGAGGCATGATCTATGCATCAGTTAAACGCTGTATGCTGTGCTGAGCAGTAACAAGTGACGGACCTGGCACCAACGACTCTGTGTGAGTATAAAAAAATTTTCGAATTTTATCTTGAATACTTCAGTACGCAAACTTTAAAGCGTTTTTCTGAGACTTGTCATTTTTGAAGTCCGTGCCCACCATAACTAAAAATCTACTGGACCAATCGTTTTGAAATTTTGCACAGTGTTTCTTCACATAATTCTCCAGGTATTGTCGAGAGCTTTTTTTTTTCAATAATTATCAATTTTTTTACAACAGCAAATTAGCCGTTTTTTTTACCGAAAATCTGGTTTTTGACTTCCAAGTGCTACGAAAAATCGAAAAATCGAAAGAAAAAAAAATCCTCTCGTGAATACCTCGACAAACATCTCCTTTAACGAATGCATTTTGATTTTTTTATTTTAGATGATTTGGTTGCGAGTTATGATGGGCACCGCAAAACAACTTTTTCTCGAGGCACCTCCGGAAATTCACTGTCACTCGCTCAATTTTTGATATTTTACAATGAAAATTTAGCAGAATATTGTTCTAATGTTACATTATCATGTATGGATCGACTGAATAAACTAACACCATCTGTATTGCCAAAAAAAAATCTTGAAAACATGCCTTTTTTTTACCGAATTAACCTTACCCCCCCCTTAAGTAAGCTCTCTTTACAAGCTTTCTTCTAAAGAACGCTTGCACGTAGTTAGTTACTTTTAAACGGTATGCAGAGTAATTCTATTGCAGAGATGTAAGCTATTCATAAGAAAATTAAAATAAATAAGAGTGTTCTTCACCTGAGGTTAGAATTCGAAGAAATAAAAAAAAAACTACACCTTGTGTATTTCATGTTTTCTTACTTTGATATTATTAATAATATTAATAATAATATAATAAATCAACGGACTGAAACCTCACCTCTAGCGGATCTCGATTCAGAACTTTCCCAGTGATGCTATATTCAGCCGCTTCTCTTACAAACGACCCTCGAATATCGTCACCGTCGAATTCTCCGATAATTTTCATTGCTCTGGGAGGACAAACACCGAAATTATAAACTATATTATTACACACGCGTACGTCTAGTACGCAATATCTCGTTACACGGCAGTGTTCCGAACATAACGGATATGTAGGAACCTATAAAGGTTCCTACATAAGTGCGGAAAATTGAAAAATATAGTCGCCGAGCCGCAAGCGAAATTTAGATTTAGTTTAAAGCTGCGGGAACTCTTTAGTTTTCCGGAATAAAAAGTGTGGAAATAAAGTGATATTTTAAATGTATATCTCACATCCCAATAGATAAGATGTAAGTCCCTGAATTTCTTGTTAATAGCAAAGAAAGTTACCGTGTAGTGCAGCAATTGAATAAATGCTTACCTAAAACCTCTATGAGGGCTGGCGAGGGCCACACTAAGCGAAGTGGGCCACTGATCCGCCTTCAGCGAGTAATAATCGTTCTCAGTATTGAAGTCGACGGTGAGGGTCCGCTGGCGGTTCTCGTCGCTGAACAAGAACGCCAGCTCCGCGGGCGACAGCACCGGGACCAACGCGCCTCGCGCCTTGAACCGGATGTGACGGTTCGGGGGCGGCCGCCATACTGCGTCCGCGAAGATCTAATCGCAGTGAAATATTATTATTATCTAAATATATAAAAGGCAAAGGTGACTGACTGACTGATTGACTGACTGATCTATCAACGCACAGCTCTAACCACTGGACCGATCGAGCTGAAATTTAGCATACAGGTAGCTGTTAGGACGTAGACATCCGCTAAGAAAGGATTTTGGAAAATTTCAACCCCAAGAGGGTTAAATAGGGGGTTAAAAAATCGAACCTAACGTGAGCGAAGCCGCGGGTTAAAGCTAGTTTCTGTATTTATTTTCATCCATTTCAAGGAATTTATTTGCCACCAAGCTGATCTGACGGGTTCACTCAGATGAAACTCGTAAGATTTTATAAACAACTAGCTTTTACTCGCGGCTTCGCTCACGCTAAATTCGATTTTTAAACCCCTATTTTACCCCCTTAGGGGTTGAACTTTCAAAAATCCTTTCTTAGCGGATGCCTACGTCATAATAGCTGTCTGTATGCCAAATTTCAGCCCGATCCGTCCAGTGGTTAGGGCTGTGCGTTGATAGATCAGTCAGTCAGTCAGTCAGTCAATCAGTCACCTTTGCCTTTTATATATTTAGAAGATGATGATGGCGATTTCCACTCTCACAACCGCGTACAAAATAAATACATAAAGGGCCAAAACATTGTATAATAAACATAAATATATACAAATAAATACTCTTAGCGGGTGGAGGATTACGCCCCGGCAGGGGAAACCAAACGGACGGACTGAAAACTGGAAGGCCGCAGGTTCGAATCGCACCCGTTGCACTATTGTCGTACCCACTCCTAGAACAAGCTTTCCGCTTATTTGGAGGGGATAGGAGGATATGATTCAACTTCAGCTTGGCTGATATTATTTATAAAAAAAAAAACAAGAATTAATTTCGACTTAATTGAAAAAATTGTGATTCATGTATATTTTTCGCGAATTTAATTGGACCACTGAATAAAGCGAAATGAAACACTACTCTTAGTACAGAACTCCCTTTTAGGAGTTCATGGCAAATATGATTATGTTTATAAAATAAACAAATTGCATATGTAGCAGGAAAAAGTGAAAAACGAAAAAGCATCATAAAACAAAATTATAGATACTTACGTAGTTGTTCTGGTTACCCTGTTGAATTTGTATACCACCGCCCACCACATTTTCAAGTTCGGAAAAGTCTTTTTTAAACTCCATCTTTATAAAGTAGTCTTCCAAGTAAGCGGATGTCAGGTTCAAGCTGCCAGAGGTTTCAACAAATGGGTCGTCCAGCTGTTAAAAATGATTTCATTAGAAAATCTCTAAAATAGGTAATGGTTTTATCCTACTTGTGCCCGATTTTCCCCCTTTTTAAAAAAATTATACGCGAAGTATTTTTGTCGATTAGTTCTATTACAAACATAAAATTCTAAATAGAAACTGTCTTCAATTAACCAGGCAATTTACACAACTTTTTTCACGATTAATTTACCTACTTTTCTTTCAACTGCACTTTTAATTACTTATTGGTTATCGGGATATTTTGAAAGTAAACCAGTCATGCTTCAAAAAATTTCGTTTGGAAAGTTGAGTATTAAAGTTTTTTTGAAATAGGCAATCAAAGAATGTTTTGGACGTTGTTTCTTGTTATCTGAATATTTGTAATGAAAAAAATTATTTTTGGGATAAAATGTACTTAACATGATTTAAAAATTATTTTTATGCTGTAGCATTTTCAGCTTTCTCATAAAACAAAACAAGAAAACTTAACGTTTTTTTATTATGAAATAAGCTTGCGCTTGACAACAATCAACGATAGAAAGCATTGATGCGGTCTAGGTTGGAGCGCGCTTGCCTAGAAAATGCCTATTCACTCTTATCTTGAAGGTACTCAGACTATAAGTGGCCGGAAACACAGAAGCTGGAAGTGCATTCCATACATTAGCCATTCGTTTCAGAAACGTTGAACTGAAGCGTTTCGTACGAGTAGTAGTACGTTGTAAGTATAAAAAGATGTTTTAAGGAATAGTAACTTTTACTATTACTTACTTCGAGTCTAGCGAGGGCAGTAACAGTGAACGAAGGCATAGCGATATCAGCGGATAGTTTCCACAACGCGTCCTCAAGTCTGGCCGACACTCGGGCCTCGAGCGCGGGCAGCACGGCCAAGGGAGTCGCAATGCCAACGGACGCGAGGTACGATTGGTACGCATCGTCTTCACCCGTTTCTGTCTCATAGTAGATCTTGTAGGATATCTATTGAAAGGAATTTTTTTTTTGCTTTAAAAGAATATTACCCAAGCTGCATTTCACTATCACTATATAGTATAAAACAAAGTCGCTTTCTTTGTCCCTATGTACGCTTAAATCTTTAAAACTACGCAACGGATTTTGATGCGGTTTTTTTAAATAGACAGAGTGATTGAAGAGGAAGGTTTATATGTATAATAACATCCATTAACAGTGAATGACATAGGCTATATATTTTATATCCGTGCGAAGCTGGAGCGGGCCGCTAGTGACTTATATTCTCCTCTCCCCTCCAAATAAGCAAAATGCTTATGCTAGGAGTGGGTACGACAATAGTGCAACGGGCGGGATTCGAATCTGCGACCTTTCAGTTTTCAGTCCGCACCTTGAACCGTTGGGCTATTGAGGCTTCAAATAATAATAATTTTATTTCGCCAGCTTATGATACTCTTACTTAGTAGTGTTGGTATGAGAAGTAAAAAATACTTGAAATCCTAAGAAAGTGCGAAGTTTAACACACGCACGCACGTAGACACAAATGCATGCATGCATAGATGCACGTACGTACTACAGGGTAGGAAGATGATATAGAATGGGAAAAAATCTCCAGTACAAGTTATAAAAAACTTAAAGGTAGGCTTTGTACACAATATAAAAGCTAACCCTTAAGTTTTTATAACTCTTACTGGAGACGCACTCAAGTTACTCACCACAGCTCACTTAATCTAAACTGTATGGTGTAGTTTAGTTTTTGTAAATGCTGCCACTTTTTGAAAGTTTATCTTTTTCTTTGAGACTTTTGTCCAGCATTAGTTAATAAAGAACAAGAAGGCAATTGTACCACTCACCTCATGCCAATAAGTTCCATTGTTGAGCAGAGCGATACAGGTTACATTGAATTTTTCTCCAATAGCGATATCCACCGTGTACACAGATTTCAACTGTTTCACAGCTTGGAACGGGGTGACCAGGTTCAAGATGTTTCGCATTTCCGTGTAAGACTATAGAAAAGATATCAAAGATATAAAGGTCCTTTCAATCTACGAGGGTACGCGGCTCATGGTTGTGTGTTTGTAGTATAAGTGGGAGCGAGAGCTTGCTCCCGCCTGACCGCTCCCACCTACGCTTTTGACAGACACACACACTTATGCAATGTGTATGTACACGACGTAACTACAAGTAAAGCGCTCGTAACTTCGTGAGATAAACGTAGTATAACACATTTAATCAGTATAACATTAATTATATTATAAGGATATTAGACGATATTCGAGATTTTGGTCGCATGTATATGGTATATACGGTTTTTCAAAAAAGTGTAAGAGAGAGTAAGAGTAAGAGAAAATCTCTTTGTCAAATTAGGTTAGCTTCTTGTGCGTGTAATAGGCAAAGCAAACATACAGATTTACTTTACAGTTAATGAAGTATGAAGTGGAAAATATAGGAAAGTACACTTACGTATAAGTAAGTAATATTAATTGTGATTTAAGCAGTAATAAAGTAAAGACGTGTTTCTTATTTTATCTAATCTTCCATCTCTTGCCCCCTCGTGGACTTAATACTACAATAATATCAGTATAGATATTCGTTCTATTAAATTATTTGCAAATCGACGTTTTATGTGGTTACTTAAGTATAATTAATAAAATAAAAGAAACTTGCCTCCAAAATCAATACGTCTGTCAAAACAATAGGTGATTTATTTGGCAGGTGCAATGTAGCATTCGCTTCCAGTATATCCTCTTCATCTGGACCGATAAACTAAAAAAAAATGCAATTAAAGAAAAAATAATAATAAACTAAGATACCTACCCAACTAACAAAATGGTCTTAATATAAGTCATATAAGAATTGTGTAAACGTTTTCGAAAAACTGAATGGCATGAAAATAAGGCTTACAAACGCTTATACAACGCGATTTTGGCGCAGTTACTATTTCTATAAAGTCGTATAGCTGTCATTCAAAAGTCATAAGCGAGAACATAGTAGTGTTGTAATATTATCATTGGTATGAGTATTTAGTCGTATAGTTACCATAGCATTCATAGCGCAGACGTTTACCGGACCAATGAATCTATTTGATGCAGTATTGAAGCGCTTTCAATTATAAGTAATAGAATTTAACTATTAATAAATTCTGCATGTGTGCAGAGTATATTTTTATACTTTTATACTATAAGTGTAATCAAATTATTTACAAGTTTGAAATGGGATGTGTTTATGTTTAAGTTTGGAAAACTTAATGCGAATATTACTTTAGGGACCAACTTTTCAGGTTTATTAATAAATTTTAAATGCCCCCTTCATTTATTGTGTATTTAATTATTATTTTTTAAATAAAAAATAAATTATTATATGTCATAATGCCATTATGACTTACGAAATACTTATATACCATGAATACTGCTGTGTTAAGAGTTAAAACTCCCTTCATCGTGCCATTATAAGTTACAAAATACTTGTATACGATGCATACTGCTGTGTTAAGAGTTATAAACTCTTAAAGAACATGGCGTTCTTTCATTACGAACCTATCAGAGTTCCCTAAAACATTTTAGTAAACCGTTATTTGTCATTCCAAAAAATAGTTTTTTACATTAACAGAACATTTTAGAGACCATAAGATTTTTGGGAATGCGGCAAAAAACAAATTTTGTCAACGTCGAAAAATGACATAATTGTCGGTTCCCAACTTTATCCGGGGACTAGGGGCCGTTGTGTTGTGTCGTTAACCATGGGAGGTATGGCCATAATGACTTGATTGACATGATTAAGGTTTCTTTAATTATCAGGGATAAAATGTAGCCTATGTGCTAATCCTGGGTATGAGCTATCTCCATTCCAAATTTCAGCCAAATCGGTTCATTCGTGTTAAAGAGTAACATAAGAGACATCGATTTTCAACAGAAAAAAAAGATACCGGCCGAATTGATAACCTCCTCCTTTTTGGAAGTCGGTTAAAAAATAGGTACGGAACCATCACTCTCTGTCGCGTTTATTGGGCTTGGCTGGTTTACATTACTGCGAATATATTTAAAATGTCATGTTCACATGCATAGTCTTATAGCAGCGTTATTAAGGTTGTAATACCAGCCAAAATGTCCCGCCTAAAACTTTTGTATGACTGTGTATTTTCTACGATTAAATTGCTTTATAGCTATTTCATACAGACGTTTGTACAACAACTTTTATTACCTAATTGCATTGAAACTTAAATGCAATATACATGATGCCTGTACAACGTCACATTTTAAAACTTGCTAATATACGACACCTATGTGACGAAATAATCATAAAATCTTAAAATCTTATGACCATTTTGTTAGTTGGGTATACAGAAATAAACATAATATATGCTATTTATTCGTTTAATGTAAACTGAGTTTGACTGTAAACATCGATTTATATTAGGTAAAAATCTACTCCACGAGTTTTCTAAAAATTCAGGAATATATCATGAACAAAAAAAAACTGCTTTCAAATCGGTCAAACAGACACGTTAGAAATAATAAAAGCGGTCAATCTGATAACACCTCTCTTTTTGTGTCACGACACAGTTGGATAAAATGTCGAATCTGCCCAGCAATCTCGGAGCAGGTAATACCATTCAAGGTTCTGTTGTAACTAAACAAAATTATCATGTCTAAATGTAATGCTATCCTTTTCTGCAGAAAGCGTAGTAAAAAAGATAGAATAAATTTAATACTAGTCAATTTAGTTAAGAGATTAAACCAACTGATTCATTATTTAAGACTAGCTTTAACCCGCGGCTTCGCTCACGTTAGGTTCGATTTTTTAACCCCCTATTTAACCCTCTTGGGGTTGAAATTTTTCAAAATCCTTTCTTAGCGGATGTCTACGTCCTAACAGCTACCTATATGCCAAATTTCAGCTCGATAGGTCCAGTGGTTAGAGCTGTGCGTTGATAGATCAGTCAGTCAGTCAGTCAGTCAGTCAGTCAGTCAGTCAGTCAATCAGTCAGTCACCTTTGCCTTTTATATATTTAGATAAGAAGAGCGACAGATTAAAATCTCTTTTTTGGTATCGGTTAAAAGATTTACCTTCATCATGTGAGAGTGGAAGGTGATGGTAGGGTAGTATAGCGTATCCAACGTGACACTCGCTTCGGTGTCAAAGTTCTCCACGAACATGTCCGGGTTGCTGGGCTTGTGTTGTAAGCGGTCGTTTATCACATCGAGCAGACCTTTGCCGTTGTCCACGAGTAGGATAGCTATACCAAACTGGAAGAGATAGAAAAGGACAAATAGTAAAATTATCCATTATTGAATTTTTTTTTAAATAAAGAATATTAACCAAACTGAAGTTGACTATTATCCTCCTATCCCCTCCAAATAAGCGGAAAGCTTGTGCTAGGAGTGGGTACGACAATAGTGCAACGGTTGGGATTCGAACCTGTGACCTTTCAGTTTTGAGTTCAATCTTTAACCGTTGGGCTATTGAGGCTTTTAAATTTATAACGAGGCTTTTAAAGTTATAATGCGATTCAAATAAGAATAGGACTGCCATTTTATATTTCTGTCCTGCTCATATGAGGTTAACACTGAGTGAGATAGAAACAGAAAATGGCGGCTTCTCATTCCTACTGTCATTTGAATTGCATTGTATCTCAAATCATCTGGCCCCCTACTGCACGGTCTCCTCACAAAATAAGAAAGGTTGACCTACCTACCGTCAAAGATGTGCCGCCAAGTGATTTAACGTTCCGGTACGATGGCATGTAGAAACCGATTAGGGGTATGGGTTGAATACACTGTCATATCCCTTCCAACTTACCCCGCTAACATCATAGACTGCATCGTCACTTACCATCAGGCGCGATCGCAGTCAAGGACTATCTTGCCATTGAATATAAAAAATTAACACTTGCCTTATGTTTGGAAAGTCGAATAGACAGTTCAGTGTCCAGTCCATTTTTGTATATATTCTTCAAAACAAGACCGTTCTCCTCAAAGCCATCGAGCGGCGTGTAAAGCTTGTAAACATATACGAAATCAAGTATTGACTTCCATTGCCAGATGCCTGTGAAACCAAAATCCATTGAACCCCAACCTACTCTGAAATCCACCTGAAAATAGACCAATTTAACTGGATTAAGTCACCTTCGAGCTTAAATATTCTCAGTATTAAATCTGATTTTTTAATCTTTTTTTTTTATAAAGGCTTTGGCTAAAATTAAATATACTTTACCTCTTCGGGAGCTCTTTTAGCAGTTATCATGGCTCTGTTGAGATACTGTAGAGGCAACGCCACGTGGCCGAATATTTGGAAATCTTGCAGCGATACTAATTTTAACAGTACTTCAATACCTGCATGAGGAAATATAGGACAAAATAAATTAAGTACAACAAACTAGAAGTAGGTTGTGCAGGTATTTTAAACAATTCATTTTTTTTTAATACATGACGATAAAGGTGCAATCTCACCTGATAGTAAGGGACGATGGGGTTTAAGAGGGTAGCGGGCTAGCTTAGAAGGGGTTATGGCAGTTTATTCAGACAATTAGCCTTAACTGAAGTACGTGATAGATAAGAGTTAAAATATTACCGGTAGTAGAACTGGGTGTGACAATCATTGCCACCAGATGTCTATCATGCTCCACAAAGCCAAACCGGGCCGTTGTTTGAGAGAACTGCGGGATTGGACTCGTGACATTTACTACTAGCATACAGTTCGTAATGCGCTGCATATGACCTGAGGACAAAGTCGTCGAATAATATTATCACACTAATATTACAAAGGCGAAAGTTTATATGTATGTGTGTGTGTTTGTTACTCCTTCACGCCACAATGAATGAACCGATTACCACTGGAAATATACTAGGAAATGTATATCGAGAAAGATACTTTAAAAAAAGTGCTCTGTTATTTTTCATTGACTTTCTGATTTATTGTCTACTGTTTGAAGCTTAAAATTTAAGTGTAATTTCAAAGGTTTGATGGCATGAATATAAATACAATTGATAATATGTTCAATAACGTACCGTCAACATAAATCTTGATAACCTTTTCTTCCAAATCTATGTAGGTAACACCTTTTATGTCCCTCTTATGACCGAATACAAATTCCGTACGCAGAAATCCTTTTGTATAGCCCTGGTAATTAAAATGCGTATTTAATATCTAGTAGGTACAAAAAATGTGAGGCTAATAAGACGAACTAATTCTGTAGTAGGTACACAATCTCCAAACTAAATTGACAGATCTGATTTTTTTTATACATTATAGGCACACGCTTGACCACTATCACACCTGATAGAAAGTGATGATGTGGTCTGAGGTGTAACGCGTTGGCCTAAAAGATGCCTATTCACTCTTTTTTTAAAGATACCCAAATTGTACGGGCTAGGAAACACAGATATTGAAAGCGTGTTCTAGATTCTAGCCGTGCGGATCAAGAATGAAGACTTAAATTGCTTAGTGCGCGTAGATGGAATATCAACGCTTATCCTATTCACAATATGATTGATGCAGGAAAGGATGTATTTATGTACATCCAAACCTCCAAATTAAAATTAATTGGTATTTATATACCAATTAATTTTAATTTGGGGATTTTGTCCAAATGATGAAAATAGACACAGAAAATCATTTTTAACAAGTTAAGGATAGAACTCACTTGGAATGGTGTAAGGAGGACCACTCTCCCAGTAACGTTGTTCTCATTTAGTCCTTTATGTATTGCCCAAGAAGAGTTGATCATGAGTAAACCGTCTTCATTGTACTAAAGGAGAAAATACAAAATAACAATTGAATTGAAGCGACAAAAAGTTACGTATATACGTATAGTTATGAGCGACGTAAAATTTATTTTCTTATGTATTGTTACTTAAAATCTACGAGCGAATGGATATCTTAAAGATATAAAAACACTGACCTGAAAACTTAGCAAAGTATCAGCACTTTTCTTCCAAATGACCGTATGTTTTGCAATGGCAGCAGCTCTCGGCAAGGTGGGTATGGTCGAGTTGACAGACGCGTTGATCTCTCCATAGAACTTCGTGGTGGTGAACAGGTAATCAGCCAGCAGATTGAACGCGAGGAAGTTGTCCTGCCAGTTCATACTGCCGTTGACGGCTTGGAGGTTGTCCTTGTAACGCCACCTAAAATGTTGAGTAAAACTTAAAATAATATTAAACACTTAAAAAAGGGCTGTTATACAAAAAGTAAAAAACCAGATACAGATAAAACCGCAAACTTTCAAAATCTGGGTGGCTGTTTAGAATATCTTGGCAGAAAATCCGTTATTTTCTTTTCGGACTTGAAAGTAGGACCTCCAGAGCCAAAAAAACTTTGAAAGAAAGAAATTTAATGCGCTGGTTAGCATTTGAAGCTATAAAATTTCAGATTAAAGTTATCTGCTTCAGCTTTTTATCTGAGTCTGAGTGATCGCTTCTTTTCAACAACTGAACGTCTGAAATTTTAATTTTAAGGCCATTTAGCTTTCCGTTCAACATCACACCAGCTAAAAGCTATTGAGCTCAATTATCTGTATATTATTGTGTCTGCAATTTCGAGAATTCAAAAAGCATTTGAGCATCTCATCACTAGCGAATACTGACTTCTAGTATGCTAGTTCGAAAGCACTTTGAAAAAGTTTATTTGAATAACAAATTATTCTATTCTACTCTATGATTGGCGATAGATTACTATCGCGATATACGGCTAGTCTGAGTTAAACAGTATGTACTAGGTACTCACATAAGGTTGAAACTCGTGTCCTCCCAGAAAGGGAAAGGAGTGCTAAGGCTGGACAGCAAAGCGTATACAGTTTGATCGCGCACTTCGGAAAAGGCCTTCACTCTCCACATTATTGAGGTTTGACTCGCCCAGCCCATCCGGATCATCCATTCACAAAACCAATCTAAATAGAATTTGAGGGTATGTGGAAATTAAGAAAATACGTTTTTGACTCATTACTTTAACTAAGTTGAAATATATATACCTAGATTGGGGCTGAAATCACACTCTGATTCTATTTAGAGTTTAAACGAGACAGATTTATGTGAGGACATGTTCGTGTCTCGCTTTAACTCTATTTCAAGTCCGAGCAAGCTTTATAGTTTTAAACTCAGGGACAAACCTAACAGAAAAACGCCATACGCATAGGCATGATGACAGTAACCAAGAATCAATGAAATTATGAATTTTACTCGTGAATTAGGATTCATGGATTATAAAAAACGAATTTATTTTTCCATTTTAAGCGAGATTAATGTTGATAAAATAAAACCGTAAAATACAGCAATGGACCATTTTGGATTGAACACCAATCAGAGCGATACGTCACAACTCACATCTATCTTCAAACTTAGACAAACTACTATGACAAAACATGGAAGTCACGGACGTCACGAACGACGCCATGACACCGTCGAGAATTTTTGCGTGTATTTTACGAAATAGCAATTTTATCTACCAAACCTTATTTTTTTTTCAGTGAAATAAGATATTTTTTCGAAATAGTAGATACTTTCGAACATTATTCAACATATTTAAAAATCAGTCATCATGTCTATTCTGCGCATGGAACTTCTTTTCGTCTTGTCGTTTATGGTGCGTGCTTAGTATTTAAATAAGATACAATGCAGCGCAATTCACTTGCATTTTTCAGTTTTATTTGTTGCTGCTGCTGACTGACTAGTTTGTTTCAAGATTTGTCCATTAAAAGGGCTATAATGTGAAAATGTTATATGCAAGTACCCAAGTTTACTAACCTTTCAATAAGAATTCGAACTCTCCGTTAACGACTCTTCCAGGATAATGTAAGGTGACATGACCGGCATGATGCCAATCGCCCTTATGATCTAGTTTGGCGTCTATGCTGAGTTTCTGCGAGGGGTCTCTATTGGCGTCCCAGTTGAAAGAGGCGCTTAAGCGTTTCTGGTGTAATGTCACCGTGCGTTGGTATGATATGTGGACATCGCGGAGTCTGATAAATAATATTGTAATTATTACCTCTGCCAATTCTGATCTAAGTTAGAGCAATATTTACAGCCAAACATAATAAAAAGTTGTTTTTTTTTTTAAATAGATAAGAGGCTCAATATATTGTGATGACAATTAATTCATCACTTTTGGAGAACTTCCGTTAATGCATCATCGTTATATTCATAGAAAAATAAAAAATGCACTTACTGGTCAAAGTGTATATCCATGTTGATGTTAGTGTTGTTATTGAGATCAGCATTGAGGTTCAAACTGTACGCTTTGCCGCTAATATCTATTTCGCCATACGCCGTGAAGTTTTGCTCCGACAACAGCAAATATCGAACAAGTGTTTTGTAGGTGTCCTCGTTATATTCACCCTGGGATTTACACAATCAAATAATTATTGCTGTCTTTGTTAACAAAAGTCACAATTTTTTGCTAGCAAAATACATATATGTGGCTGTTGTACTGGGGTTTATAACTGGGTAAGTTAAAGCTTGGTTTGGTTAGCGATAAATTAAACAGTCTTGTTGACTGACATGAAAAAAAAAGCATAAAACAAAGAAAGCTTCTGGGAGAAATCTCTTCCTTAGAGATAAGCTGTCCTTGTGCACGTCCTTTATATGTTTATGTTTCATTTTTATGTTAGTGGTACTAAATAAATAAATAAGAAAATCTTCTATTTTAAATGTCACAGTACCATCATCAACAAAATCACTAAGCCTCGTCTATGGCAACAGCTTTCAATAACTTTGGGAACTTTCTGAAGTCTTGCCCACTGTAGATGTTACTAGATGACTGAGCGCATCCTAAGCGCCTAATTTGTCCTTTTTTTCGAGCTGTTGGAAGAATGTCCAACGCATATCACAAGAGAATTCTTGTGAAATAACATTATAGTGAGTGAACCTCAATGACTTAAGCTAAAAGAATCATAAGATCTTACAATTTATAGGCTTATTATTAATTATTAATCTAAATATATAAAAGGCAAAGGTGACTGACTGACTGACTGATCTATCAACGCACAGCTCTAACCACTGGACCGATCGAGCTGAAATTTGGCATACAGGTAGCTGTTAGGGCGTAGGCATCCGCTAAGAAAGGATTTTAGAAAATTTCAACCCCAAGAGGGTTAAATAGGGGGTTAGAAAATCGAACCTAACGTGAGCGGGTTAAAGCTAGTTCGTAACTAAAACGAAAGTGATGCTAAGGTGTGGAAGGGATTAGAGTGTACGTAACAATTAAGCCCATGACCTTTCCTACCCGTGCAAAGTTTAGTTCCTTCAGGTAATATCTTAGTTAAACGATAAGCCTATAATTATAGGAAAATACTAACCTCTGCAATGAAAGTGATCTGCCGGTTGTCCTGCGTAAATCTGGCATCTACTGCGATGTCTTTAAAATGGCTGCTGTTGATTAGCACCTTGAGGCGATGTGAGGCCATGTTGGTCTTAGACTGATCCTGGTATATCGCGTCTATGTTGAAATCCACGCCGGTAAACCACATCCCCATTGCGTTAACCTGTTATAAGAGTTAATATAAGCCTTTATATGAATCTAAACAATTGTGTAAACGAAAACGGTTGAGACATGTTATACTGACGTATTTTAGTCAGTGTGTGTCATTGGGTGAATTTATGTATTTCAAATCAGTCAATTTATTTCATGTAGGCCAACTTGTAGCTCTTATGACACGTCATAAATCTACCACCGGTTCGGAATGCAGATTCTGCTGAGAAGAGCCGGCAAGAAACTCAGCAGTTGCTCTTTTCAAAAAAATTTTTACAATGGTTAACAAAACTATGCTATGCACACAGTGTTTCCACAAAGAAGTTTCAAAAATGCACACCTACCACAACCTAACACATGTTAAGATGGGTAGACACAAAGCAGACCCATTCCCGTTGGTGGCACCCGTTCACGAGCACGACGCATGATCCAGCCATTGGTTCGCTCAACCATGTTTGATTATTTTATTTTATTGTTTGTATGCCAAAACGTTACATGTTAGGCAATGATTTCTACTAAGAATGAGTTATATACTCACAACAAAGTGAAAAAATTGTGCTAAACGACGAAGAGTATAATAGAGTACTTCATTGTCAAATGATATGACAAATTACGTCAAATATCTGCCATTACGTGCTTCATTTACCGCACGCTTGTAACATATCCACCTCTTTTTATACATATACAATATATGTTAGGTGTTTAGGTAGGTACTTACAAACTTCTGAAATGCGAGATTTTAGTTCTGGGCGAATCACTATTTATAGTATTTTGAACTGTACCTGAAACTCATTGGGTCGTTTTTCATGTAACTTGGCCTTCAGCTCGCAGGGGTGCAAGGTCGGCAGCGTGACGTTCAGTTCCGCGTCCACGTACAGCTGCGTGCCGGGCGGCGCGAACACGTAGCCCGACACAAAGATCTCTCGGGACTTCGGGTTGAAATTCAGTACTGCTAGGGCCGAGTATTTCGGTCCTGTCTAAATAAAAAATTGAGACTTAAATCCAATGTTGGATTAATGTATGTATGTGAAAACACTGTTAGAGTAATCCCAAATTATATAAGTTACAATAAACAACTGTATACAGTACTGAGAATGCGTGTAGTTGTACTTTTTGACATTAGGTACTGTGAAGAATAATTGTAATCTTGATTGATTGTAAACTTGATTCTTTGCATCCCATAGAATAGATAAAGAGTATCACTACACAAAACTAATTTTTGAAACTGCCATTCAATTCGGAAAATTTAAACGCCCAGATTTTGCCGCACATTTACAGATATTTAGATAATGATCCTAGATTGTAATAAGTTCTGTGAATCACATCACAAAGATTAGCTAAGTAAAAAAGCCTCAATAGCCCAACGGTTAAAGGTGCGGACTGCAAACTGAAAGGTCGCAGGGCCGAATCCCACCCGTTGTACTATTGCCGTACCCACTCCTAGCACAAGCTTTCCGCTTATTTAGAGGGGTGTGGAGAATATATGGCAAGTTCAGCTTGGCTGATATTCTTCAAAAAAAAAAAATCTCATAATATTTTTTTTAAAATAATCTAATACCGTTATAACACTTTAACCTTTTCTATTTAATTTAATTTTCTTCTTACCTGGTCATACTGGAACTTCATAAGTATAGGCTTGGGTCTCTTCAACACCACTTGGGTGTCCACCTTCAGACCATTTAGCTTATCAATACGTTTGAACACAAACGTGAAAGCCGGGTCTGACCGTTCGTCTTTGGATGAGCTCACGTTAAAACCTATGTCGATGTGATTCTGAGTTTTCTGGAATATATAAAAAAGTATTATGTAGAAATTCGATAGTCTTAAAATGCTATATTTGTTTGTTAGTAACTTGTATACTAGCCTTTAATCCTTTTTCATGGACAAAAACAAAGATTAAGTCTATGTCACTCTCCCAAGTCCTCAATTGAGAACCATGCAAAAAATCACATCAATCCGTTGCTCTTTTGGGCTAACAAACAAACATTTTCATATTTATAACATATTTTTTTTTATAACAGGTTGATTCTACTATAATCTGCTTAATAGAGAGTACAAAACGAATTATATCATGGATTAAAGAAGTTATAGAAATAAATCTAAAACACACTTACTATATTCCTAAGTATAGAGTAGAAATTGTACATGGGATACGCCGTGAATTCCATAGACAATTCCCCGTACAAGTCGTGTCTGTATGACATCGGTCTCTCGCTGTATAAGCCCTCAATTTTGATGGTTTGCTTCGGATTCCCATAGAATTGGTAGTCGAGATGTAATTGAGTACCGTGTGTTGGACCGTTCACAGTGTAATAGCCTATCAATCGACTGGCTAGTTGCTTTGTTTGAAAATCGGCCGCTACATCCCATTGCGTGACGCCACCTTTCGATTTTACTTTTAGGCTGCCTGTAATAAAATCATTATCGACATGAGACTAGGCATAGGGAGCCACTGTATGTACAAGTGGCACAAGACCGACGCATGTGGAAGTGCAAACAAGAGACCTATGTTCGTCTTCTGTCGGTTGATAAAGAAGAGACCAAAATCATCGGGTATTTATACATCGGAAGATTTGTATCCAAAATAACAATAACTTACCCGATAATTCAGCAATCTTTTCGTTGTTAACGACCCAATAAGCATAAGGAAGCCACACGTGTCCATACTTCACGTCGTGTCTCTTCAATGACATGACAGTGTCGAACTGCTTTTTCCCGTCAACGTCCAAGCTTGCGGATAAGCACTTGTCGTAGGGAATGTTGCGGTACAGAGCGTTGGCTTTTATTATGCTTTTCGAGGATTGTAGGGTTAGTGACGCGGTGCTCGTTGTGTTTGAAAGCAGGAGACGAGCGTTGAACATACGTTTTTCCTAAAAGGTGTGAAAAGCTAGTTAATGGCCAAGCCGCCAAGCGATTAAGCCCTCTATTTATGATGCCACTGATTAGGGCACAGGTAAGCTGCCATACTTCAAGGTTAGTTCACTTCCATCTTAAACTACATCTTGACTTATAAGTAAAACCAGGTGAGATCTCAGTTAAGCGATAACTAACTCTTAGAAGAATAACAAAGGAACATATAATTTAGAACTGTGGTTCTAAATTATATGTTATGTAGGTTTGTAATAGTCTAATAGTTAAACTTTTTTATAGAGTGTCTTTACTCTCTCTCTTCTCTTCTAACCAAGGAATTGCTAAAAAGGAAAGTTCATCTCTTTGAGAATGCAAATTGATTTTAAGTTATGCTTATCTTGTTATCAATCAATACAAATCTGATATCCCGATGCTGAATGCTGGCTTAAATGGTAGTTGATTATTTATATAATAATTAATTATCCTGTTTAGTATTAAGTTGATGAGCTAAGGCTAGGTTAGACACACAGAAAAATGACCAAAAATATGGTTCAATAACATCTTGCTAATACATACATACCTTACTATTTGGAGTGTCAAAATTGAAATCTATAAGATTGGTGGTCTCGTTCCGGTCCCATTTATATCGGAAGGCATAGGTCTTGGCCGAGGGGTCCGCTTTTTCCAATGAGATGATGTATTTAGCCGGTCCACTCAATAAGAAATATGGCGCGTCGCGGAGGTTTGTCATGTTAGGGAACTGAAAAAAAATTGATACAAGGCTTAAAGCTTGAACAGACTATAAAATGGCTGCTACACGCGAGAGCAATATATCTGAAGCGGCTGCTAGAAGTTGTAACATAACAAATTGTATAGTGTTCGCATTCTGGAATTCCTAAACTTCCGTTGCGTAGTTGCTTTCTTACTGGAAATAGACGAACAATACGAGCAAAGGTGGCCAATCGAACTGTAGCTATTTTCAAGAGAAAGGGCCTAAATCAAAAAGAACAGAGCACACTCAACAATCTGAAATCTACAAACAAAGCACAATTTTCTTTGAGGTAAGGTGAGGTCCTAGGTGGGAATGAAGTAAACACTTTGAGCTGGGCGGAGACAAAAGTAGACAGAGACTGATGGTCCTGTTCCCTTTATTCGGCTGTTTTATTTGCACCTGATAGTAATTATTGAATAAGTATAGGTTCCATTACGTACCAAGATAATTTTAAGGTTCTTTTAGAATAATCTAGAATAGTTGGATTATTGAGCCTATTCCCTCGTGCATAAATGCGCAGGCGTCATTTTTAAGTCCCCTTTTAGTTCAATCAAAAACTTCCGATAATATATAACTTCTCATGAAGTTTTGAAAGGGCCTTTTATTATAGTGGTTATGACTTATGACAGAACCAAAATTCAATTGTTCTTTACCTGATACGCAGCACAGACTTTGACGCCAATAGCTTTGTCGAAGGTGCTCCAACTGCAAGTGTTCTGTTCTATTCTGTTCTTGTTTATCCCTTGTTGCGGCAACTCCTCATCCCCGTGAAGGATAAGTAACTCTGACCTATTTAACGGAAGATAAATGATCCATAATGCTGAATAGAATAGATAAGGTTTCATTTAAATAAAGTTTTACAAAGCGCTTTTCAGTCGTAGCCTTTGATGTATTTAGATTAGCAAAGATGGGTTCAAGTTCTGTCGGGCTTGCTATGGTTTAACTTGACATCAGGAAATGATAAACTTTTATGTCATCCTGAAAAAGAATACTATATACCTAGTGGCAAATCCTTGCAGGTTCAGTAAATCCCTAGAAGCTGGATAATTAACAGTTAGGCATTAAACTTAAAGGCCTATGTAACTGAGAAACTGGTTATTTAACTATTAACTTACTTTGCGGCAAAAATTTCCTGTTTATCCCTAGGCAGGGACAGATCAAGCTTCAGTTCGTCGAGGCCTCGCATGGACAGCTTGGCGGCCAGCGACGTGGCCGTGTAGAGGCGGGAGGACAGGCGGATGCCGCTCGAGGCCAGGCTGCCGGCCGACACGCTCATCGTGGCGGCTATGTTCACTGCCACGCTGTGTGAAAACAATTATATTGTTAGCACTTAAGGATAATATAAGGGGAGATAACTGTTGTCTATATTACGAGTTCTGAACTTATCTTAGGCAGCTGTGTCTCAACCTAACAAAATATGGATCATTGTGCATAACTAATGACCTTATTTAATAAAATTTTATTTTATTTTATTTCATTTCATTTTATTAAAAAAAAAAATGAACCGTCATGATCGTAGAACGACGGATCTCCATTTTATAAAATTTGCAGTACAGCCATTTCAAATAATTTCCGAAGTTTTGTTGTCATAATTTCCAATTAAAATATCTGCTGCAATGAAATTTCACATATACCCAATAAAAAGGTTCTGTTTTAAAATAGTAAACAAATAAGAATAACAATTCTTTTTTGGCAATTAAATGTCCAAATATGCCAAAGAGTCACTGTAATTTTTTACCAATTATTACCAAGACCTACGATGGATGTTCTTTCAGATTCACCCAGAAAATGAAAAGGGCAAATTCGGACTTCCAATGTTGGCATTTGTGAAGATTCACCTGCACTAATGCCCAAATGACAAACTTACCTGGGCCTTATTTTTCCTTCAAAGTCCAAATTGCCCGACTTTGAGTACTTGTCAGTGACTGTGCCGGACATCTTGGTGTCCACGTAGCTGGTGCCCATGAGGTTCAGGTTGAGCGGAAGACCGGAACCGGTTGGCACGGAAAATGTTGTGTCCAGGAACAGAGATGCTTTGTTGTATGAAATTTCCTAAACATACATAATTTGATTATGATGATTTATCGTTCAAAGTTAATCGAGATGTCTTCTCGTCCAATCTACATTCAATATCACAATACCTAAAGACAAAGGTCTTCGATAAATAGGTACGTATTACCAGTGATGACTTATGGATTTGAAACATGGACGCTATGTGCCTCAAGGCTTATATAGGGTCGCTGAGCGGGCGACGGAGAGATATATGTTCGGATTATTTCTGTGAACGAAACTGTTCAACGAAAAATTGGAACACGGTAGTGTAGTGGGTGCTAGCTACGCTATGAACTCGAATTTATAAAATTCAGTTTCTCACCTTTCCTGACAAAATCTCCAAAACCCTCAACTTAGGGTTCAATCTCTCCAAAGATTTTCGTATTTCTTCATCCCCCTCCGCACTCCAGAACGAAATCTCGTTACCGAAAACCTTAAAACCCAGTTCTGCCATCGGAAAACGGTGCTTGAGAGCATTGTTTTTGTAACCAAGATCGTCTACTTTATCCCGCACTTCGTCCGCTTCGTTGGTCGATCGGAAGAACCGTAGATTGCTTATTTTTTCGTTTACTTTATTCTTACTCAAGGGTCCATGGTTTCCGAACAGACTTTCGAAGTATTTTTCGAAACCTTCCCCGCGAGCTTTGATCTGAAATTTGCAATAACTATTATTAGTTGTCACCTAACGCCATTACTTAATCGAATCATACATGTGTGATTTTGTTTACTGCATTTTGTAGACATTGGCGCATGTTATTTGCACGGGTAGAGAACCTATTTTTACACATGGATTTTGAACACATTAGTAAATGCACTTGCGCAGTGTGTGTACTGTGTGTACCTTGTGGGCGTGTTATGTTGATAATTACCTCTAACAAATTGATGGATTCGCCAAACATATCGATGGTCAGATTCAGAAACAAAGCCCTTGGAATATATGAGTCTGGTGAAAATATAACGTTTGCTTCGTAATTTCCACCTACCAAAGGAAAAGCAAAATTGCAAAATTAATAATGTTTTCAAAGGTGCGTGAAGTAAGCAATTGACTAGCGTGGTGGAATATGGCCTAAGTCCATCACTAACACGAAGAAGCTTTAATGAGTTTTGTTTAAAGCAAGAAAGTTTATTTTACCAATAAATGGAGAGTTACTTCTAAGGAACCAAGCGACATTATAGATATAAATATAATTGGGCACAGGAAATTGTACAATGTACACTTACCGGCGTTATATTGATCAAAGAAAACGCTCTGCTCATAGTTTCGCGAAAACATCCTAAAATCTGGATTATCCTCGAGTTGTGGCATAGTGTTGCCTGACAGTAGACCTTGGATCTCAACTCGGGAAGGCAATGACGAGTGGCCAAGGTTGTTCAGATGACTCCACACAAACGTCGCGACTATTGGATGGAGAAATAAAAGTTGGAACAAATATTTTAGCCAATACACAAAGTCAAATATAAGGGGACAAAGTGGTTTCTATAACACATATTTTGGATCTTATTGAATTTGATAAAATCTATAGTCTCACCTTGGTTAACGGGCTCATGGCGTAGAGCGTGGAATATCTTTCGGATGGTGCTAAGGTTAGGGCATCTCATCACTTGGAGATACGATGCTATTCTAATTTCAACATCGACCAAATCTTCTCTGTACGTTTCTAGAAAATATTCTCTGTGAAAAACAAAAACAGTCATAATTTAATAAATCTTTTTTGTGTAGCCACTGGTTTTATTAAACGTCAAAGGTTGGAAAATTTTCTTGATCCAAATGAAAAAGAAAAATTCGTTACCTTAATCTGAGGTAATTAAACGACTGCAGAGTTCAAATGGTTACTACTTCATGTTAAATCAAGTAATCTAGCAAGTGCCAATTTTACTATGGTCAGTAACCGAAGAGCAAAATTTCTGACAGTTTTTGCATTGAAATTCTTTCAAATCTTTCTTTTTTGACTACTGTATAATTGGATGAAATATTTAAGAAAACTTACCGAGTTTCAATACAGGGCGTTCTTCGAAAAGCGTCAATGGCTGTTAGTCTAATTGGCACAGATATTAATGCGTCTCCTATTAAATCCATTAGAACATCCGCAAATTCTTGCTTAAAACCTCCAATGTTGCCCAAAGCTTTTATAGCTATTACGAGCTGGAAGATAAATTAGAACATTAGGGGGGTGGAGAGGGGAATTATAACTTGCTTTAATGGTGGAAGAAAACATGTTGAGGAAACCTGCATGCTGTCAGCTCTCAAAAGTGTGTCAATCCAGCCAATCTGCACTTGATCATTCTGAGGCGAACCGTGTCCAATAATGGGCAATAGTGGGCCACCAGTAACCATTTCAGATGACGAATAATAAGAACAACAAAACACAATAACAGTTCTCCTTTCCCACGAAGTTGTTAGATCGAATTAATAATAAGTCGTTATTAAACTTACATTGTCTCTGTCTTGCCTTTGTGCGTTTACAACTCCTCTGCCGATGATCTCATTGACAATGTTTTGAAATTCTTCGAGGATTTGTTTTGGGACTTCTTCTTCGCAACATTCCCGAACTAAAATTTAGATAGAATTAAGTCTCTCACACAGTCTATGCACAATCGCAAGGTTCTGAAAAACGTTGTGCATTTTACTGGCTTAGTTGCGTTTTTTTTCTTGTGATTCTAATGTCGGAAGGGCATGTGGTGCATAGGCGTGCTGCACGATGTACCTCTGTTTTTCTAGATTGGCAGATTAAAACAAATTTTCGTTCCTTGAAAAAGTTAAAGTTAGACAAGAAATTTTGGTGACTTACGTGATTTTCCATGGTGTTTACAGTAGGAATGCGTCATGGACGAGACGGTAAAACTGACCACCTTATCGTTCTTCTGCTTTTGAAGTAATTCGAGCATGCTCTTTAACATGTCTATCTTTGGCCTATAGAAAAAAAGGATATTATACTTGACTCAAGACGACGGTACTAATTCTTTGTAAAAAAAATCTAAACTAAACTTTTGGCAGGTCTTAAAAATATTGTTATCCTTTCACAATATTCTTTGCGGAGAAGGAGGGAATTACACCTAGAACTGTTAATTTGAAAACAGCAACTTTTGAGTTTCTTAAAATCTTCTTGCCAGCCCTTCTCAGCAGAATCTGCTTTCCGAACCGGTGGTAGTCGTTAGCCACAAGTTGGAATAAATAATTTTGAGTTTTGAAAACAGAATTAGCTTAGCACCATTATGAAAAAGCATGCTTGCTTGTGACATTAATTATAACTTACCGTGGAATCATCGCCATGGACATAAGCCATTCGTGCCTCGTGTCTTTGTCAGCTTCGTTGTTGAGGATCATGTTTTTTATTAACTCCACCGATCCGGGACTTGCTATATAGGGCAGCGCGTCCAGGATATGCTTCCTAAAAGGTGTTTGATACATTCAGAACAACACAAGCCCCTCAGGAATCCTTAAGGATTTGTTTACTCACAATCATTGACACAGTGTGCTTTTGTTTTGCTATAGAATTTTCAACCTAGAGGGCGCCCGACCAAGTCTGGCGCCCTCTAGTGGCATATATAATCTTAAAGCAATATTATGTTTGGACCTTCTTTGAGGAGATATCTGAGAGATCCCTAAAACACCGCATCAAAATGGGCGCACTAGTACATTCAGAAAACGATAACTTAAAAACGCACACAAAAACCCTATATACCCTAATACCCTCGCATATACCCTCTCCAAAAAAAAAAGAAAGATAAAAATTTATTAAATAAAGATAATATCGTGTATATTTAAAAAGGCCATGTTCGAAAACCATCTGGTTTTATTTTCAAAATTTTCCTATGTTTGTTGTTCGGAAACACTTGAATAGCACTTGTTCACAATTTTTTAGCTGCCTTCTAAGTAAACCCATACTTACGAAGCTGTTGGACAAATGGTAGGTGCCCTAGCAAGGAGTTGGGCCAACGCTGGATGGTGCAGTTTCCTCGCAGAACGTACCAATCTGCCCCAAAGCCCCACTATAGAACCACTGTCCATATTCTCATCTACCGTTGAGATTTCATCGTCTGAACTGGGCTTTACTCTGTAAGTAGAAGATTTTTTAATTATAAGAGTATTGAGAATCATCTCATAGAGAACCAATTGTCAATATGGAATTTCATAAAAAGGTAACATAAAGCTATGAATCCTTTTTGGTGTATAATTTAGGAGAATCCCTTATTATAAATGTGTTTATTTGCTTGTTGGCTTGTCCATCAATCACGCTGCAATCTGTTGCGGCAGCAATATATTGTAGCTGCACATTGACATGATTTTATCTTCAGGTGTAATTGAGAAACAAGCCCATTTGGATTTGTCATTTGCATATTTTGTATACTATATATTTGAAATGTATCCTGGGCATGAAAGACTAAAAAGGAATTATGCTATGCATAATACTTTATGGAGATCAAATTCTTTGCCTCAAGATTTTACTTACAGGCAAAGTAACTTCAAAACATCTCTGGCTGACTTCAATTCACCCGTGTCAGATCTCCCATACGGCGAGTGGTGATGCAGGATGTTAGAACGTTTCTCGATAACTGTCCAAGCTGCAATGGAAAAGGATCCTGTTGCAAGTATTTAACGATATACCATAATAAACCTAATAGAAGCAACAGACGATGGGGAGAATCCCAAAATGCTCCTACGGCGATTCCGCACCTGAAAACACTGTCATGACCTATTCAGCGGCAATATGATCTCAAGTAAGCCGTTCTAAGCCAGTGGACACAATCGGCAATAGTATCGTGTTCTGTGCCAATCCTTGAAAAAGACCATTGTCGTGCCATGGAACTCTTTTGACAAAGTCGACTTTGTCTTAACCATCACACCAACCTTACCAGAAACCATGAACTCATACATGACATCATGAAGATGATAGTAAAGATCAGAACAAATTATGGCTTCCTAGTAAGTATTACGAAGCCAATCTTCAATGTATCATTCTGTTAGATGATTTCTGCCTCGCAGATGCAAACTAGCCACTTATAGTCTGATTTTTAATTCGGTGGAATTCTGACAGTTGTCATTTTATAAATAGAGCGAGTTATTTGTATGAAAAACAGTATTACCACCTGTAGTTCGATTTTACCCCAAACTATCTGTCAGACATTTGTCATAAATCTATGTGCGGCAATTGATTTTAATTAGTATAAGTTTAAAATTATCTTTTTTTGTGGGATTTTTTAAATCTCTGGTAACATTAAGATACGTCAGAATTCCACGCAATTAAAAATCAGACTATAGCATTGCAACAGTTTATGCAAGATAAAATGGAAGTGAAGTCAGTACATATTCTATTTTTGCTACATTTCCAAAATACAATGTGACAAATGGAAAAATATCATATTGCGTACCAACCTTTATTATCAGCATCCATAGAGTCAGACCCAGTTTTATTGACTTCTTCCACAAGCAAGAGATCTTGAATGACTGTGGTCATACCGCCGGAGTTTCTACCTGAGAAAGGCTCGAATAAATGCCGTTCTCGACAGTTTACCGACTTGTATACGTGATGATCCACCGATATGACACATTTGCTCTCTGATTTCAGAACTGGCCACGTTTGGAATTTCTGGAAAAATTAAAATGGAAATAATAAACAAATCACATTCAAATCGGTCAGAAGCGGGAAAATTGCACAAACCTTTTTTTTTAAGTTGGTTAAGAAATATTTCACATAAATCTGAAGGACTACTAAAAGTAAGAATAAGAATATTTAGAGTATTGGATCATTTAAATTTCACATGGACCTAAACTGCCTTTTTTCGAGGTTTAAGTTGGTCCTGCAATTTGTTGTGTGCTCTGTTCAGAGCAAGATGCACCTGGAGCTTTAGCTTTAAGTTGTCATAAACTACGATCATAAATATTTTCACTTCCTTCGCCAGCCAGCGAAACTCAGCAATTATTATATTCAAAAAGTAAAAAAAAAAAATGTGTCCAATCTCAAAACTGCACTTAAATTAAGGTACACTCTAATTTCAATGTGTTTGCTCGACTTTTATATATATGGATATGAAAATGCACACTCACACTCTGAAAGTCATAGCGTACGGTCTGCAGTATGGACATGTACTTGTATCGGTCTGTACACTGTGAAAGATCGCGTGTTTTCACCAGCAGTAGACTAGTGTTTTCCTGCCCACGTACTTTGTAGTCTACATTGCAAGTGCCGTGAATGTCTTGCTGGAACAAAAAATACATTTTACTACAACTACCTCAATAGCCCAGTTACAGTTCTGAAAGGTCGACGGCGAAAAACTGAAAAGTCGACCGTTTTATCTTCAATTTAATGCCTAATATAAAAAAATCTGTGTCAATTGGACACAATTGCAGCATGTAAAACTACCTGTGTCCACATTGCATCCGTAGCTGTACTATTGCCTGTTTTCACCAACCACACCAATATATTCCAAATGTAACCTTGTCATTTACACCTTTACATATTCCTTGAACCTTTATATATTCTTATCTATCTAGGGTCAGTTAAAATTTTGAACTAGGTAAAATAAAAAACTTACTTCAAATTTTGGTTTTATGAAGCATTTAACAAAAGGAAATACTAATTAATTGTTAAAAAATTGCTAACATTGTACCTATCTGCTTTTTTCTTTATTTTTGTAATTTTAAGCATTACCACAAAGCAAAGTTATGATAAAAACCTTACCTCAACACCTTTAAAGTTTATATCAAATCTCTTCATGCTATTCTGAAACAGAGAGAGTATGGCTCTCTTGTAGTTGAGCACCCAGTCTTCTTCAGTTTCCTCCGGGCATATCTCTGATATGATTCCATTGTGAAAGGAAAACCTGGAACACATCATAGTTTATTTTAATTAAAGCTTTATTGTGTACAAGCACTTTATAAAGAGATTTTAGTTTTTTTTTAATATTTTGCATTAACCGTGACTAATAATCCCCTTTTCCCTCCAAGTTATGACATGTGTTCTGAGTGGGCATGACAATAATGCAGTGGGGTTGGAACCATTGCCCTACGTATATATAGGGTTTAGACTGGCCCTTTGTCTATTGAGCTATTGGTACTTCTTTACTTATTGGGGGTAGGTATAATTATAAATTGACTAGCTGATGCCCGCGACTTCGTCCCTGTGAATTTAGTTTTTAAAATCCCGCGGGAACTCTTTGATTTTCTGGGATAAAATGTAGCCTATGTTTTAATCCAAGGTATAATCTATCTCCATTTTAAATTTCAGCCAAATCGGTCCAATAGTTTTTGCGTGAAAGAGTAACAAACATACACACACACACATACAAACTTTCGGCTTTATAATATTAGTGTGATATTAATTTGAATCAACACCCATTAGTGTTTTTAAAGAACTGACCTGAGATCATTCAAGGAAATCGCGTGTATAAACTTTTCAGCTCGCTCGACTGGATAGTTTTCATCTTGGTCTATTAGCGTAACATCACTCAACTGTAGGAGGCCTTCACATGGTTTAATGAATTGTAGTGTTACCTGAAATAACCAGTTCATTGTCCACTACATTTCTTACTTTATAATAAAAAAATTGTAAGAAAGTACATAAATAATAAAATAAATATTTGCATCTATTCTCGTCCTATCTAGGCTTCACAGGTTAGATAAGTACCTAATTCTATTAAGTAGATTCTATTAAGTCTTAGTATAGTAGTATTCTATTAAGTAGAAAAAATGTTAGAGCTTTTTTAAAACAAGTTAATAAGATAATGTAAATATTACCCTTGCTTTGACGTCTAGGGTGGAGCGATTATTACTGGATCCAGCGAAGTAGGTTTCTACTTTAGTTTTATATTCGTAATGGTATAGAACTTGTGTTAAATATTTGAATTTTTCAGTTGCTGAAACAAAAATGAACAAACATAATGAATAAATGAACATTTCTATAAGATATTCTGAATACATATTTGGTAAGTATAAAATTTCGTTGTTACTTGGTATACCTACATTGTTGATACTTGGAACTTGAGTTTTTTTTTAATATATAGATTTACAATTGTGCTGCGGGTTTTTCATTGAATTAATTTCATTAATTATTATAATATAAGTAAGACCCGCGTGAAAGTGTAAAACAAACTTGAATAATTTTATTTTTATTCAATTTTTGTTTACAAACAAACTCATGTCAAATTGTCAAATCTATAAGTCATATTGTCATTGTCAATGTCAAAAATAGAGGAGCCGTCATAAGAATTAGGTAGGTAGGTACTTCTTGATTCCATGAGTAAGCTACCTAGCATGGAAGTAAGAAGTAGATGCTTTTAGGTAGACTTAGGGTAGACAGCGGTAGACTTATAAAATGATAATATTATATTATAATTTATACTCATAAAGATAGCATTCCTAATAAGGAATATCATGTTTTTGAGTATACATACTATGTTATGTTTATGGAACCGAAGTATCTAATCGAAGTCTTGATAGTTGATACAGCACCCGAGCACTCTACACTATAGGTAAAACGAAAAATAAGCCATACCTATTACTAAGAAAGTGCAACGGCATTTTTGGGTCGATATTATTTTGGAAATGAAGGTAATCGGCTAAAGGACCAGTTACACGCCAGGTGGTTAAATTTGTAGTTAAACTTGCCCCTCATAACAAAAACAATGAACCCTGACTGCAATGCAAAATGTTTGTTTTGGTCTTCTTATACCTACCTAAGTACTTACTGTTAGTGATTAGGTACTTACACTTATTAACAAAAACAATAGGTACTCACGTGCGCATGTTGGATGTCCACAGATGTACGGATCCTTTAGTGAATCTGAAAATAACAAATAAGGTTTTGTAACAAAGCAGCTTATTTTGGTAATTTTTGAGCCTTGACTGAACTACTCGTAGGTAGGCAGACTATATACTTAGTTTTAGGTTATCATGCAGAGGAATCAGAACAATATTTTTATTCTATACTTACTATACCTACTTATTTTGAAAAAAGGGGTCAGGAAGCTTACCAATGACGTACCTATACTGTAAGTGCGCTTTCACATTAGGTCGGTAGTAGCAGAAGCGGCTAACTTCGATACTAAAAAGTATCGAAATAAAAAAGTATATCGTCGCGCGACTATAATTGTATCGAGAAGTACTTTAGTACATAATAATTCAATGATTGAGAAGGCATCTGATACTGCTCCGCTTTCCGCTACTGTCGCGCTGCTAGCGACTTAATGTAAAAGCGCACTAAGGGAGCGGACCGACTGGCTACTTTTAACGGCAGCGATCGACGTTTTTATGGCTTTTATCGCTAACGTGGGCACACAATAAACGCAACAATCAGCTAAGTACCGAAAATCGCAGAAATCAGCGTTCAAAAATTGCGAAAAGGCGATGCAGACGTAAAAACGCTGATCGCTGGCGCTAAAAGTAACCAGTCTGCCCTCTCGCTAAATACACATTACACTGCGACGTATAGTTATGGCGTATACTACCTACTGTGGGTTTGGTACACATATTTCTTAGTTTATTTGTTACTTCAGCAATTCTAAGCAAATTCAACTATTTCCAAATTGCACAGCTATTGTTATTGCAGGAACCGTTACACGCGGCGTTGCGACGATTATTCCATGTCAACAAGTTTCAATGCTCAATCAATGCACATTCAACATCGTTTTCGTTGTAAAAGCTGCAGGAATACTTGCCTACTTTCATTCAAACTCGAATGTAAAATCCCCTTTATGTTGGTTACTTACTAACAATTCGCTTGCATCCGAATTCCTACCGGTAGATACTAGATGATGCTCGCGACTTCGTCTGCGTGGATTTTTTTTAAATTCCCGTTTGAACCCTTTTATTTTTCGGGATAAAATGTAGCCTATGTGTTCATCCTGGATATGAGCTATCTTCTTTGATTAAGCTGTAGGTTAATTGTGTGGTGATTTTGTTTAATAAAAAAAAGTTAAAAATGAAAGAGAGTCTCCATACAATTAACTTTTTATTTGCTCTATCTTAATAATAGTCGTAGCTGGTGTTAAATCTTTTAATCTTGCTGGTACGGAACCCTTGTTGTGAGGGTCCGACTCGCATTCGGCCTTTTTTTAATCGGTCGGTAAAAAGGCACTGAACTCTGATTTAAACCAGCCTTAATCACCTACCGTTTTTTCATATAGGTAGTTTGATAAAGAAGATGAATGACTAATTTTGTCGATAAATAATTAACAGTTTACTATATTAAAATTCACGCATTTCTGATAAAAATGATTGATAACCCTAGAAAGGTCAGTGTTATTTTAAGAAATCCAACTAATGCGTACATTTAGATTCAAATAACACAAGGAAAGTGCGAGTAATTTGATTCATGTTAACTTCTTATATTTTTAATTTAAGAATGCAATTAAATAAAAGTTATCGATTCGAAGATAATATATTAATTAATACAGAACCAAAACATTTAAAGTACCATGCAGGTACCATGACATCGATGCTTGCATGTAAGTAGGTATTATAAATTTTCATGTCTCCGTAAAACAAAAGACCTTTGAGTTTCGTCCAGGCCATCTGTTTTTCTGTCACAACTATATTATTCAGACAATTATATTACAAGTAACTAAGGCTGCAAAGTTGAAGTTGAAACTAATAAACTTGTTACGGCTACGAATCTACGCGATCAAATGGTACGATGGTAATATGTACTTTAACTTATTTACCTACGCGGGATATAGGATAGGGTTTACTTGATAAAGGAGTGGTCAGTAGTTTTGTTTTTATACGGATGGTCCAAAAGACATAACATTGACCAAATGTGCAGAAAATTAAGCTCCCTGCTTAGAAAAACAAAACCGTTATATATACCTATAATACGAACGTCCATCGCTCGGTTCTATTTTGTATCGGAATTTCCGAAGATCCTTATCTAACCCTTGTCACAGATGGATCAGTGGTGTTTTAGTTAGTTACTCGAATGAAAGAAGGGGTACATACATTACATAGGGTTAGTTGAAAGAATGTAGCAAAGCACTTAATTCGAAATAATGTCCAACATTCTAATGAAGAATATTTATTTTATAAGTACAATTTTTTTAAATTTTTAGTCCGTCTGTCTGTTTGTGTGCTTGTGTGTGTTTGTATCTTCGGAAAGCTGAATCGATTTTGACAGGACTTGCAGGTAGGTGTATTTAAGGAGGGGACGCTTGCCAATGCCAGGATCAGGAATGCCAGGTGATCAGTCCTTTGTCAGGACTGATCAGGACTATTCCACCCAAACTCGCAGGACTCGCAGGCAGGTGACTATGGCAAATAGATCAAGAACCTGAACGGCAAAACGGTCTACAAAATCTATTTATATTTATTACAGCTAAGGAATTAGCTGTCTTAAAAGGTAAACAAATAATACAAAACGTTTCGGAGAAATGCGCACCGATGAACCTAACCGGGCGCTTGCGACGTTTTTCGTTTTCAGTGCTGTAATAAGAACTCCTATCGTAATGCCTACATCACGTGCTTAGACCGTCGCTTACGTCTTTCTTGTTTGCCATTTAAGACAGCTAAGGATAAATCCTGCTAATATTATAAAGTAGATGATGCCCACTGATTGATGATTTCGTCTGCGTGGATTAACGTTTTTCAATTAACACGGGAACTTTTTAATTTTCCGGGATAAAATGTAGCCTATGTGTTAATCTTGGGTGTGACCTACCTCCATTTCAAACAGCCGAATTGGTTCATTCGCTGTGGCGTGAAAGAGTAACAAACATACACACACTTCAAATTTTCGCCTTTACTATATTACGTGTAATGTGACGCGATGAGGATGGTATGGTTGGATCGATGTTTGTTACTTCTTCACGCCACAACGAATGAACCGATTTGGCTGAAAATCGGAATGCAGATAGCTCATACCATATCCAGAATTAACACAGGCTACATTAATTTATCCTGGAAAATTAGAGTTCCCGCGGAAATCAAAAGACCTAAATATTTTTTATTTCGGACGAATTCGGATGAAGTCGCGGACGTCATCTAGTAGATAGGTACTAGACTACTTTACTATTACTGGAAATTAAAGTCGCGGGCACTATCTTTTCAATTAAGAAGGTGCTTAAATTTTAATGGGCATGTACCTACTAATGTTGCAGTAAACGTCTGTGATTCTAGTTATGCTATAAACTGCAAACACAAGTAAATAAATGCACTACACAATTAACTGCAGCTTAATCAATGAGCAAATAGCCTAATTGGTAATTAGTATTACAATTTGCTGATAATGATAATATACAACAACATTTGCACCGGATATGTTTTGAACTATGAAACTGGATACATCTGTGCCTAGGTAGGTACCTACGTAAATAAAATTGAAGTGTTTGTCTATGATTTCTATTACAATAGGTTTATTTAAACGAAAGCCTGCCCAAAAAATATTACACAAGTTTTTTTAAAATGTTTGTTTGTTTGTTTGTACAGGCAAACGGGTCAACTGAACCAATTTCGACGGGAATTTCAAAGGTAGGTAAAGGACAAGGAGCTATTTAACCTTAGCGGTATGGTTAGGTTAGGGGTCCACAGGCTGAAGCTTTAAAGTCTTTAAACCCTTGTAATAAACGGACAGACTGACAAACAGACAACGGAGCCTAAGTATCTAATAGAGATCCCGTTTGGCACCCTTTGGGTAAGGAAATCCTAAAAACGATTAATGAATCCTAAATATTATAAATGTGAAAGAATCTTTGTTTGTTGGTTTGTCCTTCAATCACGCAGCAACGTAGCAACGGATTGATGTGACTTTTACATGGGTATAGCTGAGGGCTTATCTAAGAAAACAGAAGATTCCTAAAGGATTCAAATATATTTTAAAAACCTTTCTCCACGTGGATGAAGTCTTGGAGAAAAGTTGATTTAAAATATTGCTATTTGTTTTCATAAATTTGTATATAGGTACGTATAAAATACTCCTTTTTTTAATTTACAATGATTTTTACAAGTTAAAAAGGGTAGATAATATACACGTGGTTGAACCATCCAAGATTAACATTTCAAATGCCTTCAAGAACTTGAAACTTGGTTACAATAATATATTAAGTAGGTACCTAGGTATATTTAAAATGGTAATTTTGTAGGGCAAAATTATAGTAAGGTACCTACCTAACTATACATATAGTAGGCATATAAGTACTATTCTTAAGGGTAACTTCGAAATAAATTCCCTGTTCAGATTTTTATGTTTTTAAATGACTTATAACTTACACATATACGTATACAGGGTGTCCCACGGCTATGCCACATGGAGGGGAAGTACCTTAAATATTGTAGATGGAACATTTTACTGAAAGAAGACTTCATTTTAATTTAAAAAACAATTTAAACTGCATTCATAGATTTTTAAATAATTGCCTGGTTGAACCGGGACTCGAACCCGCTATACGAGAAAAAAAATTAACCTGTATCTTTATCATACCGATCGGAAGGCTTCATCATAAGGATTATTTTTTGTTAAATAACATAGCATGAGAAATAAAAGGAAGACCATGAATTTTAGCCTTTGATGTAAAATTTTGTTCAGAAAAATGAAAAGCTGACATTGGCGTATCGACATACAACTGACATGAACTATTACTAATGAGTACCCACTATTAGGAGTATTTAGGAGAAGTGCGCATCATTTCTCGATCCTTACTAATCCTTACTTATATTACCTATAAATGCGAATGTGTGTTTGTTTGTTGATTTATTGGTTTGTCCTTCAATCCCGCTGCAACAAGCTTTTGATTTTTCTGAACAAAATTTTACATCAAAGGCTAAAATTCATGGTCTTCCTTTTATTTCTCATGCTATGTTATTTAACAAAAAATAATCCTTATGATGAAGCCTTCCGATCGGTATGATAAAGATACAGGTTAATTTTTTTTTTCGTATAGCGGGTTCGAGTCCCGGTTCAACCAGGCAATTATTTAAAAATCTATGAATGCAGTTTAAATTGTTTTTTAAATTAAAATGAAGTCTTCTTTCAGTAAAATGTTCCATCTACAATATTTAAGGTACTTCCCCTCCATGTGGCATAGCCGTGGGACGCCCTGTATACCTACCTAATATGAATATTATGGGTAAATAAATCTAGAAAATAAAGAAAATAGCACATACTTCCTGATGCACGAACACTGACAATGCACAAACTCACAAAAATCACACACCAATTCATTTTGTCGGTCATTCAGACCATGATTCGAGTTAGCGATTTGCACGACACTGATCAAATGACGAAAACGCTCAACATCGGGGGTCGTTAGGGTCAAAGTAAATAATATTATCGCTATTTATCTTTAACTGAACACGCTCCAATGAAGTTTTATAATTTGTATTGAATGATGCTTGGTCAAACATCGTTCCGATAAGTTCCCGCTTCGACGTATTACAGGGACCGGGAAGTAAGCGGAAATATTGGATTGCGTTCAATGTAACGTGATACAAATGTTGTGTCATCTCAAATTGCTATCGTTTCATTCAATTGTGATAATATGACAGGGTTATAACTTATAGTACAGCTAGTAGCCTAGTCTAAACTAATGATTTAGTTATAAACCAGCAGTGCGTTTTTTAAAGTAAACGTTTAAATTTTTTTTTTAAATTAAGTAGGTAGATTTTTAAACGACTTCTAAGGAGGAGAATTTCAATTCCACCGGTATTTTTTTTTCAATACATCTGCTCCTCCGAGATTTTTGGACCGATTTGTGTGATTTTTTTTATATACCTAGGTACAAAATGATCTTTCGAGATGTGGTTTACTCCAACTCCTCAATCTTGATGCTATGGGGCTACCTCCTGCCCACTTAAACTGTGGGATTCTTTTTATCAACAGTCAACAGTCATAACTTTTATACGGTGTTTTTAATTTTTTTTTTAGTATCTTAGCCGAGCTGAAGTTGGTGGTAGGTACCTAGCTACTGTGCCTAGCTACTATATTTTTTTTATGATAATGCATTTCAAGTAAGTCGATAGCCACCAGGCACCATCGATATTAGTTATCTATGAACACCTGATTAAATATCTAAGGTAAGGTATTTTATCCACTTAGGTTATGAATGAAAGTACTCAAGTGCATCTAGTATGCTATGCATTGTTGTCATTCGAGGTAAAGGTAAGTAGAGGTAAGTTGAATAATTTGTGAGCATTTAATGCTTTTTAGTTATTGAAATTAATCGTAATTCCAGACATAATAGGTACGCATAATACTTACAGCGGTAATATAGCTTAAGAGGTTAAGAGCACGTGTAATGGTAAATCTTATCGAAAGTTTGATAAAAAAAATAAGTTATAGGTCTAATTTTTAACCAAATTGCATTTATTTTCAATGTGTTGTATATTAAAGAGCCAAAATTTTTATATAAAATTCCTATACATATTACAAAGAGACGATATCGCCTTAAAAAAAAAATAATATCTTACGAGTTATTAGAATACATGATGTATTTTGGCACTCCTACTCGCCAGTATATCTGTCGCGTTTCAAATGAGGTTTCGGGTATGTTTTATTAAATAAAAGATACCCGAAACCGATAGATGAAATTTTCATTTATCGCGGGATTTTTTTCTGGTATTCTGCGCACTGTTAAGACTTTGGTTCCTTTTCGAGGGATCCGGGAATTGAATTCCAACTCTCCCAGGTACCTGCACTGAAAATAGGCTCGCAAGACTGGTTGAGAACTATATTTAGGTTAGATAGACTTACCATAATATATATTTTGTCCACAAAATCTTACTCAATAGTTCAGAATTAGGGTAATTCAGTGGAAGGCCTAATTTCAGTGTCACCAGATCCACTCAGCCGGATAACACTGATTGAGCGCCTAATGAGCAAGAAAACCAACTACAGTGCCCTTAATATGGTTCGGCTGAAATTACACTTCGATATGGATACAGATCACAACGACAGTTTCAGGGCAAGCGCACGACACTCATCAGCCTAAGCTCGATTCATTTTCTTATGCTTCCGTCTCCAGTCGCAGCTGCTGTAACATCGCTGCACACATCGATGTTAGCAACGTTTAAAAACGTTTTTAATAGAATCGAACTGCAGGAATCTGTCAGCCGATACAAAGCCTAATTAATATGCATTCGTCTGATGCCTCAGCTACATTTTTAACCGACTTCCAAAAAAGGAGGAGTTTTTCAATTCGTCGGAATCTTTTTGTTTTTAGGTACATTTGTTCCTGAATTACTCAAAGACGATTGGACCGATTTGGAAAATTATTTTGTTGGAAAGGGTCTACTTTCCAAGTGTTCCCATTCCCATCAGGTCAGGATCTGATGATGGGATCCTGGAGAAATCGAGGGAACTCTTCAAATTTTATAGGCATATAATGGATATACTTTGTAGTGGCGTTTGAAGTCGGTTTTGCAAAAAGTATTTTTAAGTTTATATTATGTACTAACAATATCAAGCACGCAATCCGTACCCTACTTGGGCTACAGTTTTTAAACTTTTTTCGTGTTGTTTCACCGTCTTCAGATCTTGAGTTGGCGTTGAAGCCGTAAGTTACTACCTACTTACTCCGAACCAAATAATAAATATTTAACATCATTGCGTTCATATGAGTACCCTAAAAAGCTTGTGGGTGGTCCTTGAGGCCTCACATCCATAAAGATATTATGTAAACAAATATAATGGCACTAAATCAAAAGTTTTTCGTTCTTGTTGTCTGTTTGATAGATGAGACAGCAATATCGTAGAACAGTTATGTGGGCTGAGATAGTTTATTTATATTTTTAAGTAGGTACTTACCTACTTTTATGTTATTTCATTGTAGGGTATATGACTTTTTCTTTTTGAATGTTTTTATTTTAGTTGATAGGTACTTCCGGGGTTACATGTATAGATATTTCAAGAACTCATATAATATTGTGAAAAATTAACAGTAAACAATCTTGGTTCACGGATTGGGTACATTCAATCAGATAAATTATACCTCTAAAGTCTAAACCATATCTTTCTGCTAAATCTATCTGGCTTCGAGTAGGTAATGTTAATTGAATGCTGACGAATCCAAATGTCTAATTGAAGTTAAATCGGTTTATAGCATACACATAATTGCCATTTCCTTAACATTTACTTGTTATCTACATCAGATGTGGCAATGTTTCAAGATATTGATGAATAGTGAATACCTAGGTAGGTTACCTATTCTGTAAATTATTATTATCGTTTTATTGGTGAAGAAATTAAGGTTGCAAATTGTAGTGTAGCCCAAACAAGCTAAGGACATGACGCGTGTATATTGGGCTTAATAGGAAGACTTTGAGATCAATGTTTCATTCAATTTTCATAATAGACTTAAATAATGTCTATGATAGCAATAAACATAGGTGTTACTCAGACAGATCTGTCAAAGAATGCTATGACGAAATCTTTCTAGGAACAATCAATTAATTGTTCCTACTTTCATGGAGACCCATGTATGAAGTAAATTTGTCTATACCATAGATTTAGGACAGGTAATATAGAACCAAAAGATCCGGTTGGGTAGGACGTTAGGAACAACGCTTATCAAGTTATCAGTGATGGTTTAATTCCAAGATGAAAAAGTAGGAGCTCTCTTGTTTCGATTGAATGAGAGAACCTGATTACTTAGATTTACTGATCTAGTCAAATTAACAGCTTTTATAAGCGTTACGTTACTTCGCAACTACATTGCATTTTGTTTCCTACAACGCTGTGAGATTGGAGAGTGCAACGCTGCGTCAGCGATGAATGAAGGCTGTACCCTTAAAATATCGATATTAATGAAAATTAAACACTTTACTGATTAACATCAAAATCAATTCGCGATACAGCAATATTGGGGCCTCGGTTGGTTCTAAATATTCCCTGCATCCCAATATAATACGCACAAATCCTTTATAGCTATGGATATTGTTAATTGAATATTCAGATCTGATTTAATTGCATGCCGCTTTGTATTGTTACTCCGTTGGCAATAATACGAAACTGTATTTACATTTCTGTTATAGGTTAGGTAGTGCCAAAGGGGAGATAATAATAGTGTCCTGTGAGGATGTTGTGCCAGTGTGACAGCTTATATTAATTACGTACGTTGCAGAAGTAATTTAACATAAAAGCAATAAACCACCACTTGCTAAATGGTGGTTTATTGCTTTTATGCCGAAGGTTTTTACTCTTTTTCTTCTAAGGTTAATTTTTCTTCTTCTTCATCACGTCATATTCGTTTGTATAGCAAATATATACATTTAAATACAGCAAATCCAATGTTAATCATAGATTAATTACAGAGGTCAATGACGGGAGCCATATTACAAACTTGTTGTCTTTTTCTACGATAGATAACGCTAAAGCAGGGGTTCCCAAAGTTTTTTTATAACGCTTCCCTTCTGAAAGGATAGGACGTGCGATAAAAAAAACTTTGGGAGCCCCTGCTTTAGCGTTATCGATCGTAGTAAGAGACAATACGTTTGTAATATAGTTAGAGACGCAGGCATCTCAAAAACAAGGAGGCCCACGATGATTATAGTGTAACAACGTCATATTGGCCGCGGCAGACTTGACCACTCTGTCAAAAATGCCTTCCTGGGAAAAATAAAATGTCTCAACTAAATCGAAACATTTTACTGTAAATTGTACCTAATTGCTCATTAAAAAGCTGTGGGTATCAACTTAATGAGACCTACGCTGATTGGAATCCCATTTTGCAATCACCCACCGGGATTCGATCACGGGAGCTCTTGCATTCCGAGCACAGTTTTGCCCCGCTGCGCTAGAGATGCCGTAAAAACATGAAAGAAAACGGCATTTTGCTAATAGATAGTTGTCTCTGCGATCAACAATTACTACCTGTATATACCTATTCAACATATCTATAACAAAAGCCTCAATAGCCCAACGGTAAAAGGTGCGGATTTCACACTCAAAGGTCGCAAGTTCGAGCGCCACCCATTGCACTATTTTCGTACCCACTCCTAGCACAAGCTTTCCGCTTATTTGGAGGGAATAAGAGGATATCAGTAAACTTCAGCTTGGTTGATATTCTATTTTTAAAGAAATAAAAAATACATGTATTTAAGTTGTATTATTCAACAGAGCCATGGGTTATTATCAATATCAGTAACCCATGGCTCGGCTCTGAACTACTGAGCACAAGTCTCTACTCAGAGAAGGCTCATAGTCTACTACGCTGGTCCAATGCAAAGTAAACCACACACCTTTGCGAACAATATGGAGAACTGGGATTTTTCCTTCTCTGTTGAAGTATGACATTTAATTGCTTTAACGCCCATAACTTCGAAAAGAGAGTTGTTTGCCCGGGATTGAACCCACGACTCTCGTATAGAAGAACGCAGTCTTAACCATAAGGCTATCAAGTTGTGGTTCAACTAATAATAAATAAGCTATTACTGCTCGCAGAGTGGCCCATTTTAAACGGAATGGAGCATAATTATCACCAATGCGAGACTCAATAAAATACCATTCTCTAAGCTTTAAAGGTACATTAAACGCACTTCATCGAGTACATCTAATTAGGACGCCAAGTGCAGCGACGATTTCATTACGAATGTATGAAGCGGCCAAGACGTGGCTTGCAAACACAACCTACGTGCAATGCTCCGGCCTGCTGCCGACCGACCAACCGCACATGACACCCGCTGGATATTCAACCCCTCACAAGACCTTCGGCTGCTCTATGCACAAACGGGAGCCTGATGTGTCAACTTATATCGGACAAAGAACACCCTAGCACTTGCATCGCTCGGCAAAAAGTCGAAACGTGTGGGACTGCAGACGAACTCGTTTCTCCATACAAGGACCTTCTCGACAAGTCGCTTCCCAACGCACCAGCTCACATAATATTGTTAGCCGCCGCCGATAGCTTTTTATGTCCAATGCATTATTCGATACTCATTTAAAATTCTAACATGAGCTTATAAAGAAAGCTCGCCATTACCAAGCGGTCCCCTGCTGTCGTCGGTCGTCTTTCACGGACTTTATACAACCGGGACGAGTTTATCGGAGGTGTTTTATTACTTAAATATATTACGCAAAATCGCTTTGGGAGGCAGCGAGCTTGGAAGCGCCCACGCGTCAAAGTTGCGGGGGCGATCGCTAGAGGCTTCTCGTCAAACGTGCGCGCGCGGCGACCGATACACACGCGCCTTTAAAAAAACCTTCCGGAACCGATAAACTAATTCGACACGAAAAACATCCAATCCCAACACACTCGAGTTGCTTTTATTTACCTGTGACCGTGATCCATAGACTATAATATTTACGTTCTTTGAGGATCTATTCCGGCTAGTGTTGTCAATGACGCGGATTGGTGATCGATCTTTATGAATGGAGTTCGGTGTGACGTCATGAATAGTGCTGTGACTGTGATGCCGTTCGGTGGGCGACCATTTGTTGACAATGCGTGATCATTAGAGTGGAAAGGTGAGTCCATTGGCTTAGCTATTTGTTGTTGCAACACGGTGTGACAGCTATTTATTTGTCGCAGGCTAATAAGCTACTGCTCCTAACAGTTATTGGTCATTTGTGTCTTCTGAATATTTATTTTTACGGTCATTACCAATTAGGTAACCTTTTGATTAGTATTTATGCTGACATTTCTTTCAACAAATAACTGGTTTTTAAATTAATAGCGCCTAACCGTCGGCCGCAGTTGGTGATAACTGATAAGTGTCCACAGAAATGTTAGTTAACTGCACTACCTAGTTTATTCAGTAAATAATTTTTATCAACTGCCACAAAGATTGATAGATTCAATAGATCGATGTTCAATTGGTCTATGTTCAGTCAACTTTTTCGCAAGCCATTATTATAATCTTCTCAGTGAAAACTACCACAGCTTAAAAAAATGGCAAACTATAATATTCAAAGCTTGAAACACACAAAACGCGACATCACGGTCACACCAATCCAATGACGTTCATAGCTATTATAATAACTAGGTTCTGTATGAATGCTTTTAAAATGCAAAGCGTTGGAACCCCGCTCTCATGCAGTCGCACAGATTAACTAGTACCTAGGTATTAGTGTAACGTATTTAGGTCCGTAACTCCGTAACATAGTATGTGGTTTAGTCTGGCACGAAAGCAAAGTTGATTTGGTTCGACACGGCCGTACATGCCGTACAGGTTATATGCGGATGCATATAAGACCGATTTAGTAAACTTCAAAAAAACTCTCAATTCTCTCAATTCTACGAGTACTATGGTTTGACTGTAAGGGCGCGAACAAGCCAAGGATGCCTCACTGCGATACCTCGCGGTCGCGGTTTAGCTCGCTACCTCGATGCCACCTCCATGTAAAACAAATGTATGCAAACAGACGAGCGCGAACATGCCGAAGGATACCTCACTGCGATACATCGCGGTTCACATCGATGTTTCTCGGCATGTTCGCGCTCGTCTGTTTGCATACATTTGTTTTACATGGAGGTGGCATCGAGGTAGCGAGCTAAACCGCGACCGCGAGGTATCGCAGTGAGGCATCTCTGGCATATTTTCACCCTAATGTGTGAGCCCAAGGCAGAACAGTATAGTTGCGTCGCGCTACAAGTTAACGCTGTGAGTTTTGTTTGTTTCAGGCTTTAAAATCGGGGTACATATCCACCTACTGTGACGTCATTGGCGCCGATTTATACACTCGTACAATACAGATCCGGTCGTTTTATATTAATGAGCTGTGTCAACTCAAAATAACTTATTTAACATACGATGGCATTATGTTATTCAACACAATAGACTCTATACCCACATATTATTTAAAGAGGATGGGTGTCTGAATAGCCGACCCAAAAAAAAATAACTCGGCGATAGGTATTTCACGCTAAGATGTTTTTATAAGTATGTCTACCATACAGTTTTTAACCGACTTCAAAAAAAGGAGAAGGTTCTCAATTCGTCGGATTTTTTATGTATGTTTTCCAATTACTCAAAGGCGCCTGGACCGATTTGCAAATTCTTTTGTTTGAAAGGCTTGATTCCCAGGTGGTTTCATGGTCATCAGGTCAGGATCTGATGATGCAATCCTGGAGAAATTGAGGGAACTCTTTAAATTTTTATAGGCACGCTTGATATACTTTGTGTAGTGGCGTTTGAAGTCGGTTTTTTAAAATATGTTTTATTTAGATTTTTTAATATTAGTATCGCTCCAGGAAGGCCGTCAAAACCACCTGCAAGATTAGTAAAGTCCTAATACCTGCCAGCTTTTAGGATTACGTAGTAAAATAAGGAACTCTTATAGTTTGGTGCACACCGTCTGTGTATCACATGCATTCTATTCAGAAACTAATTGAACTTCAAAGTTGAGAATTGGCACAGTTATAGGAAATTGTTACCGCTTCAAATGGCAAAATCCGCTTCAAAAATTATGGAAAAAAACAATTGTTCCTGCTTCCTTTTTAACTTACCCTTAAAACCGTTTAACTTTTCGTTACAATATGAGTAGGTTGGGTAGGTGGAGATTGCAGTCAAGCGCTAGTCTATAAGCATATTAAAAAAAACTTAACTCGTCGAGTGGGACGTCATTGAAGGTACCTATTTTAAAATTATTAAGAACACACATCCAGCGAATCACCGCAATTGAGATTAGTACCAATGCTTGATGCAGCTTTTACTTAAATCTGAGTAGGTAGGACTTTGGTTTAATGATTTAAAATATTTTTAGTTTTAAACTGTTTTGAAGCGTGTGGAGTCGAGGGTTTATGATAGTTTATCTGTTTGTACAATAACATTGTCACACACACACGCACACTAAATATTTGAATGAAGGCGTGGGCAGACCGAATGTCGCGACATTTCAACATGCCTTAAGCCGCCTTAAACAAAACAAAATTCTTATTACCATGCTGATAAGGTTCATATTTAACAGGAATTTTGTTTAATCTTTAACTAATTTTCAAATTATTCATACAAATGACTTAACTGGGAACCCACTCGCGATCTGAAGAAATAGGATTTTGTATTATTAAGCCTGCAGTCTGGACGCGTGAGAAGTTGCGATAGAACACCCACATTGATAATTTCTATTCACACAGACATATCATACAATATTAGTATACGCACCTTGGAAAGTAACAATCTTAACAATCTACGTTTGGCGCTTCCCTCAAGTTAAATGTACATCACGCGTTCGTCTTAGTAGGATATTAATGAATTTCACAGAAAATACGCAATGTATTTTAACCGCATAATGAAGTTCGCGGGCCCGTAGTGAGACTAGTGACTAGTGGCGGCATAGGGTGGGGCCACAGTGCACGCTTTTTGTCATGTAACTTTTGTCTGAATGGAATAACTTCTAAGTAAGGGTCCGATTCGAATTATTTAAAGAGGAATTTCCAGATACATAGTCAATTATAGTTACAAAAATATTTAATTGGATAAAGATTACTAAATAATCATGATGAGAACGTCAACATTTTTCATCGTGCTCATGTTTCAACAGACTAATTTGAATAAAAAAGGGGTTATAGTTGCTTAACTATAATAGTTCAATATATAGCCCCGCGGACGTGCTTGTAGGTAATTATGAGTATTGCAAACATGTATAGTACGTATATCTCACGAAGTTACGGTTAATTTTTTTAAAATAAAATATAGCTCATGTTACTAAAGGAATAATAGCTTTCCATGAGTGTAAGAATTTTAAAATCGGTTAAGGAGTTTTTGAGTTTATCCATTACAAACAATTTTACAAACTTACAAACAAGCAAATATTTCATCTTTATGATATTAGTTTAGACAAAACAAGTGTCACTAAATAATTCAAACTCAAAATTATTTATTTCATGTAGAATGCTGATTCTGCCGAGAAGAGTCGGCAAGAAACTCGGCAGTTGCTCTTTTCAAAACAAAAAATGTTACAATATGTAGCTTATGTATCTTGTGGCAGTTGAAGCAAGCAGATTGGTTCCAAGTAACTTTGTCATTTACAATTATATTTTGCATATTTTGTATTTCCTGAAATAGAACTCTCGTTGCTTTTTCAACATCAGTGCACGCATCATCCTTCAAGCTTTTGTTTTCCAGAATTGACACTTTGTTTCCTGAAACAATATAGTTAATAAGGTATTTATTAGAAATTAGGATATAATTAATTAAATTAGATTTTTTGCAAACCCCAATTAGATTTTAAAGGTTTAAAAGGTAGCCTATATGTTAATCCAGGGTATAAGCTATCTGAATTCCAAAATATGTATCAGCCAAATCGGTTTAGTGTTTGTAGGGATATAAAGACGCTTTTTCATATCTACCTGAAATGAGGAGCAAAATAAGTTACGATATTAATGAGTACATTAGTGTTTGCTAATTAATAAAGTGTTTGATGATTAAAAAAATACATAATAAAACTCACATACTTACTACGTTCGTACTCGAAGAATACAAATAAAAAAATTAGCAGTCGTTTCCGACACTCGCGACCCACCCTAATGCTCGTCGGAACAATTATTATATCGCGGTCGCCGGAGTTGCGGTGCTCTACGAAAACGAGCGTGCTATCACCTTGAATATTGCGACGCGATTGATTTTATTTGTGGTTGAACACTGTAATATAAAGCGAATTACGGGCGGCTACTGCTTCATACTAAAATGTATGAGCAACGGGGAACGATTTTCGCTACAAAATTAATGATTTTTAGTCTTATATTATTGCTTTTTGGTTTTAATTAATATAAAATTTTAATGGCGAAAATTTTCTCTATACTTCCTTCTCACGATTTAACCAAAAATTATTCCAAATATAACATCGGAATAGCATAAGATGTATTAAATAGAAAAGGTCGATTTCGGTGATTTTGATAATGTTGCTGATTTTTTTTCTCAAAAACTGAGATTTATTTTAGATATATGTCGCGGCGTACTTATAGCCTCATCTATTAAGCAATTGAGGTTTTTTTGTGGTGTCATTCAATTCAATGAGTTTTTTAATTTGGGTTAAACCGTAAGTGTCTATTTGCGCATTTCTTCCAGACTTGCCCCTTAAGAGTAACAATTCCGAATGCATGTAAGAATATATTATTATTATCAATCAGTTACAACTTACATGTTATTAATAAATCGCGTTTTCATGTACACACATGGCTTGTAAGTTATTTTAAACCGTTATTTAACCATGAAAGTCGATATTAACTAAATAGGTAGGATTGAATTTGGTTTGTAACTTGTTAGAATTACAAATAAAAACCACTTCTAGAAGAAGAAAAAAATGAAGGTTAAAGCGTCCTCCAGAGAAGAACATTTTTCCTGTGTCTATCTGAAACTATTTTGCATCATGCTTGCAGACTTGTAAAGGATTTATTTTACTCTACCTATTCGGTAATTATATAAACAATAATAATTTATTGTTTTGGTTGCAGGAAAATACAATCTTAGGGCTTAAGTACCTATTTCACGATCTACATAGTCAAGTAAGTTTTAACAAAAGAATAAATTCAAATTTTTGACGGTTTTGTTGCTTTAGAATATTTTTCAATTCATCCAGAAATATTGTGACTTTAAGTTCTAATTTTTAATAGTTTTGTTGCCTTAGATCATTTTTCAATTAATTCCAGAACTGTATAGGTACCTAGTCGATAACATATTATGACTTTAAGTAAGTACTAAATTTTTGGCAGTTTTGTTGCCTTAAAACATTTTTCAATTCGTTTCTGAACTGTAGGCATACCTAATCGATACTGAATATCGATGCTGTAGGTACTAAATAGCGAGAAGGAACTTTGGGCAACACACTAAGAACTAGAATCGCACGGGATTCAAACTTGCCACTGAAGGCACATTCATTATGCACTTGCACTTAAGACTTTAAGCCCGTTGTTACTATCTTCTGAGTTGCGGGAAACAGTTTAATAGTTTATTTTCGACTTTTTTGATATGTGTGCTGTTTGAGAACTGAAATGAGCATGTTATCTAATCCAAAATGTACATGTTGAATACTGATCTAGATTAAGATAGGCACGTATTAAATATCAATCTGACTGACTTGAGTATTAAAAATCAGTGTAGTAGGTATATAATCAGCGTAGTTTTATAAGGTAATCCTTATATTGTTAAAGTCATTTATATTTTCTCATATCCAAATAAGCATAGTGTTTGGTACCTACTTTGGCTAGGTAGGATAAATATGCAACAGATGGGATTTGAACCTTCGACTTTTCGGTTTTCAGTCCACTTCCTGACCCTTGCGGTATAATGAAGCTAAGTTAAAAACACTTTATACTATTACTTTACACATATCTGGATTAATTTATCGACCTTCAATCTGTAGTTATGGATTAGATAGGTTATTAAATTGACCGATAGGTAGTCTATGGAATGTGGAATGTCTTATTAAGGAGTAGTGTATCCACACGAACCAATACTAATAGGTATTTATTAATGCAAAGTAAGTGTCTTTGTCTATCTGTTACCTTTCCATGCCTAAACTACTGAATCGATTACTTGTAGTAGAACTTTTTATCTCGGAAAGTCAAAGTTCCCACGGGATTTTTAAAAACCCTAAGAGCTTTCAAGAAAAATTATAAAACTATTTCGGAACTCAACTTTTTTTTCTATTTTCAATTTCAATTAAATGTTTTATTTATTATAATTTCAATTAGGCAACTTCTGTTTTATTATAAACTAGCTTTAACCCGCGGCTTCGCTCACGTTAGGTTCGATTTTTTAACCCCCTATTTAACCCTCTTGGGGTTGAAATTTTCCAAAATCCTTTCTTAGCGGATGTCTACGTCCTAACAGCTACCTGTATGCCAAATTTCAGCTCGATCGGTCCAGTGGTTAGAGCTGTGCGTTGATAGATCAGTCAGTCAGTCAGTCAGTCAGTCAGTCAGTCAGTCAGTCAGTCAGTCAGTCAGTCACCTTTGCCTTTTATATATTTAGAAGACAAGCTACTATTTTTTTTATTAGCTCTATATTCATAGATTTCATATAAAAAAATCACAGCGGTATTCCATTTTTAACAGACTTCAAAAAGCAGATCTCTTATGTGCTTTTTGACTTTATCTTCCAATAAGGAAGCATCACAGATTTAGAGTATACTCTCTAAATCTGTGGGAAGCATATTTATTTTACAAATAAAATTATTCTTCTGCTTGAAAAATTTACTGAAAACAACCGATGAATAGAAAACAGTATTCAGAATAATATTATTATGAAAATTCCGTACTAGGTAAACTGTCGGTGAGACACATCTCGTAGCGTCTTTTTCCTTTCTCGTGGACGTGCGATCTTTGACTTGAAGTTCGTTATCGGCGTTCTTTTGTTTTCGTTAAAGTTTGGAAAAGGTCCAGTGCAGAAGTTAGGTCACAAATTCTCCCGCCTGACGTGGAGTGACGTTTACGAGAGATAGGGAATTTTGCTTTATTTTTGTGCTGTTTTAAAAATCTTACTATGGGTGGGTTACATATCAAGCGGCAAAATGTTATATTTTTATCATTACCACAGTATTAACTTTCTTTTGGCTATAAGACACAAATAATACAGCTTAGATCCATCAAGCAAAGAGATAAAGCTATCTCTTAACGTTTTCCTCAAAGTTTTACCAAGCATAATCTATTAGGTAAGATACGAAGAAAAACACCTAATATACTCGAAAATTTGTTCTTATAAGAACAATAAAGCAAGAATAGAAGTCTGTTGGACATAATATATGTAGAAGGTGTCTCGCAGCCATGCTTACAAATACAGCTCGTTGTTATGCTTTTAAAAAAATTTGTTGCCGACTCAAAATTAGTTACTTACATTAGTTTAGGAGCTCAGTTAGTAAGACTAAAAACTTTTATATTTTATTTTTCCCTTTTTAGTAGTGCTTCTATCGGTGGTTTTTGTAAAAAGTAATTATATAAATTCTTTATTCACGTTAAACATACTTATATCAAACATAGGGAAATACTTATGTACATTATCTTAAATGGTTAACTGACTTACAGACTAAATCCGGAACAACATCTATGGATTCTCCGCTTAGATCGCAGAAAAAAAATGTTTTCCGAGCTATACAATGTGCATGCTCATTGCCACTTGAGATTCTCAACTCGTTCGATCCTGTGACTTAATTGGCACTATCAGAACTATAGGTCACATAAGAATAGTCTCTCAGAATGAGATCTATAGACTGAACTCTGACTTAATTCAGCCTCAAGACAGAGTTAAAACGAAAAAGATTTAGGACATATTCGTCTCATCAGAGCTATAACTATGTCTGAAGTCAAAGTCTATAGATTACAAGATCAAATCCGAAATGAGAAGATCCGTACAGGAACCAATGCAATAGTGAACATAATAATTACAATTATGCTGTAATAGAACGTCTCGAGTGGCCGTGAGGACTCATCAGGGCCGTAATTTCATATATCTAAATTAGATTCTGAAACTAATTTATGTTTGATGAAATAAGTTCAAGGGCCATTATATTTTAGGCAATCTGACATGGAGAGCTCATTAGCGTACCTACAACAAGTCATTAGTGAACAACTCATTACCTGGTACTCAACATGCCTGTAATCCGTTTTTACGTATAAAACTTCCCCTTATTAAAAGTTGACTATTTCCAAGGATATTTCCACGTGTAGGGCGTAATGATATCATCGGGATAGTATTCATTTCAGGGCCTTCCGCAAATCGAGAGCTGTTGGGTTATATTTTTAGCAGTTTATGATCTTACCTTTTTTATTACTAAATAGGCTTACCCTTGACGACAATCAATAATGAAAAGCACTGATGAAGATTTGAAAGCACTTGCTTTAAAGATACCTATTTATTGTTGCCTTGAAGTATTTACTATATTATATAAGGTGTTATTATAAGGTGTTATATAAGGTGTTATATTATATTTATTTAAGGTGGTGGAAAACACGGATGCTGGAAAGGTGTTCCACACCTTAGAAGTTCGTTTCAAAAACGTCGAAGTAAACCATTTTAAAAATCATGTCTATTATATATTTGTCTGGAAGTAGGTATATCCATCATATTATTATGTACTAGTTGATGCCCGCGGCTTCGCTCGCGTGGAATTAGTTTTTGAAATCCCGCGGGAACTTTGATTTTCCGGGTTAAAAAGTAGCCTATGTCACTCTCTCGGTCCTCAACTATACCCATGCAAAAAATCACATCGATCCGTTGCTCTGTTGCTGCGTGATTGAAGGACAAACCAACAAACCAACAAACCAACAAACCAACAAACACACTTTCGCATTTATAATATTAGTAGGGATATCTGACAATTGTTCGTGGTGGCAGATATTTTTAAGTGTAGGCAAGATGCTGGTTACACCTACAGTCTACACAGGCTAGAGAGGAGCTGTATGAAAGTGGAGTTGAGTTGAGCTGAGGTGAGATTTCGTATAATTTGTTTTTACTTCTTGAATTCAGATCTACAATATTACGGCCAAATTAGACGGTTCATTTTTCGAGATTTTTGCTTTCATTTTCGAGGTTTCACCGATGAGTTATCGAAAATGAACCGTTTAAACATCGACCGTTCACCATTCACAGGCGATTTTGCCTCTACGACGAAAGGTTCACTGGTATCGTGTACCGTTCATCGCAAAAATAAACGATGAACGGTGCATCATCTAATTTGGGCTTTTGCCTGCCTCTCTTTTAGGCTAGACTCTTAAAAATCATATGAGCAAAAGAGTTCAAAGTATTCATCGGGATATCATCATCAGTGCTTATAATTAAGCGCTGTTATTATCAAAAGCTTTTAACACAATACCATTATTTTGGAACACCGCAGCCATACACATTATGGTTTAATCCCCGCTCATCTAGGTAATATAACGGAAGGTATAAATATAATATTACTTTAAAAATAATTAAATATGTACGCGTCAGTTTAACGTTTCATAATATTAATGAAGGGAGGAATATTTATAATGATTTTAATCTGGTCGGAGATTCGAGACTATCGGAAAATTCATTTCGGTAAATGATTTAGTGCTAGCCCCCTAGTACCGAACTCACGAATGTGACAGTTATCGCATTATCGCAACACATGTTAATAGGAGTCGCAGCATGTCGAAGCATGAAGCCATGTATTCACTAAGCAACAATTGCCATTATAAAAATGAATATCTTACGAGTTATTAGAATACAAGATGTATTTGGCGCTTACTCTACTCCTATTCCGCGCAATACGCTAGCATCTGTCGCGAGGTTTCGAGCATGTTTTATTTCATCGCTTAGTCACGATTGCGCGGGTAAATCTGATTTTTTCTAGCACTCTGCGCAGTCTTAAGGGGGACTTGTCTTTCATTTGGATAATATATTGTTACCTCAGTTGTATCCCGTAGATCTAATGTAGATATAGGAGGACATTGCTTTATTCCACCCAATTTAGTGTTAATAAATTATAGCCATAGAAAAAGAGAGTCATTAGTTGAGTAAAATAAACTCACCTGCACCTTTTCTCTTATCAAAAACTTATTAGGCCCTAATTTTTTTAATCAACCGCGGCTTCCAACTATAATTAATTATTATTTATTATTATAAGGTATTTTATCAACGTGGCAATTTGTAGGTAAGGCTCTTGCCGCACTGCATCCGAACCGGATCCGACAATTCTCAATCCGAACTAGCCGTAAAAGGTAATTTGTATAAAGGGTTGTGAAGTGGATCCGAATTTCGTTATCTGAATTCGGAAAACAAAACATGAATACAAAACATGAAACAAAACATGTTCATGAATAGTACTACGGCTACTTCGGATCGAGAATTCTCTCGATTTTGGATCGGATGTAGTAAGGGAAGGGCCTTATGTTGTAACCGAATCAATGATTTTTAATTAGTTTTGTATTTAAAAATCATCGATTGTTCATAATATTGTTTTTCGTACTTAATAAGTTTTTCAAGCCAATGTCTTTACTGATTAACTGTTACTAATAAGCATAATACACGAAAAAATAAAGTATTGGTAGATAGAACATTAGTAAAGCTACGAGCTAGGAATTCTTAATGTATCGTGTAGGTATAGATCTTTGGTATAGATACATCTCTAAATTATCTGTAGCCTATATGTATTATAGGTTAGGTACCTACATATAACATCTGCTAAGAAGGTCAAATTGCAACTTGCTCTGTGTTAAACTTTGCTGTATATCAAATCTAGGTTAGAGCTGCGATCCAGACGCTCTGCATCGTTTAAATACCAGGGATATACATATTATAAGTTGCATAGTCCATTGTATAACTAGGCACCTACATAATAAATGCGAAAGTGTGTTTGTTTTTCCTTCAATCACGTCACAACAGAGCTACGGATTGACGTGGTTTTTGCATGGGTATAAGTTGAAGACCTGGAGAGTGACATAGACTACCTTGTATCCTGGAATATCAGAGGGTTCCGCGGGATTTTTAAGAACCTAACTCCACGTGGATACTATTAGTGTGAAAGAATTTTTAAGTACGAAATTTCCTGTACCTACTTGAAAAAGGCTGCGTGACAAGACAGTGAAGCCGGGCGAAACAGTTAGTAAGTGGCTATTAAATACGCAAACATAATATGCATTCTACGTAGCTCAAGCGAGTGGGGAGTAAGCCCGTCAATATCAAATATACATATTGTACCGTTAAGCAAACGCAGGCCCTATTTACAAGGTCGTAAACAGTAACTTTCTGTTTATCTCTTCAGTACGGCGCTGCATCCAATCAACTTTGCTCCCATAAGGCGCAAAAATGTTTTATACGTAAAGGTTGCGGCACATAGACCTACTTCCTTTATAGTGAACTAGAAGCCCGCGCCGACTTCGTCCGGATTGAAAATTAAATATTTGTTTTGTTCTTGTGAGCTTCTTATAGGAGACGATTGTCAATAAGATCACCACAGGAACCACACGAATATCCCGCACCGATACCCGCCACCGTGCCCCGCCGCGCCGACCGACACCATTTTATTATTTTGTCGCGCGGAAATATTAATTTTCCGATAACTCCTAACATATTTATTTAAATTGTATAGTGTAAAGGGCAAATATGTTCTAAATTAAATACTTACGATAATAAACATATTTATTTAGATATAGATTGACATCACATCGGTTAAAGAAGCTTCGAAAATAATTAATTATTTTTAATCAAAATTTGAAAGATTGAAATGGTTACTGTAAGTTATCCTTAGAATATAGACATATGCTATCGCGGACTTTTTTTTAGAACTCTTTAAGAGGAACAATTCACCCATACATCATTTTCATCCAATAACAGTATATGACCCAGCGCACGCCTTGAAAACGTTTAAGAGTCAAAAAAAATTCCGACTTCTTTAACAAATTTGCACATAGTATCTAGCCATAATACATTTATTAACATAATTATAGCCTATAACCATCTGGAATAATGTACCTTTGAAATGGTAAAAGAACTATTGTAATAGGTGCGGTGGTTCCAAAGTTTGCTCCGGACATACATACAAACTCACAAAATTCGCGCTCTCTCTTTATTATATATAGTATAGATAAATCAATAAATACATAGCTCGTCGTTCGTGGTCGTGTCGCAACTTTGGTCTTGGAAGTTCATACAATCAAGAGATAGTTTTGCTGTTAAGCTGCATAAGATAAAAAGAATTTTACTTTTTATAATTCTCTGGTATTTAAGCAATTTTTTTTGTTCTCTACACGGGGTCTACTTATCTTAATTAGTAGGTACTGCATTTCCAGCACATTTTGTTGTTTCGGGCGCTCTAATACTGGGGCGGGGCTGGGGTTAAAAACAAAAAAATGTGAAAAGCCAAACGAACAGCTGAAAAATCGAAAAAATCAAAATTAGTAATTTTGTATAGGATTCAACATTTTGGAATACTTTTAAAAGATAGAGAGAGCGTAGCTGCGAGTAAGAGCTTTTATAAAATTGAGCACAGCCAACAAAACCTACCTATAGGTATTTTAAAAAATATAGGTACGCAGCGACTTGATAACCTCCTCCTTTTTTTTCGCCGGTTGCAAACGACAGAAATGGCCGGTAACTTCTAGGTATAATCAATGCAGTCCAACCAAATGTGGCCTTAGCCTCTATTGAGGTTACCGGATGGCCGCTCTATTGTCTATGGGAGGACCGCAAAAGCCGTGTGCCCGCGATCGCGACTATTGTTCGCGCTCTCTGAAACGAAGCTCTTTTATTGTTTATGTATAATAGAAACCTAATATCGACTGACATGGAACTATTTGCGGTTTTGTACTTCAAGAGGGGCTCCGAGAGGTCGCACGAGGGTGGAGTGGCCTAGTTGCCATGACTCGATTGTGATTGTTACTACGTCGAGACGCCAACGATAGATGTAAAAGAAAATATGACTGACTGATTGACTGACTTACTGACTGACTGATTGACTGATCTATCAACCCACAGCTCAAAGCACTGGATGGATCGAGCTGAGCATACAGATAGCTATTTTAATGTAGAAACACGCTTAGAAAGGATTATTGAAAACTCAACCCCTAAGGGGATAAAATAGAGGCTTGAAAAATCAAACTTAACGTGAGCGAAGCCGTGGGCAAAAGCTCCTAAATGTAATTCCTTCATCCATTACGTTCATTCCAGCGCTCTGAATGAAAGAAAATGAGTAAAAAAAATGATGAAGAAAAAATATTCAAATGAGAACTTTGCACTAGGACAACAGACAATCTCAAGCGACTAGCTGGCAGCTACTGGATACTAGAGGCACGAGATCGTGTTCTGTGGGAAGCCTTGCAAAAGAGCGAAATAAATATATACAATACCCACGTATAAAATCCTCCATTGATGAATCATCATTGAATCAGCGCTTTGAACAAAATTCAAATTGCGCGATACTAACAACAACGTAAGTAGAAGCAAAGATCATCTTAACAACATATTCTTTGGTAGAAGTAGGTGTAAACTATGACAATTTTAAGCTATTGCATAGCTTCTATCGCGTGCCTTGAGCGTGGAGACCGAATCCAGAAATTCCGTAACGAAAATAACCGAACACGGGGCTCCTCTCACCGCTAGATGGCGTTGATAAAAAATGCTATGCAATAGCTTTACCGCGGCAGTCCCCGAGTGCCACACGTCTTTTTTTATTTATTAGTTTTTAGTAGGTACCTATTTAACATAACATGCTTTAGACTGCTCATGTAAAAAATTCATACATCTGTCTGTACCAAACACCTGAAAAATCAAAGAAGAAAGTAAATCCACGCGAAAGAAGTCGCGGGCATCAGCTAGTACTTATATAAACCAATGAGATCATTACGTAAATCACATACCATTATGAAAATACACACCCGTTAACAGTAATAAACAACGACAATATTCGTCAATTATTTCAATTATATTTTAATGCGGTCCTAATTAAGTAAGTACTTGTAGACTAATATAATTATGTAAGTTCCTTTACATTCATACGATACGAAACTGATACGATGCGACTCTTATTAATCTTTTGCTCTTTATAATCAGTATGTGAGGAATTATGTACTACAATTTACTGCGATTCTTACAAACAATTTTATAGCCATGCAACTTAATATTATTTTTGACGACCTCCATGGCGCAGTGGTGAGAGATATGGTCTTGAGACTTGAAGTGTGAGGTCCTGGGTTCGATGCCTGGCGGGGACAATTTCCAAATTTATAATTACTGAAATGTAATAATATAATAATAACTCTGGTCTAATCAGCTGCCATACATTTTTGATATTTCCAATGGCAATTAAAAACAATGGAAAGTTGCTGAAAACTGTCTTATTTGCATTTTTTTAAATTCGATGACAAGATAGTCCTTAACTGCGATCTCACCTGATGGTAAGTGATGATGCAGTCTAAGATGGTAACGGACTAACTTGGAAGGGATATGGCAATGTACATTCAACCCATACACCTTTAATCAGTTTCTATACGCCATCGTGCCGGAACGCTAAATCGCTTGGTGGCACGTTTTTGACGGTAGGGTGGTAACTAGACACGGCCAAAGCCTCCCCAGACAAAAAGCATTTAGTCATAGTTTAAAATGCGGATTTGAAAGTTCTTAATTAGCAACTTTCGATAGCCACTGAACTAGAGTTACAGCCCTACAGGTGGGGGGCATCATTCACCAAACGATTTCTGCAATTTGCCGCGGCACAATGGTGAAACTAAAGGGATACATTATGGTTTTAAAATATGCCATACACGCAAGTAACTTCCACGATTTCTTGCAGGAATCAATATTGACTTCTTAAAAGTATCTAAACTAGCTAAACTTGCTGCAAGTTTAATTGAAACGACATGTAGTTAACCACTGATTTAAATAGGGTGTTGTCGTCGTATGTAAAACGTCTTACTTAGATGCTATCAATTATTCCCCGGTCTCATCGCCTACCGAAAGCGTTCAATCCAATTTATATGCATATCACCTGGTCAAGAAAGTGGTTCCGGACGAATCACTTATAACACCCACCTTTACAACCTCGAAATTAATTAGAAACCTGATGTTTATTTCAACTGGCCCTTTAAAGGGCTTATCAACTTTATGGGTGCTTTGTGAACAGAATTTGGAGTATTTGAGGAATGTTTGTACGAATGTAATATATCAGTAAAAACGCGTATTCTGTAGCAGTTAAAGTAATTTATTTATCCATTTATTCATTTGGTGGAACGAAAATGTACTTATTGTTAAAGCTAGGTAGAGGTTATAGCCTAGAATAAAATAGAGTAAGAGTTGTTATTAGAGTAATAATAGTTTGGGTCTAGGCTTCAGAAAAGTAAGGAAAACTCTTTATTGCACATAAGAATGTACAAAAAAATATACAAAATACAAGTTAGACAAGATTAGGGTTAGGTCAGGAAAAGTTACATTAATTGCACGCGAAAAAAGTTTTATTATTATGTATACTCTATTTAGCCGTTACATAATATTTTACCTCTGAGCCACTAACTTTGAGTTATGTAAAGGCCGTCTCCCAATCAACGCGACGCAATGTGAATCGAAGCGAAAATCTAAATCTCTATCTACTCGTAAGTTAGTTTGAAATGTTACTATAGTCCCGGTTTTTATAGGAAGAACTCTGACACCAGCTCAATTTATCATTCAACAAGATACAATCAAGATACAATTTATAATAGTGTTACACTAGGTATAAACTTGAAAAAAGACTAATGCCCGTTTTCACCAAAGTTCTCTAAATTTTATGGGCTACCTAAGCTAAATTTGTCTTTATGTCAATTTCTTTTTCAGGAACCCCTAAAGGTGGTAATGACATTGGGTAAGGGGCTTCCTACGTAAAGAGACTCGTTCTTACTCGTACTTGTAAAAAAAATTTTTTTGAAAAGAGCAACTGCTGAGTTTCTTGCCGGCTCTTCTCAGCAAAATCTGCATTCCGAACCGGTGGTAGATTTATGACGTGTCATAAGAGCTACAAGTTGGCCTACATGAAATAAATAAATTTTGATTTTGATTTCTTATAGGGTACTTAGTGGTGAAATATACGAAAAATAATAAAAATTCTTTTCAAAAAACCGACTTCAAACGCCACTACAAAGTATAAAAATAATTTTATTTTGTACACGTTTGTTGAAGTCGGGTGGCTTAAATAGAAACGATGAAACCGATACGCGATGCTGACCCGATTTCAATAAGCGTGACTCTTATATGTCACCATAAGGTAAGCGTCGCGCGTCAATTTCATCGTTTCTAGTTAAGCCCGCCCGACTTAACAAACGTGTACAAAATAAAATTATTTTTATACTTTGTAGTGGCGTTTGAAGTCGGTTTTTTGAAAAGAATTTTTATTTTAAGCTTTTTAGTGTAGCTTGTTCCTGTTCTCTTTCTCCCCTCCCTCCAACACTAGGTACGGTACTAAAGTAGTCTATACTTGGTACCTACAGCACTTATTAACAACATACAATTTCTAAAGAGCTAAGACCAACAATACCAATTCGGAAGCGACAGTTCGTAATCCCTCCAACCCTGCAGCATCAGGATTGAGGAGCTAGAACCTTGAATTTTATATGTAGTATATGCTTGGTACCAACAATATCAATTCGTAAGCGACAGTTCCTAAATCCTCACAGATTAGGTAGGCAGTACCCCTGCAGCATCAGTATTGAAGAGCTAGGACCTTGAGCTCCACGATGTAGCCTATGCTTAATACTAACAATATCAATTTGCAAGCGACAGTTCCTAAATCCTCACAGTTTAGGTAGGCAGTACCCTGCAGCATCAGAAGTGAAGATCTAGGACCTTGACCTCCACGATGTAGCCTATGCTTAATATTAACAATATCAATTTGCAAGCGAAAGTTCCTAAATCCTCACAGTTTAGGTAGGCAGTACCCTGCAGCATCAGGATTGAAGAGCTAGGACCTTGAGCTCCACGATGTAGACTATGCTTAATACTAATAATATCAATTCGTAAGCGAAAGTTCCTAAAGCCTCATAGTTTAGGTGGGCAGTACCCTGCAGCATCAGGATTGAGGAGTAGGACCTGAAGCTCTAAGATCTAGTATATGCTTAGGCCAAGCATACCAATTCGTAAATGACAGTTCCTAAAATCCCATAATTTAGGGGGAAAGTACCTCTGCAACATCAGGCTTGAAGAGTTGAAGGTAAAAATTTTTATGGGACCATTTCGCGAGCTTCCTCTGTCGATTAAAAAAAAAAATCGCGTGAATCGGTCCAGAAACCCCGGAGTAATCGGCGGGCATACATAGAAAAAAAAAAAAAAATATACCGGCCGAATTGATAACCTCCTCCTTTTTGGAAGTCGGTTAAAAATCGATAAATCAATCATTAACTTCCTTTCAAATTCCCATCTCAATTTTTTTTTATAATAATGATAAAGGTATTATTATCTGCAGCACCTGCAGAGCCTTAGAGTATTTTACAGACAGAGCTTTTTCAATAATATAACCTGAATATAGAGTCTCAGATTTGGAGCAAACTGTTCGCCTTTCTCTCTATTATAATAAGTTTTAGTCTCTATTATAATAAGTATTATACCTACTTAGGAAATTCTCTCAAGCGAGAAGGAGTAATGTGGGTTGGTGTTTCAATTATATCCCTTTCAAATAGCTCATTACATACTTGGAATTAAGTATGTTATTTTGAGAATTGATTAAAAATTGTGTAGGTTGTTATTGCTTATTACATGTCAATCGAAAGTATCTTATGTCATTAGATTCAACACATTTTCATATCACCGATTTATTAATAAGATATGTAGCAACCAAGGCGCTGGAATAAGCAGGGTTTCGCCACGGACAAGCTATGATCGATGGCTTGGTGTCGCCCACTCGACTCAAAGCATGTGTAAATTACTAGAAGTATCGAAGAGCGGTGTTAGGTGTGTGAGCTAAGTAGCCCAAAAGTAGTTCAAAATTACATATATTATACATCTATATATACTAGTGGTTGGCCCCGAACTGAGACCTCGCGATATCCCATAATTCCCAAAAGTTTTAATTATATATTGTAATAATTAACTTTTAACATTAGACGCAATAAAAAAAATAATAGTTGACATAAAACTGTTTTACTGACACAGCGCCATCTATTAGCATTAGTGAAACTATTAGCTTCACAATAATGCTAATAGATGGCGCATTAAAATTAAATAATTTCGTTTCTTTATAACATTTATCTAATTTTAGTATTTGTTGTTCAAGTACAGGATATAACTGAATTTTCAACCAAGTTTCACGTTCTAATATTCAGTAATTCAGAAGTTATAGGGCTCTGACAGACATTTGGACGTACACACTTCTCTGTCTAGTAGGCAAGCGCCCTAGTTGACTCAAAGAACTCGCTTCGCTCGTTCAATAAAATTCAAAGTCCTGACTGACTGACTCACTGACTGACTGAGATATCAACGCACAGCCTAAACTACTGAAGTTAGACACTTGAAATTTTTATAGTTGGTTCCTTTTAAGACGTAGGCGCACACTAAGAAAGGATTATTGGAAATTCCACCCCTAAGGGGTTTAAATAGGGGATGGAAGTTTATATGAAACTCCGTCATTTTTCAAGCTGTTTCCATCAAAGTTGGTATTTGAGCTTTCAGTTAAAAATAAAAAAGTACGTGTGTCACAGTTTTTAAAAATTCCACCCCAAAATCTAATTCCACGCGGACGAAGTCGCGGGGGCAAAAGCTAGTATATTATACATATACTATATCATAGGTTCAAAATAGCATTTTCAGTTATGTTTGGGTCTTTTGTAATACTAAGAACCCTTCTCCTCTCAGAAAAGGGTTTTAGCTCGTAAACATGTAAGCAACTATGGACTATATGGACTATGGACTATAATATAAGCTATAGGCTACCTCGCTGGTCTAATGCAATTGGCAGACTTCACATACACACCTTTGAAAACATTAACGAGAACTCTCAGGAATGCAGATTTACCTACTCATGATATTTTCCTTCACACGCATTACATATTGTTAATATCTATAATAAGTTAATAACCGTTCTATTTTGATATATTTCTGTGTATAGAAGAATACTCTATATAAAGTATGCAGTGAACCGATTTTGAAATAATATACTCGAAGAAATCTACGAGTACCTATCATCTCTTCTGTAGGAAAGCTTTCAAAAACTTGTCTCGTATACAAAAGACTTTGACTTTAAATAGGGGCTTATATTTCGTCCAACATGTAAGAATACCTCCAGGGTGACCTGGTTACTATGTTCCATCAATCAATCTCAATATCAAAATCTAAGGCTGCCTCATCGCATCGTTTAAATTAAATCTTAGTCAAGAAGATGATTAAATAGACGAGGCAACTAAGCTTCTCCTTTCTAATATTACAAATGTGAAGGCTGTTTGTTGGTTTGTCCTTCAATCACACAGCAACGGAGCACTAGACAAACGTGATTTTTTTCCATGGGTAAGTTGAGGACCTGAAGAGTTAAATAGGCTACTTTTTATCCCGGAAAAACCGACGGTTCCCATGGGATTTAAAATAATCTAACATCACACGGACGGAGCCGCAGACAAAAGCGTGGTTGGGAAATGGATGGCTTAATTAAAATGTGATTTCAATATAGATTAGTAAAACATCTTTCAAATTCCTAATACTTATAATATTATGTAGATACCAAAAGCTGATGAGTGATGACCGATTTGTTTAAAGTTTTCCTACTGGGCCAAACTTTACATAGGTATTTTTATTTCACAATATTGGTAAACCTTATCGGCGCTTTTAGAACTTTTGTAGAAGATAAAATGCACAAAATACATAATCAAAATAACTCGTGTTGTGGAAGTATCTGAAAAATATTTCCATAAACTTGTTTTATGAGATCCAATGCGGCGGAATCTTGAATGTAAATATCTTGTATTGTATAATAAAATTTTGAACCTGAATACCTACTTATGCATCTCATTATTATCTCCTCGGAAGTAGCGCTCGGATATTGTGAATTTTTGACTGGAGGAACGCCGGCGGGTCATGAATTTGTGCTACTTATTTGCTATGAATGTGGCTGGTGATTCACTTTTAGTTTGGTTTTCTTCATAAACATAGTAGGTATTCCTTGCTAGTGGTTTTCTTAGAATTTGAAGATTATAAGAAGCAGACATTACTTTGCGGAATACCCTGATAATACTAAAAGAAAAGCTGCTGCTTTTGCTGTAATCCGCACAAACCAGAAAAAATCTATCTATCATTAGGACAAACAAAATCAACGCATGTAGATTTCACAATTACACGCTCAATTACAGGCTGCCTCAAAGAACACAAGAGCAAAGTGTCTTCAACTGATAAAGAAAGACTAAGATACGTCAGTGGACTACTTCTTAGTATATAAGATATTTTATAAGTTTAGGTTAAAATAAAATTACTCATTAGCCAGTTTAATAGGCTAGATTGTAATTTTAGTTAGTAGTGTAACTCATATTATTGAAAAAAAAAAAATAAAAAAAAAAATTAGGACATGCTCACTCCACAATTGCCTACATTGTCCTCCGGTGTCAGAACGAAACGTACTTCGAGTTCCTATGTTTTGAACTTTTGAAGGAGTTTGTGTGGCGCTACGATGGTGTATGGAGCGTGCGGCGCGTTTCGCCATACAGATTTATTCTGGTTTGGCGGATAACAGCAAAATGTTACTTTTTCTTTTAGTATGAAGTTACCATGTCCATGTCATGTAGAGGCTCGTTGTAAAATTAAAAAACCGTAAGAGTTTCTTAGTTATAAATAAACAACATTAGGACATCATTATCATCACAGATACACGTCTACAGCTGGACATATGAGTAAGGATGTTGCGCATTTTCCAGTAGTGAAGATTTACTTACCTTAACGTAAGTTAAGTCGTTTTAAGTAAGAAACACTCGTATCTCATCTTACTAATAGGTGCCTACTTATTATAACTGTGCAAGTGATTTTGTTTGTTGGTTTATCCTTCAATAACACTGCAACCGAGCTGTGGATCAGCTTGATTTTTTATCTATATAGTGTAGTTGAGGACTCGGAGAGTGCCATTGGCTACTTTTATTCCGGAAAATCGAATTGTTCCCGCGGGATTTTAAAAACTAAATCCAAGCGGACGAAGTTGTCGCTATCAGCTAGTCGTATAATAATGTCAAAGTAAAATACAATTTAAGTTACTTATTATAGAGAACATAAAATTTTATTGGAGAGCTGCACACCACTTTAATTACAACCGCATAAACGTAGCGGTGGGAAACCTAGTAATTATTAATTTGCGCGACTGGTATGTGGTCACAAGAACCACGCTCAACGCGATATTGACACCCACCCGTCGTTAAACAATGGAGGATCCACGAAGATACTCACTATAAAAGCTATAAGTACATTACATAGGCAGTCTTACAATGTGTTGTTTGAATCTAAATATCAGCGTCTACCTAATATGCTAATTCGATTTTATTGAGCGCAGGCGAGGAACAAGATAACCTATGACTGATACTTGCTAGAAACTCATTCGAAACTCTTTATTTCATGTAGGCCAACTTAATGCTCTTATGACAAGGTAGAACCACCACCGGAAAACCGATTCTGCTGAGAAAAACCGGCAAGAAACTCAGCAGTTACTCTTTTCAGAACAAAATTTTACGATATCATTGTGTAGTTGTTGTGGTTATTTCAATTAATAAGTTAGTAGGTATGCACACTTTTTTGTGGGCATCTGAAGCCAAGCCGCAAGCCGCTTTTTTGCATACAATATTGTCATTTTTTGCCACCAATTTTAACCAATAAAAACCAATTTTTAGTACTGATAATACGGATCTATTTTCCTAGCTTTTAGGCCTAACCTAGGATAATTCTTTTTAACTAATTTAAATAATGTGAAAAAAACAGATAGGAGCTGGGCAAGGGTCTACCCTCAGAATTAAAAAGTTTTAGGCCTTATGCTGAGATCTAAAGAGCATGCTTCGATTCAGCTCAGACTTAAAATAGAGTTAAAACGAGACACAAATATGCTCTGACATAAATCTGTCTCTTTTTAACTCTTGAGTCTGACCGGAGTGAGAGTCTATATGTCCACCACGCGTATTGACACTACACATTTTTGCGAACATTTTGGAAAATTCTCGGGCATTCAGGTTTTCTCAAGATGTTTTCTTCAGTGACCAGCTTATAATTAATTGCTTAACACCTACGATCACTTATTAGTTAAGCTCAAACCTTATAGAACTCCGAAAATTTAAGAGGTAAGTGCTTGGGATTCGAACATCGAACTACCTGAAAAGGAGGCCAAAGGCCTGACTTTTTAATAGATGTTGTATAGATGTTATACTTAAAAGACAATGGAGGCCCTACAACTCATCGCGCATCAGTCTGAAAGGCGGCTTATTTCAATGGGTGTTAGAACTCAAGAAGAAAGCGGACAGGAATTTACAAGGGCATTTCCATATGAAACACGCAGCTATCACGGTCGCCCACTCGTCGTAAGACAATAGCGTGCGACTATTTCCTACGCGGGAATCTGAATAAACAACCGGATATCAAATAGTACTGGTTAGCGATTGACTACGATCTTGCACAATCGATATCGAGAAGACGGAACTTCGCTTGCTATACCAGGCTCAGAAAATTATAAAAATCGATCAAGTGCAAGTCGTTCTTGTACAGTCAAGTTCAGTGGTATAAAAAATCTAACTGTGAACCAAATAATCTCGGTTGTTTCAAACAAGTATTATAATTAGCGAAACTTTGAAAAATAAATACTAATAATATGTCTAAAACCACGTCGGTGTCTTTCACAATTTATTGGCACACCCAAATTCTGACGAAGCGTTCAGTTTGTTCAATATGATTATGTGTAAATATAATTTTAGTTTAAGTAATACTTTGTAAATAGTTTTAAGGGTACGATAAATAAATAAATAAATAATTTTGAAATAAGAATAATATACTTCGGACATTTTAATCAGATCAATTTGAATGAACGTTAAATTCCGTAGATTTGTTAAATAATTCGCACATCTGCTTTCCGAAAAAAAAAAAACAATAGGTATTTTTCAGAACTTGTTTTGGTATGAAACATTGAGTTATAATTTATTAAACATTGTAGAGTTGCAGACTTCATACATTACGCGTAAAAAAAGTTTTTAATTCTTGAATTTCCTTCAAGTGTTAAAAGGAAATTCAAGAATTAAAAAAGAAATTTAATAAAATTTTATACAAAGATGTAACTGAACTTGAAGGCAATTCAAGAATTTAAAAAAATAATAATAAAATATTATACAAAGTTGTAACTGAACTAAAAATATTTTCATTTAAACATCTCGAAAATTGTATACTTACTATCTATATAATTTATACAACCTAGGTGACCTAAACATGAAATTTTGTATTATGTATTAACCTAAGATTATGTATTCTGTACTTTATGTAACGCTCATCCGTGTAAAAAATGGGCATCCATATATTTCTATATAAATAAACCTCAGGAGTTTAGATCACACAGTGTTATAAAGATTGTTTTTTCATCAGTCAGGTCGTCATCATCGCCTCTATAACAAAGGAACTCTCTGGTCATATAATAGTGTTCTAAATTTTTAAACCACAATAAAATAATGCAAAAATAATAATTTATGTTTATGATATTTACGCGTACAAATGGTCTTTTAAAGATATTTTTATATTTATTGAGTAACTTTTAAATAATACCTCATAAATTATTAACAGTAGGTACATATTTATATTGAAAAGTGGTGTGAATACATTAATAAGATTAAGTCGCCTTAAGTCGTAAAAGTTTATGAAACGTGGACAACATACAGAGACGGAGATTTTTCAAGCTCTTTTTTGTAGCTGTAATAAAATTTTTCTCATATGGAAAAGGTTTTTGAGTACATAATTCCGGTATCATATTAAGATAGTATCATATTAAGATAAACCTCTTAATATTTTAAAACCTATTCGAAACTAGCTAACAGCTATCAGAATACGTGGCGTGGAATTAGGATTAATTTAAATCCAATAGGAACTGTTTGATTATCCAAAATAAAAAGTTGCTTATGTATGTACCTATATTATCTCCTTGTTTAGAATGCCATCAAAATTATTTCAATCTTTTCGAAAAGATTCAGTCTCGTTAGGCTAAATGAAAAAATGATTTATTCTTATGCTAAAGTTATGTTTATGCTATCGTTTGTAAATAATCATATTTTGTCAAATTTTGTGAGCATACTTAATACAATAATATTTACGAGGCAGTTATTTCGAATTCACCAAGTTATTTTTAACTATTCATTAGATACTTAGATAGATTTGTAAATAACTGTACAATCCCTATAAATAGCCTGACCTTAGCAACCAGATCATTGGGTTTACCACACTCTTTTCCAAGCTGGGAAGGGAAGTCTAAGACGTACCAAGTTCGCTCACTTAACAAGTTATCGCCGAGGATCGAGAGCAATTTAATTGATGTATTAGGTACTCCGTCGTTGCAAGGGGGCGACGATACTCTGAAACTCTTGGCTAAAGTTTATCCACTAAATTAGTCCAACGGTAACGCCCGCTCCGCTTATCACTATAATCAACCTATTACCACCTATTACCATGTTCTCAATGTCAGTCTCAAGCGAGTCTGTAGTTTCCATATCCCACGCATCTGTGGGCGTCATAGTACCAAACACCACACGTAAACAAACTTTGAATATGCGCATGGAATTTTGATATTTTTGAGCAACCGAATAAAGAACACATTTGCACATATATTTCTTTTTGTAGATTGTACGTTCGTTTACTTTCCAATTTTAGTTGAGTGTTTGCATATCCAAGATTTAGAGTTTTGTGACAAACTCGTAGGTGGCAATTTAGTAGCGAATTACGCTTGTATATGTGTAGTTTGTAATAATATGTTTGATAGTGTTGGTGAAGTAGGTAGGTAGGTACATATTTAGGTTTTACCTGATGTGATGTGTAATGAAATGATAAGTTGTAGGCAATGTAGGTTTGTAGAGTCTATAATAATGGTTGTGCCTGACTAAAGCCGAATCTTCTTAGAATAACCTTAGCACGATTGTTGTGTAGCCGAATATAAGGTAGTTATGGTAAATATCGTGCTGCAACAGTGCATTTCAGTACGACTCTTGTGAAAGTGTCAGCCAATCAGAGGTAATTCATAGTCAGTGTACTCACAGCTTTTATAGCGAGTATTTTGTACCTATATCTATTATTATGACCACGCAAGTTTCTAGTTACTTTCTTTATAAAAATGTAAATTGAGAACCTCTTGTTTACTAGGTTGGCATTTGCATTGTGCTAGAGGGATGGTGTCTCATTAATAAATCAGACGGGTGATTGCCATCATCCACTGCTGGACAAATTTAAGTACCTAAGCTTTGTCCATACAGTTCCACTCGATCTTCTGCCACCTGTAGGTATTCAACAACTCTCTGCGAGTCGTCGTCTCATCTAGTGGGTAGTCTACCAACTGCCTCGTTGGTCTAGTGCTTAGGAAGTTCGACTAAGTTCGGATGACAAGCTCCCGGGTTCAATTCCCGGGTCAGGCCATAAAATGTATTGGGTTTTTCTGTCAAGAAATTCTCAGTACTTTCCGTTACAGGGTCGCAACTTCAGCATCTTGGGATCCGATCGTTCTTCGAATTATGTACGACGTACGTATTCGCTTGTATAATATTATCTTCGTATAATTCTGAAAATCAAATCATCTAAAAAAGTTCTGCTGGACGTTTGAATTTATAGGTATTGAAAATTGCATATGATCACTTCACTCGTGCCCGTTGTATTAGCGCGTGCCATCGAAATGTCCTGAATACCTAACTAGCTTAATAAAGAGCCTGCATGAGAAGCTTTACCTTTTGACGCGGGAAGGACAATGCGTCAGCGGAATGATCTACAATACGGCCGATATTAAATACCGAATATAGCGCTGCTTGGAGAATGGAGCTATTTTGTAAAGAATATTCTTCCCTGAAACTCACTCTGTTTGCACGAGTTTTATTTAATCTCGGAATTTCCTTTATCCTCAAAAGTACTATACTGGTTCCATTTCAGTAGCATTTATTATTTAATTTAACAAATTAAATAAACCTTATGGATTAAGTCAAATAATTTTCATAAATACTACGTAGGTACATAATTTTATAAAGTTAAACTGGCAATCTAAATTAAATATAATTAATTAAAAATTAAATGTTTGTCTATGATTTCGGAATGACTTCGTCTTAAGGGAGCTTTCCAGTGTGAATTTTTAAAAAATAGATTATTTTTTTTTTTGCTTTTTCGAAGAAGCAGAAGGGATATTGTATGGACCTGGCATCGCTGATTGACCGTAAGTAAACGATTTACCTAAAATTTCCTCACTTGAAACTTTGAACGCGTTTTTATCGAAACATCATTTTTCAAAACGGTGTCCAACTTGGAGGGCAGAGTTTTAAAGCTATCGAGTTGAATTTTTTACACAATATTCTTAACGTCATTGTTTATCGTGCTATGGAAGCTTTTTTTTTTTTTTTTTGACATCTTCCTATTTTTTTGTAAAAAAAACTGCAAAAAAAAATGCTAAAATCGATACTTTTTGTTCAAACCGGCGCCATTTTTGCAAAAAAAATAATAAAAAAAAAGCCTCCATAGCACGAAAGCCAATTATATACCGATCAATAATCTTTTTGTGTTTTTTGTTTCAGATCAAAATTGTGACCCCCAACGTGGACACCACATCCAAGTGCATTTTCTGCAACAATTGTTTCATCATTTTTATAGATATTAATTAATGAATAAATCGATCTTTAAAAAATTGTTTTGTATTCTTCAATACCCAATTAATATACAAAAAAAAAAACCAGACCGATTAGATTATTTTTTCTTTAAAAAAAAAAATCGCGAAAAACAGCGATTTTTCGGGCTGTCACACTGGAAAGCTTCCTTAAAACATAACTTTAAAATACACGTTTTAAATTTTTTTTAATGCCAGGTCTGTCTTTTATACTATATAATATAAAAGACAGACCTGGCATAATATATGTATATAATAATAGGTACATATGAAAACTATAATCATGACCATTTTTCTTTGAACTCACTGAATTCACCTATGTACCTCAGTTTAAACACTTACATTGTGGATAATTGTGTACTAAACAATCTTTTAACTATAACCTACTGCATATTTATGCAGTATAGTTAAAAGATTGTGTAGTACAGAATTGTGTAGACAGGTGCGAAATAGGATACAGCTGTCACTTCAGTTTAGTTAAGAGATGGCTTAAAAATTGTGAAACGGAATAAGAAAAAATATTTAATTTTAGAGAAGGCACAAAAATGCCATTTCTACATATGGAAACAAAGAATACTGATCGCCCCAAAATTCAAGTAGAATAAATTTCGGTCTTCACCAATTTTGGCGTACTCCCCTGTTTTTATGAAGTGCCGTGAGTTTTTGCACGTTCAGCCGACGTCCTTCAAGGCATCCGATAAACAAAGGTACCTCGTTAGTGCTCCAGGAATCCTGCCGGTGGAATCGATGGTGGAAAAAAGTATCGAATCGATTGGATGTCAACGACCTATCTGACGTGGGAATCCGGCCCTGGATGACATTGCTCGGGCATTGTTGGCTTTTTCTTGCACAATACCATCATTTTGTTATGCTCCTCTGCTATTATCGGTGATCTGAATGTTGTTTGCATTTGAAACAATAATGCCTTCAAGCATAGGTACCTACCTAATGTCGTAACAACCGTAATAAGGTTAGGTACAACGAGCGAGTTTAACTTATTAATTTGAACGAGCAATCTAGGGCAACTTTATATTAAACGTGAACTGTATGGAAATCTGTCATTTAGTATGGAAAGGGAAAGAGACGGATGTAATTTTTTTTTTTGTATTTTTTATCCGATCCTGGTGATTAGTCCTTGTCTGTGATCTCAGCTGATGGTAAGTGACGATGCAGTCTAAGATGATAGCGGACTAACTTGAAAAGGATATGGCTGTGCAGGGGTACCTATAATATATCCCTAATCTGTTTCTACATGCCACCGTGCCGGAACGCTAAATCACTTGGCGGCACGTCTTTGACGGTAACTAGTCCCAGTCAAAGACTCCCACCAGAAAATGGCACGGTACGACTTGTTTATGGAATTAGAGGTAAGTAATAAGGTGGATCGACAGCTTAACTTGCTCTCCGAGGCAAGAAAGAAACGAAAAGGTCTAATTTCAAAGGCGGTCACCCAGCCAGTCACCGAATTGGGTCAACGTTGCTTAACTAACGCAATGGACGGATATATTGCAACGTCGCAACTAGGCCACAATTACTCGAAGTTTTGTCACGTTGTTTGATTTGAAATATTATTTTCACATTTCATCGTTTTAATAATTTTAATGTGCGCTCATATTCGTAGGCAATCAAAGTTTAATTAAACTCCAGTGGCTTAAATATAAATCAAATAAGCACTTTTGGAGTTCGTTTATGATCATAGTTATAGGGGAAGTACGTCCAAAATGACATATCGTTTTATTAATCATCAATAACTTTAATATTATTCATAATAGGAACATATTTTTTTCTTACAACTTTGCTTATATTAATTGGTTAACAGGAATCATATAGATTTTGTCAGAAAAATCAACACTTACAAAAATATTTAGTATTAAATGAAGATCAAGAAAAATCCGTTTTGTCCATACCGTATGGACAAAACGACACGAGTCGTATGGACTAAATGACATACACAGCCATCAACATAACAAAAATTATAAAATAAGAGATAATAATAAAAATTAATTGCACAATTCGCAAACAAAATTTTTGGTACGCTTTGGCAAATCAGCACAGGCTGCGTGAACCCAATGACTGCACCGCCTGCACCTCAACCACCCCTCACCAGGCTTTGAACGTGAGTAGAGATCGTTGCAGTAAATACAGGCACAATCATCTTCTTCGTCTTCTTGATCAGAGCGCTCTTCATCTGAGTCATTATCAATGTAAAGAGACTTAGTAACTGCTTGTTTCCTTTTACGAGTTGGTTTTTCAGCTGCAATATCTTGTTTGTACTTTAATTCTGCCATATTTGGTGATGACGTAAGTAGGAATGTTGTCGTTCGTTTCTTTGGCTTTCGTTTACCCTGTCCACTTACAAATTTACCACTGGGAACTGGAGAAATGACATTAATTGGAACAGCTAAATAACTTGTCGATGCAAAGGAACTCGTGGATGGTTGGGAAGTGTCTAACGGGCCAGTCAGTGTGTTATGAATATCATTAGTGACTGCTATTGCGTCTGAAGAATCCGATGAAGTAGATGGTTTACAAGAACTAGTGGATGGCTTTGATGAAGATTCAGGGGCCTTATTCTGTTCCTGGGCTATGATCTCGCCAGCCTCCGGTTCTATTGGCAACGATGGAAGGTTCTGATCCTGGATTGAGTCTGAGTTATCAGCTGTGGAAGCTATTGGCATATTTGTTGTTTCAGCTGGTTCAAAAAAGTGATCTGGAAATATGTCTGGATTAACTGGCCATAGTCCAGTGTTTTTGAAACCATTGCATGCATTTTGAACTGAAGCAGTCTTTCCATAAGCTTGATTAAATAAATATCCGATCTGAAGAGCTGTCACCACTCTTCCTGGATGATTTCTAAGCCAGACAGAAATCTCTTGGTTAAAATATGTCTTGAGCGGTCCATAAAAGCACACATCGAGAGGCTGCATACGATGGGTGCAGTGTGGAGGAAGACAAACAATTTCGATTCCATTCTCCTTGGCAAAGTTCAAAGCTTGGAATGACTTATGGCTGGCATGGCCATCGACAATAAGAAGGACTTTATCATTATGACTAGCTTTTACAAAGCTTTGAAAATGCTGGAGCCACTTCACGAATATTTCAGTGGTCATCCACCCGCTTTCTTGAGCTACTCCTACCGTACCAGTTGGTGCTTCATCCACGAGCTCGTTTTTCATATTTTTCCTTGGGAAAATCATGAAAGGAGGTACATACGACCCAGCTGCGTTCATGCAACACACAACTGTCACATTAGATCCCCGCTCCGCGCTTGTAATGGCACCTACTTGCTTCCTGCCAGCGGTAGCCAGGACCTTTTGAGGTCTTTGGACAGTAGACAACCCCGATTCGTCCACATTGTAGATCCGGTTTGCGTTTAATTTGTGTTTGTCTATGTATTCTTGATAGTTATCGAAAAACTTTCTTACTTGAGGTCTATTAAAAGCTTGGGCTCTGGCTGCGGAGGTAGGCTCTGGTTTTCGTAAAGATATGTCTTTATGGCGTTTTAAAAATCCGTCTAGCCACTCCTGGCCAGCTTTACCCTTATCTTTATTAAAACTGTGTGAAAAGCCATTCTTTTCAGCCAATTCGAAAGCGAGTTCTTGGACCATTGTACGCGTTAATCCAAACATGCGAGTTTCAAGTAGCTTAATGTGCTCAACCAATTGTCTCTCAATTTCAAGAGGAAATGTTAGCTGAAATCAGCCTAAACCTTTTGCTGCAGGTGCAACTGTTTTATTTTGTTCCAAAGCATGCCTCCTTAGTGTAGCTTGTGGCACTTTGAAGGTCTTAGAAGCCAGAAGCCAACCCATTTTTTTCTCTTTAACAGCTTCAATAGCTTTTTTCATCGCTTCTTGACACCATGATTGTCGATTACTTGTCCTCTTATAATTTCGGGGCATATTGCCATTCTGTAAATTAAGAAGATTTACGTAAGTAGATTTACTTAAAAAAAATTCTTACCACCATCTCTACGGACAAAATGACACATTATGTCGTTTTGTCCATAGTGGTTGTATGTCATTTTGTACATAGCCTCAAAAAATATTACGATTCGAAGAATAATCTTGTTGCAGTGACAATAATGTTTTAAATTCTACGCGATCACCTCAAACACAAAATGCTTCGAAATATAAAATTATAGGACAGTAAAATAACAAAAGAAAACTTAGCGAAAAACAAAAAACAAATGACCACTAACCAATTTCTTTCCAACCTTGAAACACAAATGTCAACATGGCGTCCGTTCTGTATTTTAAACGGCTCTCAAAAGTCCAATGGTATATTTCCGGTGTAGGTGCTTCTTGATTGGCTAACTTTTGACAGTTTATACCGCGCAGTTTTTTAAATATCACTAATGTGTCGTTTTGTCCGTATATGTCATTTTGGACGTACTTCCCCTAATCTTAAGTAAGCCGCTTATAAATCTACACTTTTGATTAGTACTTTATAAATTGATATTAGTGATAAACTATGAGTCGGGTTACCGCTACCTTTTTAGTGCCAGATGATTTTTATTTGATTACAGAGTGATTTCCAAACTTTAACATTATTTATTCTGTACTTCTAGGTAATGACTATGAATAAACACTAGTAAGTCAACTGAAAAAAACATTTTAAATTAAATCTTGACATAGGATACTTTTTATTCCAATCAATGAGTTCCCATAGCATTTTTAAAAATTAAATCCACGCGGACGAAGTTCCGGGCATCAGCTAGTACAATACTGCTAAAAGTCAAAAGGCTATCGCTGCTTCAGAACTAAAGGGCCACATCTCAAAATTTTCCAAATTTAGGTACTTTTATTTCAAAAATAGGGCCATAACGCGAAGACATTCGTCAAAATCGGCCTATAAATCACAATAATTTACGCGTACGCCTTTTTAGCATTATCATTATAAGTTGGAAAGCCAAAAAAACCAAAAAAATAAAAAAAAAAAATTCAATCTGATCACGTGAAAAAAATTTGATTTTGAGATGTGGCTCTTTAGTTCTGAAGCAGCGATATTATCAGCAAGTGTCTTTGTAATGCTTCACTTACACAACATATAAGCTGTAAGAACTAAGTACTAAGTACCGACATGTAATTTTTATAAACTGATATTCTAGTAGAGTAATCCAGCGAGTGTACGTATATTTTACGATACACACAGTCGATTTGGGAACCGCTGTGTGTATCGTAAAATACACGTTTACGTTTTATAGTAGAACTTAAAGCCGATAATGTGTCTAGTAAACTATTTGATTAAGACAACAGATTATTTTAGTATTTCAACCTTTGGAATATGTTGGTTGAAGTCGGAAGGTTCTGTTTAGTTTGTGAAACTAATGTGATTTAATCAAAAGGTACAGTCGGTGCCAAAACAGTTTCATAAAAATATTATTTTCTATAAGAAAGCATTGTAAATTACCTGAATTAATTTTATCAGGTCGTGCAGGCAGATGTCTTATGTCTATCTGCAAATCTAGGCATTCACTGTCTATGACTAGTACCTGTGTCTGTTATCTAGATTAGGTAACTTAATTAATTATACCGGGATAACAAAGGTTAAATTTCTAAAACGTCACGAACCATCATCATTTCTCTTTGCCTGGTTGTAAAGGTGTGTGAAGTATGCCAATCCGGCCAAGACCGGATTGGCATACTTCACACAACAAGTCCGGATTGGCATACTTCACACACCTTTAAGAACATTATGGAAAACTCTCAGTCATGCAAGTTTCCTCACAATGTTTTTCTTCGCCGTTAAAGCAAGTGATGCTGAAATATCATTTGGATTTCATTGTATAGTCAATTTTAGAGTAAGAACAAGTAAAATAAGAAGAAGTAACTCCGAAAAGTTAAGAAAATTAAGAAAAGGATAAATTAAGAAAACATTTGATTTTATTTAAGGCTGATTTCACCAACCTAAAATGCGCTCGGAAAAGCGCATTAGTGAAATCGGACCTAAAAGGTAAATTGGGATTCTAATCCTGGAACCTCAAAAAAGTCCGGAGCCTTAGCCATTAGGCCGTCTCGGTTGATGTATCAGGTGCTGGCAAAATTTAACAAGTACCTAAAATCTAGTCTAGTAAGTTATATTTTGTAAGTACTAACTATTTATGTCTCTTAATGTACTTGAGTCGCATCGAAGCGCGCTTCTTTCGTAATTTTATGGTTTCCTATGGGAAAGCCGCGTCATTACCATTTAAACGATTGCCTCAAGAACAATAAGTATACTCCGCTATTCGCGTGGGTTTCCACCGATTGCCGTTTATTTATTGCGAGTGGGAGTGTTTCTTTCTATCACTCTTTCGATGAAGTCTCGTGAAGTGCAAATTCTGTCCCACGGCGGGTTCAAATCATGATCATCGTCATCTCTAACGATAGACGTTCAATGCTGAACAGACATCGATCTCGTAAGGATCGCCAAATAACACGGTTTTTTGCCGTTTGTATCGAGTATCATTCAAGTAATTCAACCCAGAGTTTCCAGGTGCGGAAACTCTACGTTTTTCGGTAGCTTAGAGTCCTAAAACCTCTCGATTTTGCGAGCTTTAATGCCACATCAGCTTCTCTATTCGAATATCTTTGTATATGGATTTAAGAAACCTCTATTAGTTAAAGCGTAATTATTACTTTTATTTACATCATAAATCCCTTCTTCTTTTCTTTTGTTTTCATCCCGAAGTGCTCTTTTCTGGGTGTATTTTCCTGTAGGGTAGGTATTCATATAAAATAATCTATTATTGAATGGCCATACAGGATGTTCTTTTGAAAGAAGTCACAACTAATTAATCCCCGTTACAGAAAAGGTTTAGTAAGTAGGTACATACTATGAAAGTAAGCTTGTACTGCAATATTATTAAAAATTGTTTTGCTCTTAAAATTTAAGCAGGCACCACGCTAAACTTAAAAAATGCCGATGGTACTAATTTTGTGGTACGTAATCTTTAAAACTTGACAGGCCCCGAAATTGTTTCTTTTTGGTTGTTTTAATTATTATTGCATAATACAATAATAGAGATTTTCTCATTATATCCTATCCTATCTTTATGCTACCAATCCTTTTCATTTCATTTTATTTATTTGCATTCATGAATCCACTTACATGTCTAATGTCTATGTCTTTTCATTAAGTTTCCTGCGAAAAAGAATAAATAGTATTAAATTAGTAAGACCTGTGAGTTTAGCTTAGAGATTAAGTTCAGCAGAATTAGCGCTATGTAGCTGTAAGTATGCTGTATCTACTAGCTGTTTAATCCCGGCTTCTCATGGAAACCTTTTTGAGAGAGAACTCTAATGTAGGGATATATTCGTTACTGCAATGGGCACCTAACAACCTAGATAATTGAAAGGTGTGAAGTCCGAGCATATAATCCATTCACCTAGTGCGCCCCGTGATAATACATTCACCGTATAGTAGAATTATAAGTTTGTAACTAAGCGCCGATTCGGGATATCTACCTGCTTTATGTAATTAAATATGCGTGTTCTTTGTAAAAACTCTCCACTTAGCATCAATATTCGTAATTAAGATAAATCGATAGCGATTAAGTAGATGATGCTTTAATTGTGTCCCAATTACTACAAAATGAAATAAAAGCAGATAAAGAATTCGAGAGAACTATTCGTATTGTTTTTTGTGACATTGTGTCGTGAATTGTGGCCTTCGTTTGTGACAATTTTGGCTGTGTCACGGGCAATGTGAATCCGTTATTCTACGTAATTAATTAAAACATAGTAATCCGAAACGCTCATAATTTTTATGTCAAAGTTGATCTTGTTACAAATACAATTGTATGTATAAAGTACTTACAGGAATCTTAATTTACCAATAAAAATTATACCGTTTTATAGCGTTGGTCGTAGATTCTTCAATCAAATGTGCGAAATCTGGTTCCCCAAATTGCACCAAACTAGCCTCTGATAACCATTAGTGTAGGTATTTCGAAGGTCGAATAGACGAAGGGATGATTTCGCAAGCCATCTGTTGTAGTTTGAACCACAGGCTAGGTTGGATTGGGTATTTTAAGACTCAGGATCATCAGTCGATACTATTATGTAGAGGTCCAGCTAAAGTTAAAAAATGTCGGAATTCGGAAAAAAGGAATATAAAATCTTATCATATTCCTTTCACAAATCACGTACAATCAGCACTGTTTGAATGGAGAAAAAGCTGAAATTGGAAGTGCAAACATCGTTTGTTTATCAAGTGCCTGAGTATTCGCTCCGATCGAGAATCGGAATCAAATTAGTTCGGTGATTTTTCTGAAAATCATTTTCATTTTCAGCTCACTTTTTAATCGACGAACCGTTTTTACAGTACGTACCTATTTGTATATTTTATTTCTGCTAAAATATTAACATAGTTAAACCTTTCAACCGAGAAAAAACCTAGGATCGAATAAAAAGAAGAATCAAGGGAAAACATAAGCCGAAATAAATGGACAAACAATTTTGGTCAATATCGTTATAATTTATTACGTAAATCTGATGTTAAAATCCGTAACACATCATTGAGTTTAATTAAGCTCATAATAATTAACGCGAAATAGGCTTTCCCTGCTTCATTATAGAATGTTGACGTAATTTTTGTTGAAAATAATTAATTAATTCATCATATACATTTTTATTGAACATCGATTGGAACTTTATTAAAGGTTGTAAGTTAATAATTTTTGTAAATTCTTACAGATTTTGCAAAATCAATCTTATTAATTTATTCAATAATATGAATCCCACTTTACCATAAATCTTATGTACCTATGTATACCTAGGTTGTGCAGATACAATTAATATAGATTAATATACATAGTATAGATATATTATATAAAAATCAATTGCTCTTCGTTAATTCATCTAAAACTCAAAAACGACTCGATTGTTTTGAATATTTTTTTAAAAACAATTCACATAAAAAATAAAATAAAACACATGAAAAGTAAAATATTTTATTTATTTAATGTTAAAAAATGATATTAGAAACATTCTATCTAACAATATCATAAAGAATTTATGCACCCACACCTCTATCCTATTTTGGTCTACAGTTCGATATCAGGTTTTGAATAGATCTTTGTTTTCATTCATAACTTGGACCAGTGACCATCTGTTCTCGAGCATGTAGGTGTACATTTACTGTCGAGAGATGAGATATTTCATACTTATGACTAATTCTTAATCTTAAGTGTAATCTTAACGTATAAAAAAGTAAATTTTCAAACGGATTTTTCGATTGAAAAACTATGACCTACTCGTATGAATGAAATTTAACAGTAATTGGAGAGGGGTTTAGTTTATTTAACTACAATAAAAAAACCGATTGAAGTTATTACTAACCGCTTTGCTTCCTCGTTTCTGATACGCAATGCATGCACTTGCGGCTTCCGATTTCCCAAATAATAATTACTTGGGAAAACCAAAGCTTTTAGTTTAAATCACGAGTGAATAAGCATCTTCTAGCCAAATGCACTCCATTTTCACTTATCATCAGGTGATATTGCAGTCAAGCACTAGTCCATATTTAAAAAAAAGTTACTAAGCGCGGTTCAAACTAGGTTTTCTTTAAATAATTGATAAAGTTATTTTTTGTTAATGAGAAAATTGTTTAAAGTTATACTACTAATCCCATACAATTACCGCCGCATCATAGATATTAGAGTGAGCGGACAAAAATGATCGAATCTTTTCGAAAATCGTGATTCGGCCACTCGTTTATGAGTTGTAATCGAATCAAAGTTGTTCGATCAATCGTGATCGACACAGCTTTTGTTTTATAAAAATATCTAATTTATCCCTAATATTTTAATAATTATCTATATATATAAAATTCAAAGTCCTGACTGACTGACTGACTGACTGAGATATCAACGCACAGCCTAAACTACTGAAGTTAGAAACTTGAAATTTTTACAGTTGGTTCCTTTTATGACGTAGGTGCACACTAAGAAAGGATTATTGGAAATTCCACCCCTAAGAGGTTTAAATAGGGGATGGAAGTTTATATGAAACTCCGTCATTTTTCAAGCTGTTTCCATCAAAGTTGGTATTTGAGCTTTCAGTGAAAAATAAAAAAGTACGTGTGTCACAGTTTTTGAAAATTCCACCCCAAAATCTAATTCCACGCGGACGAAGTCGCGGGGGCAAAAGCTAGTGTAATATATAAAAAAGACAATATTCGCCGGAGCTCGTTTATCATTCCCACCCTAGAATCAGAATAGCATAGTGTAGTTTGAACCGCGCTTAAGGAGATTTTTGAAAACATGAATTGGTTGTTTAAAAAATTAAAAATTTAAAAATGTATTACATGACGGAAAAATTTATTATAACCAAAAACTTTGCATGTACCTGAGTGCACGATCAAAAATATTGCAGAGAATTGCTTGATATATCCTCTACCATGTTATCACCGTGCCTGCTCGCGCGGACGCAAAGCGATGTACACTTAGTTGTAGTACCTTAACTATTTATCTAACACCTAGACAAATCAGGTAGGCTTTTTTCTTTACAATAGGCAAAGGAGGCGGGCCAGGCCTTGAAACCGACTCTGCCGTAGATGTTTTTGGCGCACCGCACGTCATCTGCGAGGTCCTCATTTAGGAGATCTGAAAAACAAAAATATTTATATAGTTAAATATTTTTATAGAATGTGTGGCCGTTTTAAATACAAAAGTTTGCTGATATTCACTTTGATTATTTCAAAAAGAAAATTAGTTAAGCTGGACTTGACTCATATTCTCTTCTCTTCTCCAAATAAGAGGAAAGTTTGTGTTAGGAGTGGGTACAAACTCAAAATTATTTATTTTTTATATCATGTAGGCCAACTTGTGGCTCTTGTGACAAGTCGAGAATCTACCAACGGTTCGGAATGCTGATTCTGCTGAGAAGAGCCGGCAAGAAACTCAAAAGTTGCTCTTTTCAAAACAAAAAATGTAACAGTATGCAGCTTATCATCTTGTAGGCAGCTGAAGCAAAGCAGATTGGTTCCAAGCAACTTAGCCATTAGGGAATTCATTGACTGTGTAATAACCTCTACTTATTAAATGTGTCTTTATAGAGAGGAATTCCAAGACGAAACATTTTTTTTCCACGATATTAGTCTCAAATAAAAAAAAAAACCAAAGAAAATTATGAAACTTTTGATAGCTCTCTCACACTCAGCTCTTAAGGTTATGACCTACTTACAGTATTTACCCTAGTTCGAAATAGAAGCAAACTTCTTAGATAAACGGTAAAAGCAAATCTGCATTCAGCGCGCTCTAACGAAGTGTAATTGGTTAGTGAGGGTCATAATAGGATTAGCGCACCTTCGCACTTGATATGACAGCGGCCTCCTTTCCTGCCCTTCTTGCACCACTCTTTGTTGTTTATCTGTGAAAGAAGAATTGCTATTTGTATTAAGTTTCACATACCTCTTATAATACAACTCTGTAAAATGTACAACTATATTATTGTACATACCTACTATTATTTTTTATTCGATGACAAGATAGCCCTTGACTGTGATCTCACCTGATGGTAAGTGACGATGCAGTCTAAGATGGTAGCGGGCTAACTTGGAAGGAGTATGGCAGTATACTCATACCCCTAATTTATTTCTACATGCCATCATGCCGAAACGCTAAATCGCTTGGGGCACGTCTTTGACGGTAGGGTGGTAACTAGCCACGGCCAAAGCCTCCCACCAGACCAGACCAGAGACAATTCAGAAATTCATTAATTACTAGCATTTGCCCGTGAGTTCGTCTGCCTGGAAATACGTTTTTAAGAATCGTGGTTTTTCGTGGTAAGAGCCTATTATTATATAAAGACTAGCCTATGCCACTCTCCAAGGCCCACTATACCCATGCAAAAAATCACGTCGATCCGTTGCTCCGTTACTGCGTGATTGAAGGACAAATCAGCAAACAAACACTTGCATTTATATTAGGTAAGGATTACAGAGTCCAGCACATTATCCCAAGCGGCGCCGGCGGCGTATACGAATATTAAATTACTTAAAACAACTAATAAAGTTGAGTATCGTGTTCGACCCTCCGATAGCACCTTGATAGATAAAATAGGCCTAACTTAATCAATATTAAAATTATTTGTGACTCTTTTGATGTTTATTTTACTCGTATAAGACTCTTATATTGAGATCTATTATAGAGCGTGCTCTGTCTCAGCTCAGATTCAAGATAGAGATTAAATCGAGACACAAAATAAAATGCTCTGACATAAATCTGTCTCGTTTTAACTCTGTCTTGAGTCTGAGCTGAGTGAGAGTGCGGTTTAGAGATTTCAACCTTAAGAATGTTTAGTCACTCAGCGGGCGACGGACAGAGCAATAGGTACCTTCTTGTTGTAGCTCTGCGTGATGAGTTGTTTTAAGAAATTATTTTAATTTTAAACTGGGTACCTCTAAGGGAGTACTTTGTACTGTTCCAATAAGTCGACCCTATCTGAGTAAAAGAAGCCGGGTAAAAATATCTAAGAAAAATTAAACCTTGATTTCACTTGAAAATGTCAGGAAATAAAAAAAATGTTTAAGTTCCGCTATTCAAGACTTCTGTGAAATCCCCTTTTAAAACTATAGAGGAGCTCTTTAATAAATTGTCACGTAAGAGTCTTAAGGAAAAAGGGAGTAAGGAAAAAACTGGCATTGGGAAGGCGACAGAGCATCGGCGGGCTGAAATAAAAAGAGGAAGATAGTTCTTAGACGGGTGCAGGAAGCGGCGGCTTGCTGCCACGAGGGTCGCTCCTTTTAGTCTACTTCCTTTTGAGCTACATACTTGTAATTTCCTAGCTTTATTATAAGTCTTAGATGAGATGTGACGACGCAAAAACATTTCGCTGATAGAAACCTTAGACTCTTGCTGTTTTCGTTTATACAAGTTACCTTATACAAGTGAAACTGCCTGTAGACTAATGTAGACTTTGCACCCGTTCGGTTCTACTACTATAGTTTTGGCGCAAAGACAAACTATTGAGAACATTACGGAGAACTGACAGGCATTCCTCACGATGTTTTTCTTCGCCGTTGAAGCATGTAAGTAATAGGTAAATTCATTGCTCCGAAAAGTCAGAGTTGTATGCCTGGGAACGGTTTTCGTGACCCCCCAAAAAGGAGACCACCACCACGATATCACTGATCCAAAAGTCTTCTAAATTATGATTTTTATTTATTTACTAGCTGATGCCCGCGACTTCCCACTGGAACTCTTTGATTTTCCAGGCTAAAAATTAGCTTATGTCACTCTCCAGGTCCTCAACTATACCCATGCAAAAAATTACGTCAATCCGTAGCTTTGTTACAGCGTGATTGAAGGACACTAACAAACAAACACACTTTCGCATTTATAACATTAGTAAGGATATTACTAGGATAGTAAGGAATTGTAAGGAATATTAAGGTATTAGTAAGGCAGTAAGGATTGTTACGATATTTCAGTCGGTAAGTCAAAGAATTCGAGCTAATCTTTGAAATACTGTATTTCCTTGGAGCACAGTGGAGCAAAGCGTCGGGACTTTGTGATCAAGTGACATTTATTCGACACAGGATCCCTGTTTCGCCTGTTTCCGTCCTCGCATTGAAACTGTCTAGTAACTACTCCGTTGTTCGCGAACGGAAATATCCTCTTATTTGATTGAGTTAAAGAAAAATATTGACAAGCTGCAAGCAATAAAATTGACGAGTAAATTGCATTGCAGCGTAGAACTGTAATGAAAGTTTTATGTTCACATAATTCCACTACACTACAGTTCAGTCCAGCACTTGCTTCTGGAATAACAGCCTTTGTTAACTGGAGTAACATATTAACAGTGTTTTGTTTACAATCCAATACAGTGATGCCAACAGTCTTGTAACACCTCTGAAGTAATGACGTCGCCTATGTCGCGCGATGTAAAAACTTAACATCGGTGTTACGAGTGAATAGGCATTTTCTGGGCAAGCGCGCTTCATCTTAGGCTGTATCTGCGCTTGCCAACAGATATAATCGCAGTCAAGAGTGAATAGGTAATTTCTAGGCAAGAGCGCTTCATCTTAGGCTGAATCTGCACTTGCCCACAGATGTAATCGCAATCGCAATTCTATAATAATATCTTTAAAAAAAAGACGAATTTTTACAAAACTGTCTCAGTTTCAAGGTACTTGTGGTAATAGGTATAACTGGAGGTTTTCAAACTTCAAATGTCTCATTTCCGGTTATTTAGTGGTTTCAAGGCTCTCAAGTTACGTAGAGATTTTAATAACTCAATTTCAGTGGTGAAATATACCTAATTATATTTCTCCAAAGTAACATCGCTATCGCAATAATTAATTGCATGATAAATTATTGCTTTAATCGCAGCATAAATGTCTCATTTGGAGGAATTAACAGGAAAACTGATAATTTTCTTTGGCGGGTGTTGCTTTTTGTAAAAACGAAAAAAATTGTCGCTCATTAAATCTCGTAACCGCGATATTATATCGCTTAACCGCAAAAGCATGAATCATTTAATTTTTGTGACAGCCCAGAGAGATAGCCACGTAAATGAATTTCATTCAACATAAATGAATAATAAGATTTATGGACAATACAAACTGCATGGGTGTGGAAACTCGCCTTTCACAAATAATTCAACTATCCTTACTTCCTTACTATCCTTACTTGTTAATATATATATAGCTACTCGTGCTGATTCACTCACTCACTCACTGACTCATTGATCACCTCTCCTGTAAAATTTTGTATGAAAAAATTTTTTTTCACCCATGGTTTCGTATAGAGGACAAAAATTCATTCGGAGGAAAAATATGGAGAGAGCTGCTGGTTGAGGATTTCGGAGACGGGTGAGGAGCACCGGCCAGGGTATTGAAGATAGGTGGGGAGTGTTCAACCAAATGTCACTCGAAACCTCATCCAATTGGCAGAGAGCCGAAAAAAAATTCCAAAATGGCAGATTCAAGATGGCGGCCATACAAATTTCGTCGGTGTCTATCTCGGAGACTATAAAAGATGGAAGTGTGGTTTCTTGGAAAAAGATGATCAGGACCCAAAGGACTACTTTATGAATAGAAAAAAAAATCAAGATGGCGGAATTAAATTTTTTCCATACAAAATATATGCAAGACTTTATACGGTTCCTTTTCAAAATTTCTGATGGTTTCGTATAGAGGACAAAAATTCATTTGGAGGAAAAATATGGAGAGAGCTGATGGTTTCGGAGACGGGTGAGGAGCACGGCCAGGATATCGAAGATAAGTGGAGAGTATTCAAACAAAAGTCACTCAAAACTTCATCCATTTAGCAGAGAGCCAAAAAAATAATCCAAAATGGCGGATTCAAGATGGCGGCCATATGAATTTCGTCGGTGTCTATCTCGGAGACTACGAAAGATGGAAGAGTGGTTTCTTGGAAAAAGATGATCAGGACTCGATGGTCTACGTGATGAATAGAAAAAAATTCAAGATGGCGGATTTTTTTTTTCATATAAAATGTATGCAAGACTTTGATACGTTCCTTTCCGCTGATGGTTTCGTGTAGAGGACAAATATTCATTTGGATGAAAAATATGGAGGGAGCTGATGTTTGAGGATTTCGGAGACGGGTGAGGAGCACGGTCAGGGTATTGAAGATAGGTTGAGGGTGCCCAAACAAAAATCACTCGAAACCTCATCCAATTGGCAATGAGCTGAAAAAAATACCAAAATGGCGGATTTAAGGTGACGGCCATACAAATTTCGTCGATGTATAATTATCTCAGAGACTATGAAAGATGGAAGAGTAGTTCCTTGGAAAAAGGTGATCAAGACCCGAAGGTCTACTTGGTGGACAGAAAAACCGCGGTTCGCTTTAGCGAGCCGCGCACCCACGCGCCCTACTAGTATATCCTATATTGTAAATCGTTGCTTTACTTTTTCAACCTCGTATCTGAAAAAAATTCCTTTTTTTCATGAATATAACCTTTTTAATAATTGCAACCAATTGATACTGTTCACTTAATATATATTTAAAAAATAAAAAAAAACACTTGCTTATTCAACAAATATTTGTCATTTTCCAAAACATTGGAAATTATAGACGACGAAATGCAAAAGTGTGTATATTTTCTGGTTTGTCTTTCAATCAAAACAAAAGGTTCCTGAGCTAATTGAAAATTTAATTCCACGCGAACGAAGACGCGCGTAAAAGCTATTAATTAATTATGTTCTAAGTTCTAACCGCTGAAATTAAGCAACGAGATAGCAGAGACAGTTAAAGGATACTTGTTTTTCAAGAAATCGAAGACAATTTCCATGAAGTTTTGAAAAAAAAACCTTTTTTAGGCCTTGGTCATGTAAAAAAAGTTTTTAGGCATGGGTTGTGGGTGCTATTTATAATGTACCTACCTATTGAGTTTGAAAATTGTAATGTAACACGAAATTAAGCTTCGGTCACATCTGCGTTCAGATAAAAAGCAATTAGCCGTAATATTTCATTTTCCCGCACAAAAGTGTCCCATACGCATTGCTCCATTATAAAAATGCAAATTTCGGCGACACAGCGTCCGCTGCATTCTGCATGTTGTCAGCAAATACGGTTTTAATTAATTCGCTTATTTATTTTTGTGTATTGACGCCGCTGTGGGCGGAATTACCCATTACCGTGTTAGTACTCTTGATTGAGTTGTTATGGTCGCTGTGCGTGATGTAGACCAAATATTAAATACTGATTATATTTTCATACCACTGCTCTATATAGCCTAGTGGTTAGCGCTCCGGTCTCAAAATTAAAAATCAAATCAAAATCAAAAACAAAATCAATTTATTTGTTGAAATAGGTAGAATAGAAGTTCTTGTAGGTATTGCTATATGTGTCCCTATTTCATGCCGTTTCAAGTTCGCAAGTTCGATCTCCTCTGACTTTTCAAAGTTATATGCGTTTAAGCGATTGAATATCTCATTCTTAAACGGTGAAGGAAAACTTGGTGAGGAACCCTGCACGCCTGAGAGTTCTCTCAAAATCGGATAACCCAGTACAAAGTTGCGCGTGAAACCGTGAAAACCGTGTGCGACTACCCTTAGAGGTGGAATTTCTTTTTCAAATTTAAATGGAACCAATTTCAAGGTAGCCGCTATCCTTTAAAAAAAGAATCATCAAAATCAGACGACTCTACGAAAAGTTAAGCATGCATATATACGCGACGAATTGCGAACCTCCTTCTTTTTTTCGTCGGCTAAAAATTCGTCCTAAAGTTTGTCATGCACGAGTATCTATTCTCAAAATGAGCTGCAACTTGAAGTCGAAATAGGTATTGCTTTTATCTTTGAAACAGAGTGTACAGCAGACGAAGCTTTTAACCGTCTAATAACATAATCTCGCGTTGCAATGGATTGTAAACATTACGTGATGCGAGGCGAGGAACGCTAGGTTTGTAGACTAACTTAAACGCTTAGACATAGTGTTATGCGAGTGAAATTTTCGGCACTCACATCCGAGCATTCTTAACTGATACGAGTTTTTGTCATCTATACAAATAAATAACACTGAAGTAACTAGAACAAAATCATTCGCTATAGCAGCGTATTATGTAAGGTATCAGCTTCAGCGATACACATATCGCGCGTACCAACCTACAGCTAGCGCCATCTATTTTAATGTAATGTATAATCGCGGGCGAAAATTGTATGGAAAGTTGCGCATAGGATAATCGCAAACCATTTCTTGCCGCTCGCATTCGCATTCGGGAAACTTTTCTTGTGTATCTGACACCTGAGTATGACGTCGTCATTATCATCTGCACAACCGATGTAAATATAGTACCCGACAGTATATATCGCGCTTTTAAAAGGACTAGTCAGCTGGCTTCATAGAGTGTTGTCTCTGTCGCAAGAGGCGACCCAGATTCAGATAGGTATGAGTGAAAAATACGACGGCGACCCTTTATGATTCCGAGACACGCAGTCGAAGTCGTGGGAATCAGCTAGGTTTGATATTTTATTTATGGGCTTCGGTCAAGCATTAGACAATAATAACAATGTTACAACAGCTCCAGGAGCTAGAATAACTCAATTTCAGACCACTTCAAGAGTAACTTCACAACAAACTATTTTCATTTCTAACTTACAATATGTAGTATCGGTATCGTACTACTACAACGAGTACTATCATATCTTCAGACAAACATTAATGTTGTTGGAGTGAAGTTGTTATAGAGGAAAGGAAACTGAATTTGAATTCTTGCTCACTTCTCATGCTCTTAAAGTTTTTGTTTATGGTAGGTGTCATCATCATTATCATCGTCGTCATCAGCAGCTACCTATCCACAACGCTGGTCAAGTGAGGTTTGGTAGACTAACACCTTTGAGAACATTGTGGAGAACATTCAGGCATGCAGGCGCTAGAATGATATAATTTAATTGCCTATAACCTATAACAATCTTAGCTCCAAAAATTCAGAGATGACTTAACCACAGCGCTACCAACGCTTTTATAGGCATCTTAAAAAATTTTTAAAAAATCATCACTGAAACCGGCTAAGCGCGAGTCGAACTCGCACAAGTAGAGTTCCGTACCATCGTAATCGTCGATGGTTAAGGTCTAGCAAAAAACGCCGGAAAAAGTCACGTTTCTTGTAGAGTCTATTGACTCACACACATTGAAACCAGATAACAAAACAGCTTAACAAAGTAAGTATACAATTTGTCGACCTTATCGCTACATAGAGATTTCTTCCAGGCAACCAATGGTGTAAAAGGACTTAGCTACAGATACTAGACACATTCTGTGAAGATGTCAAGTATCTACCTATTACGGTTCATGAGATTAGAGAGAAGCCGGCTGAGAGATGGACGAAAGGACGGACAGTGGAGGCTTAATAAGTATTCTAGTCACGACACTGCGGCAAGGCCGAATTAGGATGAAAAAGTGGGGAGGGTCCTATATTGCCTCCTAAACATGTCGTGTGTAGATCCTAGATCGGCTGGCAGGAACAGATGGATATGCATCCGATAAACCTGAATACCTACTGATATCGATGTCCGATGTCTCCTACACAAGTTTTTCTTCACAAACCGCGCACGCACTGAGTGGCAGGCCCACCCTAGATTGCTCCAATCTAGATGCCTCCTAATCGGCCCTCCGCAGTATCGTGGGTAGAATGCTTTAGTAAGCTGTTGGCACCCTTTGGGTACGGACTACGGAACCCTAAAAAAGATATAATCTTTGCAACTTTTAAAAAGCTTGCTTGCGGTTCAAGTCTTGTGTTTGAGCTCAAACGAAGCTTTTAAAACATCCAATAACATAATCCCGGGTTGCAATGGATTGCAAACATTAGGTGGAGCAGACTCCCGGGATCCGAGATTAGCAATATCGGAAAGTATTAGATCGCAAGACGTTATTTACCGACCGCCCCGACTGATTCCAATCGCTTCGATTTGCACACAGAGCGTATTTAGTACGTATCGTATTGAACTAAATTTAAGCCAAATACAACAAACTAGTTGGTATACACCACTTCTAAGTGGATGTTAATGCTTTACACGACTCAAAAGAAGTTTTATTAGTTTTTAAAACAGTTTTAACCTGACTACGACATTGCTAAAGTAAAGTAAGCAAAGGTTATGATTTTAGCAGTCTTTATATGTGTATCGGTATGTATGTATATAAAGCGCTTATATTACAGAGTCAATTTTGATGAATGAGATATCAATCTATTCGTTATTATGGTCTGGGTGACATAGGTTACATTTTATAAGAACAAAATCAATATCCTATTTTCCTTAGTCGAGTGAGTAGTATCTAAAGATATTTTACTACATTAATTATATTCCTAGATGCGATACAAACTGATGATGTTAGTTCACATCACTATAATTCTTTGAGTGCATGATCATGCCATTATAAAATATTTTGTATGTTGTTTAAGGTACTGCATAATATATTTTTATTCAGAGCTGTTGTATACTCGTAGCATATTCTTTGTTGTGGAATCCTTTTTGGTTTTTCCTTTTTGCTTTCGATACCAAAAATGGAGGTATAAATAACTTATTCAGCTTCTCTGCAGAACCGCAATTGAGATTTCCTCGGTGATTGAAAACGTAAGTACGTGTCTGTTCTCTATATCGATGCGGGTTTAGTTTGCAACTAGTGATGGAAACAAAAGTAATCGATGAAGATCATTATTACTGAAAATTGGAATTTATGTATCATTTCCGTTAATTGCTATAAATATTTCAAAGATCTAACATAATAATATGATCATTTACTAAATAGATCTTTGCAAAAAATTTGCTGTAATGTGGTGTTTTATGAGGTACTTAAACCATATTATGCTTAAAATCATATTTGAATACAGAAAACTAAATTATCTGAACAAAACGATTTAAGACCAAAATTAAGGAATGTTTTCACGTTGCGGTTTTGGCTGTTAACAGCAAAATATGCTTAAGATGCTGATTTATCCAGTGATACACTAACACACAAAATCTACTAAATTATCATACTACACATCTTCTAGATTATTTCATTTACGGAATCACTACGAGTATGTGCAGAAAGACGGAGGTAAGAGCAAGAATAGGAAACGAAATCAACATGTTAGATATAAATAAATAAATAAATAAACATTTATTCAGCTCATAAGATTAAAAGGAAAAAAAATACTTGAGTGATATCTACTAGTTAAATCTATGACAAACTACTATGTATTACTACATAAAAAAACATGCATATTAAAGCTGAAAAGGCCACTGCTTTAACACAGTGCTGCAGTATTAAGGCTGCAGCGCTGATTTTTAGGCATAGCCTTTAGTGCCGCCGTGACCCAACCGAGACAGAATTTGATTTTAATATGATTTCATGTACAAGTATTACAAGTTTATCGATAACCGCTGTAGCGGTTGGCATCACTACCTACCGAGTACCTTAGACGAATGGTAGAGAATTGATCGGTAGGAGTCTCGTTACTTACAATGCGAATCACACCCTATTTGAATGAACCGTATCAATTTATGTTCAGTTTGCAAGGTTTTCCGTTCCGTTTCCAGTGGCAGGAACTGTTTATTTAAACAAATGGGAATAAATAAAGTATTTTAATCAATATATGTGATAAATTGGTATCGGGTTTGTTTGTAAAAACGTGTAAGGGTGTCGGATTATTATTAAGCGATGGCTGGTTGAACTTGGCTATAGGTACATGTTCCGATAGGGTTTTCGTGTGATATTTAATTGCTTAAGTACACAAAACACAGAAAAATCAAAGGTGCGTGCCCGGGATCGAACCTGCGACCCCGCGAACAGGAGACCGCAATCCAAACCACTAGGCTATTGCTGTACTATTATATTATGTATAGCGTTTCAAACCTTAGTATGTGCTTTCTAAATATGACGAATGCCTGACTGTGATATATTAGGGAGATGTAAATACATTATACATACTGTATATGATGTGATATATTGTGACGTCACAACTAGACTATCGCAGTCAAATTAAAATGTCATTAACATATTTACGCATTATGCTCCGTTTGCACGAGACTCATAACTCGCATAAGTAGCTATGCAAGAAGTTATTTTCAAAATAGGTACGGTTCATACAAACTTTCGTCTTTATAATATTATAATATTTATTATAAGTATAGATGATGAGATGTGTTAGAATTTTCCAAAATAAATAAAATACACGTTCGCAGTTAGTTCAAAGTTTGATAAACATTTTAAATTATCGATTAAACTACAAAAAGTGGGTCAACTGTTTATAACGGCACAGTTCGCTATTTAATACAAGCTCCCATATTATGCGTGCGTTTGAAGTTTAAAGCTGAACTCTATAGACCACACCCTCACTCTATAGATCTTAGCATAAGAGTTACTGATTTGATTAGTTGGCAACATTGCGATTTCTGACCCCATTAAGCGTAATGTAAGGAATCTGGTGCATACTCGCTAGATTACAGCTATATGCTATTGATCCTAGATCTATATTTTAGGCAGTTTTTCTTTAGAAATCATTGAAAAAATATGTTTCCTATGGGAAACAAATTGCGAGCAGTTATAAGTTTGTATTGGTATAGTTTTTTATTAAAGAAAACTTATTAAGCTTGAAGTGTTAGGAGCGATCACGTCATTAGTGTAAGTTTGCAACTTGTGAGGTTCGAACTAATGATCTTTTAGGTTTTAGATTCTTCAAAGATTGAAAGACGGAAGCGCCACCTACGAGAAAGCGATTAGAAATGAAAACGCAGCACAGTTTAGCTGTTCGTGAAACATTCTCATGATTTAGCGCGCTAATGTGATCGCTGCGACAAATGGCTCGCTATTGATCCATCTATATTTTAGGCACGTAAAACCTTTAGAAATCTTTGAAAAAATATGAATTCTAAGAGAACCAAGTTGCGAGAAGTTGCAAGTTTGTATTGGTACAGTTTTTTTCGTAAAAAAACACTTATTAAGCCTAAAAATGTTAGGAGTGCGCACGTCAATAGTCCAGCTGTTGGGGTTTGAACTGTCAATCTTTTAGGTTTCAGTCAGATTATTTGAAGTATTGAAGCTTGAAAGATAGAAAGACCAAAGTGCTACCTAAGAGAAAGCGATTAGGAATGCAAACGCAGCACAGTTAAGCTGTTCGTGAAATATTCTCATGATTTAGCGCGCTAATCACTCCGCCGGAATGTGATCGCTGCGACAAATGGCGCGCACTCGCTAGATTACAGCTCGCTATTGATCCATCACTGCCCATTCAAAATTTAATCCCGAATATATATCGCGATAAGAGCTAAGCCTGACTAAGGGTTATTTATATTTTACCGATTAATTTCAAATGCGCAGTCAAATTAGGTCGTACCTATGCAAGAATTTAGTTTTGCCACGGAAAACATAAAAGTACTGGTCTGTGGTACTGGTTGCCTAAACTTGATTTCTATAAAGCCTCAAAAGTTACAAAAGCATGTGAACAGTCGGATTATCTTCTTATTGATGAATGAAAAACTGTAAGAATCATAAACAAGAAAAATTAATAAAGTAAAGGGATGCTCAGGACAAAGTTCCTTCTTCATTCTAATAAATAAACCTATTAATGTAAGTAGCTGTACTATTATTAAAAGAATTAAAAATATCATCTTATTTTTATTTTCTGTTTATTGTATTTTATAGCAAAGAGCTAGACAAAACATCTACCCACGAAGGTTTGGCACATAGAAACATAAAAACCACATCATATGGTTCGACGGTGCCAATATAGTGGTACGGATGATGGTTATAAAACGATTTTGGAGTATATTCTTACCAAGTATTAATTTTTAAAACAGAATTTACCAACCATTTTATCAAATAATCTATTAGTTTATCTACTATTTGGTTGGTTATATCTACCTATACTATTACCTATTCTAATTCCGTTTACCTACTCAGTAACAGCGATTCTATTTGTTAATTCCAAATAGAATTGTCGACAATTTCTAGTTGAACCTGTCCCATTTCGACCGCAGCACAGTAATAAAATAGATATAACAATCAGAACATCCAGCTAATATTCGCTGCGTAGCGTCGGCAAAAAAAGATTTAACGATCAAGGAACAAGAAAATATTGAAAAAGTATTTTCATCAATATTGAATATTATCCAAGATTTTCGACACTCAATTATTATTTTTTATTTAAATACAAATAAATTGTTTTGTGGCTTCTTATTTTCACTAGGAATTACGGTCAAAGTACAAAAAACTATGTCTCAAATAGAAGTTGTAGATTTGTCAGTTTTCTACTGGGTAAGTATAATTTTTTTTATTTCTATACAAAAATCAAATTTTCATAGTTACTTTTTTGCTGACGGTACTCAAACGGATGGGGCGCATTATGGACAGTACCAGTGTTAATTTAGATGGAAGTGGGCCAGCGCAGCGACCTATGGAACCCTCTGCTTTGTTACCATCTCGTGGAATATTCCTCAGGATCTCTAAATTGGAATTATCATAGATGAAATACCTGCTTTGAATTTACTGAAATTGTTTTTAAACTAACTGATGCCCGTGACTTTGTGTTTTAGTTTTTAAAAATAAATCCGGTACGTATATTTTTATGTGTGTATTATATTGTTTTATATTATATAGGTATTTTTACGTATTTTTGTATAATTGTGTTTATGTAGCTTATTATTTATTTATATTATGTAGTATTTTAGTATATGTAGTACATTTTAGACTTAATAAATATAATATAGCTTAATAAATCTACATAACGTTTCTAACTCAACTGAACTATAGGATAGAGGCAATATGGAACATTATGCTACGCACAGACAAAATAGTTACTATTTACATACATTTTATCGATAGACTAAATCCTACTGATTGCGAACTAAGCGGCATGCCAGATTGGTAGCTTCATATTATATTAGAGTTGCGAGCCAATTAACTAGTTTTACCATGTGGAATTAAATACAATAACTGTCGAATGTTGAGCTATAAATACTAAGTAAACCTGGAAGTGTCCCATTGTGTAAATATGCATTCGGTGAATATTTCAGACTTATTTAATACCTACTAGATGATGCGGATCAAGGTTTTTTAATTTTCGCGGGAATCCTTTGATTTTCCTATGTATTAATCTAGGTTATCAGCTATGTCACCAGAAAAATCCGTCCAGAAGTTTTTGCGTGAAAGAGTAAGACCTTACTCACTTTTCAGGGAAGCTGGAAGAAATTTCTTTTTAGAGATAAGCTGCACCTGAGTCCACTTCTAATAATAATTTCTTGTACTTATTTATATGTGCATAAACAATAAAAATAAATAAATAACAAACATACACAAACACACACACACATACAAACTTTCACTTTTAGAATATACTGTGATTATGTTGGCACAGTGACAAGGAAAGCACGTCAGAAGATTATCGCTTAGTCATCTGTTTTGTTGGGTCTATCCTTCGATGACGATGGTCTATCTCAAAAACAGTTTAACTTCAAAATCTGTAATCAGCTTTATAGCGAGGCTACACCCAATTTAAAAGTGTTCAAAAAAATTGCAGTCAGACTCATAAATGTCGTTAGTACGACATAAGTTCGTCACATGAAAACATAATTAATGCGACCGTTTATTGCATAAATCATTGTTAATTAGGGCATTTGACGTTAATGCACGTTTGCATACAAAGTATATATTTATTGAAGTAGTTTACGTATTTATTCAATGTGTTATTTTATCAGTTTAATTCTTGCGATACGGAAAATCTGATCATAGTTATTTTGGTTTGTTGTAATAACAGCAAAAGCATTGTTTTTTTTTTAAATATCAATCACCGAGATTATTAAATACGGGTAGCTACATACCCTAGTAACATTTAAGGGTCATCGTACCTAGTCATAATCTTAGTTGCAGAAACACAGTATGTTGAAGTGGACGCTCATAGTAAAGTATGCAACGTTAGGTCGCAAATCGCTATGATTAGTTAGTCATGTCACGTTCTGCGACCTGCCACCAGTTGGTGGTTGGTATCCAGTTTAATATTGGCCGCATAGCGCACCAGGCGGCCAACCCCCTGATCCTATCACCGACGATAGGCATTTTTTATCCATTGAAGGTTTGAAGAGAAATGTCATTTACTATTTCATAGTAAACCTTCAATGGATAAAAAATATATGTCATTTTTTGATAGGCTCAGTTATAGAATCAGCTCCCAGGTTGCATCTTTGGTTGCGGCTAAGTGCGCAATGCGTATAGGGTCATGATACTGGACTTTGCGGAAAATGAATTTCGCTTTCAAATTGTATTTTATACTGTCACTAGCAGATACTCGCGACTTCGTTCGCGTGGATTAAGGTTTTTTATTCCCGCGGGAACTCTCATTTCCCGCCATAAAAAGTAGCCTATGTCCTATTCAAGATCATAATATATTTCTAAGCCAAATTTCAGCCAAACCGATTCAGTCGTTGCGACGTGATTAACAAACATACAAACTTTCGTATTTATAATATTAATAGGATTTACATTGCTTTTATTAGGTTTGATCCTAGACAAACAATAATTCTAAATTATTTAGGGATAGTCTATCTAAATAATCTCATTCTAGACTATTTCATTTTTGAAGGATTGACTAAGAACTGTTTTCATTTATTGAAAATGCTTGTCAATACGGGCGTGTACCTCTGACTTTTTGAAGTTATATAGAAGGAAAATATCGTGAGAAAACCTGCACGCCTGAAAGTTCCCCAGAATATTCTCGAAGGTGTGTGAAGTCCGCTAATTCGCATTAGGCCAGTGTGGTGGACTATGGCTTATAACAATTCTCTGAGCGGAGACTCGCGCTCAGTCACGATCAGTCATCATCAGGATGATGATGACTGGTGAATAATCATAGGGATTCATATAAGTTTTTGTAAGGCATGATTTATGTTACTCCCCGTACAAGCCTGACAATCGTCAAGGTACCTAAAGGGCAGGACGGACAGTACGGGATTCTCTTAGTCTAACAAATATTAATTCAAACATTGTCATACTACAACATCGATGAACTACAATCTTTGACAGTCCCCTATCCGACTGGCAAGTATTAAGAAAATACCAAAACCGAACTCTGTTCTGTGTGTGGTGTTCGAACTGTCGTTTTACGAACACCTCTGGGACTGTTTATACGAATTTCTGTTCTGATTAGCCGTCGCAACAATTGGTCACAGTCCAATCGCAGTTTCACCACTCTAAAGCAGACAAAGGATTCAATTTCGTCAATTTCCCGTACCATTTCTCACAACAAGGTTAAATTCGGTTGAAACAGTCGGTCTGTTGAAATCGTATATGGTTCAGTGAGGCGAGAGAACGGCTGAATATTTGTCGAAGAGCCTTTATACACCCTCGGTGTTCTCGTATGTCGGAAAGGCTCGCGGCAGTTTGTTAGTACAGCGTTATTCAGTTTTGTTTTTGTTGAAAACAAACTGCTTTAAAATCAAAACACACGCGAGCGATGTATTTTTGCATAGATCACAGAATTTTAGACGGAAGAAAATTAGCTTTTGGCAACAGAATTTTCTGATGCGCTGACTTGATCAATAAGTTTTTACGCTCATACGGTTATGTATTCCATCGTCGCGACACATAATTTTTCTGTAAGTGCATATTCATTGTGCATGTTGGCGGCCGGTGAAGGAAAACATGAGGAAACCTGCATGTCTGAAATCTAGGTATGTTAAGTCTGTCAGTTTGCATTGGGCCAGCATGGTGAACCCTCGCATCGCATGAACAATCGCATATTTTGGAAGAACCCGTAAATCTATGTTCTTTTTTGTGCTGGAGTGGGTCCTCGCATAGAAAAGTGCTGTGTTGGCACTGCCTCCCCTCCCATTAGGGGGTAGGTAGCTAGTCAGGCAAGCGACATATGTCCAGCTGTGGACATCTATCGGTTCAAAAAGAAAAAATGCTCGAAGTTTGAATTTGTAGAAACATTTCAATGGGATTTATAAATGTGGTTTTTCAATAAGCATCCTTATCTCTATGGGGGGCTAAAAACAAATCAGAACTCTTGACTACATTCTACATTGTAGACGATACGGTGCAGCCCTGAAGGGCTCTCGTCGACATGTACTCACTCATGTTGAACGTCACCAACTGTACCGATAGCTAACAAAATGAAGCGGATATCCAATCAGTTTCAACAATACTTGATGTTAATTGATTTTAAGGGTGAAAACTGTACGTTGAGTTGTGTCAATAGTCTGAAACAATATAGAAATCTGACAAGTGTAGGTTGTTCTGCCACTTGTTTTTTGTCAATCGATAGAATTCAGGTGTCAGTATGTGTAGTGGCTAGTGGCACAGACTAGTTTCCACCTTACCGTCAAAGATGTGCCACCGCCATGGGTTTATTGTCTGGTATGGGTATGGTAACGGGCTAACTTGGAAGGGGTATGGCAGAGTAGATTCAACTCATACCTAACGAAACGCTAAATCACTTGACGGCACGTCTTCGACGGTAGTGTGGTAACTAGCCACGGGTAAAGTCTCCCACTAGACCAGAGTAGAGACAATTCAGAAATTATAAATTCCCAAATTGCCCCCGCTGGGAATCGAACCCAGTTATAAGATCAAGCGCTCACCACTACGCCAAGGAGGTCGTCAAAAATCAAAATGCGGCTTCTTCCACTGACCGGTCATATATTCCACAAGTCAGGGGTGTTTTAAATTTTTAATTTACACTTGTTATTTATTTAATACTAGCTGATGCCAGCGACTTCGTCCGCGTGGATTTAGTTAGTAAGTCTATGTCATTCTCTAGATCCTCAACGATACTCATACAAAAAAAATAACATTGATCCGTAGCTAAGTTGCAGCGTGATTGAAAAACCAACAAACCAACATACTTTCGAATTTATAATATCACTATGGATTAGTAAGGATAATAAGGAAATAAGGATAAATGCATTTTCAACAGTTTTGAGAGAAATACTTATTTTGAAACTTGTTAAAACGATAATGATGATTTCCATCACGAATATAATGTAAGTATAACAAAGTTCGAGAGCAATATTTTACGGTCATAACATATTTTGGTACCGGAACGTAATTAGTCCCGTTGGGAGACCGCAGTGTTTTATAAACTGCGGATGTTCTCATGTTTTTAATAACGACATAATATATTTAAAATGCGGCACAGCTTTGGTATTTAGATTAATTTCCAACATCCAAGGACGATAAGGATACTTTTATAGAAACTTAATTAATTTTATAAGTACCTACTTCTTATGATTTTTTTTAAGGGATATCAAAGAAAATAATACCTAATAATGTTTTCAAATACAACCACGACAAATTATTTATTATTATTCAGCCTCTATAGCTCAACGATTAAGGGAACTGGAAAGGGAAACTGAAAGATCGATGGTTCAATGTTCATCTGTTGCACTATTGGTATCTAAGCTTTACGCTTATTTGGAGGGGAAAGGCGAATATTAATCAGGTTCAGTATGGCTCATACAATAGAGTCAAAAGTAGTGAAACAAATTTAAAAAAAATTGTTTCACTACTTTTGACTTAGTACACTTCTAAGATGATAAAAACCCTAAGTCAAAAGTAGTGAAACAATTTTTTTTAAATATATTATAGGCAAACGCTTGACCACTATCACACCTGATGGAAAGTGATGATGTGGTCTAAGTTGTAACGCGTTTTCCTAGAAGGTTTTTACGCTTAAGTGTAAACGGTGCATATCATCTATCTAAATATATAAAAGGCAAAGGTGACTGATTGACTGACTGACTGACTGACTGACTGGTCTATCAACGCACAGCTCTAACCACTGGACCGATCGAGCTGAAATTTGGTATACAGGTAGCTGTTAGGACGTAGACATCCGCTAAGAAAGGATTTTGGAAAATTTCAACCCCAAGAGGGTTAAATAGGGGGTTCAAAAATCGAACCTAACGTGAGCGAAGCCGCGGGTTAAAGCTAGTATTTTATAAAAGTCTAAGTATAGAAAAGCTATGTTAAGTTGTAAAACATACCTGAAAAAGCCCAAAGCTGGTGTAAGAGTTGTTATGGTTGGTTACTTTCTCAGTTGTTCTGCCGCTCGCGTGCTCTATCAGGCATACCCCTGCAAATAAAATACTTACTCAAGTTACCAGGAATCAGGTAATACGTCTTGTAAGCTCGAATTTCTATACAAGTATAGTTTTACTTTGATTTACAAAGGTGTTCCATAGCGTGAGACGAACCGAAGTTTGAAATAGGTTTTTGTTGTGAAAAACAATACAACAAAAGAGCCTTCAGTATAAAACGACAAACAGTTAACCCTATTGTATATAATAATTATTATAATTTATTGCCCTTAATTTAAAGAATCGATTTCGTTAAAAAAAGAACAAAAAGAAAATAAAATCAGCTAAGTCCAAGTTGGACTCGCACACGAATGGTTCCGTACTATCGTAACAGTGACTATTATAAGATCGAGCAAAAAACGCTGAAAAATCACGTTTCTTGTATTGGAACTCCCCTTTATTTTTTAATTTATTTTTATTATTTACTATTGTATCTATCTATTACGGTTCATGAGAGGACGGACGGACGGACGGATAGACAGCGGAGGCTTAGTAATAGGTCCCGTTGGCACCTTATTAGACCAGGGTAGATCCCTTTAAAAACGAAAAAAAATAGTAGTAGGATGAAACCCATTAGAAAAGGAGGGGAATATTATAAAGATAAAAGGAAAAATAATTTACGGGCGATCTGAGGTCGGGAAGGGGTGGGGGTGAGTTTTTAAGGGGGAAAAACGGTTTTTCTCGATTTCCGGCAAAACTAAAAGTCCTATTGAAAAAAGTCAAATGGCAAAGTTGTAGGTAGTAAAAAGATCTAAAACTTTTGTATTTACACTTTTTTCACATAACCTCAAAATTTATGTGAAAAATTCAAAAAACCCTGTTTTTGGTTTTTTATTTTTATCTTTTACAAAAATTATTTTTTTTTAACGAAATTTGGTGAAAACTTACCTTTTTATGTCCCAAATACGCTGTAATTTATTTGATTAAAAATATTTATTTTTTCACCTTATTTTGAATTAATATCGAAAAAACACGTGTTTTTTCGATATTAATTCAAAATAAGGTGAAAAAATAAATATTTTTAATCAAATAAATTACAGCGTATTTGGGACATAAAAAGGTAAGTTTTCACCAAATTTCGTTAAAAAAAAATTATTTTTGTAAAAGATAAAAATAAAAAACCAAAAACAGGGTTTTTTGAATTTTTCACATAAATTTTGAGGTTATGTGAAAAAAGTGTAAATACAAAAGTTTTAGATCTTTTTATTACCTACAACTTTGCCATTTGACTTTTTTCGATAGGACTTTTAGTTTTGCCGGAAATCGAGAAAAACCGTTTTTCCCCCTTAAAAACTCACCCCCACCCCTTCCCGACCTCAGATCGCCCGTAAATTATTTTTCCTTTTATCTTTATAATATTCCCCTCCTTTTCTAATGGGTTTCATCCTACTACTATTTTTTTTCACTTTTTATTATTTTTAAAGGGATCTACCCTGGTCTATATGGGTACGTATAACCCTGAAAAGTAGTTTCTAATATTTGGCTATTTTGCCCAAACCTGCAACTGAGCTATCAAATACATACGGGAAATAGGTAATATATTACTGTCACTACCGCATAAACAGTTTTCACGTAATATTTCAACAGGATTTGAAAATAACTATTTTCACAATTATTCCTTTACTTGTTCTACAAGACCTTTGTGTCACCAAGACCCTACTAGCTCTCCGGGAAGTACTCTTAATCATTTTTGAGGACGCGATGTCACTGGAAGTTTTGTATGAAAATATCTGCAGCTTCTTATTGATTTGAAATTATTACAGCATTAAGAGATCACTGATATTTTTATCCTTATCCCTAAAATCCTTGCTTAATATTATAAATGCGAAAGTGTGTTTTTTTGTTGGTTTGTTGGTTTGTCCTTCAATAACGCTGCAACAGAGCTACGGATCGACGTGATTTTTTTGCATGCGTGTAGTTCAGGATCTGGAGAGTGACATAGGCTGCTTTTTATCCCGGAAAAACAAAGAGTTCTCGCGGGATTTTAAAAACTAAATCCACGCGGATGAAGTCCCGGGCATCAGCTATTTCAATATTTTCAATTTAATACTTTAAGCCGTTTTTGAGAAAAAGGGCTTTTACTCACGGACCTATAGACGGACAACGGAGTGATCCTATAAGGCTTCCTTTTTTTTTTCTGAACCCTAAAAATATAACAAAACTACGTATTTGGAAGATTTGTGTGGAAGAGAATGTGTCTAGTTAGAAGGCAATTATTATTCTCCATTTAATTTTATTATTATAACAAGACACTGTAACGTAGTATACCATAATGGTAATGTATGAACTGTGAATAGTTAATATGTAACTAATTATTATTATGAAACAAAGTAATAATTTTCATCAGTTTTCACTTAGATACAATATTAGTACAGTAAATTGCCAATTAATTTTTAATACAGTACACCTTCAGTACACCCATCTACTTACTTATTGCGTTCCACGATTTTAAATTAAAAATACGTGTCGCTTATTTAATATTAATCTGAGGCTTCGTGGTTTGCTTATTACTAACTAAAATGATTAGGTTGTATTATAATTATGTTTCACAGACTACACCTTGCCTATTCTCATCGAGTTCCACGAATTTACCTACATTAAAAAACATCTTTTGCTTAGTTAATTTGAAGCTGAGAGTTCGTGTTTTGCTTTAATCACCTTTTAATTAAAATCAAAGTATGAAACACTCAGCCAAACGACGACATTATCTTATGAATAACCTTTGAATTTAATTAATAGGCAAACATGGAGGACACGAAAGGGATCCAATTTTCCTCAACAAATTCGAAGACAGCTAAATAGATGGTTGGCGCCAGAGATATGTCGACTTGCGAGAGCAGGATATCTCCCCACCTGAACTAATAAACCTTATCATTCCGTTCACCGTTCCCGCTGGATTCACCGTTCGGTGTAGCCAGCTTGTTAAAGTTGCCACGTTATTCGTTAAAATTGTATCTACAATACTACTTTTTATAATTTATTGATTCTAAAAATTAATTCAGAATCTAGTTTATATCGTTATTTTTATAAAATCGTGACACGCACCATACCTCTGTCCGCATTAGTCCGCATTAGTCCCCTAATGTGGGCAAAGGGCAACTTTAAATAATTACAAAAAAAAAATACTCGATTTATGAGGATTGCTGTTCTAGGAGTATGACATCTCCCTGGTTGGCAGACGTTTTAAGGTAAAGAAAACAGCGTAGTTAAAGTGAAATGGAGCCTGACTGGCTACCGCTTACCGCAGCGGATTGTGAAACAGGGGATTTAATTCTCATTAGAACTTATGGCCCGGGAAAAGAAAAGCCAGGTAAAGGATTCTGGAATGAAAAATTACATGCTGCTGTTTATCTTTTTACTGTAATCTTAGGTATTCAGACGCTGTGTTATGAGCATAATTTATAAGAGAAGTCATCCTAACGTGATACTGAGCGCTCTCCGTGCAAAGGATGTTTGATTCTTATTTGATTACGAGTTTATATCCGCGACTTCATTCGCGTGGATTAAGATATTGTTAAAATCCCGTAGGAACTCTTTGATATTGCTTGATGAAAAGTAGCTTAGTATATGGTTTTTCAGGAGGCAAATTTTGATGAAATCAGTTCTTTGATTTAGTCATGAAAATGTTGACAGGTATAGTTTTTCTGGCGTTTGTAATATCATAGGTATTTAATATTATGAATGGATAGTGGATAGTATTGATAAGTCCATCAGAGTCATGTTTGTAAAGCCGCTCTACAGAAACATCTGTATTTGTAGTTTGTATTGTATTGTTGTTAATTAAAAGTTACACGGACCCAAATTGGTATGTGAATATTTTTTTATTAAGTTCCTTGTAGCGCAAATGGGACGCCCGAAAGCATTGTTCAAAAGTGCACGTTCTGTGTCTTTCAAGAATTCAATTCGAAATCGTACATTGATGGACATTGTAGGGAATTCCATATGTTGTAGGGAACAAGATCGTGTGCCCCTAAATTGTGCAGCGTTTCTTCGCGATTCTTCCTCCTAATAAAGGTAGGTACTTCGCTCTCCGGTGCTGGAATGTTGACCTCTCCATTAGGGGCTGAACATCGATAAGTTCTTCGAACTAATCCCCCGCACAGTGCCACTCTCTCTCTAAGCTCAGTTACTTTAGTTACGTTACTCTAGTTGTTTAACGGATCTACCCTCATTTCTGATTTAATCACGCAGAGCATAAGAATAACTGTCTCCATCGCTCGCTTAGATGACGTCCCGCTGAATTAATGTTGGCAAATAATATTATTGCCTTTCAAATTTGTTTCATAAAGACTTGACAAAGAACAAACCAAAATAATTCCCTGTTTAGGCAAATTAAATTCAGAGACTTTAAAATACCTAATTCTTATAACAATATTAAACGAGGAAACCGAATGAATTGTCGACCTTAATAAGCGTTCACGGTGAACTTAGAGATCTCCAATTTGCATAAAAACGGGGCATGATTCAAATGACAAAACATTTTGAGGGCCTCTTTCATTTAAGTTTAAAATTGTTGGCGCTCGGGTTTAATTGACACTGTAAAGGGACCCCGCCCTAATCCGAATTAATTCAAATTGATACGGCCCTAAATCAAACGCAGCACTTGCCGTTTTGAATTTGTTCTGTCCATTGATACAGAGAAAAGAAACCCAGGTGACTCAATTCAAAGTTTTCAACCTACTTGTGTACAGACGAGCTTCGCAGCACCAGCCGCTAGTTTTACAAAACTTCTTTCAACCTCCTGACTTAGAATGCTAACAGGAGGTTATCCTTGCAAAATTAATGTGGTATTACAACAGATATATATGTATACATTAAGATAAAACGAAAAAGTGGGCGGGCGTGTCAAAATAAAAAAAAAACAGTGGTGATAACTGTTCTACTCCACCAATTAAATACCAACCACGTAATTTATTCCAATATTCTTTTCAGGCGTCTCGAAGTTTAATATTTGATTTTAAAGGAGTTCACTTCGCTGAATAAATATGTCACGGCAAAATTTTGAAATAAACAGGAAAAATAGACAAATCACTGTTTTCTCACCGAATTGACTCATTTCGCTTTAACAATTCACGTTTCACACTCAAATAAAAATATTAAAACAATGTGCAACTATAATTAAAACTAAACTTTTTTGATGATCAATTATAATGTTAGCCGAAACGTATTGAAGTCAAACTTAAATCACAAATTCCGAATGCTCATCAATAAGTTATACCTATCATATAAGCCAGACTTGGGTACGATTTACTTCGGAAACTAGTTTGAGAAGCTGAGAATGAATAGGCATATTAGTAATTAAATCTTGCTAAATGTTCGAAATACATTGGCAATATTAATATGCTATCCGTATTGCCTTTCAGTACATTAAGTTTCGCTATTACATTTCTGGGATCATTAATTTTGAGATATGATATACGTACTAACAATCTTTGTTCCGCCTACTTGATTTCTGAATTACCAAAAGGGTCGTGTCACATTCACCACTCTGCACTTCGATTACATTTTAGGAGTGTGTTCAACTTTGCCACCTCTAATTGCATGAATTCATGTTTAATTCTCTCGCCTGCGGTTTTTTTTTTTTTTAATCTTTAATTGAAGGCTTTTACGTTAGGACGTATGTCAGCCTTATCGTACCCTAAGCAAAATATAAAACTAAAATACTATTTACACATGAATAGACTGAACAAACTGCACGCTTCGTCAGAATTTGGATTTGCCAATAAATTATGAGACACCAACGTGCAGTCTGTTCAGTCTTAAATCTTCCATCAACCGGACTCTATACGTGAACTAAAATTTCACGCATCAACTGTTTGTCTTGTATTGTTAATAAAGTAACTTTAAATTGTTTATTTGGTACTTTGTAATGTTGCGTCTTTATCTTTTAAACAAACTTAATATTCAAAGCATTGCGTAGGTAATCAAAGGAATAATTTATAAAAACGCAACTCTATACTTTGAAATGAAAATATAAAACTATAGGAAGCTATAGTTCCATACCCTTATCAATAACAATATCTCGCCTATGAAGTGTAATTCAATATACATTCATCACACGCCTAATTAAGCAGAATAGTATACTCTCTAGTGATTATCTCTCGTATCAGTTCGCTAATGCATCTGTTATAACAGACAGCTTGCGTTGGTATCACGTCTTCCACTTCAGGGATCCAGGGCTGTTTAGGAGAAAGCTTATCAACTATATTATCCATGGAACTAGAACGATCCGTACTAATCCGGATAAAGGCTAGTCCGGGACAAAGAGTCCATGAGTTGGACTTTGTATGGAACCACCGCGAGATCGCGAGCTACAGAATGTTGAGGTGTGTTAAAGGGTTAGGGTGGTAAACTTCTCTTGGGTTCGTTGAATACTATTACAATATCGCTACATCAATCCCCGAAAAAAAAAAAAAAAAAAAAAAAAGTGTTTTCAATACATATTCTAATGCGGTTATAACTTAGTTATCTACCTATTAAAAAAATAGACATTGGGAAATTAAAATATTAAAACCCCCACTATTACTATTATATTATAAATGCGAAAGTGTGTTTGTTTTTGGTTAGTTTTTCAATCACACAACAACGAAGCAACGAATCTATGCAATTTTTTGCATGGGTAAGGGTATATTTGGAGACCTGGAGAGTGACATACTCGTAGACTATTTTATTCCGAAAAAACTAAGGGTTGCCGAGGGATTTTAAAAACTCGACGCGGATAAAGTCGCGGTCTCGGCAAATTAAAGTTTTACTCAAAATAACTAAAACAGTTTGCAGTTATTCACATTCAACCATCAAATTACTACGCAATTCCTTCCACGCGATATTGTCGCCGACAATGTTTTTAGGATTCTTTATTTGACCTTCTTTTCTTCGGGCCATAAGTTCTAATGAGAATTAAGTCCCTTAAATTTGGCCATTCAACGCGGTTAGCCGTCAGGCTCCATTTCACTTTAACTACGTTGTTTTCTTTACCTGAACATTCGGGGACATCTATTTTGCTTTCTCCGGATTTGTTAAAGAAAATTGGATACCTACTTTTTCTTATGCTTTCTATTTTTTCTTTGTTACTTGGAAAATGATCTTATGTTTCTCAAAGTTGTAACTTTGATATAAGTTGTATCAAAATAAATCTTCTTTTTTTACTATACGTGAATACTCACGTATAGTATATTGTTTTTATGCTGCTTATACAAGCAGCATAAAAACAGTATCAAGGAATACTATATATTTTGTGATTAGCAGGTGCCCTTATGAAATATATTCGATTTCAATTATTATTTATCTTTTTATTTATTTTATCGTTCGATAAATGAATAACTCAACTAACGTTACTCACTAATGGGGTTACTAACTTATAATTCATCCACCGCCGAGTAACATTTAACCGAGGATTTTTTTTAAAGAATGAGAATAAGAATATTAGTCAAGCTGAACTTGAACTCTCCTTTCCCCTCCAAATAAGCGGCAAGCTTGTGTTAGTGGGTACGACAATACTCTTGGGCTATTGAGGCTCCAAAGGACGTTTTAAAGTTTGAAAACACGCTTATACATCAACATATCTAATTGATATTTTTAATATTGCTTGCTAGTAAAATAATCTACCAAACGGATCGCATTACAGTCATATAATTTTTTTAAATGGATTTCCAATGAACTAATAACTAATTGGTTATCCCTGGCCTACACTCTTCTCATGCATGAGGGTTCTCGTGCCGAGAAGTGCGATGGTGATGGGTAGAGACAAATCAATTGAAGTATATACTCACAGTAAGGTACAGTGGTTCGTGAGAAGTTATACCGGAGCAGTTCCCGCATCAGCTGGCAGCGTGTGAAGGTCCTCGCATGGCCGTGCGTGCTGGGTACCAGCGACAACGCAAGCCAGAGGAGAAGGAGCTGGCAACGCATGTTGAGAATGGCACTCTGCACATAAAGTTATTGACACATGCATTTCACCTATCTAAATCAATTTTTAAGTACAAAATAGACACAAATACACACACTCACACACACACACACACACACACACACACACACACACTCTTACTTTCACTTCTGCTTCTGAAAACTACCTTTTATTAATTCTTTGTCAAAATTTTCCTATGTGTCTTTCAGTTGTAAGTCTCTTTGTTGATATTTTTACATTTGTGCATGAATATTGTTGGTTTGTCAAATAAAGTAAAATAAAATAAAACAAAAATAAAGTGTTGTAAACGCTGTTGATTACCAATAAATAAATAAATTACCAAACTCCTTATGAGAGTAAGGTTGAAAAAATCCCACAGAATCCTTTGTTGTTCGGGGATAAAAAGAAGCCTATCTCACTTTTTAGGTCCTCAACTCCTCAACCAATATAATTCGCAGTTTTCTAAACTAAGAACTCTCTTCTTATTGACTTTTGCTCTCTGTTTTTGGACAATAAAGGTTCGTTTTTCGAACAAATAAGGTAAAAAAATATGTTCTCATTTAATTTTATAATGTAAGGTATCCCAAAACAATAATACAACAAAGGAGCACCTAGTTACTTTTGAAATCTACCGACGACATTACCAAGAAGTAATTAATGGCGTATTTGAAGGACTCAACTGTGAAATATACTATTATACCTACTCTCAATAATTTGAATTTACGTCGATCTGGATCTCTCTAGAAGCTGTTATTATATTTTGAATATCAAAATTTCTTGTTTCTACCTAATTACGCGAAATTATACATAAGGACTTGTTTAAAGATTTTGAGAGTAAATGAACACATTAATTATTATAGGCCCAGTTACTTAGTATAGAAATGTTTCATAAGAAGTTTGAAAGTCTTTCAGGCGGTGGAATTATATCATTAAAATAAAGATCCAAAGTTTTTTGAAAGAATACATAAATATTTTGTCTTTTTCTTTGTGTAATTATTATTATTATTGTAAGCTTTTCTTTTATTCTTATTTAGTTAATGAGCTTAAGAACGGTAGATAATGTTCTGGCATTTTGAGTAAGACAATTTTTATGGCCAAAAAAGTTTTTATTACCTGGCTAAATTCTCCAGGCTATAAAAAGTTTTTATAGCCTGGAGAATTTTGATGGAATAGGTGGGTGGGTGGAGGAATGCCTCCATAGCCCAACAGTTGAAAACTGAAAGATCACCGGTTCGATCCCCACCCCATTGCATTATTGCTGTACCCACTTTTAACACAAGGTTTCCGATTATTTGGATAGAAGAGGCGAATATTTGTCAAGTTCAGCTAGGCAAATTTTTTTTTTAATAAATATTACAACAGTGTACAATACTTCCTTTGAGAGCAACAGAAATAATAAAATTATTTAAGTATTCCAGTTCAAAATTCTAATGAGTGGCGTTGTCGCGCGTTATTGAGCGTTACAAACATCTCTTGTAAATGTTTGCTCTCACCACTGCATGCTCTGTCTCAATTAGCTTCAAGTAATTACTACGATTTCACGTCAAATTGGCCGCTACCTTGCGTAGCTTTTCCCCGCACCGCATCTGAAGTCAGACCCGCTTAGTATAGATATCGCAGACTATTTATTACTTTAATTAATGACTTTCTCTCAAGCGAAAAAAATAAGAAATTAAAAACCAAGGTTATAGTCCCTATATAGGGGGTAATTGTAGCCCCTCTATTTAGTCTTTACTAAAAGCCTGTCTAAAATGATATTTCCTTTTAGTCAAAGGCAAAAAATTACTCACGAATGAAGTTAAAGTTACTTAAGCGACGCAAAGTGTAAATAAATAAAGAAATGATGGAAAGCTCATCTGAATGCGCTATTACCGAAGTATATTTATTTGTTTATTTTCGCTTATATGCGTTGATGGATCGACTACTCAATGTTGGTTGACATCTTACTCAAAAAAGTAATAATATTATTTTGACTGAGAGATTAATTCGTGATCGAATTTTCTTATTTTTTTTCCTCATTTTGGACTAGGTACCTACTTCAGAATGTAATAAGATTGTTAGTGAAATGATTCTGTTTAGATAGTTATTGCTTTAAAGTATTCGTTTCAGAGTTTTGTTCAATTGTATTTAGTGTATTGTGTTATCTTAATAAATATAAACTATTTTCAAATTTTATTGGGAGGTAACTAGTCAGGGCCGAAGCTGACCAACTGCAGACCAGCCAATTTTGACATCAAAAGTTTCCAAATTGACCACGTCAGGATTAGAACCAGTCAGAAATGTATAACTATCTATTAATTGAAAGGATACGTAGGCACCTACCATAACCCCTTTTTAATGTTATTTGGCTTATTTAAATATGTTATTGTAAAGACATAAGAAAATAACAAAAATTCGCAGTTAGCTTTACAGGGATAAAAGTAATAAATTGAAAAATAATGTAAACATTTTTTATTAAATTGGTTTCCACTTGCGACCGTAAACTGGAAAACTTTGTATCCATGATCTTATTTTGTTTTTATTTAATGTTCATCCATTAACTTATTTCTACATTACGTTACGTTATTATCGAGAATTTTTTTTATTTAATTTATTTATTTAAATTTTTTGCTATAATTTGAAAAGAAACGTTCGTCTCGTCCATTTTCCTCGCTAATTTTTTACTCATTTTTATATTTGAGATGAGAGGTGTTGTAGAGTGACTAGTTTTTACCATGGTGGTATTATTTTTCGTTTTTCACACATTATCTCATTGTCAGTGCTGACAAAACTTGAAAAATAGAACAGAATGAAAAAATTGCTATTATCTGTAATGTGTCTGATAAGAAAAAAGTTACCTTGGCTACGGGCTGTGATCGAGACACAAATGCAACTGACGTGACGTCCTGAATGCGCAGGATTACACGCATTATCCATTTACGCATTGCGTAAGTTAAGCTGAGTTACACACTGTTGCTTCTGTTGTACACAGCTATTACTAGCAGGATGAGCATGGGCAGGAGACAATAATTTTATCCCCGATTTTATCCACTGACGAGAGATAAAATTATCATCACCATACATTTAGCATACTAAAGCATGTCGACAGGGGAAAGGAGAGGTATATTCTTATAAGTATATCCACTGTTGATATTATTTCCGTCGATTTGCTCATGTTCGACGAGTGGATAATACTGAGCAAGAACATAAACATTTTATCCTATACTCGTGCCTCGTGCATAATATTATGTCCTCCGCCCATGCTCACCCTGCAGGGACTACAGGGACAAACTTCAAAGTTCCATAACTTTTTCATTTCTAGAATATTTTAATATTTCTAGCGATATTTTAATGATTCTTTTACATTTTTTAATTATTGAGCTATTCAGGCATATTGTATTTGGCAGTGGTCTTTGTCAATTCGGTTCCTATATAATTGCCAAATTGCCAAATTATTTATATTATAGGCTTTAATTATGACGTGACGTCAAATTAAACTTGATAGAAATGTGAAATGTAGATCATGCTACAGCATTTCTAAAGAAAGTAATGAAATACCCGCGACTATGTCCGTCCGGAGTTAGGCTTTTAATATTCCGCAGGACTTTGATTTTCTGAGATCAAAAGGGGCCAATACCACTCTCCAGATCTTAAACTACATTCGAGGTAAGAATATGTAAGAGTCAGAAATCCAATCTAAACACGCTCTACCAGATTTCAGTCTACCCAAAAATCAATATTTCTTTTAGCATTTTCAAAAAAAAGTAAGTTTGCGAAAATCACGTTGTATAATACGAGTAGTTAAGTGTTTCAATGCTCAAGTACATTTACATTTTCTTTATTGTCGTGAATTATAAGGGCTTTATAAAAACGTAGGGCCCTTTGTTGAGTGAGTTTTTGTTTCTGAAGTGAAGAGGTTTTGAGGCATTAATTTAAGAATGAAATGCTTTTGTTTGTTTTTTTTTTATAATGTATAAAAACAAATACGTTTAGGTTTGTCGAAAAATTATATCTTTTCACACATACAAAAATATTTTACATTCTCTAAAAATGTTTTATGTCTTCATCAATTTTAATTGTCTAATTAACGTAAATAATAAATAACATAATGTTAAAAATATAAAAATTGAATTGTTTATTGGTTTGTTGATTTGTCCTTCAATCACGCAGCAACAGAGCGGAACAAAAGTTAGTACAAAAAACTATAATTCAAGAAAAACTTCAATATATGTGAATATGTTGCAGTTCGTCTTTGTACATACATACGTGGAGAACTGATAAGCTCATTTTTTTTGAAGTTACAGTTCAACAATATTTGGTTTGGTTCGGTCTGTTGGCACATGGATAAAAGAAATATTAAAAGAACTTTAATTCCTAAATAAAACACTATGTTATAGATTGTAATTAATATCCCTGAACACATTTCAAGCGCTTCCAACGTAATAGGACTTCTAAACTGAATAAATACAACGTCTGCATGGTGCCATAGACACAATAGAGCGAAACGAGTCTCCTAACACCGTTTAAAAAACTACGGTCTTTACGCTCAAATCGCCCCCATAAATGATCCGGAGTCCAGGGGGTTAGGTACGCTAACGCGCAGTATATTTTTGTCTCAAACGTTCTTTAGAGACAACTGTGCATTCTATCGGTAAAGAAAATATATTGGAAAAGTAGCAGCCGCAAACTTTTCAATTATTTTTTATAGTTTTAACAAAATAAAAAGACGTGTGGCACTCGGGGACTGCCGCGGTAAAGCTATTGCATAGCATTTTTTATCAACGCCATCTAGCGGTGAGAGGAGTCCCGTGTCAGGTTATTTTCGTTACGGAATTTCTGGATTCGGTCTCCACGCTCAAGGCCCGCGATAGAAGCTATGCAATAGCTTAAAATGATCTACGGTTTAAGCAGATAATATTTAAAGTTAGGTTCTGCGATTTTTTTGGGCCTCGGTGTCGTATTCTTTTGTCCATATTTCTGGTTTTTACCTTTATTCCTATTTTATACGTATCTTGTTACGTCTATTTTGTTATGTCACCTCCTTTCGGCATCAATTAATATTTGCCTCAGAAAAAAATAATGGTATTGGATTGACCAAAGTCTAGCCTCAGACATCGTCAATAGTACTGGATTGACCAAAACCTGTAAAGGTAACCTAGCGAAAGCAAGAGCGGATAAAAACTGAAACCTTCAGAGATGCAGTTTGTAGTTGATACAACTGCTTCGCAAATGCTGATTAACTGTTAGGCGGCAGTTACGAATTATGATGCAGTTGAAAAAGTATGTAAACTGCAATAATGCAGTCAGCTTGTAATGTTCGGTCGTGCGTCGCTTGTGTCCCGTAGGCACACCCCTGCAACTCATTGATTTCTTTTGACTTCATTCATTCACCAAGTAGGTTCGCTAACACTACGCTTTTCGTAGTGAGGTACGCATGTCAGCACCTTAGAATCCCAAACCATGAGCTGCCATTGCCATTTCAGCTTTGCAAGATTATTTTGGTTTTCCTGTGGCTCTTGTCATTTTTTATTTGATCACGTGGAGTAAAGCTCACTTTATCACCTGCAGAGTGACTTTGAGCTTTTTTATGAGGTTTATTGTTGGTCGCTCATAATATCTCTAACTACTTTTTTGTACTAGACACCGTAGAAGGTATAAAATAATGATTCTGCGATGATTTGTTCAAGGTACTCTCAATTGTGCTCAGTACAGTAGGGATAGTATAACATTTACTTCGATTGATCGAATTCGTATTCGATGACATTAGCGTCAAAGTAAAATTTACCTTAACTGTACTGTTTTAAAGTTACAAATTCAGTGCAACGTTTAATTTGGAGCGTATCCGTATACGTAGACGTATAGGAATGGATACACGAATTTGAGCTCTAATGCGATCACGTTATGATTCAATTTGCTTTGACGCTAATGTCATCGAATACGAATACGATCAATCGAATTAAATCTTGTACTAACCCTACAGTACTCACAGTACTAAGACGCAGTGGGCCATTGCCCGACCGTCACCCTCTGTTATCAATAGATCTGCACTGGAATATTATTGCCATCATGTCAAATTAAGGCGCATCTACACTGTGCCTGCAAGGGTATTCTATTTCTTGACATTTAGACTTAGACCTCATTAATATGTCATCAAAACTCGGTGACTTTGCAATCATGGATATATCTTCTTACAAATAAAGACAATCTCACCTGACGCAGAAGTTTGCTATAGGGCATTTGAGTATCAGGATACAGGTTCGATTTTTGGTTGTCAGTTTTGGAATTTATAATCTCTAAATTGGCTAAAAAATTGCAGTTAAATGGTAACTTGAAATTTCAAATGCCATAAGAATTTCTTGTTTTGTTTAACCTCCTAACTGAGCATAACGCTTGTGCTTGACTACAGTGAAATGTGTAAGGTTTGAACCGTAGACCTTTCTGTTTTCAGTCCTATGCCCTGAACGTTGCACTATTGAGCTCTATAATATTATGTGGAACATGAAAGCTTACTTTGTCAAACAACAAGATGATATTTTTTAAATCCGTTGTTAATACCTATTCTGATAAAACATAACACAAGTCTCAATATCTGTTGTAACAGATCGCAAATAAATCTGTGAAAACAGCGAAAAATAAAAGAGGAAAGCCGATTCCGGCCGCACTCGAAGGTACTCGTATAAGAATTGCTATTGCAGCGCGTGTGGTGGCGACATAATGGCGCGTTTGCTCTGACTGACGACCGGACGCTCGTACCGAGTCGACAAGTTACAGGCGAATGGGAACACGAATTTATTTATTGCAACATAGCTAAGGACTATTATATTTTTGTTGGTTAGATTAGTAGAAGAACAAATTACGGTATAGTTATGCTTCGAAGCATCATAATCGTATTGGGCTAATAAAAAGGTCTTCTGTAGGGCTAACATGCGCGCCACGAGAAAATTTTGTCTACACGTTTACTCGTAATCTCTACAGAGATTTACGAGTAAAGTGGCGCGTCTTTCCTTTCGTTTGCAAAATTTTATTCTATCTCAAATCTAAATGAACAAATCCGCGTTCGGGCCCTCTCAAAATAGTTTATCAAGTCGTTGTAAATGCAAGTCAATCAAGACTTATAGGTACAGCATTTACTAATAATTTCAAGGTTTAATATAGTAAGGATTTTTAAGTATCCATAATTTAAGTAATTCTTGATTTATTCTTTATAGTTACACTTAAGCTAACCAATTTATTTGTCATTAGGTAATATAAAACTTGGAACAGTGGGTTAAGATCTGAATCTCGGTTAGATTAATGGAATTTGTATCAATATTAGCCGAAACATATCTTCAGTAAAACAGTACTAACTGAAACTCGGCCTGGGAGTTTTCGAGTACGGATTGATCCGAAAAGCGATTCAGACCGTACTCGAAGGTACTCTTATAAAAATTGCTATTGCAGCGCGTGTGGTGGCGACATAATAGGGCGTTTCCTCTGACTGACGACCGGACGCTCGTAGCGAGCCGAGAAGTTACAGGCGAATGGAAATACAATTTTCGCAAATGTCGAATAAAATGGCATGGCATGGCAGTGCAACAAGGAATATTTTAGGGTCGTTTGGAAGTAATATTGTGGATATTTGGGGTCGTTATGCGGAGGAGAAGCTTAATGTATAGTTAGCATTTTATTAAATGCATAACTAAAGTTTTACACCAAGTTACAATTTGGTTTTCAGCTATTCCTTAAAATTGTAAGTTCCACACGGCATAACACAAATATACCCAGTTAGATTTTTCTGTGTTTATTAAAAAATGATAAATGATATCATATGATGAAATGATTTGAGCTTATAACTTCATATTAAATACTGCTTATTAGATTATTTTAGGTCGGTTTTAGGCTAATATTATACATCCTACTTTTGTGAAGGTTTCTAGTTTCAGATATGGTAGGTATTGAAAAAGTAACTAGGTAAGTATAATAAAAAGTACTAAATTCTTAATAAAAAAAATTGTCATTGAAAGTACGTTTAAGACCTGACCTCTGTTTCATTATAATATCTAGATCTGTTCTGTGAAACTCTTCAGACATGAAGAATTATCTCATAGAATTTTTCCCGAAAACACTCATACGAACTTGATAATATGAACGTACAAAGCCGACAGATGTTTGGGATGAAAATGTTGGTCGCACATTAGGGAGTAGTAACCCTTGACGAAAAAAGAGAGGTGGTAAAAATTTACCGCCGCCTATGAACTTTTGTAGCACCTCCAATGCGTTGCATTTTGATGATTATCTCGAAGTGCTCGAGACACCCAGGTGGTGACGGTCAAATTGTATCTGGTGGTGAGCGGTGCGGTTATAGAAGCAAGAGGGTAGGATAAGGTCATATAGCTCTTCAGAGCACTTCCCGTTATGTCGCTCGTTTGCGACGAAGAAAGGGTATCTCTGAGTAATGTTTGCGGATAGTAATGTTCTGTGGATGCTGCAGTCTCGAAACAACGCAGCGGCCAGTGTGGGACAGAACATAAAGTCAAAACCTCTCTCGCTCTTATTTTTATGTGTTTAGCGTAATGTTGTTTTTATAGCAGAAAGTATACATTTTCAACACCAAAATTGGTGATTTTTGAATTATGTCACCCTTGTCGCAAATGAGCGATATTATAGCCGTTATATTTCTTTTCCAGAATGTGGCTTATGGGCGCGTTTTCAATACTGTGCGTAATATCCAAGGCGTCGTCGGAGTGGGACTGCCCGGAGCTGAGCTCGCGACCCTCGGCCGAGTGTTCCTGCGACCTGCCGCACACGCTGCGCTGCGCGGGCGACCACACTGCGTTACAAGTACGTTTATTATATAAGACGTGCCGCCAAGCGATTTAGCATTCCGGCACGATGGCGTGTAGAAACCGATTAGGGGTATGGGTTGAATTTACACTGTTATATCCCTTCCAAGATAGCCCGCTACCATCTAAGAATGCTTCGTTACTTAACATCAGGTGAGATCGCAGTCAAGGGCTATCTAGTCATCGATAAAAAATAAATAAAAAAAATATAGTTACAGCGCTGGCCAGTTTCGGAACCAACTAGAAGCCTATCTGTTTGGAATAAGTCTTCTAGTTGGTATCTGATTTTTTCGCTCTTTGAATAATGGTTTATTAAAGATTTTAGACTTGATTTGTGGTCTAATGACATATTAATTGTGATAAAACTATACCACGGTAATTATTTTAGTTAGATTTTATTTTTATCACAATAACGGTTAAAATAAATATTGTTAAAAGTTTCCCCCGGTCGTTTAAGAGTTAGGGAGAGAGAGAGAGAGAGAGAGAGGAGTAGAATGTTCGATTTTATATCGGCGTCAAGAAAGGCGTCAAGGCACCGGGGGCAGTCAGTCAGCAGAGTGACTGACCGAAATGGAGAACGTAACAAAATAAAGATATAGGTGGATGATGTATCTTTATTAGGAACATCTGTCTTTGTTCTTGCTGCGCAGGTCTCCATACATAAATTTTTGCCTGACGTGTGTAGGTAAACTACAGGTCAATAATTGTGAATAGTGGTGAACACCCTTAGAGTGAAACAACAACGACAATTATAAAGTAATTATTATAAAGTTTCATGTCCATTAGGTTTAAATTCCACTAAAACCTTTACGCGATGGCGAACATTTATGAATTTTTTCTGCCGTTCACTCTAAAGTTGTTCAGGCAAACACTCACGGTTAGGTGTGTTATGAGAAATACTAACTGAAAACAGACCTTTGCATTTTTAGAGCGGAAAAAATTGCAGCCTGTACGTATGCGTGTTTCGCTTAAAAACTGATCAAATTCGCTGCCAAAATATAAGTTTAAAAATTGAGCAAGTGATTAGTTTTATTTTTTAACTACCACTTTTTGTTAGGTATGTCTATTCTCTTACTCTCATAGTCCAATAGGATGGAAATCCGATAAGATTGGACAGATCAGTAGCCTAAGCATGAACATTTCAACAAGAGCGCTCCGGTCATTTTCATACAAAATTCCTTGCTGATGTTAACTTCACCTTTAGGTACTATTCGAAAGTTAAAATGTTCGTGCTTAGGCTACATAACCGATAGACTGTTATTCTCTTGCAAGCATCGACAAAGCACGATCTTGTGCCACTTGTATCCAGAAGCTTAAGCTTGTAAGCAGAAGCTTTTATGTAAAAAGATATAAAATTTCAAAAGTTTTACGAAGTGCCCTTGATTAAACTGCTAAAGAACCTTTTGTGTTGTTTAAAAATCAGTTTGAGATATTCTAGAGTTTTTATTAAAGCTGTTAGAAATGTTTACCTAGCCACTATTCAGAATAAAACTTCGCCCATTTCGCGCCTCGGTGAATCATAAATACGATTTCAAAAGACTGAATGTTCCAACCGGATATAACCTTGTTATGAAAAATGGTAGCGTAAAATAGATGAATTCCTTTGACAACTTTTTATTGAAAATTATGATTATTTTCATTATGTACTCAGCTTGTGTTGAGACTCAAGCCCTCTCTGAGATAGGAATTTTTTCAGTAACTGCCTAATAGATAGTTAACAGTTTAATACCGACTTATCCGTTTTTATCATAAACTATAAGTTTTCCTGGACCATTAATACTTTGGATAAAAGATAGCAGGCATAACGAATATAACAACCATTGTTATAGCACAGCAACACCGCACCCTAAAGCACCTAAAACAAGTGCTTTCGTCGGAAATATAAGCATAGTTGTCCAAAATTTATTATTTCACTTTACATAACAATAAAATCAAATTTAAATTTGCTCAGAGGTTTACAAACGGCCGAGCTATTGTTGTAGTGTTATTTGTATGAAACTTTGTCGGCCCAAAAATTATCCCAACAAAAGGAGAACTGATGTGAAAAAGTTTGGGATTCATCGCCTCAGTTTAAGCAAACTATATTAATGAAACTGACTCTTGAAGGTTAAACAAGGGGGGTGTCATGACATTGCCGTTTTGTTCAAAATTTATTTTGCTGACGTTATGTAGGATCTACTGAATAGGTACCTAAAGCAAGCTAACGATAGGTCGTTAGGACGTGGGCGTCCCACAGCTTCTGAATAATATTATTAAGTTGATGGAAAAAAAATAACTTACCTTGTAGGTAAATGTTAAAAATAGTTTTTTGCGTTATCGTACTCCCTTCCCTTACGATATATGCTAACTAACATTAGTGCATTTTAAAATCTATTATTTTATGGTATTCACTGTTTCGTACAACATAATTATCAAAATTAAACATAGGCATCTAGTCTTTAGCAAATTTTCTCCTATTTTGAAGTCTGTTAAAAAAATTAATTTTCACGTTATGATACATTTATTATATATATTTTACCTGAAAGTTTGGATGTTTTGCTATTTGATACTCCTTCACGCCATCCATAATGGCTGAACCGATTTGGCTGAAATTTGGAATAGAGTAGGCTAGCTAGTTAGTTAGTTAGTATACCTTTAACTAACAAATGTCATTTTATCCGGGAAACGGTTCCCATGGGATAGTTTAGAAACCTAACTCCACGCGGATAAAGTCGCGGGCAAAAGCTAGTGCTTAAATATAAGTACCTATTTAATATTTTCCATCAGATAATTGGCCGTCACCTGCGAGAGCAACGAGCAAGAAACAAAAACACAGCAGTGTCCCTCTTAGACGTGGCGCTTCGAGGCGTGACGTCATTACCATCGGCATCAGTGGCCGAACTGGCGGGCATCGGCTTACATGGCCTGGTGATATCTTCGGGAGATATCAAGAGAGTCCAGCAAGGAGCTTTCAGTAGTATATCATCTACCTTACTTGCACTAGGTAAGACAAAATTTCCACCTAATTAGAGTATTCCTAAAATAAATCTATAATAATATGTCACTGCAGCGCGGCAAAATGCGACAGCATTGCCCCTTTGCATGGCCAAACTAATTCTTTGGCCAAGGTAGCTGATTAGTTCTTGGTTCCCCGGTAGTTCTTCCGAAAGAGATTGAGTTCCAGTTTAAATCGTTCAAAGACGCAGAACGGACTGATATCTGAAAGGTCGACGGATTCAAACTATTAAACGGTTATCATATTCATAGGTTAAACTCTAACCTACGATACGTTAACCTATGATAACGTTCCCATTTCGAAAACTAGCTTTACATTTAATTTGGAGGAGAAAATGTATAATAAAATTCTTTTATACATAAAAATTCTATTGCTTTTTGTGGATGTATGTTGTCTTGCAAGTTAAGTCTCCGACTTTTTTAGAGCTAAATCTCATGAGAGAACTTTTGTCTCCCCAACAGTTTTGTCATCCACATGAACTTATTGTAAAGTTGAGGTCATAAATCTGTCTCGGTTAATCTCGAAGTAAAAGTCCGAATAATTTAAAAATACACCTTACAAATCTCAACCTTACACTTTGCTATTTTTTGAATGGTTATCCTTAACGAAAATCAAAGATTGATGGAAAGCGCTTATCTAGAAGATACTTATACACTTTTGCTAGTTCTACGTGGCAGGAACCATGGAAAAGAATAGCGGTTCGAATCCGAAACATTGAACTAAATGGTACTTACTGTCTATCTCATATGGATACCGCTCCATCGCTCACGTTTTGTGATTGAACGGTAAAGGAAGAATCAGCCTATGAGGTTTCTGAGAATAGCAAAGAGGATATAATTACTTTTACATAAAAATGAACCGACGATAGAAGCAACTAAAAAGGGAAAAATAAAAAAGAAATCTTTTTCCAATCTTTAAAATCAGTTTATTAACTAAGCTCCTATAATGTAGGCTTTGGCAAGAGAGGGTGAATATGTGCTTGACGTAACCGTATATAGGTAAATATGATTTCAGTCACTGGCTTATGTTTGAACTCGTTTACTTGGAAGAGCTAGACAGTTATAAAGATATATCGCTTATTGGCTTCTACACGATCTCATAAGAACACCTCCCTCGGGCTGAACCTGTCATTAGAATTAACAAGTAGGTACAGGAGCTAATTAAGAAAAATTTTACCTTAATATTACTTCAAAGAAAATATTTTTGTACTTCGGGCAAGCGTATTTCTAGCGGAGAATATTGAATAAAAAATTATAAATTCTCCGCTCGTCTACGTTATGAATACTTAATTAATTAAATCAATTTATTTTTCCAGGTTTACCAAACAATCAAATTCCCTCCGTTCCCACGGAAGCCTTAACTCACCTGATCAATTTGGACCGCTTAGATCTTTCCAATAATAAAATACACACTTTGGATTCGAATTCTTTTAAGGTATTAGATATTTGATTCTTTTCTTTTCTTTTTATTTTCCTAGGACAATTATTCCTTGTGATTTGCTTGGCTAGCTACCTTGCTAAGCTTTTTGTGTGCCTAATTTCTTTTTCTACTTTCGTTTGCCTATCAAGATAAACCATCCTGAATCTTTATTTCTGTTTCACTACGTGAAATTGAATTTACAGCCTTTAATTATTACATAGTCGCTTGTTTTAATTTTTTTTGATTAAATTTTTATTTAATTTGAATTTGTCATCAGGGTATACAAAACCTCACATATCTGGATATAAGTGATAATCAGCTGACGAGTATATCGCCGGGTGCGTTCGAGCCCCTCTCTAAGTTGGCAGTGTTGAGGCTTCGGGGCAATTTGCTGAAAGTTTCTGCGTTGACTGCTTTGAAGGTATTTATTTTATTGCAGTTTATTCATTAATATCCAAGCTGATGCCTGCGACTTTGTCCGCGTGGATTTATGTTTTAAAACCCCGCGGGAACTTTTTGAATTTTCCGGTCTAAAAGTAAAAAGTCCATGTCTTGCTCGCCTTACAACAAATTATTGGTAGCTCTGCTTTAGTGTAATTGAAGGACTAACCAACAAACAAACACGCTTTCGCATTTATAATATTAGTACGGATTTACCGGCTTTTTTCCGCGTGAAGTTTGATTTTAAAAATCATTCTTCAGATTCCCAACTGTACCCAAGCAAAAAATTACGTCGAGCCGTTGCTAAGTTGCTGCGTGATTGAAGAACAAACCAACAATTCAACCAACAGTGTTTTGTTTGAATTTAAGTACATACTATTATTACTGCAAAAATGTGTCTTTTGGATTTATAATATTGGTAAGGATCGTTTTTAACCGACTTCCAAAAAGGAGGAGGTTATTACTCTTTGGTTAAAGTTTAATTGGCGCCCAATATGTTGGCCAATTTTCAAAGAAATAAATAAATCGTTTTTCTTTATCAACTATTACAGTATTATGGCGAATTTTCAATGTAAAATACGATTCCACGACCAATATTTTAATTCTAAAGCCTGCTTTTATCATAATATTATACAATCACGTATTCATTGGGTTTAACAGTTATTATTACCTCATTCCAAATATTGTTACGTGATTATTATTAAATACGATTTTATTGACGACAGTCAGATTTCAATTTATGTGAACAAATAGACCCATTATTTTGCCAATTACTTTGATAACTACGTTCTGTATTACTAAATGTTAGCTACCAATTTCGTGTTAAAATTAACATTGTAGGTTATAAAATTTATTTGCTGAAGTATCTAGCACCTAATTTAGTGAATAATTCCAATTCAAAATTATTTATTTCACGTAGGCCAACCTGTAGCTCTTATGACACGTCATGATTCTACTATCGGTTCGGAAAGCAGATTCTGCTGAAGAGCCAGCAAAAAAAATTAGCCGTTTTTTTTTTTTAACAAAACAATAGGTACCTCGCTACCTAGTTACCTACTTGCCTTAAAATTTTGTAAAGGATGCTATACCTTTTTATTTAATTTTTCTGTAAAGGGTAGCAATTGGTTTGTTGATTTGTCCTTTAATCACGTTGCAACAGAGCTACGGATCGAAGTGATTTCTTACATGTGCGTGCATAGTTGAGGATCTGGAGAGTGACATATAGGCTACTTTATATCTCGGAAAATCAAAGAGTTCCCGCGGGATTTTAAGAACTAAACCCACGCGGATGAAGTTACGGGCATCAGCTAGTTTATAATATAAGTGGAGATTTTATATTTAATTAATAATTTTGTAGAGACTGTGTTGATTTGATACTTATGGTAGTGGAGATTTTCTTATAACAAACATTAAGTGGCCAAAACCGCCAAATTGTATACCGACTTTGTTAATCTCATTGTTTTGTTATCTGTTTTAATGTGTGTGGTATATTCATTCATTCATTCATTCATTCATTCATTCATCAAAGTGGCATTTACGCCCTTCGCTTACAGTTCGCAATATGCTGTAAGCTCTCAGTTGCATTGTAAATGATCAAAGCAGCGTCTTCAGAGGGTCAAAGCTAATCTCGCTGCATGTGCCGCCGTTGAATAATTAATGAACATGATGCTCCTCACTGAATGTCGTACCTTCTAGCACAAGCTGCTGCGAGCTGTCTTATCTTCTCTCGTTCAGAACAACTTACTAAAGTAATCGTCAGAAATCGCAGCATTCGCGTCTATATCATATCGCGTATGTTACAAAAAAGGTTTTCTACATCTAACCTATTTAGGAGTCACCTTCTGAAGAGACCGCTAAACTTGAAAGATATAGCCAAAGAACCGTCTAAGCACCACTACATGTTAAAAAGTCTATGATCTATGGCTAATCAAATCACATATCGACCTTCTGACACAGATGTGGGCATGCACTTATGAATCTTAAGGTGGTAAACATTTTCTGTCCGCGACCGTATATGTTGTCTGGTGGGAGGCTATGGCCGTGGCTAGTTACCACCTTACCGTCAAAGACGTGCCGCCAAGCGATTTAGCGTTCCGGCCCTAAGGTTACCTACGTAAAATGACTCTTACTTTAGGGGATTTAGTTAATTTTAATTTCTATCTATTTTAATTTTTCCACAAAAAATCATCATTACTCAGTAGAGTGAATAATATTATTTCTATTAAAAGAAGCAAAATAATTGTTAAACAATATAACGGAGAACAATATATTATTTCCTGTTTCATCAGCGTGTACAAATATTTTAATAAACACAATACGAAATTGTTCAATTTCATACATATTTATTTTTAACTGTGTACATACATCATCCGAGACCCGGGCAACATGATACAGTTTACACGATTTTTCTTTTTAGGGTTCCGTAATAAAATTACAAGGAACCCTTATAGTTTCGCCATGTTCGTCGAAAAATAAAGAAGATTACATCTATGCCATGGTTAGCATGATAAAGCATGAGAAGTTAGAAGTGCGTGTCTGGAATTCGAACCCCGGACTCTACGAAAACATGGCCAGTCCTTAAGCACTACGCTGGTTACATGTTTAATTAATTTCACAGGAGGCGCATATGCTAAAAGAACTTGATGTATCAAGTAACGCCCTAGAAGGTCCCGTTGGCCCGTCTACAATTCCAGCGCTGACGTTTTTGGAAGCTTTACATTTGTCTGACAACACTTTTGCGAGTATACGACGGGGTGCCTTATCAGGTATTAAATGTTGTTTCTCAACGTTGTTTATTATTTATAAATAGACCTCTTTCCTTTGATAAAAAGTCTTATATTATTATTTCCATATTCCTTTGAGAAATTTTTGGAAAATATTAATTAATTACGTTTCATGAATAAGTAAAATAAGTTAAGGGTGTGGACTGAAAACTGAAAGGTCGTCGGATCCATTTGCACCTGTTATGCTATTGTCGTACTCGTATCCACACCTAACACAAGCTTTTAGCTTTGGAATGGAAAGGGGAATATTAGTTAAGTTCAGCATGTTTAATAATAAAAAAATGTGAAAAAACCGCGTTATTTACAGGTCTTACGAATTTGACTCAATTGAATCTGCACAACAACCAGATAGACGTTCTAGAAGACTACGCTTTCAAGCATCTCGCTAATCTCTCGCATCTGGATTTATCACATAATGAGATAGTTGCGGTATCGGGTGAGTACGAGTTTCTTCTAAAACCAGTAAAAAGAAAATATATATCGTCGCTTATTGAAAATCACCGCGCAAGTCATTTTGACTTAACTTTATAGGGGGGTGAAAAAACTGCTTGTGTTAAACGCAATGCGTGAAATTAAAGAATTTTTGCAACTTAGAAGGTATACTTAATTAAAAAAAAATAAACACGTAACACAATAAAATTTTATAATGGATTCGACCGAGAAAAATTATTAAAAGTGAAAAGAAATATTTTTCGACATGCGCCACGGAGTGATTACATTCTCTTTGTGCGCCATTTGAACCTTACATTTGCAACAATATGGTACAAAATAATTTTATTAAATAACTAGAAGCCCGCGCCGACTTCGTCCGGGTTGAAAATTAAATATTTGTTCTTGTGAGCATCTTATAGGAGACGATTGTCAATAAGATCACCAAAGGAACCACACGAATATCCCGCACCGATACCCGCCACCGTGCCCCGCCGCGCCAGCCGGCACCATTTTATTATTTTGTCGCGCGGATATATTAATTTTCCGATAACTCCTAAGATATTTATTTAAATTGTATAGTGTAAAGGGCAAATATGTTCTAAATTAAATACTTACAATAATAAACATATTTATTTAGATATAGATTGACATCACATCGGTTAAAGAAGCTTCGAAAATAATTCATTATTTTTAATCAAAATTTGAAAGATAGAAATGGTTACTGTAAGTTATCCTTAGAATATATACATATGCTGTCGCGGACTTTTTTTTAGAACTCTTTAAGAGGAACAATTCACCCATACATCATTTTCATCCAATAACAGTATATGACCCAGCGCACGCCTTGAAAACGTTTAAGAGTCAAAAAAATTTCCGACTTCTTTAACAAATTTGCACATAATATCTAGCCATAATACATTTATTAACATAATTATAGCCTATAACCATCTGGAATAATGTACCTTTGAAATGGTAAAAGAATTATTGTAATAGGTGCGGTGGTTCCAAAGTTTGCTCCGGACATACATACAAACTCACAAAATTCGCGCTCTCTCTTTATTATAATAGTATAGATATTTTCCCATTTTTTGCTTCGATTGCTACTTATAACATAAAACGCAAAAAATTTTAAAAACCGTCCCAAAAATTGATCAATCAACGTGAAAAAAAGTTGGATTGACTTTGGAAATTGTAATGTAGAATTAGATGTGCTAAATTTGATTAGATCCGGGAGCGAGATATCGGCCATTGTGAAAGTTCTTTGTCGAACGAACTCACTGACGTTTCAATTTCCGTCACAAAAAGGTAAAAAAGTGCTGGGAATAAAGGGAACGATTCAACGTCAGCACACGAACTTATTTGCGGTGATTCTATAATTCAGAATTTATAGTAATATAAAAATTTAAGCAACGAAATCAAGAATTCGTCATTCGTTGATCCAATGTTCGATAGATGCAAAAAGTTCTTAAACTTTACTATCATCATCCGCAGTCGAACTTGTTAATCACTTAACCAACGAGGCAGCACAAATAGTAGTTAAGAATATTTATTTTGTCAACAGGTGCATCTCTAGCTCAACTGGTAAACTTGGCTCACTTGGACTTGTCGCACAATTTCCTGCGGTCTCTCTCGGCAGATCCTCTGAAGTCTCTGCATCACCTCACAGAGCTGCTGCTCCATGACAATGACATATCTATGGTAGATGACGGAGCTCTCACACAGCATAAGGACCTACAGCGGTTTACTATTGAAGGTATGTCAACATTTCGTGACATGGTTTGAGGTTTTTTATATAATTTCCGTGGGAATTCTCTTATTTACCGAGAAAAAAGTAGCCTCCAGACTATAAGTTATCTCTTTTGTTTACGTATTAATCTATTTCTTTTGTTGACATTTCTGTGCCAAACAGCAAATCAGTTTGGCCGTTGCGGCGTGATTGATATATCCATAGTCCATACATCCAAATTTTCGCATTTATAATAATAGTAGCATTATATTCATCACAACTCATCGTCGAACCACTTTTGGACACAGCTCTTCTCTCAAGTGAGAAGCGTTTAGGTTTTAGTCTACCAGCTGGCGAACTGTGCATTGGTAGACTTCAAACATATTTGAGAACACTATGAAAAAATCTCAAACATGCAATTTTCTTCACGATGCTTTCCGTCACAGTTCCTGCAAGTGACGATTTATTTGTTTAATTGCAACTCCGTGACGACAGAGATGCGTGCCCCCCGACCCCCTAACTAGCAGCCTATTAATACTTCAATTACAACTTAAAGACCTAGATAGATTCTAGATAGATTTTCACAATCCTTGATACACACCTTCTGATTTGTATATCGTTATATCAATATCGGTAGAGACAGGATTTTCATCATACCACAAAGCCTGTTGTCCATGACAGTGATATATCTGTGATTGAAGACGGTGAGCTCACAGTACAAGGATCTGCAGTGAGGTTCAGTATTGAAGGAAATGGCAATACCATGACGTGCAGTTTTTTGAAGTATACAGCTCAAAGGAATCGCTAGCAAAAGTTTGAGTTAAAAGTATACGAGTAGTTAGTCGGTTTTTTTGTTCGTTTTTAGTTTTGACCAAAATCAATACTGGAAAGCACCGATGAGGTCTACTAGGTTGGAGTGCGCTTGCCTAAGAGATACCTATTCACTGACACTTTTAGAAGGTACTCAAATTGCCCCATAAAATGTGGTACAAAAGGCGGGCTTTATGCAATTTTTTTCCCCCAGTTTATCTTTGGACTTATGATATCACGTCTAGATGTGCAGGAAAAGAAGTGTGTAAGAAGAGAATTATTTTCATATAAGACAGGATCCTTGCAAACCTTGCAAGTTAAATGAGTTCAGTTGTTAATGGACTTTCGGCGTTAGAGCTAATCTAATGTCCTAATTATATTATGGCTGTTGAATGATTATATAGCTAGCTAACAATGAAAGATGTACGCTAAAGCTTTCACTTAATCTATATAATTACAGATTTTTAAATTATCATACAAAAGTCATCTTCAATTCAGCGTTTTCAGTGTGCGTGTGTATCGCTAGGTTTTGTTTAGCATCAGACGTTTTGTGTGGGGCGTCGTTGTAACCTCTTTGTTCGGCTGTCGAAACGCCACCCGCTATTGTCCGAGGCTTCGCTGTTCATGGTGTTCCTTTATGAGACTTTTATGGGAAAATAATTTTATGATACTCTCTCCCCTAGCTGAGCAAAATATTTTGACGCTGAAATCGCTTTTTCGGTTGGAAGAGAAATTGGTAAAGGCTGTGAACTCATTTGAAGGCACGTTTTCATTACGGATACGGAGATTAAAAGTAGATAGGTATTTTTAAAGCAGTTTGTGATTGATTGAACTTGTCGTTGATCAAAGATATGTCAGAATCTATAACATGATAAACGAGTATACGTAGCTTTTACTTTCCCTTCAAGAAGTAAAACCATAACAAAAACTTATGTATCAGTTTATCAGCCAACTTAAACTTGATGAAGTAAGCCGACGAAAATAAATTACCAATAAAAAAGTTTAAGCATAAAAAGCCCCGATAATCGTAGCGTTACACAAAAGAAATGAAAGTAACAAAGAACAATTGTTTGATTGTCGTTAATTTTAATCCCAACCCATTTATACTCTCGAACTCATAAAGATAAATTCGTTCTCTTTCGCAGATAATCCTCTTAATTGCGATTGCTTAATGGCCGGCTTTGCTAGGTGGTTGCGAGAGGCAAAAAACCTGCCTCAATCAGATAAATCTGCGGCAGTTTGTGCCACGCCGCCACATTTGGAGGGGGCCTTAATATCTCGACTGTCGAAGAACAAACTTTGCGATGACGAACACGTCGATGCGAGGGCTATTGACGAACCCAATTACGATTATAATAGAGTGATCGAAAATGCGATAGACGAAGATAAAGATGACAATATTTTGTATGGAGACAAGCAAGACGGCTTGGACGATGACATTTATGACGAGGAATTGGAATTACCGTCTGAAGAGGATTTGCCGATTTCTAAATCTAAGGTAAAGTGATTGTATCTTTCTCGCGTTATTACTAACTTTTAGTTCCTGTGAAATGCTATTACTTTAACTCCAGGCACGTTTGCAATTCAAATACCGATTTGTTAAAAATAGAATACTTCGAAGCTAAAGAAAAATAACCAACTCCCAATTTGAATATTATGGTAAACCTAGGATTCTTCAAACTGACTTTATGAAATATTTTCGTAAGAATACGGGAACGTAAATTTTTATAAAGGTTCCGATCTATTCTCTCTGAAACTTTCCAAAGATTAAAAGTGTTCTCCTTCATTGGATAGGTGATGTGATCATAATATTGTTAGTAATATGTCTTTGGATATTCTACAAAAATATTTAACGGTATAAAAATACCGATAAATATTATAAATCTACTTGTTTAGCAGGATAAAAACTATGTTATGATATATTAACCCCGACTAATGCTATTTTTTTCGATTCGTTTTCATAATAATATAGTGAAATATTAAATCGAATTTAAATCCATTTAGTATTTTTGGCGTAATGCGCGCATAGACAGACAAAAATGGAAAACTTACTGTTTTGTTACTCAGTGTCGATAATAAAGCGTACTTACAACTTTCAAAACATTATGTAATCTACAGGAATTGACCATTAACAGTTTTACAATGTGCTAAAAAAAATTTTTAATTTTTTGGTTATTTAATTAAGATTTTAATTTGTATCCTAGAACTATTTCTAGGTTGGGTAAAATTAAAAAATCTTTATTAAAAATATTAAGGGCCACTGCCTGTTTTTGTGATTACATTATGCCCCCCCTCTCCCCCCGCAGGTTCGTCTCATAGATTCGTGGTACGATGATGAAGAGGTTCACTTATCCTGGACATTGGAGCCGCCTTCCACTCGCCGCTACAGATGCACAGGTGTTACTGCGTCGAAAAGTGGTGGACTGGCAAAGCACGTGGCATGTCATAGAGCTGCACCTTCTAATATTATTTTGAGGGGACTGAAGATTGACCCGTCCGAGAAGTATACGTAAGTTTTATTTCTTATGATTTTGAAAGCTCTTTCACTCACTCTCCACTCACTCGACTCCTCACCTGGGTGCCTGGTGTAGACCAGATTATATTTTCATGTCCATGCAAATTGTGGAACCAACTTCCTTCGGCGGTATTCCTACTGAACTTCTTCATGGGGTCGATTTAACGACCTCCCTGGCGCAATGGTGAGCGCTGTGGTCTTGTACCTGGGATGTCTTAGTTCGATTCCCAGAGGGAGCAATTTGGAAATTTACTGAATTGTCTCTGGTCTGGGAGACTTTGGCCATGGCAACTTACTACCCTACCGTCAAAGAAGTGCGATTTAGCGTTCCGGTGATTGTTAGTCGCTTGGTAGTAGACAGCAGGTATTGAAAATAATATTACTACCACCCAGTATGATCTTAAAATATGTTATCTGCTTTCCTAGCTAATACGTTTTTTTATTTTTCATTTTTCTTTACAGATTCTGTATAGCACTCGAAGAAATGGACAGCCAAGACACTCCACTGTCATTAGTATTGGGATGCGGTGCACCACAACTAGTTAGAGAGCGAGCGGCTTACGTCACTGTAAGACCGTCCACTGTAGTTGTACCCGATCGGGAAGCTCTGAGGTAAAGAAACCATTCATATTGACTTAGCTTACTGATACAAAGTACGAAAAAGTATATGGGTTGTTAAAATGAATGTATATGTTTCAGAGTCTCAGAGGTCCGGTCGAACGTGACAAGCGATGGACTACTAACAGTACTGATTTCTGTCATGGGGATACCACCTCCAAAACCTCAATACGTTCTACCCAGATCTCAAAGAGTCTCAACGCCCGACTCCAGTAGATACGTATCCCTGCACAATTGCTACGTGATTCTTGCAGTACTATCCAAAGGCTCCTTGGTTGCACAAAAGGATACGCCGTGTCAATCGACATTAGAAGTATCCATGGAAGGCTTTATACGAGGTCCTTACGAAGTATGCGCGAAAATTTCAAAGCTGAAGACCGATGAAATGCATCCAATATGTGTGGTACCACAACTGTTGGATTCTGTCGGTTCTTTGGAAATGAAATCTGGCTTCAAAAGTCTTAATACAGCGCTAGTAGGAATTGCTCTGGGACTGATGATTATAGTCATAGGTTTGGTGTGGTTTGTGAGAAAAATGTTGAAGAAGCCTGCAGAATTTCAAGCACATAGATGCTTTAGGCCTGAACCGGTTCCAGAGGAAACACCAAGGGCAAGTTATGTAATGCTTACGGCTACTTCGAAAGTTTGAGTATTTCTCAACTCTACAGTTCAACTTTCAAGAGGCTTCGCTCACTTATCAACCTGGCACCCGAGCATTACCGCCTTTTCACTCAGCGTCCACCTGTTGCCGACGGATGGTCCTCGTAGACATGTTATGCGGTTGGACAAGTGAGCGAGTAGAGGGTGGTCACGAACAACTGTTCACTTGCCGTCCAGCGGCAGCTTATGAGCGAGGTGATCCTATGAGAATACGGAGTTGATAAGTGAGTGCATACACATATAAGGCAATTCATATAAGATATCTCAACCGTACGGGTGAGGCGGTGCTGATCAAGTGTAAGGTTGATAAGTGAGCGACGACCTTTAAACCCCGCGTATTTACAGATTTGTTTATGGTCTGACAAAAGAAATATTTGGGGATCGGCTATATGACTGTGCTTGAAGGTACTTATAATTGCCATGGTTAAGACACCTTGTAACATATTGTTGTAATTTATTGAGTAACTTTCTATTGTATAGAATTTTAGTCATATTATTTTAAAGTTTGTTGTTTTTGGCCACTTTAGTCATAGTATATTTACACTTATTTTGGCTATACTGTATGTAATCATGGATGTAAAGAGAAAAAAAATCTTTATTCTATTCAATTTTTATACTAGTCTCTATGTTAATTTAAAATACTCCGTGTCTAACACATAATTTACTAATACAATACTTTTTATTTTTAATTTTATATAATATAATCTATTTTTTAATTTAGTAGCTATGTGTGTTATTATTAATTGTTTGAACGTTTTCACTTTAAATTAAATGTTGAAATTCGTAATTACATCAGCAATTTAAAACTATTAATTAAAAATTCTGGTAAATGTCTGTATAATCAATGAAATTAATATATCTCGTAATAAACAAGTGAGAAAAATTTTAATTGCTTAAATTTTTCTAAAGTGCAGCTTTAAAATATGTTATACTTTTCTGCATATATTATATTATGTTATTATAGGTCATATTGCATGCCAGTACTAGTATTCTATAGCTTTTTATGAGCCCAAACAAATGAATCCTGAGCGATATTATTCTGCTAATATTAGCTATATATGTTATGATACTATAATATCATAGTCTGACCTACCCTTCATACATTCTCACTAAGGTCAGTCTACTAGCACAGAGTAAGGAAGGTACCTCTTCTTATACTGTGCTAGTAGTAGCATGGACTAGTATAGGTAGGTACGTATAATGATACCTATGACTAAGCTAGCGAGTGTTACTTTACGTGTTTGCCTAGAAAGGAGAAATTATTGGAACCTATTATTGAATTTATACTTCTTATTTATCAACTGAGGAAAAGACATACACTGCTGGACGTAGGTCTCCTGTATACACTCCACATGATTCGGTCTTGAGCCACCTGTATCCAGCGGTTTCCTGTGACACATTTAATGTCTTTATTAAATAGGTCAATTTAACGAGGGAACAATTTAATTAATTAGTTTTATCATCGTTAATATGAAATTATAATTATAGTTTATTCCGGGAATTTCGAACTGTTACAATTTGTTTATAAACATACGACATCGGGTGATAAGGACTAAGTAATTACGTTATCATAAGCTAATAAATAATTAATGTTATAGGTTTCCGCGTATTTTATTAAAATATATTACATATTATTGCATTGCTGTTAATGCCGAAAATATAACATACCGATCGTATTGCTTTTGTCTAAAGTAAAACTTCGGGTATAACATTTTCTTATGTAAGTGTCTTTAAAAAGAAAACATTAGTCCCGAAATAAATATTATTCTCTTTTATTGTAAAAGCCCATGCTATTCTACTTAATAATAAATTGATATTGCCTCAAGTTGTTCTCAGTACAGACATTTAATCAAGTAGTCAGACTAATCCATCAACAAATATTTAGATTTTCAGTACGGCCTTGTAGAAGATGAGGTATTAATACTTTAGGTATGACCCAGTGTCAGTACCTACTTTTTTTTTTTAACGAGGGTAAATCTTGTTTACCTACTTGAGAATAGAAGTGTACTCCGGATTGGTTGATTAGTTAATTGTTTATGATCACTCGTAGGTACACTACAGCAAATAGACCAGATATAAAGTTAGATCGTCTGATGTCGTAGGTCCATCGAGTGGGAGGTCTGCCAACACTGGGCTTCCCGGCGTAGGACCCTAACGACCATCAGTTCTTCGAACTCTTTGCCCCGCCCATTTCCACTTCAGCTTCGCGACTCGCTGAGCTATGTCGATAATTTTGTATCTCCTCATTTCTGATCTCGCAGGGATGCTCCGAGCATAGCTCTCTCCATCGCCCGGTGTATACAGGCGGTGCAAGATCGAGGCCTGTAGAGGTCTATGCAAGAGATCTTTTTTCAGTAGTGGGCATCTGTAGGTTGATAAAGATGAAGAAGTGTTAGTTGACCGATCAGATCAGCTCGTTGAACAATAAATGTTGATATTACTCCACACGATGGTAACCTAGTAAAAACGGAGAAGAAACTATTAATAAAATATTCAGACCTTGCCCACGAGATTATAGTTTTATTCAAAGATTTTCGATGTTTCGATTCAGTCAACGTTCTTTAAATATAGCAAAATGTTTCGTTGACATCTTAAAAAAAGAAGAGCAGGATAAATGATGCGGTACTCTTTGAGACTGTGAGGAGGTTCCTCACTCTGGAGCCCTGACCATCGGCAAGTGGGATCTATCTAATTTAATCAAATTTTTAATTACGTTTTTCTATTTTTCTTGTGAGAATTTATCAAAATAATATAATGTAAATGCGTATATAAATAAAAATCTAAACGTTAATCGATAATAATATTAATAATATTATGTAAGCATAAAAATATATAATTAATTATCTACGATATATTTTACATTTTAATGTTCTAAATTGTAATTAATTCTAAATTCTAAATTGTATTTTTTATGAATTTCGTAGAATGATAGCAATGCCATTGAAGTCAATAATAAATTACGAGAAATATTATTAAAAAATTTAGAATTAATTTATGATCAATATATTTTATATTTAAATATTCGAAAATGCGTTTTCCTATACATTTTTTTTATTTTCGTAGAATGAAATTAATGTCATTTAAGTCAGTAAAAAATAACGAGAAATATTTTTAAAAATGCTATATTATTTTCAAATGATTATTATGAATATAACAAAATAAATATTTATATTTAGAACTAATAATGTCTTCTATGAAGATGTTTTTAAGTCTATATTTTTATACTAATGTATTAACATGAGGCTCTTTAAATTATTTATGTTAGTATCACGATGCTACGCCGAAAACAAGAAAAAAGTTTAAAATTTTAAACCCGACTACAAAAAATTGGATGTAACATCTGTCTTATTGACTTTTTTCACATAAAATGTAGCCTATATCACCGGGACCATAATAACAAATAGATCGATATTTATTCTCATTTGACTCACTAGTTTAAACGGTTGAACGTACCTAAATACATACATTTTCGACGACCACCCTGGCGCAGTAGTGAGCGTTGTAGTCTTATAACTGGGAGGTCTCGGGTTCGATTCCCGGCGGGGCTATTTGGGAATTTAAAATTTCTAAATTGTCTTTTGGCTGGTGTGGTGGGAGGCTTTGGCCGTGGCTAGTTACCACCCTACCGTCAAAGACATGCCGCCAAGCGATTTAGCGTTCCGGCACGATGATGTGTAGAAACCGATTCGGGGGTTGAATGTACACTGCCGTACCCCTTCCAAGATAGGCTGTTACCATCTTAGTCTGCATCGTCACTTACCATCAGATGAGATCCTTAAGATAACTCTTCTTTTTGGACTTGCCACAGTCTTGTAAAAATTTCGCGAGAATATGTCCGTCCACTAAGGCTTAATGTCAGTTAATTTTGTATAACGCACTGCATCTAATTAGTGCAAGTAGAAGCCATAAACAATAAATTAATTAATTGATGTTAATTACTATCAAACAATGATTACATTATCTCTTTGCGCGGACTGAAACCATTAGGTATGTCTATTGTACACTCCTAAATTGATTTATAATATAACTGCATAATAAAGTAGCACCTAGAAGTGATATAAGACAAAACGTATTTTCACACGTCAAAAATATACACCTGTACGCGCGCGTTCAGTAGGTATGCCCCATCGTTCTGCTACAAGCTTACCTACATAAAATGGCGTTGCGTCGATTATTATTTTTACCTGACTTTTTTATGGTAATTACTTTTATTTTTACTATCATTATTATAGAGAAACTGTGCCTTACTCAAACATTTTCTTTTTGTAGAATTCGTTTTTAATACGTGTTGGGTTGTTTGTAATTATTGTAACATTTTCCGCCATTTGTAAATGTTTGAAAGAACTTTGGTTCCGCTTTAATTAGTATTTAATTTTGTAAATAATAACTTATGGATTACATTTGGTCCTTAATAAAAGATTAACGAATCAGTGTTGTTTTATTGATAACGATTATTCTCAGTAGAATCTTCTCGCCATTGGTAGAAACCGTTTAGGTACATGCAGAAGGCTCAATTCGCAAAATGTTCACGTGGGTATGTACGTATAATGTCTTCTTCTTCTCTATCAATCGATAGATGTCCACTGCTAGACAAAGGTCTCTTGCATCAACTTCCACAGGCCTCGGTCTTGCGCCACCTTCATCCAGCGGCTTCCTGCGACTCGTTTGATGTCGTCGGTCCACCTAATGGGGGGTCTGCTAACACTGCGCTTTCCGGTGCGAGGTCGCCACACTGGCACCTTGGGACCCCAACGACTATCTGCTTTTCGTACTACCCATATGCCCCGCCCATTTCCACTTCAGTTTCGCGACTCGCTGAGCTACGTCGGTGACTTTGGTTCACCTACAGATCTCCTCATTTCTGATTTGATATCGCACGTATAATATACGTAGGTATTTTAGATAAATTATAGTTAATCTTTCATGAAAGACAAGTTGACCTGCAAGAAACAATTACTTATTTTTAAATTTTTTTTTTTTAGAATTTGATCTTTCCACTGCCTCTAATAAAAATTATTATTCTTTTTAAGTAGGTACATGAAGTGATTTTGAGACCGCTCAATGAGGCAAAAACATAAAAGCTGGATCGAATTGCGGGTTCGATTCCCAGTATATCGAAAATTTTTGATGGTAACGACACATCGGACACGACCGTTGTCTGCCTAGGCGCAGACAGGCCTGTCTGCACAACGCCCCGTGGGACCCCTGTTTTACATATACCAGTCAGTCAGATTTTAGGAAAGAATTTTGTTTTAAGCCATTTAGTTCCAATTTCAGTGCATCGCCGAGTAACATATAACCGAGGAAGTGGTAGTGCTGCCGTGGTATTTGGTAGGTACATGAAATGAATGAAGGTTGGTACGTAGGTACTTGGTAGGTACATGAAACCAGAAACACGCAATTGCGCATCATCCGACATCTGCGCATGAGTTTTCAGTCACTTAAGTACTCGTATTTCAAGAAAATGACACTTTATTGTACTGAATGCACAATTTGATAAGATTGAAAACAGTAAGAATTGGAATAGATTCGCATAATTTTTCCTTACAAAAGAATTTATAATTGGTAAATGGTTTTTCCCGATATGGATGTTAATGTCAAAAGGTGCGCCGGCGCATTTAAATTGGTACCTACTTGATTATATACTAAAATTAACAAATATGTTAGTTGTATGCTGACAATCATGGCGCGCGGACGTGCGTTTCGTATTATCCTCATTACCTTTTTATCGTTCGCGTTAATTGACTGTAAAGTATTTACGCGATGTCAGCTGACGCGGGAACTATTAAAAAACAGTTTCCATCAAAAGACTTTCCTTAGTAACTGTGAGTTTTTGTTCCTATATGCAATGATCCGTAGATTTTTAGGCTTTTTCGGCCTTTACGGTTGTTATTGTTGCATTGAACGTGTGTAACTATTAGCTCTACATTGTTTATTTATGACTTGGTGATAAGGTGTTCATGGTATAACAATGGCTCGTAATTTTTGAATGAGGAAAATTATATTATCCTTTTTGTACTGAGTCTCGGATCTACCTACGACCTACTGTCTGCTTAGACCTTAGATTGGTCTTGGTTACAAATAAAATTGTCTTATACAGTTTGCCTGCGGTATTTCCCACCTTATTCATAGTTTTTCTTTTGTCTATGAATTATATCACGGATCTGGGTCGAATTAGGTATATTGAGTTGTAATTGTGTAGTCGTATTTCTCTTGTGTTCATTCAGAAAACAAAACTTTGTAAACAGAAAATCTTTTATGAAAATACCATTAGTTTACTACATCTTCTAAGTTATAGTATACATACTTGAAATTGTTAACAGTACCGATACTACTTATCCAAAGAAAGATGTGATTCAGAAACCTTATTAATATTAAAAATAATAAAAATAATTTTTTTTGTTGGTTTGTCCTTCAATCACGTAGTATCGGAGTATTTTGAAAAACCTAACTCGACGAGAACGAAGTTGCGGGCAAAAGCTAGTGAATAAAATTTATCGCATTATTATGAATACAGCGGTAAGTACGTACTACAGTAATAACTGGATATTGATAATAATAACATTAGTGCATCACTATCTTAACTGTATTGAATTTCGAACCACCGTCTAACTAGACGTTACTCGAGTCTTCGAAGTTATAGGAAGGATAGAAATGATATTAACGAGCTGCGAGACCGATACTATATATGATATCCAAAATAAAAAGTATCCATTACCGACGAAAAGGTTCAAGTAGTTTCGGATACGTTGGAATTAAAACATTATCAGCTCTTTTTCGAAATGGTAGGTACTTTTGTATGAAAATCTCAATTTTTTCACCGTTCAATTTTGAATTGCACCCCTACGAAGCCGGGGCGGGTCGCTAGTAGGGTGTAAAAAACTAAAAACGAAATAATTTCATATCCGTATCCAGGTATCCCTAGCTGAAAGGAATGTACCTATTCATACCACATTCATATCCGTACTTTCATAATACATATCTCATATCCCTAACAAGCGTAGTTATAACATTATGTGGTGTTATTTCAGGGGTGTGCCTGATAGAACAAGAGAGCGATAGGAACACAGCCGCGCACACAGTGAAGACGTCTCGCAAGCAATATTATGGATTGTTCCAAGTAAGTTTGGTGGAGATATGCTCGAACATCGCTCAATACGTACTTTGCTTATGAGGAAACTTCCAGAATGGTCCGCGGTTTCGTAGTCTAACTTATTATCTGTAAATTAAATTATACGGTGTGAGAACATCATTAAACATCATGTCATCGTGGATCAAGAATGCTAGTTCCTTTATCTGTCATCCCATCTCATAGAAACTACTGGTGACCATACCATAAGTTTGATTCGAGAACCAATTAAATACTCGTAGTAGGTACCTATGATGACCTCCCTGGCGCAGTGGTGAGTGCTGTGGTCTTATAACTGGGAGGTCTCGGGTTCGATTCCTGGCGGAGCAATTTGGGAATTTATAATTTCTAAATTGTCTCTGGTCTGGTCTGGTGGGAGGCTTTGGCCGTGGCTAATTACCATTCTACCATCAAAGATTTTGCGTTCCAGCTCGATGGCGCTTAGAAACCGATTAGGGGTAGGGGGTATGGGTTTAACGTACACTGCCTGGTGCCATTTTAGACTGCATCGTCACTTACTATCAGGTATCTATCAAAAAAGTATCAAAAGGCTAATAAAAATGGTGGTACCTAAGTAAGATCAAGTTGTTTTACTTAATTTATATTATTTTACTTCCAGATAGGCAGTGAATGGTGCAAGGAAGGACGCCGAGGCGGTAAATGCAACGTCTCTTGTGAATGTAAGCTCCAAAAATACTTAAAATATACATCGGAATTTCAATTATTTAGCGGTTTCCCGCGCAGATACATGCTCGCTTAGTAACACTCATAATATTAAGCATAACAACACTTTACGAAGCACTCACTCTAATATGCTTTAGGTGGAAAACATCAAGCATGTACATTGTACGTAATATGTGAAGAGCCTGGCATACTGATGTAACTATCTGTATGATAATAATTTCATTATTTTAAAGTATATCATATTGGCGCAGTGGGTACTAGCATTATCTGGTGGGAGGCTTTGGCCGTGGCTAGTTATCACCCTACTGTCAAAGATGTGCCGCCAAGCGATTTAGCGTTCCGGCATGATGGCGTGTAGAAACACATCACGGGATGGGTTCCAAGTTAGCCCGCTACTATCTTAGACTGAATCGTCCCTTATCATCAGGTGGGATCGCAGTCTATCTTGTCATTGAAAAAAAAAAATAGCGCCAAAAAGGCCAGGTGGAGACTTTGGGGCCCGTGGTCAAAGGTCTCGAGTTCTTTTTGAAGAACTTTCAGAAAAGGCCATTGAGTCTGCCGGGGATGCAAGATTTGGCCGTTATCTTGGCCAAAGAATTAGTTTCGCCACCCAAAGGGATTTCCCCATAATTGGGGTAATTAAATTCTAAGCAGCAATGATTTGTTGCCATTTTATTCCGTCCTTTTTTCTGTTAAGTTGTGTTTACTTATTTGTCAATTCTTTATTCCAGCTCTCCTAGACGACGATATAAGAGACGACTGCGCGTGCGCTTATCAGATTTTTGAGGAAGAAGGATTTAAGTATTGGACAAAATGGGAGGCAAGATGTAAAGGACAGAGGCTTCCAGACATTCAGAAGTGAGTAAACTTCTTTTTGTACTCTTATGAATTTTTTTTTCTCGGGAGCATGATCATACATACATAGTTCTTGTGGATTTAGGTTTCTTACAAATATATATTTTTTGTTTTTATGATACACGAACATTGAATACATAATAGCCCTTGATTACAATCTCACCTGATGGTGAGATGGTGCGACAATCAATGATGGAAAGCATTGATGAGGTCTAGGTTGGAGCGCGCTTGCCTAGAAAATACCTATTCACTCTTGTCTTGAAGGTACCTACTCAAATTATACGCGGCCGGAAACACAGAAGCTGGAAGTGCGTTCCATACCTTAGCCGTTCGTTTCACAAACGTTGGACTGAATGTTCGTCAAAATGATTATAACTATGTCAATCTACATTACAGATGTCCTGACTGGCAACACCCTCCACCTCGGGCTTCCCCTGACAGATTGAAGAGAACTACAACACGAGAAAGAAGATCTATTATTAGACTAAGAGCACAACCTTATCACATATTTTTGAGGTCACAGAAACTGGATGAAGTTTGAATTTTTTGTACTCTTGTAAATAGCAACCTAGGAATATCATAGCTTCCAGTTCCTTCTGATAATAATTCACCCGAAAGGGAGTTTAGTACTATTTTATTCTAGATACAAGTATGATACCTATAGTAATTTAGTGATGGTAGATTAGATGGAGAAAGCTGTGGATTAGAAACACTCCAGAAGGGAAGCACACTTTTCCATTTGCAAATGACAGATAGAACATAATTGAAAATGAAGGGAAGAAGGATCCACTCCATGCAGTAAGTTCGATGACTTACTGCATGGAGGCTTATAGTAAAGAGATGCTCACTTTGTGTCCACGTATCATATTTTTTTGAAAGAACCATATACTTAATGCCAAGTACGTACGACATAATAGTTACAACCAATGTTATGACTATTCTCCATCGTTGGAAGAGTTGAAACCTCGCGTAGCGTAATTTTAACAATGTTACAAAGTAAGTAAACGAAAGGGTAAACTTATTTTGCGTTTATGATTAAGGGAAAAAGTATAAATGTGATAGCCTAGGTTAGTTTATTCTTCGGTTTGAACTTAAATAAAAAGTTTTATTTTGTACAACTTGCATTTTTTTTGTAGGTAATATAAGTACTTATATTATTCTTTTCTTGATAAATCGCAATAAAAATCTGTATGTTTAAACATGCAATGTTAAAAGCTAAGCACTAACTCCATGTTTGACCATACAGATTTTTTCTGTTGACGGATTATAGCAAAATAACTCTAACCTTTTCTTGCTAATCATGAACTTCCGCAAAGTAACGCCTGATTCTATACAATATTTTCTTGTTGGTCTAAAGTTTAATGAAAATCATTTGAGTAGATTGAAATCGAACGAGGGTGGTCTAATTTCAGCAGAAGGAAGCCAAGCCAGGGGCGAATTCATAAAATAGTTTAAACTGCAAAATCATTAATTTAATTTTCAACAGACCCTTACGATGTGATTCACTTAAGAATGAATGTCTTGATTAAACTCGTAAACAACTGTAAGGAACCGTTAGCAAGCACCCCGATTGAAAATTGCTCAAACGTGAAGATTATTAAAAATTCCTTTGAAACTATCAAAATTCTTGATTTTATGAAAGCTGGAAGAGAAGATGGTTTAGGTACCTAATAGAGATTTATCGTAGTTCCTACTTATATTATAAACTAGACGATGCCCGCGACTTCGTACGCGTGGATAAAGGTTTTTTGATTCCCGCAGGAACTCTGTAATTTTCCGGGATAAAAAGTAGCCTATGTTTTAATCCTGGGTATGAGCTATCTCCATTTCAAATTTCAGCCAAATCGGTTCATCCGTTGTGGCGTGAAGGAGTAACAAACATACACACACACACACACACACACACATACAAACTTTCGGCTTTATAATATTAGTGTGATTAGTGTGATGTGAAGTGTGATGTGATGTGATGTGATGTGATGTGATGTGATGTGAAGTGTGATGCGAAAGTTTGGATGTATGGATGGATGGATGTTTGTTACTCAACCATACACACACAGGCGCAGAGATAGATTTTAGTCTGGAATAAAACTTAGGCTACTTTTGCAACGCCAACTTCCTAAGTCCGGGCTAGTACGGAGAATTTCATGACAGAAAAACCCGATATGTTTTTGGCCCAACCCGGGAATCGAATCCTCGTCATCCGTAGTCGAACTTGCTAACCGCTAGACCAACTAGGCAGTAGAAAGAGGCAGAGGCCAACCATTAAAAATAATAATCCACTTAACGACCAAAACAGGCATAACTTACTTCCAGTCCTATTTCGTCGTCTTTTACTTGATAGCCTCTCAAAAAGTTGCCGCATAATAATATTTTGTTAACTACCCATCATTTCAAATTAGGTATATTTAGCTACCTTCCAGAGAGCCCTATTTAATCTTGTAAAATTTATTATACCTATAGGTCAAATCATGCAAGGTCACGTCCGAAGCGCTTTGTCTAATAAAACGTATTACCTTCAATACATTTACACGATTCGATACGATTACCATGTTTGAACGGTCATCATCATCATCATTTTGTTAAAATATAGTATAGACTAGCGCTTGACTGCCCTGCACCTGATTGTAAGTGAAGATGCAGCCTAAAATGGTGCGCGCTTGCCTAGAAGATGCCCATTTTCTCTTGATTTAAAGACATTATAGTTAGTTGGAAAAACGGAAGCCTCCTCCTTTAGCATTAGCTCCTCCTGCTATGGTATTGTTTAAAAAATAATTTCTATCAGCACTGATTGGCTGAATTAGCATTTTTGCTCTATTAATGTATTTTAAACAAAAAAGAGACAGTACCAGCCAATCAGAGGTCATTGTTATCGTGCCACTGTAGCAATAAATAGATAATCCCACAGCTGGTTGGATACGGTTGGCAAAATGAAACGTTCGATTTTGAGATTTTGTTAATTGCTCGGGAAATATTTTATTGTATATACCCATTTAAAAAAATTATGCACAATTTTTTGAATGCCAAAAAATTCTTTATTTCCACACAATATTTAATTATTGTGTGGAAATAAAGAATTTAAACAGCGCTATTTAAACTTTTAACGTCCAATAATATATTATTATGGTGAAAGCCTCAATAGAGCGCGGGCTCATTGCACAGTTATCGTGTCTACTACGTTTAGTTATAAGAGAAAGGGGAATATTATTTGTACTCCGCAACGCTAATATGTATTTTTTAAATCAATGATCCATCGTTGAAGCCCTTTAATGTACAAAATTTAAAAGATAGATTAAGATTTTTGATACCGAATTGCGTTTAAAAATAAACCGTGTATCATTTATGAAACAACTGAAATTGCAAGTAAATATTATGTAATTTCCAAAGAATACTGGCTGCATTTCCGCACTGAACAGTCTGGCTGATCCGTTGTTCAAAAAATGAGCCAGCCCTTCTGTCACCAGATGAGACAATTAATATTCCTTTTGATTTAAATAGTAACGACCTATACGACAAATCGTCAGGTGTAATGAGAGGACATTGAGTGAGGTTTCCTGCTTATTTATTCAGTAATCCCTTACGCAGCTTTCAAGTTTGCTGAGCTCCGAGGTTGTTTTGGTAATCTGCTATTTGATGTTACTAATAATATTTTTTTGTTGATCCAAAGTTAATTGGATTCTTGTTAAACAGGGGACTCTACTTAGTTCAAAAAATAACGTGACAGTATAAATAATGAGGGCTTAAGTGACTTGACTTTACTTTTATCGAGTAGAATACTCTTTTGAGTTTTATGGCGAATTCGGAAGCATCTCATTTAAACTTTTATCAAAAAATAGATTTTTGTCTGTGACCTCATCTACTTAGGTTAAGGTTTTATAAATATCCCGAAGGAATACTTTGTTTTTCTGGGTTAAAAGATAAAAATAGCCTAGATTAACTTTTATCTTTTAGTACCTACCTAATTGCGTAACTGATAGTAAAAATCAATTCCGCCGTTTTTCGACTTGAATTGTAAAAGATTGAATAGACTAATGGACGAAAATTAATAGGGTGTTTGAGTGTTAACTATACGAGTAATTTGTTAATGAATAGAACTATTGTAAACACAAAATTATTTGATTGAAAAAAATTGGCACAATAAAATACAGCTATTTTTAAATCATTGATTAGTCAATTATTGATCTATAGTATAATAATTGTAAAACCGTATATCTATTTGGCATTTTGCCGGAAGAGGCCGTATTTTCTGTGCAGCGGCTACGAAATAACGTTGCGTTAACCAAACTGAATGAATTTTCAGCCGACTATTATTTTAACCTATTCCGGTTATAACGCTTTCCCGACCTTAGGCTTTGATTTTGGGAGTTGGTACATTATTATAAGCATTATTTTACATTTACTATTACGGTGGTAGGTAATTATCTGTTATGCTTAATTAATGCTGGAGGCACATTGCGGGAGCGACGATTGCGTATATTCTTGGAAAGAAGGCGTCGTTGAGCTATTATGTCATGCAGCAATGAGCGTTGAACCAATTTTTTATTTTCATAGCTAATATGCAGTCTTTAAGGGAAATTACAACGCCGTTTTTTTTTGTACAAAAATAGGGCATAATATTGTCAAAGATATTTAAAGATAAAGTAATAGAGCAATATAGGAAAATAGCCAGTAGTTTCTGTCGAGACAATATCGTATAGGGTCGTCTTTGAGATTCCGTTCTTTTCATTATAGAGTACTCTACACACAGAGCGCATCGTATTTCTACCTATTCAAAGAACCACTTCAAACCATATTTTATATTTGACTTGTAGCGATCTCGTGAGTGTAATAGAAACTGGGAAAATGGTTTCTGAATCCTTTGATGGTATTACTCTCCATAACTCTTTATTCAACTAATACTTTGTGCTATATTGTGTAATTTCCATTGCTTTTTCTTTTATATCTCGAATATATTATTCTTACTGATTTATGATTTAATATTTCAAAGCTGATGTCCGCGACTTCTTCCGCGTGGAATTAGTTCTTAAAAATCTCGGTGGGTACATTTACAATGAGTTTAACAAATCAATAAAAATATTTGAGATTAAAGAGTAGACAGATAAATAGATAGATAGATAGGTAGATAAAAACTTTATTGCACACAAGACAGAAACAAAAATTAATACAACTTAAAACTATGCATACAAAGGCGGCCTTATTGCTACAGAGCAATCTCTACCAGGCAACCATTGGTGATAGGAGTGAAATGATGTGTGAGGGTAGTATGGTGCAACATAAAGGTATATTATTACCGTTATCTACTTAATAAAATTCCTAAATTAATTTACAACCTCTCTGATCGTAACTACTCTATTATCTTTGTCACTAAAGAGCTCTTGTACAGCACGATATGAAGCTAGTCCTTCAGGACAAGAGGACTTGTTACTGCAATAAGGGTACATTGGGGCTGCAGTTTCACCTCTAATATAACTTAACTTCAACCTTATGACAAGGCAGTAAGAGCCCTGGGGGGAGTTGATGACAGGAACGTAACAAAGAACCGGTAATAAGCTGAGATGGCAGTGTTACTATGCGGTTTGGTTGGTTAGTCTATTGATTTAAAACTGTTAATTATTATTAATGGCTGTTTATATTCAAAACTAGCTGATTCTCGCGACTTCGTTCGCGTGGAATTAGTTTTCAAGATCCCGCGGGAACTACAATTTTTTCGGGATAAAAAGTAGCCTATGTTTTAATTCAAGGTATAATTTATCTTTATTTTAAATTTCAGCCAAATCGGTCCAGTAGCTTTTGAGTTTATTCATTACAAACATACACACAAAAATACAAATCTTTCCTCTTTATAATAGTAGTGTAGATGTAGATAGGCTGTTCATGTTCTATTATTCTGAGCTCGGCTATTATAATGCGTGGCACCACGCTTGAAAATTAAAGGTAAACTACTCGTATAAATAATAATTTTCAAACGTTAATAGTTAATCACTACATAGTATAAAACAAAGTCGCTTTCTCTGTCCCTTTGTATGCTTAAATCTTTAAAACTACGCAACGGATTTTGATGCGGTTTTTTTTAATAGATAGTGATTGAAGAGGAAGGTTTATTATGTATAATAACATCCATTAACAGTGAATGACATATTTTATACCCGTGCGAAGCCGGAGCGGGCCGCTAGTAATTTTATAATTTACTTAATTTTATTTAAAACTAGACTAGCCCGTGCATGTGTGTGTGTGTTTATGTTACTCCTTCGTCGCTACAACGAATATGACCCGATTTGGTTGATATTGTAGGTTATCTTTTATCCCGGAAAATTATAGAATTCCCGCAGGAATCCAAAACCCTTAACCCACGCGTACGAAACCGTGGGCATCAGTTAGTAATAATTAAAATACCTACTATTTTGGTTATTTCTGTAATTTACTTGCATGTTTACCTTTAGGGCAAGTAAGGTCATCCTTCCAAGAAGAAAGAACATCTCTTTCTTCATGATGTAAAATCTACAACTTATCAACAAAATATCTTAAAGTACGGGCCTATTTTATGCACAAGGAAGTAGGAAGTAATTGTATTTATTACGATTATTTATGAAAATACAGAGCGAGCAGGATTTGTTTTGAATAATTTAAAATTCCAGCGGTTTCAAAATAATCAGGCGTTACTTTACAAGTGGAAATTCTGTGTCGGCCCCAAAGGAAATCCTGTCTTATTCACTGTTTGAAATTACAAATTTCTAGCCCCCAACAAGTTAAGAAAGTTTTTGAGTGGCCCAATTTTATCTGCGATTGTTGCTGTCACAGAACTTTTGTAATTACTTAAATCTCTTTGCTCTCAGCCTCTCAGCTAGATCCTGATTGTGGTTCTACCCGCGTCTTTTATGACTTGTCATCTGGGCGGAAGTAGATTTTCTCAACATTTCAGGAGAGGTCCATTGGCCCCTTTAATCGTTGGGTCCCATTTATAAATAAAGCCTTGTGCTTTTACTACACATGCTATAATGGTTAAAATAAAGAACATAGATAGTGTTGCGCAAAATTTTAAACTAGGATTAGAAAATTAGGATTAAAAGGGTAAAAATTTAACGTATTTAGCAAAACAGAGTAATAGAAAACTACTTCTAGACCACTTTTTCTCCCCTGGTCCATTTGCTTCAGAGAAAATATTGAACTTTTTTAACCGTATCGTTTCTCTTATCTACTCGCTTGTTTCCGGTAGAGCTCAAATATGCTCTTATGAAAAAGCCACTAATATTTTCAACACCTCACATACTCAGACCTTTACTAGTATTAGACCAATGACGTTAGTTCAATTGGGTATTACGTCACGCGGATATCAACGACAGTCAATCTGATATATGATGATACGACAAAAAAAATGAAAAATGAAAAAAAAAAAACGAAAAAAAAAAAAAAAACTACTTTAGTATTTACAACAATTCAGTTTTTCAGTCGGCCGAGAAGTCTGCTCAATACTCATTAGTGAGTGTATATTCGTTGCTGCGGGAGAAAAACAGGAGTAACAAGATTCAATTTTCATATTTCAGGAGCTTGGTTGCACCGCGGCAAATGTTACGGCAGTGCCGACTGCCAAACGCGTGATAAAACTGCTCGACAGAGGAATAAAAAATCTGTTGAATCGACTTCTATAATTTTATTATTTTGAGACAAACCAAGTTATAGTTCTTTAATTTCACGAGGGCTCGTGGCTCATTGTTGTGTGTGTGTGAGTAAGCGAGAGCTTGCTCGCGCCTGACCACTCCCACCTAGGCTCCTGACAGGCACGCACACTTACGCAATGTGCAATGTGCATGTACATGACCTAATCACAAGTAAAGCGCCCGTGACTTCGTGAATAAACGTACTATACTTTAAAAGGGCGCAATCCCTACGGCTAATGAAATTACAAATTAGGCCGCTTATGTTGATACTGGGAAATGGAATACTGGGTATTATTTTATAACAATTATGTCATTAAACCACGAATATAAAATAAAACGAAAGCATAATATTATCAATATGTTGTATAATGCATCTACTCCACTAGTTTTTGTATTACTTTTGTCACCGAATATTAGTATTAGTTTCAAAGTTACTACGCGCAACAACGAGTTTTATTCCCTTTACATAGAGTTCATTCCAAAACCGCTGAAAGCACTTGCGTTCTGAATCTCAAAATGTGCCTTGAGAGTGGCACGTCAAAATTAACGTGGCCTCTCTCTTTAGTCTCCCTCATAGCTGATTTCAAAGACCTTACGTAACTGGCACTTCCGACTTCACTGGTGCTTAAGCAAATATTAAACGTTAAGTTTTATGAAACTATTGCTATACTTATTCTGTCTAATAAAGTAATGTTTCCAGTTCTTGAGTCGCGTAGATTGTTCGCTTCTTTTTTTTGTATTTGGATAGTATAATTTTGAGAAAGTGAGGAATGTTTTCAACCGACGATAATAATATAAAAAATATTTTAAAAAACCGACTTCAAAATAATTTTAGTTTGTACATGTATGTTGAAGTCGGGCCAGCGTCGCGCATCGTTTCATCGTTTCTATTTAGGCCCATCCGTCTCACGGGCGAACTCAACAAGTATATCTGCCTGTATTTACGATTTAATAATTTTAGTTTATACACTTCTTTAAAAAAAAGAAAGAAAAAAAATTTGATTTAATTTGTTTATATTCTTGTGTTTATTGATATCAATAAAGATATCTATTCTATTCTATTCCAAATAACTTTTATAGAGTGAGTCGCATACGTAGAGTGCATGGTGCAGTGGGCGTGCCCAACTTGATCAGTTGGGATTGGACAGCTGTCTCACTCCAACATTTTCTCTTTCTACTCGTAATAGTTAATTAGATAAAATTAAAAAAAAATCAAAATGATTTATTTAATGTAAGCCAACTTGTAGCTCTTATGATACGTCATGACCACCACCGGATAGGGTTGAATTGTCGGTCGGTCGAAAGAATCCGCAGACATTAGGCTCAGACTTTTTAGGAATTTCTCACGGAATATGAGTACTTGAGTAGGTACGGACTAACATCACCAATGGTCTTCACAGATGAGATGAATTGTAATTAAGTATCGGAGAACGTCTAAAGAATTTTCTCCTATCAAAAGTTGGCAAATTCAAATTCATTTTCCGAAGTTTATTGAAAATGTTTTATTCAAACGACAGATCTCAAAACTTGTCTCTTGGAACTCTGTCTAAGCAAATTAAGTTTTATAATGTAATGGCAACTCTCTTTAACAGCTTTTTAATTTCATAAATTATTATTAAAAAAAACTGCGATCTACATTCAATATAATCTGAATATATTAAATGAGAAGGTGACAGACTGACTGATTGTCTGACTGATATATCAACATACAACTTTAATTACTTGATAGATCGGGCTGAAATACAGACAGCTATTATGACGTAGGTATCCGCTTAGACAGGATTTTTGAAGGAGGTAAAATAGGGGTTTAAAAAAACGAACTTAATGAGAGCGCTAAAAGCTAGTATAATATTAGCAAGATTCAATTTACTTAAGACAAGAGTGAATAGGTAGGCATTTTCTGGGCAAGCGCGCTCCAACCTAGACCTAATCAATGTTTTCCATCATTGACTGTCATCAAGCGTAAGCCTGATCATAAGCCTGTTATAGTAAAAAAAACTTTGACATTATAGTGTTTCAGTAGGTGTCAGTACTCGAAAATCTATTATTGATATATGAAAACTTTTACTTAGGGTATTTATGACTTGTACAGCGACTTTTGGTGTAATGCACTACCAGTTTCAGCGATTGCTTTGTCAATATGAAGGGCGAGCACGAAATAAAATGCCGAAATCTTAGCGGCACCAAGAATCAATATATCATATTCACGTCTCGTGGAACAAAGGATTTCTTGGACAGAAATCTTACGAAAGCCTCATTCAATACAGAATACTACATAAGAAATGCTTAAGGGAGATACCACATCTATTTACTTAAATGTGGTAGATGACTCATTTTTACGCACATGTTATTTTGATCGAGTTTTAAAGCTATGACTACGACTGATTTATAGACATAAGTTTTTTTTTTTTTTTAATCTTTAATTGGAAGGCTTTTACGTTAAGACGTATGTCAGCCTGACATAAGTTAAAGTTAAATAAAATTTAGCCATAATTTAATAATTCCATATTAAGTTAATTTTGCACGTAGTGTAAAATGGTCAACGCACTATGGAAACTGATAACTGGCTGGTGTAAATAAGCGAAAATCTTGTTCTAGGAGTGGATACGACAATAGTACAAAGGGTAGCGCTCGAACCTGCGACCTTTCAGTATTCATTCCGCACCATTAACCGTTGGGCTATTGAGGTTTCAAATTGTGTATGAAGATACAGTTCTTTAGCAGCTAAGCCTTTAGCACCTAAGATAAGCGGTTGAAATCTTAGGTATTAGCTAGTTAAGTTTGGGATATAGATAATAACTTAGGTTCTGTTGGGATCGCAAACCTACCTAAAACTTTAAAAAAAAAGTTAAAAAAAAAATTGATTTTTTTTTGATGCTAATATTAGGTACATTTTGATGATAGAACAATATAGGATGTGTTATAATTATTGATGCTTCACTAAATTTTAAAATTATGAAATTAGAAGCTTATATTCAAAATATAGTGGCTAAAATAATTTTTTTTAGAGGCTCATTGGTTGTGGCTGACTTAGTAATTGAGGCCAATAATGCTATTAAATAGAAGCTTGTTTAATTACATGCCGTTAAGTTTGTTAATACGTTTAAGTGTAGATCCTCTCTCTTCTATCGTTTCGAGTGCGATTGTCCGAACGATAGCCCGGTCCAATGCTCTCGGTCAATATTTGAACAGGCCGGCAAATAGCGGCGGGGAAATTAAAACGGTTTTCTTATATCCTATCACTTTATGTGGCTAATAGGTGAAATGATACAATACACAATGTGATCTAGCCACACTAATGAGTTTTTAGCTTCTTTAGTTATAGTTCTTACAATTCATGAGAGCGCGTGAGCTTTACTTGTGGTAACGTCTTGTACATGCCCATTGCGTAAGTGTGCGTGCCTGTCAGAGGCCTAGGTGGGAGCGGTCAGGCACGAGCATGCTCACACTTATACGACACACACACAACCATGAGTCACGTGCCATCGTGATTTGCAAGAACTGTATCAATTTCACCGTCATCGATGATGTGAGCTAGGCAGATGTATTCTCAACAATTGATTGCATCAGTGCACGGTGGTCTGGAAGCGGTCATAAGTCTGAAATATTGACCACAACCTATTTACAATTTCTGCTTGTTTAATCACTCTCTAGTTCCCAAACAATACAAAACTGTAAATAGATAACGCATAAGTTAACGTTATCATTAATTTTTCGACCTACGAAGTGAACACATCTTGTGCAACCAGTAAATTAGCTGCTTAACGCGACTTGAAAGTGATTTTGTTTTTTAGAAATTTCTCAGAATTGATCATTATTTACCTGATGAAACATTATGAAATTAACTGATAAGGGTATGTGCTGTTATGTTTTTCTATTTTTGCTAATATAAAGACCTTAAATTCAGGTAAATTTAGGTATAAAGCCATGCGTGTTTTTTGAGTTATTATTTTAGCAATTCGTATTTTCACTAAGAGATTTGACTATGTTACCCCGATCAGCCCCGAATGATTTTCATATGGTTACACAGCTAAAGTAGTGTAGTTTAAGGAACAATATCATTTGTCTGCCCGTTTTTGCCCGTTTTTTTTCTAATAATATTATAACGCGAAGAGCAAGGAAATGAAAAATATTTGTTTAATTGGTTTAAGGTACTTTTTACCAGTTAAGTTTTTTACAGATAGATTTTATGGAGATTTGGCTCACAATTAGTGGTTCTCAGAATGAAAGGGCAAATCATATGTTGGAAAACTTACTGGAAATGGTGCAGGATTCAGAAAATGTTGATATTAAAAATCTCCATAGCCGTGTGAAGTTCATTAATAAGAAGTTATTGGAATATTGGAAAATAGCTAACAGATGCAAGGAAAATTTAGTGCAAACGCATGCTGGATGGTTGGCAATGGTTGAAACTGTTGATTTGCCGAGGAGTGCCACCCCCAGCGCGTCCTCGTCCACAGAGAAAGTGCCACAAGAAGGGAGTTCGAATATTGGAAGACCCAGAAAGGAAATTAGTGATTGTAACAAACGGAGTCAACGGAGAATATTAGATTTAAAGATGTAAATTTTTATTAGGTCATGTCTTATCAAGACTATATATTTTTTTAAATTATTTTTAGTTCATGTCTTGTGTTATATTTTATTTTTATTTTACTTCAACATTGTATTTTTTTTTTCAATATCTAATGTACCTAAGTCATTGTAATATGTAAATAAATAAGTTATAAATTATAAACAACATTTTTGACAGATATATGTATATGTTTTAGAATATATAGACTGTTTTATTTAACTGTGTCAAGTAAATTATTCTTTTTTTTTTTAGAATTTAAGATTTTTAATATAAATCTTCTAAATCTAAATATATAAAAGGCAAAGGTGACTGACTGACTGACTGACTGACTGATTGACTGACTGATCTATCAACGCACAGCTCTAACCACTGAACCGATCGAGCTGAAATTTGGCATACAGGTAGCTGTTAGGACGTAGACATCCGCTAAGAAAGGATTTTGGAAAATTTCAACCCCAAGAGGGTTAAATAGGGGGTTAAAAATCGAACCTAACGTGAGCGAAGCCGCGGGTTAGAGCTAGTAATACATATTTTGTTAAAGTAACTGGTCTATTCATATATTATATTATTATTTTTATCAAAACAAGGACTTTTATAACGATTTAATAAACATTTTAGTGATAAACGGACTTATGACCGCGTTAGTTAGAGCGCCAGACCACTGTGCAGTGTAGCGATCGCAATGGCCTCTGATAGACTGTTACTCTCCCGCTATTGGTTAAGATGCAGCAAGAATGCCATAAATTCAGCCAATGAACATCTCACTGGCTGAATTTATGGCATTGCAATTGTTACACTGTTGCAATAATTTTTACAGAATAGCACGGTTGATCGGGCCAATAAAAATTATTGGGTTGTTTGTCAAGAAATTCTCAGTAACAGCCCTTTGTAAGCAAATTGCCGGTATTACACCCCCGTATCTCAGAGAGCAGAAAAGTCAAGGGTTTAACCGTTGACCTTTCGGTTTTCAGTCCGCTCCTTGCTCACTCAAAGGTTCAAAACGAAGTGAGTACCTAATAAATTATTTAAAGCCGTCCTTAAAGCTGTAAGTTTTACTTACGTAAGTAGCTTATATGATTATGTAACTTATGATTTCGCAAGTTTTCTTTCAAATCAAATCCAGTCCAATTCAAAAAAAAGGGAAAAATACAGATACTAGCCTGGATATACCACACCAATCTATTATTTTCTGTATAGAATAAATTATGGTATATAATAAATTAAGACACTCAATACATTTGTGATATTAAGTCGGTATAT